>CM077172.1:27091577-28291577 GCA_039654105.1 Coreius guichenoti | reverse complement strand
CATTTCATTAGTGCCATGTGCTCTTAGCATTTATTCTAGCAAGTGGAGTTTTTGGCTAAAAAGTTTAAAATTGTCAATCCTGTTACCGTCATACTCCGTTATCAATGTTATTTCTACACATTGCCTAATGTGTCTGTAACAGAGTTGACAAATAATACTATAAAGAAATTACTATTTCGTTAAAAGTAAAAAAGGAAGTAACTTGCGTTTGGCAAGCACTGAATTATTAAAAGTGAATGTTTTTGAAATGAAAAATGTATCTCCAATTATAAAATCATTCATAAATTTGTTATATTGCATTTAGATGTAGCTACATGATACCGTATGGGGGAGACCAGGTATGGTTGTAAAACCTTTTGTTTCAGCATCTGTAACAGTGAATTTTTGTGCTAGAAAGTACCCAAAATACCCACATTTGTTTATTACAAAAGGCACCAATTCAAACCTTTGCAGTAATTCACAGCCCTTATGAGTTGATGTCAAATACATGTTGTGCCTTTGTTACAATCTACCCCATTACCGGGGTAGGTTGTAACACATGCTGGGGTAAGTTGTAACAATTAAACAAAAGATGCAAAAACCGAGGCCACATTATGCAATATGCTTCAAAAAAAAGTTTACTGAATCCAAAAGGACAATACAAAAGTGTCTCTCTTTCTGTGACCAACCACAGCTCAAATCCACTTATGTTTAAATCAGGACTGTGTGCATGTGTGTGTAAATTAGTCTACTAGAACAAACTTCCCTAACGATATTGGCGCTTAATGAACACTCGACTCCAGTGTACCTGTGTAAAGAACATGTAAGTCTAACAACAGTGTAAATGTGTGTGAAAGATTGTGTCCCATTTGGGGTTTTTTTTGCCAGTAAAAAAATTCCACAGGTGCATGTGCAATGATTGTTTATGATTCATTGAACAAGCATGAAAAACATTGTTTAAACACTTTCCAATAAAGATCTATAATGCCCATTTAGATTTTACAAAATTGTATTTTAAATACACTATCCTGAAAATGGAATGTTTCTTTGTTTGCTGAGTTTATAAAACCCACAGCATGATACAAAAAGTGTGGAAACTACCATTTGTTTCACTAACCAGCAGGGGGCACAACAATACTACTGGTAAATTCACATTCACATCAAAGTTGATCATAAATATCCTGTCATGACTTCATGGCTAATAAAGTTACTTCTCTGTGTTTTTGTTGGTCAAAAGGCAATGCACCTCACTTGAAATAGTGATATGGTGACACACAAAGCTAAAACCTACTTTGTGTCATGACTTCTAAATGACCTCAGTTTTTGCTCAACAAACCAAAACAACAACAAAAAAAGTAACGATCTCTCTCATAGAACAAGACTCAGACAACCACACTGTGAAAAACCATAATGTCACATAAAAGTTGGCTTGGAGGAGGAAAAAAGGTCAACAGCAAGCAACATAAAATAGAAAACAGTAAAATGTCTTGGGTTTGGGCAGGAAAAACCACGAGTAGTAAAAAAGCCAGCGAAGGATTGGCAGGTATAAGATATCTCTGCAGGACACCCGCAGGAGCCCAGACTCTCACACGCACACCCTCCACATCTCCTCCACGAAGCTCTCCTTCGTGATCTCAGCTTGTTTACGCTTTTAGTGTTTTCTATATAAAACACACAGCTTTGCCCTGTGGAACTTGGCCCTACATTTTAGTATGTGTGGTCATAAACACTAACACGAAATGGTGGGAGAAGAAAGCCGTGTGTGTAAGAGAGAGAGGGCATTAGGTTGAACTCTGCAACACATTCATCCTGGTTCTGTAAGTGAACCCATCAGGCTGTGTGAAGGCTCATGCATGTGTAATTGTCACCTTCTCTGTTTGGACCAATTAGTTAAGACTGCCTGTCACTCTCAGCATGTGTCACGCCTTGTTTGACCTCTGCATCTGTTCTCTTTCAGGCTGTGGAAATATGAGGGGAATTAGTTAATTCAGCATTGATTTAACTAGACAAGCATTGGATGGGAATTTTAGGAATGTTTCACACTCATTGCCAAAGTTTCTACTATACAAGTCTTTTGTAAAACCCCTTTAAAGTCACCATAATATCAAAATGGACTACAATTGTTTTTTATGGAACATTGCAGTATTTATTATAAATGATTGATCCGTGCACATATTTAAAAAAAAAAAAAATTAATGTGCCCTTGTAATCTATAATCAAAATAACTTCCCCTCCCTCTTGTGACGACATCTTCTCTCCTCTGATGACGCGTTTACTTTATTAACCTGCCACTCACATGACATCACAGGAATAGCAAACCACAACCATCCAATCTGTCACGTTTTGAATGTGTTCATGTCTGTTTCTAGGTCAGTTCCACATCATGTTATGTTGGTTGTTCTTTTCATGTTCTTGTTATTTCTGAGTGTTTTGTGAAGATTTGAGTTTGTTCTCGAGATTAAAGTTGAATATACTGCAATTAGATCCTGCTTCATCTCTGCTGCAACCAATGGTGACAGAAGAACTGACCTTTTAAAATTGGATCTAGCAGCACTAAAGATGGACTCTGGTGATGCCGTCACCCACACTGTGCCCATCTACGAGGGTTACACCATGTCATCCTCCCTCTGGACTTGGCTGGCCATGACCTGACTGACTAACTACCTCATGAAGATCCTGACCGAGAGAGGCTACAGCTTCACCACCACAGCCACCTTTCCAGTGAGTGAAATCCCCAAGTCCGTTCCTGTGAGAGAAATTCCTGAGTCTGTTCCCGTGAGAGAAATTCCTGAGTCTGTTCCTGTGAGAGAAGTTCCAGAGTCCGTTCCTGTGAGCCACACACACATCGGCTCCAGCCCCTGACCAGAGTCCGGTGATAGCTCCAGCACCTGAGCCCAGTCCAGAGTCTGTTCCAGCCCAAGAGGCCGTTCCGGAGTCTGCTCCAGCCCAAGAGCCCATCCAGTTCACAACCCCATAGCTCCTCCCTAGAAAATTTTAGGGGGGTGCTATACGTCCTCGGCCATAGTGGCTGAGCTACCGGGGCAAGGCCATGGAGGCCGAGCCTCCCTGATCCCCTGAACTGCCGGCGCCACCCTAGAGGCTTCCTGTTCCGCTAAGCCACACCCTCGTCAGCCTCCAGGGCACCCACCCTCCCACCCCTGTGGATGTAATATGGCGCAAGGACGCGGGTACTGTCACATTTTGAGTGTGTTCATGTCTGTTTCTAGGACAGTTCTACTTAATGTTATGTTGGTTGTTCTGTTCATGTTCTTGTTATTTCTGAGTGTTTTGTGAAGATTTAAGTTTGTTCTTGAGATTAAAATTAAAGCTGCTGCGATTAGATCCTGCTTCATCTCTGCTGCAACCAACGGTGACACAATCAATTTCCAATGGATAAAATCAAGTCCTGCTCTACATTTTTTTTCTTGTTCGAGAAGCCTTTCACTCTGAAAAGTCTATCGCAACTTCATTAAAAACAATAAATAAAAAACAATATAAAAAACAAAATATTAAAAAACAATATAACAAAATGCAGAAGATATTAAGACTTATTTTCAGAGAATACATATTTAAATTGATCTTGAATAAAGTTTGTTTTGAGAAAATACAAACAATGACTTCCTAATTTTTAATTAGCCTTTATTTTTACTGGAAAACAAGTAAAAAAAATCTAAACATTTACTCAGAAGGAACACTGGATAAGATATTAAGACTTCTTTTCAGACTTACACCTGTTTACACTTATACAATAATAATAAAAACTTTATACAATTATTTATTATTTATGTATAAAATAAAAGTAATTCAAGATATATTGAAAACAAGTCTTATTATTTAACATATTTGCTCAAGTAAAATATTTTTACTGTAAATCCAGACATACATTCTGATTAAGAAAATTATTTTCACTTTGTAAAAATGACTGTTGCATTGTCTTACAGATGTGGATAGTATATCCCTCCTGATTTTAAATGTTTAACTGTTGCTTTATGCTGTGGGTGTGGCGACTCTTCTGCCACCATTCATCAGCCATATTAAGTCACTTAGTGTCTGTCGTCATGCTCTCCCACAGCCCTTTGCTGTCCTTTATTCCATCAGCATGTGGTTCTAATACAGCCCCTGTAACAGGGCTTATCAGCAGCTGGTCTCCTGTGCTGTGTGATCATCTGTGTGGGAACAGAATGTGTGTTCAATGTGTTTCAGCATTAATGGCTGAGTGTGAGCTGCAATAAACTCATGCACTGACTGTGGTCCAATCTAACAAAGACCTGAGCCAGTGACCTTGCATGAGCCAAAATAAAGCACTTAACCATCACTGAAGCCCACCTGCACTGTTTCGTGTATATTTAATGGTACTCTTTTGATGAGACCTCAGTTTCGCTACATTTCCAGTTTTAGAGAGCTAGATGAAATGGCCCACTGAGGAGAAGAGTGATATAAGCACAACACAGGAGAAACTTCACATTCTCTCTAACAGGAAGCAGCTGTGGTTTATCAAGGAAGTTTTTGACAACAGAATTGGGACATGACAGCGGTGACCAAGAGACTTGCTCTCAAAAAACCGAGACTTTTAGTTCACTTTTAACACTGCCCTACTGAACAGACTCTCAAACCAATATAATTCTCCATGCCGGCTATTGCTTGTTTAACTGGTAAAAATTCACCAGCAAAAAAATAAGGTTAATGTATGTTATGTGTAACACATTTTGAGCACACGGGGAGTGCTTAAATTTTTTTACAAAATGGGATAATGTATAACATATACATTTTTTTTTAGAGAAGTTACATATGCTTTATGTAGTTGTTCAATGATTTGACCAAATTGTTTGGTGTTTTAAAAAAGTATTTAAGTATAAAACAGATGCAAAAAGTGTTATAATCATCCCCCTGATCACAGGGTGATCACCAATGTGTTGAAATTTGACATGCATTTCATTTTTGTTAGGACACATTTGTCCCAGGACAGCAGTCCTGTTCTTGTTTTCAGAAATTTGGCCTTTGCATGACACAGACAAAAGATTTCACATTACATGACAGACCAAAATCATTTAAAAAATGACTAAAATACAGGCTTATTTACAAGAATAAAAACATGGCATATTTATCACTACACTTTGCATGATGCAATAACCACGGGAGACATAATTTCAACAAACGCTGCTCTAAGCAAATTGTGAGTGATGCGTTGAACGCTCTGATCCTGCTCGTTTCCATCATTCTGCAAGCAGAGGAAGCAGCTGGGCTGAGGTCTCTTTGGGGAACCAGGGGGAAAGATCCAGGCCTCTACGCCCATCACAGTCCCACAGCGGCGGATCAGTGATCAAAGCCAGACATGTGGAGTGGGTGTGATGGGCAGAGGGAAATGAGGTGGGTTGCACAGTGCGGATGGGGGTGGATGATGTACCGCGTCAGGCCTTGGATGGAGAGGGGGTTTGTGGGGGTGTAGGAGAGCCAGTTGAGGGATGAGAGCATAGGGGTGGAGGGTTAAACAGGGGCCTCAGTGCAACACTGAGGGGACAAATGTGAGGACACGGCTGTAGTATTAATTGCTTTAACATGTGTTAAGACAAAGGGAAGAGGTAGGTCTTTGTGTGTGTGTGTGTGTGTGTTCATGTTTTTATATCCCATTGGGGACTTCAACCTGAATGCACACTGACTCAGGAAACAAGCTTATAATCATACAGAATTAGTTTTTTTTGAAAATGTAAAAATACTAAAAGTTTTGTGTGATGGGTAGGTTTAGGCGTAGGGTTAGTGTAAGGGGATAGAATATATAGTTTGTACAGTATAAAAACCATTATGTCTATGAAGAGTCCCCACAAAGATATATGTGTGTGTGTGTGTGTGTGTGAGAGAGAGAGAGAGAGAGAGAGAGAGAGAGAGAGACACACTTAAGTAACTGAGGTTACGGGTGTATATATATGTGAGTTGAGCTCTGGTTGGGACACCAAATATCGGAAGGTTACAGTTCAATTTGTTAACATTATTTAATGCATATAGTTATCAATGAACTCAAAACAAAAAACGGGACTTTTCTATTTATGTTACTTTATAAATATACTATTGTTCATTGTTGATTCATAACACATTAACTAAAGTTCATATAACCATATAACCTAAAATATTAAAATGGTAACACTTTTCAATGAGGTTCCATTTGTTAACGAAAATACTTCTAAAGCATTTATTAATCTTAGTTAATGTTCATTTCAGTCCTTACTAATGCATTATTGAAATCAAAAGTTATCTGTTAACATTTAATGGACCTGAGCTAGCATGAACTACCAATGAACAGTCAACAAAGATGAATAAATACTGTTACACATTGCTCATTTTGAATTAATGCATTAACTAATGTTAATTAATGGAACCTTATTGTAAAGTGTTACCAATAAAATGTATATGTAGAAATTAACATGGTAACACTTCAGGGTCCAGTTCTCTCTATTAACTAGTTGCTTATTACTAGGATATTGGCTGTTTATTAGTACTTATAAAGCACATATTATATTATTGCCTTATACTGCATGACTATTGTCACAGTCACGTTTAGTTTCAGTTTGATTGGACTTTCAGTTTGTTTGTTTCTGTCACATGTTCCTTTGTTCTGTTTCCCGTCACTCGTCTGTCTCCCCGGTTACCATCGTTATTAGTTCATCTGTGTCAGCTGTGTGTCATCATTATCCTCATTGTGTTCACTATTTAAGTTCCTCCCGTTCCTTCAGTCTCTGTCCGATCTCAGTTATGTTTTAGTGTGTTGTGCTGTGCTGTTGCCCGTCTGCCTGTCTTGCCTTTATCTAAGATTAAATCACATTTGGAATTGTATCTGTCTTTGTCTTCCTGCCTGCACACACCCGTGACAACTATATTCTACATCCCTTAATCCTACCCAATACCTAAACTTAACAACTACCTTACTAACTATTAACAAGCAGTAAATAAGAGTTTTACCTTTAAGTACTGGCTTTTACTAAAGTAATTGCGGTGTGTTTGTTCAAACAGTGGAAGACTTGTTTGAAAACATTATTTGTTGCTTTTCTTTTTGGTGCCATTAGTGGTGTGGAAATGACACACTTTACCTTTAAGAGTATATTGGGCACTCTTGGAGGAAGGCAGAGGGATCGTCTCCTGACGAATTCTGACAGCCGTGCTGGACGACTCTGACTGTGCAGCCCTCACATGCCTGATCAGGAAATAAGAAACAGGTGCACAGATGAAAGAAGAGAATCTACAGAGGGGCCCCGAAAAGAGGAGGCCTCAACCCTACCTCTCCTTCGCTTTTTCCCCTACATACACACAGAGCCTGTCTCTCTGAAACACGGCTGTATGAAATCACCTGTCATAC
Organism: Coreius guichenoti; assembly: GCA_039654105.1. Classification (NCBI taxonomy): domain Eukaryota; kingdom Metazoa; phylum Chordata; class Actinopteri; order Cypriniformes; family Gobionidae; genus Coreius; species Coreius guichenoti. The sequence goes on along the minus strand of CM077172.1, from coordinate 28,284,253 downwards.
ATACTATGTCTCTCTCGCTGAGCTGACATGCAACCCGAGAACACCGAATGATGCCCCATATTTTGGTCTTTTTTTATTGGAAGTTATTGGACTTCTCACCAAGAAAGAACTTCCTGTCTCCTGTTGCTGTCTTCTCTACCTGCTTTGGGTATATTACTTTCTGTTTGATTCATGCCATATGTCCTCTAATTTCAAGTGCTTGAGGCACAGTCGTACTTCAGAGTTTAAATGATCCGTCCTAAATCAGCACTTCCTGTAAAGCCAGAGTTTCCTACCGTACAGTCGTTAGGATGTTGGTCAGACTTTAGCCTTATCTCATCGGCCAGCTGTCGTGAATCACTGCCAGGAGCTCAATACGTCACCTTTTTAGTTCTGGTTGTGACATCACACAATCATAAATTGAATGTTGATATGATTCTATTACCAGTGGGTGAACCTGACAAAACCTGTCAAGCACACGCACAGTTCATATTTCGCTCCGAAAAGAAAAGGAAAAACAATACATACAAGTACGAAAATCCTGACTTTGGCCATTGGTCTTCAGTGCACAGCTACACGGCGTGCTCGTTCGTGTGACTCTGTTTACCCTTAAATGCATAGCTCGGGTCTTTAGTGACCTGGGGCGTCATTCACTACCCTCCTCCTCCTCATTAATTTTTTTTAAAGTTAGGCAAGGCAAGGCAAGTTTATTTATATAGCACATTTCATACACAGTGGCAATTCAAAGTGCTTTACACAGAAATGGAATTAAAATATTCAGTTAGACATCAACCTTCTTAGTATTCCACAATCAATTCATTATAAACAATATAACTAGAAAAAAACAATACAATTATAAAATAATTCCTGTTTTCCCATTCATTTTTTGCAAAAATTGTATAGGGCCGCTAACGACCCGAGGTGTGTAACAGTGTAAGTATATTTTTTCTGCACAACAGTAATTGAATCTTTGATGACTGAATAAGTGTAATTCACCGTTATTCCACAAGGTGGCAATGTCTGATACACAATGATGAAGTGACGTTTCACTCATAGTTACCGCAGGCAGAAAACAAAAGAAAAGGAAGTATCATCAGCAAAACTTGAAATGGCTCAGCGATTTACTGCAGAACAAGTACTGAACGCAATCAAATATTAGTGTCACTGTCACTTGATGGTGGATCTGGTGTAGAAGCTGTCAGCAATCAAAATATTGATTTTGAAGATGTTGAAAATGATAGTTTTGAGAATATGTTTGAGATGGCGAATATGAGCCAGATGCTGAATGTACTGGGAAATTATCTCTGATGACAGTGATGATGGTATAAAACATCTGCTCAAACTGAACCCTTCCAAGCTCCAAAAGGTAACAAAATATGCTTTATTTTATTCTTCTGTAATTGTTACTCTAATACCAGGAGAGATCCATGATAGAGATCCATCTGTGTTAGATATAGATCCGGGTCGCTAAAGACCCGAATATGTAATAATGATTGGCGAAACATTCATGCATTTAAGGGTTAATGTTCACTCCGTCTCGCCCAGAAAAAGCACACAAGTTATAAGAAATCATGATTTACAAAAACATGACCCAAATTACAATCCTTGTACCTTTATCATTAAGGTGAATATATCCGTTGTGTTCATCGTAACAAGAAGTTATCACGTTCACATCTGTCAACTGTCATTCTGACTGTTAGATGGAGGTCCGGAGATATTTAACTCAGTGAAGAAAGTACATGGATACTTTTTTGGGATGTCTTGTATTTGTTGAAATACTGAAATACTGTATTATAGTTATGACAATCTAATGGGACACAGCATTGAAAATAATTAGAATATTTAAAAATCATTAAAAAGTCACATTTCTAGAAAATTTTGCATATATTATTATTAATTTTTATTTGCTTTTGTGGTGAAAATATTATCTGGATATGTTTTTGTGAGATTAACCCCCAGTATCAGCCCTTTTGAATGTGCTGTAATAAATTATGATGAGATGTAAATGATTTTGAGCAATGTAAGGTCTGTATGGTCTAAGTGTAAACCAGTAAAACACACCAAGATTCCCTCAGAGAGGTTAAAAAAGGTTTTCTGTTCCGTCCACCTCATTATTTTCACATTTGGAATGTACATCTGTGTTTTTTGTGACTTTTAGACCTGATTAAAGCTGAGGTGGTATGAGCAGTACTTCCCTCATGCTCCAGTGACCCGCAATGCTCGAGAATTCCATCCAAACTTGTAAACCTCCAGTCCAAACCCTCTTTTGCCTGAGTGCAGGGGTTTTACGAGGTTGTCAGGTGGTGTGTGCGCTGTGTGAGAGCAGTAATGTGCCAGCAGGGATTGAACCAAGCCCAGCAGGGAACGGTCTTCCTAAGGCCAGGCACAGGGCAGGCGACGAGTCACGAAGAGGGGACTCAGCCAGGCTGACGATGCCCTGCGAATGAAGAAAAATTGGCCTATCAGAGAAATGAATATCTCAATGCCAAGCATTCAGTCATTAGTGCCATTTTTCCTCTTTGTTTTATCCTGTGAACCTCTCAGTCTAATGCAAATATTGTACTAATTATAATAGTTTTCTGAGAATTAAAAAGCATGACAAATGTGCCTCAGCAGTAGCTAATAATTCATTCTAAATCCTTAGTCAATCAAAGTTTGCTTAAAAATGGTATCATGATGATTGAACGAAGACCAAAATCAAAAACCAAATCAATCAATTTATTGAACTAAAGGTAAAAGTAGCTCTTTTGTTACAGACAGTCTTGCTGCTCAAATAAAGAGGCTGCTTTTGGCACAAGTATACATGTATTCTCTTCTTTCAAGTACATTGAAAACACATGTCTGGAAGCTGATGAAAGGCACACTTTTTATCCATAAATTGGCAGAGACTGTACATTCGCACACATATAAAAATTAATGGACTAAGCATTGCAGTAATGTCATCAAGCACATTACTCTTATTTGGATAGCTGTATCATGACCTCTCCAGCAACTGCGTATTTATGGGCCCTTCAAAATCCCTGGCCGTCGTGAGAACAAATGATGAAGATAAGCAAATGCATGGCGTGCGTTCAATTAATTCCTCCGGCAATCCTATATATGTTTACGAGTGCATCTCAGTTGCACACCATAAATCATCAAGAAATTTGGTGCTTGGAAAAACACCTCCAGTCATATTCTAACAGCAAAGTATACTGCTTTCATAACCTACTTTAAAGACTGTATACTTTTACTGTTGGATTCACATCAGTTGAATTTTATTCCTCTCATTTATTTCCATATTAGTCCAATAACACCAGCATAGAATAAAGGCCACCTCTCTTTACCCTAGAGCAAAGTATATCTGTAAAGTATATAAAAGCAGTGTTCTTTACATTTTCTAATCAAAACTGATGCTTCTAAGCTTTGATATCTATTTCAGTTATATCTTATACTGCAGATTTATCAATTACAAAATGTCATTTTCAAAAAACAATTCTTAATAAAAGAATTTCATAAATAATAAACTTACAAAGACAGCAAGCTTATCCCGCTCCAACTCAAATTTGATGGCAACCTGAAAAATTAAGGTAATTTTTGCAAACTTAAGTAAATTCATCATACTAAACAATCTGACATAGTACATACCCTTAAGAGTTTGTTTACATGACAGTCTTGATCAAAACTGTGAAGATTCAGGATTTAGGACTCACAGTTCACAAAAGACAGAAGGTAATAAAGGGCAAAAAGTTTGGTGAAAGAGCAATGCACCTTTTGGCCATCAGATTTCCGAGTTCCTACAAAGACGCTGCCACAGTATCCTGATCCCAGTTTATTTCCCACTTCATAGAGATTCAACAGATTCTAGAAAAAAAACCCCCACAACAAACAATGAGACTGAGACTGAGCAGACTTATGCAAAGTATTTGATAATAATTATTTTATTTTACACTACAAATTACAATACATCATTATATCTTACATTCTTCACTTTCAAAGATTCAAACCTTCTAGCTTTTAACATTTTTTTAATCTGCTTGCTGAAAACTGATGATTTCTTTCTTACAGGACTAAAGTGCCCTGCCAGATACAGTATTGCAACTAGGCAATTTGCTGTCTATGATGGTGGAGGGACTTGGTCTTAAGAAATCAACAATGCATATTTCCAATGGTGAGCCAAAGTGTTTAATAATAAGAATGGTCATGTGTTAACTACGGGGGATTGCATATAAATGATTACCAACAAGTTCAGACATCAGAACTATGTGATGAGAGAAATATTGCACGTTTATGACCTAATCATGATGTCCAGTAGGTCACTGATGTGTCCTGAATGTTATTTTATTTGCAATGGGACACAAATACAATGTGCTTCACTGAACATTACATTACCTACATGTCAAAGAAGCTGTTAGTGTGACATGCTCATACATAATTAATCATCTCTCTTTTGGAAACTTTTACAGAATGCCTGGATGTTATAAGGATATGTGAAGTACAAAATCCAAGACAATGAGTGGTTCACAAAAGAGAATCTGATTGTTTTACACGCAAAACATTGTGGATACTGTATGAACCCTGCGTACTGAACCCTGAAGATCACGGCCTGTTCAGAGAGAGGAAACTTTTTCAGAATGCCTAAGAAATGCCAAGTACAAAATGAAAGACATAGCAACATCTTATAACATGACCGGTTCACAAAAAGAATTGCCCCTTTAAAGGGATAGTTCACCCAAAAATGAAAATTCTGTCATCATTTACTCACTGGTTACCAACATTCTTCAAAATATCTGCTTTTGCGTTGAAAAGAAGAAAGAAACTCATAAAGGTTTGGAACAACTTGAGGATGAGTAAATGATGACAGAATTTTCATTTTTGGGTGAACTAGTCCTTTAAAGAAGAAACGAGAGATGGCTGAGAAACTCATATTGATAACACAAACCACACAGACAATCAGAAGACAATCAGATTGAACACTGAAGATGACAGACCATTCAGAGATGCTCCTATCAGAAGAAACAGTCAGACACGATGCAAGGAGCATAAAGTATACAATAATGTCCAGAGGCGCATACTATTAACTGAAGCCAAAAAATGCTGGGTACAATGACCCAGATGAGATACATGAATTCAGGTCAGGCTGTTACCAATAAAAAAAAATCAGTATCAACAAAATCCTTCTCTGCAAAAATCAATTTTTGCACTGCAGAAGTGGCATAAAATCTGCACCTAAAGCAGCAAAGATGCATTTACACTGCTATTACAATTGCAAAAATAATGCTATGAGATTAATGTTTTAAAAATATTTTAAATACTGAAATATATGAAATGATTTTTTAAAAAGGAAACAATACTTTAAATATGAAACTAAAACCAACAATATTGTGTCTAAAACGCTGGCACGTGCACAGATAGACCCAAGTGATGGACAAGTACCTGCCCTTTTGGCTTCTGAGTAGATACGTTTCCTTTTTGCAAGACATTTTTTAATTTCATATTTCATATTTTATTTAACTGTATGACTTTGTGTGTGTGTGTGTGTGTGTGTGTGTGTGTTTATAAACTAATATAGTTAAGCAATATCACACAAGCAAGAGTGCTCTTTTCCCGAATATCAGCATGATTGCAAATGTAATATTCATTTTATACAACAGTTCAATAATTATATTAATTGACAATTTTTAGACACAACTTTATAAATTTTTACTGTTTTTGCTCTATTTCACCAACGACAAAAGTCCCAAATAAAGCAGAACAGCTGCGTTTCCCAGCAAAACAAAGTGCCTTGTTCTTGAATGATTCAGCGTTTTTGAACGAATTGGGTCAATGATTCAATGACCCATTTATAAAGACAGTGGTCACTTGCTTAGTTTATTATCAAATCAGCCAGCTTGAATGAATATGTTGAAGGAATGATTCTATGATTCACTTAATATTTTCCACAACCCACTGGCAGTTTTAGTTTCATATATAGCCTAGTATCATTTCATTTTTATTATTTTATTTATGCAATTGTTATTTATTATTTAATTATTTATGTAATTGTAATTTTGATAATTATTAATCTGGATTTTGTTGATACTGATTCCATTTGATTGGTAACAGCCCTAGTGTCTAGTGTTAATTAGTGTTCAACACTATGTAACTTCTTTTCACTTGAGCACAATATTAACTTCTTGTTTATGAAACTGTTTTATAAAATGAATATCATATCTGCAGTTGTGCTGTATAATCTGGAAAAACAGCACGCTTGTCATATATAGTAATAAAAGACTTCATACAGGGGCATTTTGCCCCCATATATTGAATTTTGTGGACATTCTAACTGCATTCTATGGGCTGCATCACACAGTGAAAGCATGCAATCTCAACATGGAATTAATAGAGCAGGATTACATCACATTATAGAAGCATAACAAATAAGAATTGTCCATTTTGATTTCATGGTGACTTTAAAGGGATAGTTTACCCAGTCATCATTTACTTACTTTAATGTCATTGCAATCCTTTTTGACTTTATGACCCCCAGGGCCCGCTAAAATAAAATATGAATTAAGCCTTATCAAGTCTTATAAAAAAAACATGGGGCCGTATGTATAAAGCGTGTATAAAGTGTGTCAAAATTCTAAGAATGACGTAATTACTGTTCTTCCTAGATTTAAGAATAAGTGTGATTCATAAAGGTTCATAAGTGTTAAGACTAGGTCTCAGCTCCTAAATTATTTAAGAGAGCTGAAGAGGTATCCTAACCTAGCTAAGAGTAACAAGATGGCAGCAGAGAGGAAGAGACCACACACTTTCCAACGAAAATATAATGTATTGGAGTTAAATGATGACAGTTGATCGTCAAGATATTCTTTTTGTAACTGATGTAGTAAGACATTTTATTCTCCCACTCTACAAATCAATGCTCTAACTGCAGAAATTAAAGTAATAAATAGTCTTAAATAGCACTATTGTGTCATTGACCACACCAAACATACAGTAGTGTCCAAAAGTGATGTGCAGAGTTTTTTTTTTTTTTTTTTTTTTTTAATGACCCTACAAGTTATAATATTTTTATATTATATATTTTTAAATATTTTAAAATATGAGGGAAGAACAAAAAACACTAAACTTAGTTAAGGTATATCTGACAAAATTATTTGGCAAAAAAGCCAAACTACAGCTACAGCATTTACTGCAACATAATCAGTTATTAATATTTCATTGGTCCTCTCTTGTTTTTACACGTGTTCATAATTTCTTTGTCTGACAGCCTGAAAATTATGTCTGTACAATTTGGCATGTTTCATTGTGTTATCACAACTAAAACAATTGACTCCAATCACAACTACGCAATATGCTTAAAAAATCATTAACACATTTTTAATAATATTAGAATAAAGGGTGAATATGTAAATTTTCTTAGGCAGTTCATTGACAAAATCAAGCCATTTTTATGAGCATTTCAGGCTTCCCTGGAGTTGTTGGAGCCATTGATGTAACTCATGTTCGCATTATTGCTACAACTGTAAATGAGGAGACCAATAGAAAAGGATTCCACAGCATCAATAATAATTTGTGATAATTTTGCACAATGCAAAGCAATTTTTTTAAATAAATTTAAATATTAAAGTTTCAGTGTCCAAATTAAATGATTTTATTGTAATTACATTACATGATTGGTGTCATGCTGCTGTGACTTCACCCTTGCAGGCTCACTATTGGCTGATTCAGTGCACTCTAAAAACTTTTACTATGATTTACTCAGTTTTTTTGGTGAAACATTTTTACACTAAAAATATTGAGTAAATTTTAAAGCTGTGAACTCAATTACATACACCGTATAAACTGAGTAAATGTAAGTAAAAAAATTAAGTAGATCTGAGTAACTGCATTTGGTACATTAACAAATAAAATTAAGTATAAATAATTGGGGAAAAACATTTAAAAACCAATATTTATGAGGAATATTAACTGTTTTTATTTATTAGTAATATTAACTTTTATAGTATAACTTTTATATTAACTTTATTTTCCTCTAAACTTTTGTAAAATACTCCACACAACCACACTTATACATGACATTGGCCTTTATCGTCGATGAGTACAGCAATACAGCATATATTACTGTTTTGACATGTATACAATATTGCCAACATTTAAACTCATGTAACAAACATTTTAGAAGTAAAAATTAAACATTTAAAAGTAATTCAAGTGTATTCAACCAGTCTGTTATCCCATTTCAGCGCTGGTTCTCGAGCCTGAATAAAGTCGTGTTTTATGCAAGGCATCATCAGGTGTTTCAATCACGCAAAACGACGGACGAGACACTCGTTTAGGTGACTCACATTGCGTCCCTGTATGTTGTTTTGCATTAAATAAAATGATTTTAAGCACAGTAATGATTTTATAGATAAAATAAAACACAAACCTGAATTTCACAGAGGAAATGCACCAATTCTGCGACGCTGAGAAGAAGGAACTGCTCTGGAGACTTAAGAGAATTCAAACAGCCCGCGCTTACTCAACCGTTGAGTCGTCATGACATCATCTCGTCGGAGGGTGGGGGAGGGGTGCATTGTTTTAATCGAGTAAACTTACTCAATTTCTTCAGTGTGTGTTAAATATTAATAATCTCGATTTGAATTAAGTAATATTTGTGGTTCTTGAAACAGATCAATTTAATTCTCCATTCTCAAATATTTTGATAGAAATTTCACAAATATATTAAGTATATTTTAAATAAATAATTTGTTATTCAAATACTAAATTCTTTTAGTGAAAAAAACATAAATATAACTGTAAATTTTAGACAAAATTAACTGTTGGATTTTTAGTCAATTATTTTGGTATGTTCAACTCAAACCATCAAGTAAATGATATTCAGAGATTTTAAGTTAATAAAGTTAATTATTACTGTGATATTTACTAAGCCACTGAATTATTTTTTAGAGTGTGGTTGAGGGCAGCCATTTTGGGTCATGTCATTGTAGTCCTTAGTTTGCGACACATAAGTATCAGCCCAGTCAACACTTAAGAATCAGTCTTACACTTTGCTGAAAGTTGCTTTTAGCTTCTTTATAAAAGTCTCCTACTCTTAGACAAGTCTAAGTTTTTACTAAGAATTTTTGGCACTTAACCCAGCAAGCAATTCTGCGTTTTAAAGACGTCTAATAGCCGTCCAAACACAGCCTTGACGTCTAGGCTAAAACAAGGCAAAATTTGGGCTGTCAGTGAAAATTGAATAGATGTCAAACCATATAGCCCAAGAATAGACTAGTCATCTGGAACATGAACATGTCAAAGAAATAAAACCAAACACCTTGTAATCACTATTGACTTTTCTTACATGATGGACTATCATACATCTCGCAAGTTATTTTGGCAAAAACGACATATAACCAAATTCAAGGTTATTTTGGCTAGTGGGTTACTCATAGCCGGACTGTATCGGGTCTATAATTAACCAAGACGGTTATTGCTTGGTGGGAAGTCAAAGCTTAAGACTGTTCTTAAGAGCATTTCTGAGAAGCTTTTAACATACGGGCCATGATCTCTTTATATATTAACAGATACAAATTCTGTGTTTATGTAGCCTAAACATATGCACATCTATGGTAAACGAAAGCTCAAATGTGTCTTCATTCCATCATAAAATTTGCCTCTTTGCACTCTATATCCAGAACCTTTGGATTGTGATATGAATGAATACTGCTAAAGTGAAAGCATTCAAAACAGCGCGTGTAATTGTGCAGTTCAACAGCAGAGGGCAGGGTATATGTCCACTGGTACACTGAGAAGCTGCAGACTTCAGTTTTAGGAGGGAGGAAGCTGTGATTGAGCCCCCTGCTGTGCACCAGTGGAATATGAATATATGACAGTTAAACTCAAGCTTACATACAGTTCAACTGAAGATCAGCCGCAGCTCAGTACACTAATACAGATGTCCATTTAACTTGTTGAAAGGAAAGCATGCTGGTAGTAAAGCAGTGTTTTCTCTTTGTTTTCAAGTTCAGAGAACTTGTGTTAGCTTCTCTACGCCTTTCTGCCGTTCTCGAATCTGTCATTTACATTGCTATGTGTGAGCACAACACATTAATCATACAGTATGCTTTTCTGCTGTTTATAATTCTAGGTGATGACAAGAACAACCCTCAACAATACAGAGACTTTCAGCTTAAGGGTGGATGTTTCTGTCTCCTTCCTTCTCTTACCATGCATATGCTTATGTTTTTTCTTAATGGTAGAGGAAAAAACAAGGACTGATTTCACTGTATTCCCTCGCCAGATCACCGTCTTGTGTTTTACTGTTGCTGAAACCACAGAAGATGGGTGTAAGTCGACTGTACATTCATATATAATGAAACACCTACAGAAGTACACAAAGAAAAAACACTGTGAAAGCACACAGAGAAAATACAGCTTTCTCAATAACTGATGACAAGAATCAAATGTTAAGTCATGCATATGACAGATCTTGCATCGTTCAAAATATACACATGATGAAAACAAGCATATGATTTATAAATTTGTAGGTAGACTACGAGTGTGTTTTTGCAGGAAACAGGACCGAAGTGATCCATTTGTCGAGTACAGACGTGTTTGTACAATATGATAATAGCCAAGCTAAATTTCAGATAGCACAAATGCAAATGTCATACTGTTTTTATACAACAGTTCAAAAAAACCAAACAGTTAAAATTACGTAACTTACATTTGGGACACAATATTGCCAGTTACATCTAACTGCCCTTTACCATTCAAGCCTGGATCAACACACAGCATAATCTTACAGTTCAAAGTAGTAACATATTTACTGACATTTTGAGTGTAAAGCCAACAAGTTTTTCATTCACAATAGGGGACTAAAGATATTTTGTATTATCTCTATTATGTATAAGCATTATGCCATGACTTTCAATTAACTTTTCAGTTAAACTGCTTAAGGGTGGGTGTGGGTGATACAACCAAAATCTTAAACGACGTTATTCACTACCCTCCTCCTCATTCATTTTTTAAAGTTAGACATCAACCGTCTTAGTATTCCTCAATCAATTCCCATTCATGTTTTGTAAAAATTGTAAAAGGTCGCTAATGACCCAAGGTGTAACAGTGTAAGTATATTTTTTTCTGCACAACAATTGAAATGTTTGATGACTGAATAAGTGCATTTCACCTTCATTCCACAAAGTGTCTGATACAGAATGATGACGTGGCGTTTCACTCATAGTTACTGCAGGCAGAAAACAAAAGAATAGGAAGAATCATCAGCAAAACTTGAAATGGCTCAGCGATTTACTGCAGAACAAGTACTGAACGCAATCAAATATCAGTGTCACTGTCACTTGATGGTGGATCTGCTGAAGAAGCTGTCAGCAATCAAAATATTGATTTTGAAGATGTTGAAAATGATAGTCTTGAGAATATGTTTGAGATGGCGAATATGAGCCAGATGCTGAATGTACTGGGAAATTATCTCTGATGACAGTGATGATGGTATAAAACATCTGCTCAAACTGAACCCTTCCAAGCTCCAAAAGGTAACAAAATATACTTTATTTTATTCTTCTGTAATTGTTACTGTAATATCAGAGTAACAATTGACTTTACTTTTTTTATTGCCCTAATAATGTAAATAGTTACAAAGCAGAATCAACACAGCAGTGGTGTCTGTCTCACTCATGAATCAGGGTGAAGTTTTTTTAATCAAATGAGTTAATGATTCAATGACTCACTCATAAAGACAGTCATTTGTTTCTTTCTTAATGGATTAGTGCTTTGAAAAAAAAACGGTTGAATGAATGATTAAATGATAAACTAATAAAGACAGTCATGTGTCACACCTACCTGAGAATCAATGTAACCCGCAGAAAGAGTCACTGTAAAATCCTCACCACTAATGCAGAGATTGACAGTCAATCTGAAACAAACACAGACTTGCATAGTGACACAACCTGCCAATCATTATATTTATAATCATTATAATATATATTCATATTTTTCATCCCCTAATCCTAAACATAACTTTATGTGTTTAGATTCGGCATGTTTAAAATGCTGCTTTTCTTGTGATCTCCACAATGTAGATGATTTCAGGTTTTACTGTACATTTGATCCTCACTATATAGGTAAAACCTGACCTAGGCTGCACACACACACACACACACTAGCCTCTCTGTGCCCCGTCTCTTATAGGGTGCCTGGCACGGCTTCGGAGGATCTCGGCACAGCCACAAGCATGTGTGTAATTTTATACAGGCAGTCCGTTCTCATTGCATGCCAATTCACACATCCGCCATTTCAAACTGCTTGCCCTGTAAAAATGCATACGGACTCCGCATACCACAAAACACAAAGAGTTCACTTGGCACGCAAACCTCCGACACAGTGCGCACACATATATACGCCTGTCCATATCTTGCCCCTGCGTTGTCTCACTTACTGTAGGCTTGATCTGGGCCAGACATGCTTTCCATTTCATTCGCCATGACATCACAATTGCCAAATGAGCAGATGATGTTTGGGGAGGAGAGGTGAATGAAGAGCAACTGGGTTTGACATATAATGATATCCTGTTGAAATGAAATTCATCAAATGGTAATTACACTCTTTCAAAAACAGACCAAACATTGAACAGTTCAAAGTGTGTCACTGGAAATTGGAGGACTGAAATTAAAACTGATTGAAAATACAGAAGCTTAGGAAAGAAAAACACTGCACATTCATTTAGTCATGCAGATTTTGCCACAAACTATATAGCTAGCTGCATGTTAGAAGTTTGTCTGCTCTATGTAGTTAGATATCAAATCTAAATTCCCTCAAGAATCCCTGCAGTCTTGGGGGAGAAGATATCAGAGGAGTTTATTTTTATAGCCCAAGTATGATTGAGCGAATAGTGAAGCTCAATGCTCCTCTCATCCTTTCAGCCGTTCATAAAGAGTTTTGACTTTCTCAAAGGTTTCTTAAACACAAAATAACAGCATTTGTGTTTGGGGTCGTGAGGAGTGTGTCTGTAATCATATAGTGTGATCTGGTCACAGAGATGTCGGAGTGTGTGGCGAGGAGCCAGGGAGGACAGAAACTGCTCAGCACACAAGACAGGAAGTTGTTTTACTCACAGCTGGTCTTGGGAATGTGAAGCTTGTGAGATGGAAAGAAGAGAAAATGCATGGCATGCTGTACAGAAATAAATGAACCAACAGACTATGTACAAATACATCTTCACTGAGAGTCATTAAATAGTTAGTTCACCCAAAAATGAAAATTACCCCATGATTTACTCAAGACATCATAGGTGTATATGACTTTCTTCTTTCAGACGAATGCAATCAGAGTTATATTAAATAATGTCCTGGCTCTTCCAAGCTTTATAATGGCAGTGAACAGAGGATTAGATTTTGAAGCCCAAAAAAGTGCATCCATCCATCATTAAAGTAATCCACACAGCTCTGGGGGGTTAATAAAGGCCTTCTGAAACGAAGCGATGCGATTTTATGCGTTGTCTACTTTAGTAAATGACAATCATTTTATTCATCCATATATTTCTAAAAGCGTAGGAACTTGATACATTTTGTCACTGAAAAGCATGTCCTCCAGTGTGACACCATATCCTGATTTTAAATCAGGCAATTCCACTGACAAGTTTAATTACTTGAAGGACCCCATTTAAGGTCATGTTACTGTGAAGCCCATGACATGTGCACATCGTAAGTTTTTGTCTCAGAATTGTTCAAATATTTGACTTTTTTTGGAACCGCTATAAAAGTGTTAAGTTTTGTTGTCCTTTGGTGCGACACCTTTATATTCTTAATTGTTGCTACAGTATGTCACACCATAGGACACATTTCAGTAAAAATAAAAAAAAAAAACAGTGAAAGAATTGACAGAGTTAGTGACCCCTTATATTTTCTCAGACATCAGACGTCACACTACATAATAATATGCATTTTTTCTTCAAAAGTGGTGTTTTACAAAAAAAGCATTTTTACTGCATATTTGTCAACCCTAATGCATTACAGTATGCATCTAGATATAAAACACTCTTTACCTTCTTAGTGTCTCCATTCTTGTGCATGATTAATTATCTTGTGCGTGATTCATCATTGCACGTTATTCTAAAAATTAAAAAAGGTTTGATCTTTCATTACATTACGTTCACAAATGTAACTAAAATTTAACTAAAAAGAAAGTAACTAAAAGAAAGCCTACTAAATATAGTAAAAAATATATATATTTTTATTGTAATTAAGGCAGCTTTGACAGAGAAAAAAAAAATATTAAAGCTGCACTACAAATGATTTTCTTATAGTTTTAGGTAAAAATCAACTAAATGCCATTATTAAGTAAGTACAAAAAAAATGCATTTTCTTACTGCATTCAATATATATTTTAGGTGGTCAGTTCAGATTTGGCAGGAAATTTCAGGTTTACATTTACATTCATTCTTGTGTGTTTACATCTGTACTATGATGTATGTAAGTCCTACATGTTGTAGGACTTCCATCTTATTGTCAGTGGGTCTCATTATGTTGAATGACAGATCTACTGTGATACGGTGACAAAAGGCAGCCATAGGTACACCTCAAACTATCTGAATAATTATTGCTGAAAAGCAGTGGCAAAGCACAACTGAAGTTTAAAAAAAAACTTTGTAAGTAACTTGCAGTTTTATGTTTCAACCACAGGTGGCGATAGAGAAGCCAACTGTCAGAGCAGCAGCATAGCGGAAAGCAGAAAGGAAAATAGCAAAAACAGCATATACAGCAATGACCTTAAACACATCCCCAAACATAATGCACAAGAAGAAAAAAAAAAAACATGTCCTGGGACGTAGCAGTAATAAGGTCTTTGCTTAATGTGTTCCACCCCTTCCCATTTGATCAAATCCCACATTATATAATGAAATACATTGTCACATTACAGAAGTTAAAGTAATACTTATAGTTTACTCACCATGTCATTCTCACCCTGTATTATTTTCTTCCTTCTATGAAACACAAAAATAAACGTTAGGCAGAATGTCCAAGTTGCTCTTTTCCATAGAAGTATTTATGCAGCCAAGCTCTAAAACAGAAAAAAGTCCATAAAAGTATCATACAAGTTTGTATATAGGCTTGTGTGTTATATTTCAATTCTTCTGAAGCTTTGTTAAATTAAATGTAAGTTCAATTTAAAAAATAGTGCCTTTGGATGCGTTATTTTCAACAAACACAATTAGTTTGACCAGCATGTCAACGAGGACAACACTTATGATACTTGTATAGTGCTTTTGGTCCTGTTTGTAGCTTGTCTGTGTAAATCATCATCTACTTTCACCGTATGGCAAACGCAAACTCAAGTTGTTTTTTGGATTAACTAATCCTTTGAATGTGTTGCGAAAGCCATTCCATGTTTCTCTGAGCTACAGAGGATTTGTCATTCATTGCACATTTGTGAAGTGTCTGATGTACAGATTTACATCAGAAAAATCAATGGACACAAAAGTCCAAACATTCTCTGATGCTCATATAAACACACACAAAGAAAACAATGCATGACTTATGTCCAGAGTGTCAGTAATCAAACATTTAACAATAAAGATTCTGTAAATAGCATCTGGCCTGTGTTTTTCCTCAACATAAGACACCCTGTGTATATTTCATACAGATCGTGCAAAGGTAAAATGGAGTGTGTGTGAATGATACGAGGGCGTTTGGGCTGTACAGCTGGAGTCCTGGTGTAGACGCCTCAGAGTTCCTGTCCAGCTGAGCAGAAGGTGGAGAAGACTTTACACCTCTCTGACACACACAAACAAACCAGCCCTCTAATGCTCTCAGACAAACAAACACAGAGGGCTCCAGAAAAAGAAAACTGAACCGATAGTTTTCAAGGGTTAGAGTTGAGCTCTTTCTCTCACTGTCTCTTATGTCTTTCACTGCCTGTCTCTGTATATATCACTCACTCCATCTGCCCACATGATCTGAATTAAGTTCAGACTGACCACCTCTCATCGGATAAGGCCGGCTGGCCATTCGATGGAAAAGTTCACACACTGAGTGACTGTGTAAATAAGAGACTGTAAGTATTTAGATGTCTATGTTTGTGAGTGTGGCTGGACGGAATGTGTGAACAAGTGTGAATATTAATAAGAGAATATTTGTGTGTTGGAAACGGTGGAAAATGTGGTGCAGAAAAAATAGTTAGCAAACTAAATCATTTGCTGAATCATAAATGAGTTTTCCAACATCTGCTAGAACACCAGATCATAAAATGATCACAGTGCCGCTTCCCTCTGAATTGTGCAGCACATATATTTATTTAAATAAATTTGATAATCACATTAAGCCAGGGGTTTTCAAACTTTATGATGCACTGGAGTAACTATTTTAACTGTTTTTCCTAACTATCTGGGCCTTGAAAGTGTTAATTAAATAGCTGCCAATGGAGGGGTCAGAAAGCTCTCGGATTTCCTCAAAAAGATCTTCATTTGTGTTCCGAAGATGAACGAAGGTCTTACGGGTTGGGAACTGCATAAGGGTGAGTAATTAATGACAGAATTTTCATTTTTGGGTGAACTAACCCTTTAATAGTTGGCAAAAATATTTTGCACTGAACTGTTATATTTGCGCCATTTACTTATTTCTGGAACGCACTTTTATCACTCACCATGGTGGCAACTCTCAGACAGGTTGTAGCCTAAAGCTTTCAGCGGCAATGTGGATTTATGTAATTGATGATGTGGTGCACTGCAAATTCAAACAAGAGAGCCAATCAAAAGCATCAGAATAGCATCGCTTTACTAAATGGCCTTTAAATAGCAGGAGACATTGTGCACATCAAAAACAGGCAAAGCAAATATTATTCAACATATCCTAGCTTTTTACAGAAAATATTCAGATGTACAGTAACTGTAATTTAATTACACATTTTTTATCAGTAACTGCAACAAATTACAGTTACATTTATTTTGTAATTAAATTACGTAACTCCGTTACATGTAACTAGTTACTCCCAAACACTGGTCCCACATTATATTTTGTCCCATTTCACGCTGACATGCTGAAGTAAACTGGCCTGCAAATGCTATTTCATGTTCAACCATGATACACAAATTCCTCCTCTGTGTTCAACCAGTGGTTTCACACCTGGTCCATGGAAACAGAAGGACTGTGCAAATGCTTCTCTGGTGTATATAATTCTGTAGTATAGTATAGACAGTATAGACAGAAAAACCCAGAGTAAGTGAACAAAAGTTCAAGTGAAGGATAACCACAGAGACATTACAGAAAACCAACCTCTTGTGTCTCCCGCTGACTCATTGATAGGGCAGCATAGCTATGACATTAACCATCAAACAAAGGGTGTTTTTGCTCTCTTGTTTGGTGTCTAGTGGTTCACCACAGTTTGGTGGGATTAACTTGATTAATGGCACAAATATTCTCTGCACTGTACGTCGGAGTTCTGTGATGTAGCATTTCTCACCATTATCTTGGCCAAGTTATTTTGAAATGATTAAACACAGCCCTTCATGCCAAACACATATGAATCTGTCTTCTCAATAATGTTCTGGTTTTATTCAAGGACTACATTATATTTTATTGTATAGACAAGAAAAATCAGAAATCCGATCTCTTTACATTCATATTTATTCATTTTGCTGACACTTTTTTTATCCAAAGGTACTAACAAAAGAGAATAATACAAGCAGAAGCTACAAATAAAAGTCCTTTGAAATCTCATGTGTCTCTTCTACAGTTTTAGAAGAGATATAAACAATGATTCAAACGGTGCTTTGATTTGCCAAGATACCAATGCTGCAATCAAAAGTCAGAAATCTCAATATGAACTTTCGGTAGCACTTTATTTTACAGTCGTGTTCCCCATGTACATACTATGTACTTATTATAGCAATTACAATAACTGGGTAATTACAAAAACTAGGTACTAAACCTGAACCTACCCCTAACCTAACCTTAACCCATGTAGTTACCTTACCCAGTGCTTTCTAATACACTTTAAGTACACATAAGTGCACATACTGTAAAATAAAGTGCAACCGAACTTTCTTTTCAAAAAAATTCCAAGACCAAAAGCTGTTCCAACCACATTCACTTTATACATCAAATACTCTTACTGTATGTCAATAATTCTCTCATTTGTGTCCATTTTGATTCCTTATAAAGGGATGGTTTACCTCAAAATTAACATTGTCATAATTTACTTACCCTCCAGTCGTTCCGAACATGTATGTGTATGAGGGTAAGTTTACACAACATCGATGTACTTTGTAAAACGTTTTTTTCTTTGTAATTCATGTTTTGTACTTTACACAGAGATAATAACGATACAGTTTTCAAAAACTTGCACTTTGAAACCCGTTTTCAAAAGTTTGCGTTTTCAGGGCCCTAAAACGCTGTTGTCATGTAAATGAATGGCCATAACGCATAAAAAGTTTTCCATTTTGAAAATGACGTCATGTAAACTGCCCCTGAGTTTCATTCTTCTGCAAAAGAATATATTTTGAAGAACGTTACTAACCAAACAGTTTTGTTGCGCATTGACTTCCACTGTATGGACAAAATAAAAAAAACCAAAACAGTGAGACATTCCTCTAAATATCCTCTTTTATGTTCCACAGAAGAAAGAAAATCATACAGGTTTGGAATGACATGAGGGTGAGTGTAAATGACAGAATTTTCAGTTTTGGGTGAACAATCCTTTTAAGCAATTTGAGCAAAAACATCTAATAAAAGATTGATATTTAAATGAAACATAGACCATACTAAGACTACTACTCTACTACAAAAATGTCCTTTGGGCATGCATATGGTCTTGGTGTATGTGTGGATTTATGAACTTCCTCTTTCCCAAGTTCTCTTTGTCTTTGGGAATGTGCTGTACTGCTGGAATCAGAGGGGCTGGAGTGTGCTGTGGATCATGTAACAGAGCACATCTATCACTTAGCCTATATTTGTGCAGGCCTCGGCTCTGAGCACATGGAGAGGGAGGGGGCGCACGAGGGAAGGTGGGAGAGAGGAAAAGAGGGGGGTCGGAATGAACAGGAGCGTCTTTGTAAAGCACCCGGGCATTCCGTGCTCCGAGTGCTGTGACATCCAACCCCTCACAATGGGGCTCCTTTAAGACTCCAGGAGCGGAGCTTGGGGAACACGGAGGGGAAATGAGTTAGTACAACTCTACAATCCCACATCAAATTCACTGTCATGGCCTCCGCAGGGAGCCACGCAGCCCGGGCCTGGGCCCGAACGTCACCCCAAATTTACCCAAATCTTCTATTTTCACATACCATTAAAGGCAGTGGCCTGTGACTCTATAAACTCGTCTGATGTAAACTCACGTCCAGCGCTCAGAGGGTGGTAATGGAAACTTTATTAGAAAGTTCAAAACATGAAATTTCCGATCATTTACTTCATCTTGACCCTCCTGTAACTAAGAATTACCACATGTATTTTTTGGCAGATGGCGATTTCAAAAGTGTCTGATTTTGACCTTGTAGAATGACTTTGTATTCAGAGCTCATGTTAACCCACTCGATCCAAGACTAATAAATGCAATACCCACCTTATAAAGAAACATTAGCTGAACTCTGTCCCGACCACCAGATTGAGTAAGTTACATGATCAAGTTGGTCTCTGTGTCCTAACCTGAACTAAATCTTATTTCTCGTTCATCTTTCTATGAAAATGGGTTAAAGTTGAAGTATGCAAGTATGTCTCTTAAAAACATTCTCTTAACCCAGTTTATTGTTCATTTACTATTTGTATGCCAATAATGGGTTTATCTCCCCCAAAAGTGTTAACATTCAGCCTCTCAGGCACCATCTAAACATTGAGAGCGATCCACTCAGATCTGTCAATCTCTTTCCAGTTCAACCTATAGTAAGGCTTGGCTACTGCAGCAGGAGATGCCAGAGGGTTTTTAGCCATTGTGGGACCAGCTGACGTGTTACATGGGAAAAGACATTCATAGCTTCAGTCACAGAAAAATTTGTTGCATTTAGACATTCAAATATTAAACAGGTCATGAACACTTCAAAGTGAATAGGGCATTGTGATGCAACGTACAACAATGGACACTTCAATACAGCATGCACCCATTCAGAATGACAAATTTTCCAGTTTATAATGTTATTATTGGGGCCAATTTTGTTTTGGAACCCATTTAATGTCATTGTATGAACACAAACAGTTGAAACATTCTCCAAAAAAATCAACTTTTGTGTTCAAAAGATAAAAGTAAAATATAATATAATATAATATTAAAATGTACTTGCTGGCATTTCTTTTGTCAAATATAAAATAATATTTTAACTAGAAAATTATACAGAAACTAGGAAAATAGGATAGCATCAGTCCTGTTTTTGCTTCATTGGCGTGATATTTAAACAATATGATGTTTATTAACAAAGTTCAGGAGGAACACGTTCTAATGATCTATCCAATCTTCATGTCATTCCATCCAGCTGTCAGCAATCAGCAATCAACATGTCTACCCAATCAGCACAAGTGGAGTATTATATAAATACCCAGTTAACTCACCAATGTTCCTCAACAGTTTTTCAGCATTTGGTCTGCCAGATTGTTGCAATGTCAGAAATCCAACTCTACCCTTCCGACGATGAGTCCCTCATCTCCCAGGAATCTTCACCTCATTCATCCGATGTCAGGAGCACGAGTCAGGAGCACGATCCACCGGACGTCATTTCTCAATCCCCGGAACCAATACGTGGACGTCAGCCCATTCGGGCCACTCCCTGTACTCCACGACGCTGAGGATTACCCTCGCCTCCTTCAACAAGACACCCACCAGCATCTCCAGCGTCCTCTTACGCCTCGGCTCATCCGACAATTCCTGCAATAGAGAAATGGACAGTCGTAAGTCTAAGACAAGCGCTCATCAGCGCAGATGTTCATTTCTCTAGGAAAATGACTAAAGGACAGTTACACGCTCTGTATGCATCTCTTCAATTGACCTCCCCTTTTCCCAAATCCACTTCTCCCTCCAAGAACGCTAAAGCGAGCACGAGTCGCAAAGCCCCGTCTTTGCGTCCACAGAAAACACTGTCTCCTTCACTCGCAAGACCAGGCCCTCCTCGCGCTTCAGGCCACGGCAGCAGGCCTTCAGCAAGTTTGGGCTGCGCCCCAGACTCTGCGACTGCCAGGGCTAACTCTCCTCTTCCTTCTGCTCTGCCCGCAGGCAGTTCCTTTAACGTGAGTATGACTCCGTTAGAAGCACAGGCCCAGTCGTCGCAACCTTTTTCTCACGCTGTTTCTATTCCTCCTCCCTGTCCATGGCCTGTAGCCCCATCATCAGACCCTAGCGCGAGGCTGCCTCCGCTAGCAGCGCAGGCTCAGGTGCACTATTTTCCTTCTCAGCCTGCCTCATTTTCTAACATCTTCGTTCCCCCACAGGCTCCAGGGGCCGACCTGAGCGTGAGGCTGCCTCCGCTAATGGCGCCGGCCCAGACGCCTTACTTTTCTTCTCAGCTTCCCTCATTTCCAAACATTCTTGCTCCTCCCCAGGCCTCAGGGGCCGACCCGAGTATGAGGCTGCCTCCGCTAACGGCTTTGGTCCCGGCTTCTCTTCCTCTTAATACTATCCCCCAAAACAAAACTCCCTTCACCCTGTCCTCTGCAATGCCGATGCCCATCCCACCAAACGAAACAGCTTTGGAACCTACTCCCGTTGCCAACAACATCAGGATTCAGATTCTCTCAGGTGTGGATGTTGATCTATCTTCCCTATTATCTCTACTTCCTCCATCCGTTTCAGACCGCCAAATTGAAGTAGGTGACTTTTCAGTTACTTTAAAGAATTCGGCTGTCAATCCATCTCGCCTCCTTTCTTTCTCTACTACACTTCGCTACAGCGAAATTATTTGCAGCGCATTTCCCCACAGGAGACAAGAGCTGAGCGATTATCTTGCGATAATTGCTGAGCTCGCGCTGTCTTACGGGGGTTCTCATTTCTATACGTACCACAAGCTGTTTTCAGCAAAACGCGCCATGCGCGTCTCCCAATGGAACCAGTGCCCTTACTGGGGCACTCTGGACACAGAGCTTCACAACAGAGTGTTCTTGGGCTGCTGTAATATCTCTTGTGCAGTCTGCAGATCACTCGCCCACTCCACCATATCATGTCCTTTGGTTAATCCTTCAATTCCCCCTTGTCCAGTTCCATCCCAGGAAAGATCTACTAGTTACGACCCACAACCAGTACATTTCGACTCTTCAACCAAGGATTTTAAGAAAATCACTTTCAACACCCAAGATCAAGTTTGCATCAATTTCAAATCGTGGGGATGCGCACGACAGCGGTGCCGCTTCCTACACATCTGCAATTACTGTGGCGGCGCTCATTCCTGCACCATATGCCCTGTAAAAATTTTTTTAAAATTACTTGTCGGCTCCTGTGAATATTTCTCGTCTGTCTGCCGAATTGTCTCACCACCCTGACGCTAACTTTACGGAGTATTTGCTGTCTGGTCTCGAGCACGCTTTCAAACCCGGAGTGGAAAGCCTCCCCACTCAAAATGTAATTTGCGACAATCTTCAGTCTGCTCTCGCTGAACCTGACACAGTGAGCTTAATCAAAAAAGAAGTGGAATCAGGTTTCATGATCTTCCCTTTTGACATGCCCCCTTTCAATTTTTTTTCCATATCAGCCCTATTGGAGTGGCTACCAGGAAATTCTCAGGCAAAAAGCGATTAATAATCGATCTCTCAGCCCCACATATCGCCTTTTCCAAGCATAAACAGCCTTATCTCTCTCGAAAAATTTTCTCTTCATTACCACAACATTGATCAAGCAATAACATTGATTAAAAACGCCGGCTGCGGCATCATTCAAAGTGATGCCCATCCACCCGGACCCATGGCACTTATTTGGCATACGCTGGCACGGAAAATGTTACTTTGCTGTCCGCCTAACTTTTGGATGCAAAAGCAGCCCTAAGATTTTCGACATGCTTTCAGAAGCTATTTGCTGGATCTTATCTAACGTCTCGGTTACGTATGTAACCCTCGTTCCCTGAAGGAGGGAACGGAGACGTACGTCGGAACCGACCAACGAATTGGGATCTATTTTCAGAGACCAATCTACTTCAAGTGCATGCAGGTCCCCTACCCTCTTGATTGAGGCCAATGCAGTCAGGAGCACTGTCTTCATGGACAGGATGTTTAACTTTGCAGACTGTAAAGGCGCAAAGGGAGGACCCTGAAGTGCTCTGAGCACCAGGGCTAGGTCCCAAGAGGGTACCAAGGTTGAACGAGGAGGATTCAGTCTCCTCGCACCTCTGAAGAACCTGACGATTAAGTCGTACTTCCCTAAGGACTTACCTTTCACTGCATCGTGATACGCCGCTATTGCGGCGACATACACTCTGAGGGTGGAGGGAGACAGCCTTCGCTCCAGCCCATCTTGCAGGAAATAAAGCACGACATTAATTGAACACCTTCGGGGGTCTTCCCGGCAGGAAGAACACCACTCAACGAACAGGTTCCACTTCAGTGCGTAGAGGCGCCTCGTAGAGGGGGCTCTAGCAGAAGTGATGGTGTCTACCACTGCTTGTGGCAGGTCACCTAGAACCTCCGCGTCCCGTCCAGGGACCAGACATGGAGTTTCCAGAGGTCTGGACACGGGTGCCATAGAGTGCCCCGCCCCTGAGAAAGCAGGTCCTTCCTCAGGGGGATCGGCCAGGGAGGGGCAGTCGCGAGGAGTGTGAGTTCGGAGAACCAGGTCTGGTTGGGCCAGTAGGGCGCAACTAACAAGACCTGCTCCTCATCCTCCCTGACCTTGCACAGTGTCTGTGCGAGAAGGCTCACTGGGGGAAACGCATATTTGCGTAGGTCCCGGGGCCAGCTGTGCGCCAGTGCATCCGTGCCGAGGGTGTCCCCGGTCAGGGAATAGTACAACTGGCAATGGGTTGAGTCCAGAGAGGCAAACAGGTCTACCTGCACGGCTCCGAAGAGGTCCCATATCAGCTGGACGCTCCGGGGGTGGAGTCGCCACTCTCCCGGAGGTGTCGACTGACGAGAGAGCTCGTCGGCTGGTTCAGCGCACCTGGTTCAGCGCACCTGGGATGTGAATGGCCCGAAGCAACCTCAGACGCTTCTGACTCCACAGGAGGAGATGGCGGGCGAGTTGGAGCATGCAACGGGAGCGTAGACCACCCTGACGGTTGATGCAACGGCCGCAGTGCTGCCCGTACGGACCAGCACGTGCTTGCCCTGTAGCGGCTTTTTGAGGCGACCCAGGGCGAGACGTACTGCCAATAACTCTAGGCAATTGATATGCCAACGCAGTTGGGGCCCGTTGCACGTTGTACGTGGCCCCCCAGCCCGTGGATGAGGCATCCATGAAGACCACAGCATGCCTGGACACCTGTTCTAAGGACACTCCCGCCCGTAGAAACGAAGGGTCCGCCCACGGGTTGAAGGTTTGGCGACAGTAAGGAGTAACTGAGACCCGGTACTTGCCGCTCTGCCACGCCCATCTCGGGAATCGGTCGTGAAGCCAGCGTTGAAGCGGTCTCATATGAAGCAATCTGAGCGGCATTACCGCGGCTGCAGATGCCATATGCCCCAGGAGCCTCTGAAAAAATTTCAGTGGGACCGCTGTCCTGCCTTTGAATGTATTCAAGCATCTCACATATGACCGGACTCACTCCTCTGTGAGGTGCGCAGTCCGGTTGACCGAATCCAGTTCCATACCGAGATAAGAGATCCTCTATGTGGGACAGAGTTTGCTCTTCTTTCGGTTGAACGGAAGGCCCAACAGGCTGAGGTGACGGAGCACCAGGTCCCTGTGTTCGCACAACTGATCCCGGGACTGGGCCAATATGAGCTAGTCGTCGAGATAGTTGAGAATCCGAACGCCATTCTCTGAGCGGAATAATGGCTGCCTCCGCGACTTTCGTGAAGATGCGAGGCGACAGGGACAGCCCGAAAGGCAAGACTTTGTACTGATATGCCCTCCCCTCGAACGCAAAGCTTAGGAACGGTCTGTGTCGAGGGAGAATGGCGACATGAAAGTACACGCCCTTCAGGTCGATCGCTGCGAACCAATCTCGGGGACGGATGCATTCGAAAACGCGTTTCTGCGTTAACATTTTGAACGGGAGCTTATGCAGGGCCCGATTCAGAATGCGCAGGTCCAAGATCGGTCTTAACCCACCACCTTTCTTGGGTACAATGAAGTAAAGGCTGTAGAACCCCGACCTCATATCGGCTGGAGGAACCGGCTCGATCGCGTCCTTCGCCAGCAGGACATCAATCTCTGATCGCAAGACATGGGCATCGCTGCTCCGCACGGTGGTGAAGAGGATGCCCCTGTGAACTGTGAACGTGAACTGAATCACGTAGCCGAGTCTGATGGTACGGATGAGCCAGCGAGACAGCCTGGGGAGACCTAGCCAGGCCCCCAGAGACCGACCAAGCGGGACCAACGGCACCACAGACGTACCCGGGGTGGGGCAGCGAGGTGGAGTACGCAGACCCGCCTCGGGAGGCCCGGAGGCGGCCCGGAGTGTTGTCTGAGTACTCCAAGGTGGGGCAGAGTGTGGGTAAGGAGGCCCGGGGTGTCCTCGGTGCCCATACTGCTGCCCCCTGGCGAAGGGGAGAGGGGAGGAAAGGAGTGGCAAGGCCCGGGGGGGGGGGAAACTGCTCTTTTATTGAGAATGTGGGTACCGCTGGACTCCAGAGAGCCAGTGGCAGGATGTTGTGTAAACCAGCCTTCTCGGTGACATTCTCCCTCCGGTCCTCCTCCGGGGGGAGGAGGGGTGCGGACACCACCTCCCCTGGAGCAGCTCCTCTTCTCCCTGGGCTGCCCGTCTCAGGGCCGCTTGCCCTTGCGCTTGCCGGCGGACTTCGCAGGACCCTGGACGGGTTGGGCGGCACCCCTACGCCCGGCACCCTGCTTCCCAGGTGGAGGCTGCTGCTTGGGCTTAGCAGGGGCGGAGGCAGATGCAGGGGGACGCCCTCGGCGACAAGCAGACGGAGGCGCTGCAGCGGGCGACTGGGTGGAGGCAGCAGCGGGTCGCCGGGGCAGGATGTTTTTGATCGCCTCCGTTTGCTTCTGGGCCACCGAGAACTGCTGGGCGAAGTTCTTGATGGCCTCGCCGAAGAGGCCGGCCTGGCAGACAGGGGCGTTGAGGAACCGCACCTCGTCGGTCTCACGCATATCCACCAGGTTCAGCCACAGGTGGCGCTCCTGGACCACAAGTGTGGACATCGCCCGACCCAGGGAGCGTGCGGTGACTTTCGTCGCCCGGAGGGTGAGGTCCGTCGCGGTACGCAGTTCCTGCATAACCCCTGGGTCGGAACTACCCTCGTGCAGTTCCTTGAGCGCTCTGGCCTGGTAGACCTGCAGGAGCGCCATGGCATGCAAAGATGACGCGGCTTCTCCACAGGCTGTGTAAGCCTTGCCCGTTAGTCCGGACGAGAACTTACACGCCCGGGAGGGGAGACGCGGATTTCCCCGCCAGTCAGTAGCGGTCTTCGGACACAGCTGCATCGCTACTGACCGCTCCACTGGGGGGATCCCCACATAACCCTTAGCTGCGCCACCATCGAAGGTAATGAGGAAGGAGGAGTCAGTCGATCGGTTTCTAGTGTTGTAGGGCGCTATCCACGACTTCGTAAGCTCCTGATGCACCTCCGGAAAGAAAGGCACTGGGGCGGGGCGCTGAGAACCAGCACGGGTCGTCCCGAGATACCAATCGTCCAGCCACGAGGGTTCGGGACACGGTGGAGGGTTCCACTCAAGCCCGACACTCGCGGCGGCCCGGGAAAGCATAACCGTGAGCTCCGGATCAGACTCGGGCAACGCTACCACACCCGAAGGGGGCAGGGCAGCCGATCTCCGGAGTCCATTAGCTCGTCCCCTGATGCAGCTATCGAAACCATGTCCTCAGCCGGAGCCCCGAAAGTAACAGCCGGTCCCCCACAGGAAGGACCAGGCTACTCTTCCAGAAGCTCCACCGGCGCAGCGGAGGGGGGAGGGGAGGGGCCCGAGGAGCCTGTTGACCCGGCGGGAGTGCCCTCACAGTAACCCTCAGGTCTCCACCAAAGGCATCAACCAAAGTAACAGCCCTCTGCTTTGCAGCAGGAGGACCACTAGATCGGGGGATGCGCAATGGGACTCCACCCCGTCTTGAGGTATTCGAGCCTAGACCGTAATACTGCGATGGTCATGTTCCCGCATCCAACATGACGAGAACTCTTCCGGTCCTTCAAACTAACCCTCCAAACAGCACAATCAGCCTACGCAATGCAATTTTTGGGGGTCATCAGTAATGTTTCCAGCTGCTGTCCTGCATTGGTTTGCAATTTTTGGGGAGTACTTTGGGTTCGGGCCAAATACTGAGCGCGAAGCCCTCTCCTCGGACAGCACGCCAAATACGCATACTATTAGGCATACTATTTACTATCTGATTATTTGTAAGTGTGAACTCGTGAAATGATGTTTATTAACAAAGTTCGGGAGGAACACGCTCAAATGATCTATCCAATCATCATGTCATTCCAATGGAATTATGGAATGTTAAAGGTCGCATATTGTGGATTTTTTTATTATTTTATAATGTTTCCTGAGGTGTACTTATATTGTTAGTATGATTTTTACATAATCACGTCATAATTTAGAAATAAAGGCATTTTTCTATCCTGATTTTAGCCCTTTGGCTTAAATGCTCTGTTTGAAGGGACGTGTCTGCTGTGAGACTTCTGTGTAAACGCCCACTGCTGTGATTGGCTGACATCTTTGCATTTGAAATACGTATTACATGTGGAACCCTCTCGAATACTTTTACTACGTTTTTTTTTTTTGTTTTTTTTTACAATTACAGCTGTCGAGATTAACGAAAAGTGAAAAGTGTTGATTATAGCATTATTTTTTAGATCTTTTCCCATCACATGAAAGGTTGCAGTGATGAGCATTGAGTAGATGACAGACAATCTGTTTATTGCGTGAATGCAACGCGTTTTCTCTCACGAAATGCTTTCACCACAACTAACAGAAAACACGATATCGATATGAATACAGTAAGAGCTTCGTTGTGCTGTGTAACAGCGTCATTCATTATAACGGCGGTTTGGGCAAGTGTCCAGATAAACTCGCGCGGTGTGATTAACAGCTTCAGCCATTATAAAGGGAGCGTTCTTTGATCGCTTTCTGTAGTTTAATCACAATTTAAATAACAGATTATTTTCATGCTACTAAGAGAAACAATGTGAAGTTGATCGTTTAGTCACTGACTTGATTCACTGATGCATAAACAGTATTAAATGATTTAGAAAGAAAATCTATCTTAACTTGAATAATTAGCTACACATCAGAAATCACTGATCACAGATCAGGCATTAGAATGAACACTGTTACTTACATGTTTGTGGCTTACATAGCCCCTAGACCTGAGTTATCATGAAAAAAGCCAGAAAATTTCAGTTTTGACAATATGGGACCTTTAAGGTGATACTGAAGTGGGAAAAGGAAGATGATTATGAAATGCCAATATTAAAGTCAGCACAAAGTGGAAATTGCATCCATTCTTTCTCCCCTATTTTGATATTCATGTGAAATGGCGTCTTAATTGGGGAAAATGTAGGGTGGGACTTGATTTTGTCCATTGGGAATTGATTGGATCATTGTCGTTTGCTGACTGCTGTGATCTCATGTGAGTGACAGGTTGCTGGAGGAAATGGATTATTGCCCAGCCCTCAGGTCAGTGCACACATCACCAGAGAGAAAATATCGTAGTTATTTTTTAATAAATAATGATGTGCACGGATGAATAAATTATACTTTAAAGGTGCACACGTACGATGTTTACTCGCTTGTTTTGGTAATTACGTGAATTGGGCTTTGGCTCAGCTCTTCAGTGTGGATGAATATGATGGTTTGAAGCGTAACTGTGTACCTCTGATTACAGCAGATTAGAGTGAATGTCACTAACGACTGATGTGAAAAATGCAAATATGTACTTACTCAATAACTGAGTTTTGCTCATTTAAAACCCCAAAAGTCTTCCGAAGTGCACCTTTAATCCTTGTGCATCCTTATGGACATTTTTGTCTTTTTCAGTTTAGTTTTTTTGATAACTTTGCCTGTGTTAATGCTAACTGCATAAAATTTGCCACAGGTGTGTATTTTTATTGGAATTTTATTATTTCACCCCATTTTTTTCCTTTAAAAAATCTATTTTGCACTAGGTACACAAAATACTTCCTCTCAGCACCTTTTGGACAAAAATGTCCCCATTGGAACCCATTAAAACTGCAATTTTTAATCCCATTGCCATTAAACTATAAAATGATGGAATCTTTGTTAATAGGCTTTTATTCTGTTGACAAGGCTTCAAAATTTAAATTTTTACTATTTTTTACCAGGTGGTGCCATTTTTTCAGGTTTGGCCTAAATACAAATACTCGCTTTGTTCCTGTTTTCTGCTTCTGCATATTATAAAGATAATTGGATAAATTATGCAGCTGTAACTGTGTAGGTGTGTTGGTATGGATGTCAGAGAGTGGTTTGTATGTGTGTAATAAAAAGATTGTGTGTGGGTGTGCGTGTATGTGGGTGTGCTTGTAATATTTGAGAGAAAAAAAACTCAACAGTACTGCAAATCACAAATCCAAACACTGTGTGTATCAGTGGAGTTTTGCTGGCATCTAATGGGGAAACTTTGGCACTGCGCCCAAACAAACTGACTGAAAGCTCATTTTTTGAGATATCAACCTCAAATTTCGAACACAACTTTTTTAGATTTATGGCTTTGATTTTCTAGCAGTTTTAGAGTTCAACATGTTTCATAAAAAATATATTTTATATAAAATATCATTTATATAAATCATTTTCATAAACTTAAACCTCTATAACTTTTTTTTGGTTTCACGTTTTAAACTTTTTTGACTTCAACAATAATCTGCCACGGGTCTTCTTTAAAATGAGACCAGACTTAAGTTTGTGCACCTTGATGCACAAGGGTTAAAAAACACGATTTCAATACTGGCAATTTTACTTGACTGGTTGAATGAGTTGTCCAGAGGGCAGAGACACTCACAAACATGCTGCTGGTGTTTGAAATGCTGTGTTAACATTCACAACTCCATCGTGACTGTCCTTTGGGGCAGAGAAATTCAAATTACTTTCATTTTAGTTTCTACAGTGGCAGCTGGAGCCCAGAGTCAAA
The DNA here is from genome assembly GCA_039654105.1 of Coreius guichenoti. Classification (NCBI taxonomy): domain Eukaryota; kingdom Metazoa; phylum Chordata; class Actinopteri; order Cypriniformes; family Gobionidae; genus Coreius; species Coreius guichenoti. The sequence goes on along the minus strand of CM077172.1, from coordinate 28,254,123 downwards.
TCCCAATACAACCAGATGGCACGGCGCTTGACAGTACGTGCATGTGTGTTCGTATTTGTATGTGTGTGAAGCATAATGTGTGGCCTTCAAAGCTCTTCTGACTGCTCAGAGGCGACGAGAGATGGAGGGCAAAGAGAGAAAGACAGAAGAAGAAAATGAAGGAATAAATAAGGCGGAGGACGAGAGGAGGGAGACGGATAGTTTTCGATTTTGAACACAGGTCTGTTTGAGTTTGATTAATAGGATTCTTTCTCCCTGTTTTTGTATCCACAGTTTTAATTAAAGGGACCCCCTGGAGAAAGGGAACACTGCATACCCTGACAGATATGACTGGTGAGAAAAAAAGGCAGTCAGTTACAGAAATGTAAATATAACAGGGCTCACAAAGGAATATGCAGAGACACTTAGCCTGCCCAATTAATGAGCTCTAACTATGATTTCGAGCTTCTTTGTTTACTTCCATTGGTCTATCAATGGGTCAGTCCTGTTAACAGGCCTATATATATATATATGTATGTAATATATATTAAATGGGATAGTTACCCCAGAAATGAAAATTATGTCATTATTTACTCACATTGATGAGTAAATATGGAAAGGAGGAAACAAAAATTCATATGAGCTGAAATTCATGTGCTCATACTTGTGTAAAGTGACCAAGTATAAACTTCTTTGTTTTATTACATTACTGGCGAGATCATTAGTACTGTGGAGAAGGATCAGTAGTAGTAGAGTTATGGTCATGTGACCATGTTAACATCAGCAGCACCATGTACAGTTCTCTGATACCAGACAACTGCGAAACCCCTCCTCATGCCAATTAAAGCACATTTGGTTTTCTTTCCCAAATGCCTTATTTTTCTATTTAGCTCTTTATTATTATCATATTTCTCCTGCTCTAACGAGATGAGAAAATACTTGCTCAGTACGTGATCCTTTGGGAGAGCAGAGCAGAAAAGAAACAGCGGAATGGAAGCAGGAGTGATGGATAAGCATAGGTGAAACGAGATAAAAACAGCAGAGGTAAAAGCTCAGATTCGCAGTGAATGCGAGAGCTGTGAACTGTGCTCTATAAATTATCTTTCTTTTTTTTATTCTGGAGACGAGATGTAAGGAACAGACTGCACTGCTCACACATTAGTCATATCTCATAGGGCTGATTATTTGATTAGGAATCAGTTTGTGGCTCCAGTCTTTGTAGAATGTTTCTCAAACAGCTGAACCATATTTCAAAGACTTGCAAACATGTAAATTCCATCATGAGCGATTCACGTTTCAAAGGATCTTTCCCTTTATGACCGCAACATTAATCATAGGTGGCCTGGCCGAGGGTCAGGACCACAAAATTGTAAGAACAAGCAAGCAGACAAGGAAATTCTGATTCAGATTTTCATAATGCAGACTTCTGAATTGCACTAGCTTTCAAAAATCTTACCACTGTATTATATGGAAGCCTGTTTACACCACAGAGGAGAACATTTAAAAAAAAAAATACAAATAAATTAACACTGTGAAGTATACAATTACAAGAAATAAAGTTGCAAGTGCGAGATACATTAGGCATGTTCACATGTATTTTACTAATTTACAGAATAAATCCATTCTGGATCCATTCATTGGATCAGTAGTAGTTATGTAGTAGAAGGATCAGTAGTACACTAAAAAAAACATTAAGTAAAATTTACTTCATTTTTCTTTCGCAAGTTTTGCACACAGATTTTTAGATATTGTGTAGACAACATATCTACATAACAGAAGTAATGCGGCAGCTGAACAATACACAATGACACAATGGTAACATTCGATGGATTGTTTTTAAATATGAATGTGAACTCCAAATGTCACAAAATGGCAAGTTACTGAACCTTAGAACAAAAGCAATAATAAAAAAGTGTAAATACAGCTGGAAAACAGCGAAAAATCAACCTTATTAATTATTCAAGCCTCATTGCATGATGGGAACACCAGTATCAGAAAAGTTGAGTAGTTTTACTTAATTTTATAACGTTGATATTTACGCTTTAATTTCTACATACTTGAATTGAGTACTAATATAGAATTGACTTGTTTTTTGAATTCTTGCCTAAATTAACTTTTTCAAGTATAAATTACATTTGTTTTTTCTGTAGTATTTACTTAGTAGCAGTAGGATTATGGTCATGTGACCATGTTATCTTCAGAAGCGTCATGTACAGTTCTCTGATACCAGACAACTATATTAGACAACTATAGACAACTATCCATATTTATATGCAGGTTTGTTCCTTTTTTTCCATGGTTTTCGTTCCTGAATGCTTTAGTTTTTATTAAATTTTTTATGTATTATTTAGCTCCTTATTATTGGATTTCTACCGAGATGAGAAAATACTTGCTCAGTACTTGCTCCTTTGGGAGAGCAGAGCAGAACAGAAAAGAAACAGCGGAATGAAGAAGTAATGGAAAACTGTTTGAAAACAGTCATTATTTTTTCAACTCCATTTTGAGGAATATGTCTCCACTATATGATTGTGTTTGTGTTCTCATGCACCACTGACAACAATGATCTCAGGTCTTCAGAGGCAAGCAGTGTCCTTATCAATGACCAGCTGAACATAACCCAATGATGACAGTGCAACTTGCAGCAAACCTGGCACCCTGCTGCAAAGTGCATCTGTCTGGTACACATACTCACACACTTGCTACAGCTGGGTATACATGCTTGCTCAGCTTTGATGTTCACGGCCTCTGCATCAGTGCTCCAAAAATAAATGCAAGAGCAGTTTGCCACTCTAGAGACACATATTCCAATGAGTCACCCTGTCAATCCCCAAAGAACGTACGGCACAAAAGAGAGATGAGGCGAAGAGTGCGGAGAACCTAAGCGACAACTGATAGAGGCATGTATATATATATATATATATATATATATATATACAGCTCTGGAAAAAATTAAGAGACCACTTAACATTGATTTCTCAATGTTAAGTGTATATACATATATATATATATATATATATATATATATATATGTATGCATGCAAAATCCTTATGTGTTTATGGCCACAGTTTGATCCCATAGAACTTGCTGACTTAAAGGAATTTTTCAAGGGTAAATACAAGTGTCCACAGAATACAGTTCAAACACTGACTTGCAATGGAAAATAATTTCAACATGCTATGTCAAATTAATTAATTTATTAAATATTAACTACAGTTCAAACGTTTAGGTTTGGTAAGATTTTTTATGTTTTTGAAAGTCTTTTATGTTCATCAAGGATGCATTTATTTGATTAAAAATATAGTAAAAACTGTAATATTGTGAAAAATCTTAAAATGTCATTGTGATGTGATGGTAAATCTGAATTTTTAGCAGTCATTACTCCAGTCTTCAGTGTCACATGATCCTGATTTAGTGTTCAGGATTATTTGATGATTATAGAAATGTCAAATAAACAGCATTTATTTGAAATAGAAATCTTTTGTAACATTATAAATGTCTTTACTGTCACTTTGATCAATTTGGCACACAATTATTTTCTTTCAGACAAGGAAAACTAAGGGGGAAAACTGAACCAAATTTTTGAAAATTAGTGTGTGTGTATATGTGTGTCCACATTTCTGCTTTTGAACCATCCAGAGTAGACATTCTATTGTATTTCTTTAATTTTTTATAATTTTATTTATTTTACAAAATTAGAGCACATTTGTTTTGAACCTGGAGAATCATGTGTTATTACTATTTCTTTATAGTTTTAATAGTGTTCCTGACCTTTAAAGAAGTGCAGCTAGACTGTGTTCTGAATCCAGAGAGGATATTTCAATTTTTCAGGCTTTTTGCACACATGGACCTCCTTTCTCTGTAAAAACACAGTGAACTGAATTACAAATGCATTACATGGCAAAATATTTAATTAGCTGTTCCAACACATGCACTCCTCTGTAAGAAATAGGATATTTGAATAACATCAAGCACACTTTGTTCAAACACACACTGAGAATGACTGCAATGAAAGCTAAGGATAATATTGATGGTGAAATGGTTGGCTAGATGCCTCTCCGAAATATTAATTACTCATTATTTGAGCGCCTGCAAACATTTTAATAGTCTGACTAGTCTATAATTCTAACTCTGATTTGACTGTTATCCACTGGAATTTTCAAATGGAGCAGCAAATCAGGATTTTTACTGAATTGGGAATAAAACTCTTTCCACTGCAATCAGCACCGCTGTCATTTTACCATCTGCTCTGTTCTCATGTGGTTTTTAGCAGCATGCTGGTGTCCTTGTTGTTGTGCTATCCTTGTGATAACACTCCCAGCGGTTTCAGTTGCCCAAAACGTTTGAGTTGACTCATCTTAATTTATGTGTGTGTGGTTTTTGTGTAGACAGTCACACACACTTAGATGTGGCTAAATGACAGCAGCTTGTTTCATACACCAGGCCTCATCAGACACCGTGGACTGCATCTCTCAGGAAAAGGAACCATCATTACAGAGAGAGAGAGAAAGAAAAAGTCTGGTATTGGGATGTCGGTGGATGGGAGAAATAAGTGCAAGCATAATTATGATAATGAGAGGAGGACAGCAGGGAGAAGGTAGATATTAATGACAGCTCATTATCACAGTCAGAGACATCAAGCACATCTCTCTGTCCTTGTCTGCATGTAAGAATCAGACCTTTGGCAGTGTCTCCAAAAGCTGTCACTCGCCTCTATTTCTGATTTTGTCATTTTCTTCATTCTCATGTTCACGAAATCCTTTTCGCCAGCAGGCTTAACTTAACATTCTTTTTGTGTTTTTCTCTTACAATTACACACACAAAGCATGCCTTTACTGTAAAATTTAGAGGTTACACTTTATTTTAAGGTGTCATTGTCACAGTGTAATTATATATTTAAGTACTGAGTAATATTAAGTAACAACATGTACTTACTATAGGGTTAGGGTAGGATTAGGATTTGGTTTAGGGTTAGTTGCATGTAATTATGCATAATTTACTGTTATTACTATGATTAGTGTAACATATGTAACAAGGACACTGTAAAATAAAGTGTTACCAAATTAGATATTATATTTATAGTTTTTATATTATATATACAATTATAATTAGCTGAGGGAATTGACAAGGGCAAATACAATTCAAAGATATATGCAATGGGATCCAAACGATAGTGCTGGACAAACGATTAATCAATCGCATCCAAAATAAAAGTTTGTGTTTAAATAATATATGTGTGTGTACTGTGTATAATTATTATAAATATAGAAATTCACATAAATGAATGTATATATTTAAGATTTTTTTTATATATATATAATATAATATAAATGATATAAATAGATGTACAGTATATACATGCAAATATTTCTCAAATATATACATGTATGTGTGTGTATTCAAATATACATAATAATTATACACAGTACATATACATATATTATGTAAACAAAAACTTCTCTTTTGGATGCAATTAATCACGATTAATTGTTACTTATATTACAACATTTCTCATTCTAGAGTTCTCAAATTATATTATCAGCATAACATTTTAGTAAAAAAGTTGCACTGAAAAATGTATATGATTTTCGGAATGTCATAGTATTTGTTATGTACTCCTTTTACTGTAATGGATTTTCAAAATCACAGAACTTTGTTTATTTACAGCTTTAAATTAGATTTTGAATGTGGTCTCCGACGTTTGGACCTCACTGTATATATTAAAGAACTGTGTTTGCGGCACAGAGGGGAAGGATGTGGAGGTGGATGTTTTTTTCCCCTCTTAACAAGCATTTCATTCATTAGAACATGGGAACAGGAGGGATGCAATTTATCCCATGTGCCTTTGTTCTGTGAAAATGAAACACTCTGTGAAACATAACTTGGAACAGCCTCAGAGGAAAACACACACATGCACACACTGAGAAAATACTCTGCTGGGCACCTAAAACAGAAATATCAGTTCAGGTTTGGGGGTAGGACTGGTCTAGTATTGCTTTTTTCCAGGTGTTTTGTGTATCTATATCTGCGTAATGTCAGATTAGAGACCCAAAACATTTCTGAGGATGAGAGAGAGGGAGGAAGAGGAGATCCGGCTCATAAGCAGCTCAGTAGTTCTGGAGAACATCCAGGGGCAGAAAGACTCAGAGGGTACATGGTCTCCTCACCGTCTTGGAATGCTTGAAGCTCAAGAGGGGAGGAGGGTCACGCCTGTGTTAAATTCAGACCCAAGGCCTCATTTTGGATGGAAGCCATCCGAGCATGTGCAATCATCCAACCTGCACGCACCCCAGTGGTCTGCATGAGCTCTTACTTTAGCTAATTAGCAAGCCCACTGCTTTCTGTCATGGCTGCTTTTCCAGTACTCTCCCAATTCCATGACTTTTTCCAGCCTGAAGGGCTTTCAGGGACGACACAAACAGACTCAGCTAATGGGGAAAAGTGCAGAGCCTTGTTGATCATGGGGGGCACATGAATTATATTATATATCCTTTGTTTGAGATCATTTTGTTTGGTTTCTTTACTGTCCTCTGATAATCACTGATGTTTTCCTTAAGCCTGGAATTTAGTAACTGAGCCTTTGTGGACAAGATGAATCACAGTCTTAGGAAAAGGACTAAAGCAGATACCACTCAGTCACAGTAAGAGCTCACTGTGAAAAGTGTTTAGTCCTAGTGTTCAGAACTGCTTACTGCACACTATGGGCCTGTTTACACCTGGTCACTTCATGCGTTTTTACTGATCAGAAAGCTATCTGATCTATCAAAACGATTCCATTTACACTTAAATGTGTCACATAAATGACACATAAATGTGTCTCCGCAAAACGGATATAAATCCGATCTTCAATTCCCGCGCTATATGCAGATTTAATGGAGTTCACGTCACCGAAAACAACAGATATGAGCTGCATTTTATTGATCATCAGCTAATTTAGGAGAGAGCACGCCAACAGCACTGGTAAGATCATTTAGTTTCTTTACTTTTAATGAAGATGATTGTATGTTGAGCATCTGCGACTTACTTTTAGTTATATTTGTTGATGAAGAGATACTCAAGCTGCTCGTCTGCGGCGATGCGTGCTTCAGTAGTGCTGTCATATCTGGCTACAACATGTCATATAGCCTATAACACGCTCTCACACGTTTAATTTTTAGCATTGTTGGGAGGAGTAAAATTTACATATGTGGTTTCAACAACCAGATGCATTTAGACTTGTTCAGTTTCATCTGGAATGCGGCCCAGACCACCTCCTGTAGTGGTTTGAGCGATCGGATTTAAATCCGTCTCGAATGCGTTTTGGAGGGCATTTACACCTGGTCTTTTCACGATCGGATAGCTATCCAATCAGACAAAATGCTTGAAGTGACCAGGTGTAAACAGGCCCTATAATAGCATGTGAAACAATTCACATTATCTCACGATAAACATTTTGGTCATACTTTAGATTAGGGTCCAATTCTCACTACTATTAACTATGACTTTTGCCTCAATAAACTCCTAATTACTGCTTATTAATAGTTAGTAAGGTAGTTGTTAAATTTAGGTATTGGGTAGGATTAAGGGATGTAGATTATGGTCATGCAGAATAAGGCTTTAATATGCTTTACAAGTATTAAAAAACAACACTGTTAACAACATTTCAAACATTAGCTATTTTGTTTTGTTCAAGACCTTGTTACATTGCATTTTATAGAGTTACATATATAGTTATTATATCAAACATAACATTTTTAGCAGTATGATCAACTAGTCAAGAACAAAATGTTAGGATTGTGGCAGACGTTACTTGCGGTTCATTCATTGCGTTGGTACATTTGCTGATCAAGTCAAACACATTGCAATGTACAGGGATACAGTTTTCCTGCTGAATACTTTTACAAGAGTTCATTAACAAGAAGTGAATTTTAAATAACTTACTTTTTAGACATAATATTTATAGTTATATTCAATGCAGAATTTTAGTGGTGTTTCGTTTCTCACTGATTCAGTGTTATAGAACAAATTCATTCGGTTGAGTTAGTGATTCAGTGACTCTCTCATGAAGACAGTCAGTTGTTTCGTTCCTGAATGAATAAATGAATTTGAAAAAATCGATTTGGTTAAGTAAATGATTCAATGATTCACTTATAAAGACCTACAAGCATAACAATGTAATCTGCAGAAAGAGTCCACTAATGCACAGAGAGACGGTCGGTCTGAAACAAACACAAAAATGCAGTGTGAAACCCGATCAACCATAATTCATTCGCTTCTTTTTTAAAATGACATTTAAGAAGAGGGTAAATCACTAATACTGTACCTCAATAATAGACTGTAATGCAGCAAAACAGTAGCTCTAACAATGGCACAGCAGTTGAACAGTTGTACAAATAATACCAAAGAAATTACTGGAAAATGTGTGTTGGCTCTGTAGTCAGAATTTCCTTCTGTATTAAAGTAATAAACACTGATTATTTTAATAAGGACCAATTATTTGTGTAAAGCCAGCCAATCAAATTGGAACTAGTTTGATCCTCATTCAAGTTTCACTTATAAATTAACAAATTTATTCAGATTCATTTTAGTTTACTTAACATCAAGCTATCTTGGCAGCACATCACAGTAACAGTTTGTATCAAACCATATCACTCTATCTTTCTCTCATACTCTTTCTCCAATGCTTTGAGTATAGAGGGGTATCACACTGTAGCATGGGGGAGAAGTGCCATGTTAAAACCACAAGCACTAGTTTCCTTTGTTGTGGAAACTGTAGACAGGACTACGAAAGTCAGCATCAGGGAGAAACCTCTCTTCTGTACACTGATCTGAGGAGCTGTGCTGAAACACTTAAACTGCATTCTCTATATTTTGACTGCAGTGACAGATAAATATACATAAACAAACACATATATTATTGCAAACATAAGTTTGACATACTTACTGCAACATCATCCCCGGTGTCACATGTTCCGTGCCACGAATTGCTGTTTTTCTACTGCATTTTTACCTTGTTTGTATGAAATAGTTGATGTCCCATCACTTCAAACGATGTGGCAATTTTGGAAAATTGTGCTTTGCGCTTTGAGTAGAGATGATATCTTGCCAATCGACATCCGCCGCCTGCCTTCATTTACCACCGTGACTACAAGCCAGCCTGTATTTCCCTGCTTTCTGACAATCCTTCTTCATTAGATCAGTGTGTGGGTGGCCTGGGAGTCAAACAGCTGAGTCTGCTCTGTTGTCTGAGAAATCGCAAGGGCAATTCCTTTCACACATACAATTTTTGGCCCAAGGGAATGATGCTGGTCCTGTAGGGCCAACTATGATCCATAGACACCACCAGACAGTTTCCAGTAAAAAAGTTTTAAAAAAAAGTTACTGACTTGCACATTTCTTTTTAGCCCCTTCATTGAGTATTCACTGCTCTGGGTCACTAAATCATTCTGCATTCTCGCCTTAAGTCCCAGTGCTGACCTTAAGCTCAGAGGTCAGAGAGATATGAACAAGGGTGGATTATTCCAACAGGACCAGTGTCCTGGGGCCTCTCACTGCCCGTGATCTCAAGCTGAGAAGTGGCTGAACACTCTAAATGAACAATTGATATAAACAGACAAACAAATGTGTGCAGAAATAAGGAATTGTCCAGAATATCTCCTCAGCGCAGTTTCTTCTGAATATCTTACTGCTACATTCAAGTATAGTAGTTTACTTATTCACAATTGCAATGTATTACGCACATGTTATTTCTTGTAATTAATTAGAATGCCATTTTACACTTCTGATGGGTTCCGAAAGGAAAGCATCCATTCACTTTCTTCATATAGGGTATTGGATTTGGTAACACTTTATTTTAAGGTGACGCAGTTACACATTACTACATGTACTTACTATAGTAATAACAATAAATTGTGCATAATTACAAGTAACTAACCCTAAACCAAACCCTAACTCTAACTGTAACTCTATAGTAAGTACATGTACTTTGTAGTTAATTAATATTACTCAGTACTTATTTGAGTAAGTACAATGTAACTACGTCACCTTAAAATAAAGTGTAACCTTGGATTTTTAATGATAACTTAGGCCTATAAATCTTACAAAGCTACTGTGAGCTACAAGTGTGTTAATCGATGATATACGCTTTTGCCTGCACTATCATCATCAGCCCACATTATTTCAACCTATTTTTAAAAATAATTATAGTTAACAGTGGAATTCCTGGTGAAAAATACATTACTCATGATACTGCAAAGACATCTCTACCAATCAGAGGATTGCGACATGCAAATCCCACCAAAAGAACTCTTTAACGATCGCCAGCTCCAATGACGCTAATTATATTTAAACTATTTAATTATTTGTGTATATATGCATATTTTGCAATAAACATAGGCTACAATATTTTGTTTCTGTATCTATAGGGTAAACGTACCTATTAAGCTCGAAGAGCCATTAAGCACACTGCTATCTTTAAGCTCAGATTATAAAAAGAAAAAAATAATTTATCATCCTACTTGATGTCTTAACCAAATGATGTGTTTGTTACTATATACCTCCTGTAATTTCAAGCTAATCGGACCATTGCACACTGAGTTATGGGTATTCATGTGTTCACACTCTCTGGCGGCCATTTTGAAAGCTGTCTGAAAACTTTCACCAAAAGAGTAGCCCCTTAAATGTGCATTTTTAGATGTTTAAGCCTTTATTTTCGATAAGTATAACTTCTTACTGCAAAATTAAGAGATTAATATTTAGACTTTTGCATATTATAACCTGGAACCTGGATGTGGGAAATAATTACAGTTAGATCCAAAAGATAGTTTTAGCAACATAGCGCAGATGCTGCAGAACATTGTTAGCTTACTAGCTGTATAAGATTGTGTGATACACTAATAAATTACTTCACAGGCATTACTGGCTTGTACTTTTAAAATAATTATATTATAAATTTACAGTTTATTGATGTTCTGTTGTTTTACACTTCTATAATTTTAAAAGATTTCACATTATTGTAAGGTGAGCTTAAAGAAATCACACAGCTTCAGTGTGATTTCAATAAGAAAAAGTATAATTTCATAGATATTTTCTATAATAGCTGTTCATATTTAAATATGTATGAACTTAATACATGACCTAGATTATTTATTTAGCAAAATTGTCCTTTTAAATTTATAAATTTAATATTTATTAATTAAAAAAAGGTTTGCTGTTCCAATAAAGCTCAGTGTGCTCCCTTTAAACTCATCCACATTGAACGTCTATGTAAATACTTCATAAACAGACTTTAAATATTAACTGATGGTTGTCACTTCAAGTTAATCTTTATAAAATTATTCTTTAAAAATGTTGTTTAAAATAAACAAGAATTTTCCCCAAAAAACATGTTGTGAGCTTAATGGCAACAGGGGTGTGCTTAAAGGGTACAAACATGTACCCATTAAGCACAGCCAGACTTTTTGCATTTAATGATGTATATCTTAATTTAAACGCTTTTGTCATTTAAAATAAAATTAAATATTATTGTGTGAGAGATTAATATTTTATTCTAACATAACTTCTTGTACTCAAACCAATACCCTGTGCACTAAAATGTCTCAATGTATATTTTGGTGAGCTTAATAGGTACGTTTACCCTAATTAACATCTTTAAATTATTAGGTTTTTATTTCTCCATTGTTTTTAATTCAATTATGTAATTCGCAATGCTTTTTATATGCAAATAAGTTTTTTGCTTCAAATCAAAGTTTGTAATGTTGTGATTTACCTTGTAGCTGGTTGGTTTGGTCATATACTATTATCTTTAACAAAGATTTTTTTAAAAACTCCCAATGGGAAAAATGCTTCCTGAACCAAGGCACTGTTGCAATCTCTGCATTATATCTCTCATCTACAATATTTGTTACATTTTGATTTTACTGTATGTGTTGCCATTTCAACTTTACACTGAAAAATATGAACTTTTCCCCTCCATAATTAACACATTGTCGAATAGACACTAGGAATAAACATAACTATGTCAACAAATGATCATAAATCAGACAATAAATACAGTACTGTATGTGCTCTGTAACAAGCGTATGATGTAAGATACAGACCTTGAGTGTGATGACAGGAAGAGACCTCCAAAGAGGGTGGTGCTCTGGGGCTTCACAGGACCATACTCCATCCTTGCTTCGAAAAGACTTCTTAAAAGTCAAAACATCATTTTGGGTTAGGAAATGTATAAGATGTATACTTTCTGTTCTTCATTCCCTCTTGAATTTACCCACAGACCTTTTTTCATTTTCACCAACACAATTCAATGAATCTGATACATTTAGATGAAACCCAGCAGCAGACTGAGCATCTGGAGCACTGGGAAAATTCCACCTGTGGGCCCAGCAAAATGAAATATATATGTACTGCATATTTTTATTAAACCCTGGACCAGGTTGTTTGAGTTTGCCGGCCAAATGATTCAGTTTATGAGGGGAGGAGAGTGGGAGGGAACATCTATAAATCTGACTGATGTGGGCCAGATAACTGATCCAACTTTGATCCAAGAATCCAAGCTCACCCATTCCTCATTCCAGCTTGTGCGTCACTCACATATCATTGTTTCCAGAACTTCTGCAACAAAACCAGTGAAAAAATTAACCTCTGCAATTGGTTGGAAACACAGTTTCATCCCAAACCTATGGAAGCTTGTTTCCGCCACAGAATGAAATATTTTAAAAGATAATTGCATCTTTTTATCTCACAATTGCGCATTTACATCTCACAATTCTGAATTTTTTTCTCAGAATTGCGAGATATAAAGTCGCAATTGCAAGTTATAAAGTCTGAATTTGTCATATAAACGTGCAATTCTGACATTTTTTCTCAGAATTGAGAGTTTATATCTCGCAGTTCTGACTTTTTTTTCTCAGAATTGAATTCACATCTCGCAATTCTGACTTTTTCTCGCAATTGCGAGTTTACATATCGCAATTCTGACTTTTTTTTCTCAGAATTGAGTTTATATCAGCACATTTTTGACAGCAAATTTTTATTTAGTCAGTCTTTTGACTAAAATGCCATTTAGTTTTAGTCATATTTTAGTCACCTGAATTGTTTTTAGTTTCAGTCTAGTTTTAGTCGACTAAATATCATAAGAATTTAGTCGACTAAATTCTAATGAGTTTAGTTCAATTGTAATGCATGAATTGAGCATTTAAGCATTTACTTGAGACTGTTACTTGAATACATGTCACTTTTTTGTTTGTTTTTTAAAAACATCTATATAGTTTTTATAATTTTGTATTTCTGTTTTAGTTAATATATCAGGTTAAGCTAAAGCTTAAAATACGTTTAAGTTTATTTATTTTTTTAATTTCAGTTAAAATTTCAAGTAATGAAGATTTTTTTTTAATGGTTTTAGTTAACTATTATAACCCTGATACTTTATTGAATAATATGTGTCAAATACTGTTCTTAGTCTTTCCTCCTGACTATAAATTAAATAGGAATTAAATGAAATACAGTTTATTGTGTAATCAAAAATGTATATATAATGCTTGAATTTTAATTATAAACAAGCTCGAAATATTGACTCTTATTTTGAAATGTCTGCGCCTTACTATTGCAGAACAGGCTGCTTATTCAAGTTCAGATGAGGGAGATAAAATATGCATTGTTACAACCGTCTACAAACCCGATTCCAAAAAAGTTGGGACACTGTACAAATTGTGAATATAAAAAGGAATGCAATAATTTACAAATCTCATAAATTTATATTTTATTCACAATAGAATATAGATAACATATCAAATGTTGAAAGTGAGACATTTTGAAATGTCATGCCAAATATTGGCTCATTTTGGATTTCATGAGAGCTACACATTCCAAAAAAGTTGGGACAGGTAGCAATAAGAGGCCGGAAAAGTTAAATGTACATATAAGGAACAGCTGGAGGACCAATTTGCAACTTATTACGTCAATTGGCAACATGATTGGGTATAAAAAGAGCCTCTCAGAGTGGCAGTGTCTCTCAGAAGTCAAGATGGGCAGAGGATCACCAATTCCCCCAATGCTGCGGCGAAAAATAGTGGAGCAATATCAGAAAGGAGTTTCTCAGAGAAAAACTGCAAAGAGTTTGAAGTTATCATCATCTACAGTGCATAATATCATCCAAAGATTCAGAGAATCTGGAACAATCTCTGTGCGTAAGGGTCAAGGCCGGAAAACCATACTGGATGCCCGTGATCTTCGGGCCCTTAGACGGCACTGCATCACATACAGGAATGCTACTGTAATGGAAATCACAACATGGGCTCAGGAATACTTCCAGAAAACATTGTCGGTGAACACAATCCACCGTGCCATTCGCCGTTGCCGGCTAAAACTCTATAGGTCAAAAAAGAAGCCATATCTAAACATGATCCAGAAGCGCAGGCGTTTTCTCTGGGCCAAGGCTCATTTAAAATGGACTGTGGCAAAGTGGAAAACTGTTCTGTGGTCAGACGAATCAAAATTTGAAGTTCTTTTTGGAAAACTGGGACGCCATGTCATCCGGACTAAAGAGGACAAGGACAACCCAAGTTGTTATCAGCGCTCAGTTCAGAAGCCTGTATCTCTGATGGTATGGGGTTGCATGAGTGCGTGTGGCATGGGCAGCTTACACATCTGGAAAGGCACCATCAATGCTGAAAGGTATATCCAAGTTCTAGAACAACATATGCTCCCATCCAGACGTCGTCTCTTTCAGGGAAGACCTTGCATTTTCCAGCATGACAATGCCAGACCACATACTGCATCAATTACAACATCATGGCTGCGTAGAAGAAGGATCCGGGTACTGAAATGGCCAGCCTGCAGTCCAGATCTTTCACCCATAGAAAACATTTGGCCCATCATAAAGAGGAAGATGCGACAAAGAAGACCTAAGACAGTTGAGCAACTAGAAGCCTGTATTAGACAAGAATGGGACAACATTCCTATTCCTAAACTTGAGCAACTTGTCTCCTCAGTCCCCAGACGTTTGCAGACTGTTATAAAAAGAAGAGGGGATGCCACACAGTGGTAAACATGGCCTTGTCCCAACTTTTTTGAGATGTGTTGATGCCATGAAATTTAAAATCAACTTATTTTTCCCTTAAAATGATACATTTTCTCAGTTTAAACATTTGATATGTCATCTATGTTGTATTCTGAATAAAATATTGAAATTTGAAACTTCCACATCATTGCATTCTGTTTTTATTCACAATTTGTACAGTGTCCCAACTTTTTTGGAATCGGGTTTGTAAAACATATTACTATATAAACATCGTAAAGTAAACACTGTCATTATTCATCAGCATTAGTTCATAAACAATTACCTGGCATAAATGTGCACTATTCATTGATTGTGAACCGCTCTGAAGCGCTGTCGCGTGAGCCTGTAGAACACGCAAAAGCGCCGCGTTTTCCTGCGGCTAGATCAGCACGTTACAATTCAAATGTGAATTCACATCTATTACACAGGACATCAGTTCTAACTGGATCTTTTCCCTAATAGTCCCTCCCTAACATTTTTGTCTCGTTTTTATTTGGTGACGAAAATGACTAGATTTTCCTCATAGTTTTTGTCATCTAAAACTGTTTTTTATTTAGTTATCGTCTCATTTTCGTCAGTGAAAAAAGGTTGTTGATGAAAATTATGACGAAAATTATTCGTCAACGAAATTAACACTGGTTTATATCTCGCAATTCTTTATACCACGCAATTCTGACTTCATAACTCGCAATATGTAAACTTGCAATTGCAAGAAAAAAGTCTGAATTGTGAGATAAAAAGTCGCAATTACCTTTTTTATTTTTTATTCTGTGGCAGAAACAAGCTTCCATACAAGCCAAACCACTCATTAGTTGAGTCAGTTTTGTTCACAGGCAGTTTAAACTAAAACATCGCAATTTGGTTTGATGTTGCTAGTGGTGCAGAAACACACACAGTCTATGAAAACTTAAAAAAACATTTGAGTAAAGGCCAAAGATGCAGGTTATTACAAACCCCCATTACATCCATAGAAAAAGATGACATTTAACGTAAAGAGAAACAGGACATTCCACAGAATAAATCAAGTCATACAGTCAATGACCGTTTGAAGACAGCACTCTCCTGTTTATTTAATGCACTTATTCCCAGTAGACCTTTCATACATTGTCTTCTTAATCAAGACCTTATATGAAGACCTCACCATGCACCCCTGCAGGGGGGAAGGGGGTCCCAGGCGTGAGTAAGTGTGTGTATGTGTGTGTTTGCCTGCTCCTCTAACAGGATTATTAGCCAAACTGGTTCCAGTTGAAAGAGATTAGGAACGCAATTATTTAGGAGCAGGGGATGTGTCTATCACGACAACCACTGGGAACCATATGGATGTTTGTGTATGTATCTAATACTTCAGAAAATGAGATTTTAAGGCTGAAGCAAATCCAATCAGATTCCTCAGTGTATATCTTTCCTTCAGAGAACCGCCTGCCGCTTTTGATGCTGTAATTAGTGTATATATTGACACCGATGTGGGACTTGTTCATTAATCAAAAATGAAAAATTAATATTTTAACAGTGCTGTAGAAATCAGAATGTCATCGCTTCTTAAATTAAATAAGCCTTTAAAAATACACTGTTCATTTTGGTGTTGCGGGAAAAAAACAGTTGACTATCAGACAACTGAAAAAGTGTTGGGGGGACTCTCCATAGACGTAAAGGTTTTTATACTGTACAAACTGTATATTCTATCCCCTTACACTAACTCTACCCCTAAACCTACCCATCACACAAAACTTTCTGCATTTATACATTTTCAAAAAAACTCATTCTGTATGATTATAAGCTTGTTTCCTCACGCAGACCTCAATTTAGGTCCCCACAGTGACACGAGTCCCTATGAGTCAGTGTGCATTCAGGTTGAAGTCCCCACTGGGATAGAAAAACTTGAACACACACACACACACACGTTGGGTTTCCATGTTTATGGGAACATTCCATAGACTTTAGATTTTCAAAAAAAGATAATTCTGTATGATTTATAAGCTTGTTTCCTTATGGGGGCCAAAAAATGTCCCCACAAGGTCAAAATTTACTGGTATTAGTATACTTCTGGTGACATTTGGTCCCCATAATGTAGGGAATACCAGGACCACACACACACACAAACACACACCATATCCATTTGTCTCTGTCTCCCTTTATACACAATACCTTATAAGGGCCAGTACTAGGGAAGCTAATCCCAAACTACTTTACCAAGCCACATGCTTTTGCTAATCATAATTTCAAATATATAAACTAAAGTTATGCTACCCCTTGTGATAAAGAAGTGCTTGATTGTATTGAATGTGCACTTGTAGTGTACTTAAAATCTTAAAATTATATATTTTTTAAAAACTTTAGACAATATAATATTAATGAAATAAAATGCCACTTAAGTGTACTTATAGAGAGTATACATTCATGACTCTTTATCGCACTTATGTACACATTTAAAAAGTGCACTTTTTGATAGTCAAATTAAAAGTTTTACGTTAAAGTACATTTTACATCATTGTTTTACAGTAATAATCTTTGGTCATGCTTTAAAGAAGTACACTTATTTTGATGTGTTGATTAACATACCAGCACATGACCCACTTGAAAAAAAAAAACTATATGCACCGCTTATGCAAAACAATGTGACTGAAACAAAGTTTTGCCAGGCCACTTGTGGGAAATTTACTATACCACGCTACTAAGAAATGCATTTAGAAGCACGACTACTTTCAGTTAGTTACTCTCTAACTGTGCATTTTTTGTAAAGATTTATTTTGGTGTTTGGTGTGCCTTTCTAACGGTGCAGTTTGCAGTGTAAAATGAAATCTGAAATGAATAATGGCTCATAGCAGACGGCGGTTGAGAAGGAGATGTGAGCAAGTGTGAGAGGGAGGCAGAGATCCAGAGACCCAGACATTCATAAGTCAGTCATAACTCACAATGTGTCCAGAGCCCTCTTAACATGTCTTCACCCCTTCACTCATTATCACGTGGAGCTGAGCTCTGTAATCCTGGAGCTGTGCTGTGTTCCTGTCCAACTCTGGCACGTTCATCACCTTTCATCACTTTGAGCTTTACATCCCTCTCTGGACCACATCTCCCAAGCATGTGTGTGTGTGTGTGTGTGCGTGAGTGTGTGCGCTGCTGGTGGATTTGGGCTGTTAAGAAATAAAGGCATCTGATCGGGCACAAGTAGAGATTACCAGGAAGAACGATACAAGCAGAAATAAAGAGAGTCTTATTGTGTTAAAATACACAGCGATAAGACTCTGTCTGTTTATGGCTCAGGAGGAGATAGGAGGTAGAGATCAAACCCATTAACTTTGGTGACCCAATCATTTGGTGATCTTTCACTTTTTTTTAAAGAAAAAAATAGGCCAAAATTATGTTTTGATCTGGAACCTTTCCCCCAAAAATAAAATGTTGGTCACCATTTTTAGCTAAATTTAAGATGTTAATTGGGTCCTTCCTGGGATAATTCGGGATTCTGTAATATTTCAAATTTACATATAATTAATTTTCTAAATACCTCACATCATTAGACACTTTTATTGTGTTAGCCCTTAAGTTTTTTAATGAACAAAAATACAGCTGCATGCCATTGATTGTATAAGGAGAGGGTTGTATTTGTTCCTGTACTTAACATTGTGCTATCTTATACACTCATGACATAGAGCTGTTGTCTCAAAGGGATCCAGGTTCAAGTCTGACCTAGATCACATCCAGATGCAATTTCCCCTCTCTCTACCCCATTCACTTCCCTGTCTGCTTCATATTGTCTATTAAGAAAAAACAAAAAGGCCCAGAAAGAAAGAAAAAACAAAACATACAATTTAAACCTTGAATACACTGTAAGTGGATTCAAAAGTGTGTGCTACACATAAATATGCATTGGTTAGCATTTCATGTTGTGATTTCACTTTAACAGAGAGTGGATAAAGAAAATATTATAGGGAAAGAACATTGCTGCTCTATAACAGGATCCGCCACTGGTGACAACCGCATCGAACACACAGCAAAACATTAAACACTTCACATTCCAGCGCTGACATCGGCCTAATCAGACTAACACACACTAACTCCTGCTACTATTCCTCTGTATTAGATGCATCCCTGCTGTGTGCTAGTCTGTTTTTATTTTTTCATTGTCAACAGAAAAAAGACTTTCATAAAGTGGTAGGGACAAAATCGGTCATGGCAAAGAGTGATGGGGACGTGTCCCTGTTGTTCCCACTGTAAACGATGCCTACGGCAATAATAATATCCAGATGCGCTTTTGTTTAAGGCTGTAAATCGTACCTTTCACAAGGTCTTATTATAATAATGACTGTAATTTTAAGGTAAATACTGTCTGCATTCACCTTTTTTTACAATGTACTATAGGCTAAATGTAGTTATACATGTATGTGGGACTTCTGCTTTTATGCTATTGGCAGATGCTTTTATCCAAAGCAACTGACATTGCATTAAAGATATACATTTTATCATTTCATACATTCCCTCAGAATCAAACTCAAGACCTTGCCATTGCTATGCGTCATACTCATGTGATTCCTGTAGCTCAAAGAGAAGAGGATGGCATTAGAAATGTCAAGTCAAGGTCACGGGTTTGATTTCCAGGGAATTTATGAAGTTATAAAATTCTATCCATTCTTCCATTGCTAAACGTTATAAACAATAACAAATTATCAGAAAATACTGGGATATACACTATTGTTCAAAAGTTTGGGGTCAATCTGATTTTCTGAAAAAAAAAAGTAATATAAGGATGTATTAAATTGATCAAAATTGACAGTAAAGATATTTAGTTTCAAATAAATGTTGTTCTTTTGAACTTATTGTTCATTAAAGAACCTTGAAAAAAAACACAGTATCAATAAAAATATTAAGCAGCACAACTGTTTTCAACATTGATAATAATAAGAAATGTTTCAGAGCATCAAATCATCTTATTAGAATGATTTCTGAAGGATCATGTGACACTGAAGACTGGAGTAATGATGCTGAAAATTCAGTTTTGCCATCATAGGACCAAACTTTTGAATGGTAGTGCATATGTGTTTGTTTGGTTGTTTTTTTTTTTTTACCACAGACCCCTGTGTTTCATACTATAAGTATCTGTATGGAAGCATTAGCATCTAGCTAAATGAAAAGAACTACCTGATCTAAGTCTTAAAAATGACTTGGTTGTTCTAATCTAATGCAGTCATGTTGGTTACTTGATAAACATTTTTACAGTACAGAAGAATGTGAATAGACAAAACAAAATTGTAAACTCCATGAGCTCATATGGTAGCCCTGCTCTATAATGCAGTCAAATATTAAAACATGAGAGTATAGGGAGGTAGAGAAAGTGAGAAAAACATGGCAAATGAATAAGAAGGAGAAAGGAAACAAGAGGCATGATGTAATTGATAGTCCAAAGTCTGGGATTTTTTGGCCCTTAGGAGAATCAGCTGCTGTTGTGGACTCTGCATTACAATAACCCAATGCTCAAATTCATTACTGTACTGTACTGTAATAATTAAATGATTTTCAATCAGTTTTTTACTGTCTTTGGGAATGTTTTGTCACACAACTGAGACTGAATCTACTAATGAGGATAAACCTCATTTTTTCCTGATCTTCTGAGATTATATGTTTGGGTCTGTTTGGCAGTCTGACAGAAAGAGAAGATGATGAAGAGGGAAGAGTACGGGATATTCGTTCAGTCTGACATGTCTTTGAACTGGGTGTCGTGACTCAGGCAGGGCCTGTCACCACTACATTACAGTCTGGAAAAAGTGCAAGCCCAATTAGTTTTCAGAGAAGCACTCATATACAATCACTCTCAAAGCACTCGTATACATTCTACTCTCTCACTGGCACATGCTCACTTCCTCTGCACACATATCCACAGATACTCACATGCATATACATTTCCATATCCATGTCTGCTATCTACCTGCAGTGGGCAAGACAGAAAATGCTTACATTCTTTCAATGACAATGAAAGATGAAGGAAAAAAGTTTAGATTATAGCCAGTTTGCTGGCACTTGAGTGAGAAGAGAACTCTTTGCGAATTTGATTGTCTATAAGCTCACTTTTAGCTTGCTCAGAGTTCACAGATTGAAAACATTAGACATTAGGGGCTGAGGTTTTTATGATTTCATGAACCTCAGAGTTAACTTTTAACCAGTACATCAAGGCTGAAGGGGATCATATTGGCAGCCATCTACTAACAGAGAACAACACTCCTTTTTCTCTTCTTGTCTTTTCTTTTTAAACTTTACATTGCCAAAATTCTAAACTTATAAACGTTTATGCCTCTGTTCTAAACTCTGAAACTGTGATTCACAAGAAATTATGGTACAAGGGCTGTTTTGAGAGTTTAGTCATTGTGAGCAATGATGTAAACTGTAGGTCTGTTACAATATCACATTTTCACTACACAATTATCCAGGCCAAAATAATTCACAATAATGGCCCTGTCCCAAATGAAACCCTAAACCCTTGCGATCTTCCTCAGAGTCCAGAGATGGTCTTATTATTGGGAGATACAAGGGTCCGTGGCTCTACTGGAAAAAGTGTAACGGCTAACTTTGGATCACGTGTGCCTTAATAACCAATCACATTACATCCTTGATGTCAGTGAATTTTGTTCAGAGTTGTGCAACAGTCAATCATTGTTTGTGGATACCATAGAAATGATAATTGTCGTGCAATTGTCCGTGACTTCTCTTAAAAAAAAGCATTTTTTTGGTGTAAACTCTAAAAATAGATCAATCCAAATCGAATGTTTAAAAGCAAACATTTTGTAGATCACAAAGAGAAGATTTTGTAGATTTTTCCCTGCGTGCCGCTTTTTCCGGCTAAGGTTGCAGGCTTTCCTTCAAGTGGCTTTGTCTGAGTCCACACTTTCATGATGTAATACCGTTTTTACTGTTGGGTAGAAGTCTTCTGCAAAGCTCGTTTTAGTGCAGGCTCTGCAAAAGTGCGCATCGAGGGTACATATCGGCCGCAAAAGGGGGCGTTCGTGAGCACACTTCTGAGACCTAAAATGACAAATGGGACACACTACAGTCTTGTGGACTTAACAGCCATGCACACGTGGCAGCCATTGTGAGTCCACAAGACTCCAAGTTCACATGAAGTGTGCCATTTGGGACAGGGCCAATGGTATTATTGCTACACTTGTTGACTTCTTTTTTCCATTTTATGACAGATGGCAACCAGCGTTAAGGTGCAATACCACCATTTCCTATTTTAGAGTCAAGTTACTGGCCATTTACTGGCAATGGATTATTTACAATATTATCCTATGTGCAGTATTAGCATGATATCAATATTTCATTCAGATTTGGGGGAGGAAAGCAGCTTGATAAACACACTAAATGATGCCCTAATAAAAATATAATTTCTGTGATGGTTACGTTTAGGGATATGGTAAATTATTACATTTATATTTTTATTATTTTCTATTATTTTACTGAATATGCCAATACAAAAGTTAAGATAAACACACAGTATAAATAATTTTAATGTAAGACAATATCTAAATAAATAAATTACAATACTGTTTGTTATCTGCTTGATGTAAAATTAGTTTTACATTAATTAAATGTAGCTATTTTGTGACTATTTTCTTGTAGTGGGTGACTTGAAAAGCCTAAATTAAATAAAACTCATATCAAATCACTGGATACCCCATGGTGATGAGATTCCCACTAATTTGGAAGGGCCACATTGTATGCTAACATTCTCTATTAGCAATTAAAAAGCCTGAAAACACATCAAACAGCTGTGAAACACAGCGAGTCCATTGGTGATATCCAATTAGTTTGAAGCTCTGTTGTTGCTTTAGTTGGTAAACATGGAGAAAAGCGTGCTATCAGCTATTATACGTTGTACAGCTATTTATTTACAATTGACTTTTGAATGCAGCTTCAAGCAAATCTTGGCATATCTCAACGGCTGATCTTTGTGTGGTTAATTTAATTGTACTAACAGCTTCATTTGCATATTAATTTGATGAGGAGCTACACAGGTGCCCTCCCAGTAAAGCAGTTTGAGAGAGGGTGTGAAACAGCTTTGCACTGCATGCTTTGCCTTCGCAATCATCACGGGTGTGACGGAACCAATCAGAAGCTGAATATGACGAGATGGTGTGAGGGTGGGAGTTTGTTTGTGTGTGTTGGGGGTTTATAATGGGCACCGCTGGGACATGAAAGTGGCCCACCAGTTGGTCACATGATAACAGCGCTTGATGATTCTCTCCCCAGGGGTTCTGTCTATTCCTGGTTTCTAGTCCAGGGTAACTCCCTTGATGGGTAAATAACAATACATTCACATTTTTGTTCTTAATTTAGGTTAGCAGTAATTTTCATCTGTATGCAAATGCGAGTGTGAAAATAGCTTTACAGGTTTCAGATGGGTGTGTTTGGTGTATGTGTGCAAGTACGAGATAGCGAGAAAGAGAGGCAGAGAGAGCAAACGAGGAGATCTTCTCCCTCCATAAGTATTCCGCGCTGCGCTCAGATGCAGATTGCTGTGGGATTCTGGTTTGACAGCCTGGCTCACATCAAATGCTGCCAGATAATGTTGTTTAAAGAGAGAATCAGCCGACACTCATCGCCAGCAGCCTCAGAGGAGAGAAGCACCTCATTAAACTGAGCTGCACGTCTGCATGTCCTCACACAGCTAGAGAAGCGCAGATCTCGCTCTGTGATTAAAAGGAAAGGAGCAGAGATCTGCGCTCCCGCTTGGCAAGGCCATAATGGTGAACAAGCGCTGTGGAAATGTGCTCACTAGACTACAGCTTAACACATGATGAGTGCTATTGTCTTGAGACAATGACAAATCAGTTTCATCTGTGATTGTAATAGAGTGATGACACATTTAATAACGCATGTATCTAGCGGGCTTCCGATAGGCCTATAGATGCTCGACATACAACTGTTGATTCTGCTTTAGCTTGATTTAGAAGTAGGGGTGTCACAATATACCATTGTTGATGATAACCGTGATATTTAAAAAAAGAAATATTGATATTGTGTTAATACACATATGATTGAATCATAAATAACACAGCACCAGTAACTGGTAATCTGGTTGACACTCCAACAAAGTAGGTGTCACTATTGCACCTTAACGCTGGTTGCCACCCATCATTACATGGGAAAAAAAGATAGTGGCTGCATCCCAAATTGCATACTTCCCTACTATATAGTAGGTGAAAAACAGTATGTGACAAAAGAAGCATGTCAGAATTCACAGTACTCATAAAAGAGTAGGCAAAAAGTATATGGGTGACCTACTTCTTCCTGCAAAATTCTGAAGTGTGCATACGGTGGACACTTTACTATCCCATGAGGCCACGGGAGAGGATTTGTGAATGATAGTGACGTGACGTAACTGACGCTGCGGGTCAAGTGATAAGGGCGACATAGTGAATGTAATACGTCCAGATTACATTCATACTACAGACATTCATACAATATACTTTTTTTAGCGCTTGTGAAGTAATTACTTATTTAAAATAAGTACCTACTCAAGAGAGTATGAGATTTCGGACACAGCCGATGATGTAGCGTGCAGCTACTCCTGCCACAAAAAAATCACATTGTTGTTAAATGCCACAGTCAGTAAAAAGTATATTTATGGTTACAAACTCTCTCTGCCTCCCTACACTCATATTCTGAGTGCGATTCACAAAGTTAAAGATAAATTTGACTGATATTAGTCATTTATTAAAACATTTCTATAGAAATTGCAATAATCATTATCATGAATTCTTTTGCTTTGCCCGTGATCATGTAGTAAAAATCTGACATCACAATAGCCATATTTAGTAGTATTTTCATTGGCTGAACAAAATAAATGAAATAACTAGCAATATTATGTAAGTCACTTAAGCAGTATCATGAAAGCAAGAGTGCTGTTTTTCTGAATATCTGCACAGACTCATAAATTCAACGGATTTCTTCAACAGGGCTCTAGAACGCGACCAAAATGTAAAATTTCACACAGTCGCATTGGTGCGAGTGCACAATGCTTTCGCGAGACGGACACGCTCAGCGCATGATGACAGCTATTCAGTGTTTTCAACCACATAAGGTTTATTTTACATTTCACACATTTAAATAGCCTACACAAGTACTAGCAAAACAATACATTTATAGTTTGGAAAATACACAGTGATGTCTATGGAAGCGGCAATAACAATCCATTGACGACGTGATATATTCATATCAAATACACATTGTGTAAGCAACTATAAAGTTTACTCTATTCTTCTCCCACTTTACCAACCACTTACTTGTATTTCAGGAGAAGTATTTCAGATCCGATTTTCTGAACTGTGGCGCAAACTAACATTATAGACCAACTAACATGATCATTATATTTTTCAACAACAAAACACATTCGCTTACATGTATTTGAGAATCGGAATATCAGGTAGTTGATGACATAACTAGCAAGTTTGTGAATATTTTGAAAAAATAAAATAAAACATCTGCCATACAGCACTATTGTGGCTGTGATGTGTCACGTGAAGGGACCAACTGAGAAAGTTAGTCGCACCAGAGCGACAAGTGGGAAGAATGAGTCTGAGCCCTGTTTAAAAACATTCGCTCAGTGTTTTCGAATGAATTGGCTGAGGGAATGATTCTGACTATATATACATTGCAAGAGTAGTATGTTAGTACGCTGTTGCAAATTCAGTTAGTCATACCAATTCAGTTGTTTCATACCTGAATAAACCAGTGGTTTTGAATGAACTGGTTGAGTGAATGATGGCTAGCCCCTAAAGATATTCACATGTTTTGTTCCTGACTGAATAAGCGTTTTTGAACAAATAGACTGAATACATGAACCAAAGACTCCCTCATTATAACCTGCAGAGTGAGTCAGTGAAAAATCCCCACTACTAATACACAGACTGACGGTTTGTCTGGAACAAACACAGGCAAGCAGAGTGATGAAAACAGTAAAACATTTTTTCCAGCGATGTTGGCCAATCAAATTCGAGGACCAGAACTAACTGTTGTTAAACTGCTTAAACATTAGATTTAAAACCCTGGGTAGAGACACAAAAAAAAACAGATTATACAAAGCAGCTTTCTGTCTGTGTAAACAGTGCAGTGAATTTACATCCCTGTCACAGAGATGCTCTTTGCAGCCGTCTGCATGGTAAATGAATCAAAACTGTTTACCTCCAATTAAATCAGTTAGTTTATCATGTGTATTGTGAGTGTAATTGGTGGGCTGCAGCAGTCAGAGCTTCCTGCTTTCATCAGGCCAAATTAAAAGACAAACACATATCAGTGTAGTGCTAACTCCATCTGTTGAACTGCGTAAATCTAACGGTCCTGGCCACCTGATCCATGTTCTCACCTCTTCTGTGGCCCATTTGGAGAGGTACCCAGGTGGCAACACGCACACCTTTATCTGAGCCAAGTCTCATTCACATTTGGGGAGTTTGGTGTCAGGCCAGAGGTCATGCATTACAAAACATGACTGCATTTCCCCTTTTGGCCTTTAGAGGTCTCTCTGTTTCCTACTACAGACTTGCAACTCTCAACCTCTATAAGTGAATGTGTCATTTTAGCTTTTAATTATTTACAGCTCAGTCCAGTAATTAGGTTAGCATTCCTGTGCATTGTGTGGAGATACAGTGTGGCTGTTCTGAGTGAGTCACAAAGCCACAGAGAAGAAATCTAATCACAAGAGTGATTATCTGCTGTCTCTCGCACTGTGCTGTCGCGGGAGATGTGTATTGAGCTGGCTTTGATGAGAGAGCAAAGTTTTAACAGCGGTGCAGGCCCTCTCTAGTATTAATTTACGTGCCAAAGGTGCTAATAGCATTTGGGAGTGAAATGAGTGATCACAGATAGAGAGAACGAAGAGAGATCCCATCAGAAGGTGATAAGTCGGAGCACTGTTAGTGTATTTTGAAGAAGTAAAAACATTAACATCAAGATCTGCCTTGTACTTCACAATCTTAAAATTGTGAAAATATTGTATTTAAGTAAATAAGTGTATTAGCCAGACAGAATTCTGCTGTGAATTACACGCTGTTGGTGGGCAAATAAACCAGTGAGAGTGTGAAAAATGCCCATAGTTACATCCAACTACTATAAGATGTATTATAACTGTGGATACATTTACAAATGATTATAAAGTGCGTTAGAAAGTATACACTACCGTTCAAAAGTTTGGTATAGATTTTTTATGTTTTTGAAATAAGTCTCTTATGCTCACCAAGACTGCATTTATGTACAGTAAAAAACAGTAATATTATGAAATAATTACTAATTAAATTAACTGTTTTCTATTTGAATATATTTTAAAATGTAATTTATTCCTGTGATGTAAAAGCTGAATTTTCAGCATCATTTCTCCAGTCTTCAGTGTCACATGATCCTTCAGAAATCATTCTAATATGCTGATTTGCTGCTCAAGAAACATTTCTTATTATCAATGTTTCTTAATATTTTGTGGAAACCATGAAACTTTTCTTCAGGAATTTTCTGATGAATATATACAGGCACATGAAATGGCAGTAGGCTTATTTCTAACTCTGGGTTCATGCGTCATGTTTTAAGCCTGACTGAGACTGATCACTGGAGCCCCGTGTGAACTTGACCCAGTGGAGCGGATCCCTGAGATGCTGGTCGAGTGTAACCGGATGATAAATCATAAAGGGATACGCTGATGGCCATATGGCCCCAGGCTGCTCTCTGCCCTCTCTCCCTGCAGGACCCACCACCACACAGCATGGACACACTGACCCTCACTCCAGAGGCCTGGTCCCTGCCTCGGCCACCATTAACTCACACAGACAAATGGCCACATTCCCTCCCCCCCCGACACACACGGTCCCTGTTCGCCTCTTGTTTTTTTGTCAGCACTCTGCCTCTCTTCTTATTATCTCATTGATACGATGTATTTTGCACAAATGCGGCACAGCGAGCGCCATCAGTTGATGACAGGTTTTGAAGTTTCTCGGCTCATTTTGAATAGATTCTGTGTTTTTTTTTTTTTATTATTCTGTCATGCTGCGGAAAACGGTGTGATCAAATAAAACTTCTCAGAGGTTAAAGGAAAAATCATGTCTCGCTATTTTTTTCCCCCGTTTTTATTTTGTCAGTACATTCAGCTTTTAGACTCAAAGCTGTTTAAAATGGAAAAGTTCCTCTTTTTTTTAAATAAAAAAAGTTTGGACCAGTAAATGTAAATCACATTTATGTCAGGCCCATTGTAAACATTATCTTGGGGGAAACATGACTGAAGAAGTCTCTCATTGTGATGCATTCCTTCAAATTACTTTTTTCTGCAATTAGCATGTCAACTACAAGGCCTCTTTCTGATGGAGATGGCAGAGCCCAGTGAGCTAAAGTGAGTAAAAAACTCTTTTGTTGTCAGAATGGCTCAGATTGGAGTTGGTGGGGGGAGAGAGACCACCAAAAGCACCTGTTTCCCCTTCAGAAAACACTCCAAACACATCAACACGTTGTTTTTTCCCCGTCAGTTTTCGGTCGCAGGTGAGAAGAAAATACAGGAATGAGCAGCGAGGTGGAGAGAGAACAGAAGAGTGGAAACAGAGGAAGCAGGTTTGAGTCGTGTCGTGTTTGGTGGGGTGTTTGTCTTTCACACTGAGTGCTGGCTCACAGCAGATGGGCTCCTCAGTGGGTGGAGCAGTGTCAAAGAGACTGAAGGATTCCCCCCTCCTGAGACCCTCCACCCTCGCTCGCACATTACCATACTCATCTCGAGGAGGGGTCGAATTCAGTCCTGCGAGCCTTCAGGGCCTGAGCGGTTTCCCACCCCCCAAACACTAATCTGTGAGGAGAAAAAGATGCCAACCGCATCTGTTTACAGGACTGTAAATAAACATAGCTAGATAAACAGGGATGTGGAGAAATAGTGCTTGATTAGGGAAGACTCCCAGGGACTGTTAAGTCATTTCTTTATTTTTTAAAAGCAGATTAAGGTGTTTTCTGAGTGCAAATGTTACTCATCCCGCCCACACAGAATCTGTGGCGGAAAGCGTTCCACAGATTCCCACACAATTGGGAATGCTCTACACAGGCCCTGTCCCTTGAGTGTTTGGTTATTAAATAATGTGGTTAATTTGATAAAATAAGAGCGCAGCACTATTAGGCCCTGTTTACACCTGGTATTAAAATGAGTTTTCGTCAATCCGATCACAAATGGATGACGCTAAGGCTACGTTCAGACTGTCAGTCCAAATCCGATTTTTGTGCATATCAGACTGAAATACAATCAGATTTAGTGTGAACGGAGAAAAAAAAAACACATGAAATGCGAACATGAAACACAAGTTTCAAGCTACATTCATATGTGGTTTGAAATCCTATTCAAATCGCATTTCTGGAAATCTGTTTCAGTCTGACTGCTCTGATCGCATTTCACATGGTTTATGTGACTTTCTCACGCCACGTAAAACATAAACATCTGATGTTGTTATAAAATCCCAATAGGATTTTGGATTATCACTAAAAAAAAGCTCTGTGATCAACAAAAGTTTATGATACTTGCACGTTTTGTCCATCAAGATAATTATCACAGATGAACACAACTTTTATGAATTTTGAAGTCTAAATGCAGTCACCAGAAGTAAAAAGCTAAAGGTAAGCTATAAACGGACTACACCATGGTCGCTAGACTTCAACGTCACCATCACTAAGCTTCCAACAACTCTTTCAGTTTTTATCTAAAAACATTTTCCCAGAAAGTTTGAGTTTTGTTAATAGTTTACAGGAGCACAATTATAAGCATAACGAGGCTGTAAAAGCGGACTGAGTTTACCTGCTCGGCGTGATGACGTCTAATCTCCTCGACAGCCTCTGTAGTCCCATTTAGCCACTTGTTAGCAACCGCCTTTTTCAAAACACATAACAGCTTCAAAAAAAAAACGAGTGGGGTAATACTGATGTATTTTATGTCGTAGAATAAAACGTGAAAGTGTCTTGAGCTTGTGTTCACCACAGACCTTATTTCAGCCATTTAAATAAAAACCCATTAAAAAAACCCACTGACTTCGGGACGAGGGCACCGGAAGTGCTAAAATGCTAACTCGCTTCCGCGTTTTGGCCTACAAAGTGATGTCATACCTGCACCACTCTATTCCGGAAAGCGAAAGAGCAGCATATGGACACACAAATCGGATCTGAACAGTTGCGATACACAATGGCTACGTTTACATGCAACCAAATAATCGATTAGTAATCGGATTGACTGCTCAATCGGACTGAAAAGCCTTCATGTAAACACCTTAATCGATCTGATTGAGCTTGATCCGTACGAAATTTCAATCAGATTGAAAGGGGTGGTTTATTCCTCTTCTAATCCTCTTCTAATCCTAAATCTCATGTAAACACTTGATCGGATTGAAAAGCGAAACTGAAAGGACTGCGCATGTGCAATGACGTAGAAATAGCGTAATGACGTATGACGCGCGGAACGAGCTGTTCTTCCTGTTGAATAAAGTGTCATAAATGAGTGTCCTATCATTCTAAAATTCTCCTTTCACTCTCAGCATCTGTGAAGTGGAGCAGGACAACCTCCCACCAGTCCTTGTTTCGGATTCTCATCCACAGACGATTTTTGGGCGCGGGGAGGGGCATATTTACAGCGTGATAAATATAAACAGCACGGCACAACGGTTCATATGCTCATTGTCTCCCAATTATGACCAGAAATGGATAAATATTAAGTCTGCTGCATAAAACAAATAAAGAACCAATGTAGGAGAATGGTTATTATGCGCAAACAGCGGGAAACTCTGTATATTTGTGCAGTGTGCGCATGTCAAAAAATCTATTCCAATTTGAAGCTTGTGATACATAAATGCGCACATCAACCCAATCACTTTTTTTAGCGTTCATGTAAACAATACATTCAGATTCATCAATTGGAATGAATTCAGTCCGATTGAAACAAAAGTTGTGCATGTAAACATAGCTAATGTGAACAGTTAATAATTTTAGATCAGATTCCAATCAGATACACAAATAATCGGATTTGGATACAGACAAGGATGTTTTGAGCTTGTCCACTTCCAGAGGTAGTCGAAAACGCATTCGACTGGATTGCTTTCGTTCAACCACGCTCATGTGGTTGAATGGTTCTGAACAGCCTCAAAAGACCATCTACTTTCTGTATTACTGATTTAATGTGTAAACATTATGCGAAGCGCACCAGCCTGACATGATTTAAACTTTTTTGGCTGGAGACCCAAGTTTGGTTTGAAGATGAAAAACATACCTATCACAATGTTCTCTCACCATTCTTGATTTCTAACACACACACACTCACAGTGTTCGGCATCATCTTGTGGCTGTCAGAGCAAAAAAAAAAAAAAAAAAAAGCTGCTGTCCGTATGTTTTTCCATAGTCTCCAGTTGCGATAATATGTAAACTGTGTGAGATTATTTTGTCCATTAGATCGAAAGATCTGATAAAACCCAGGGCAAAAAAGTCAGCATATTTCATCAAGACATACACAATTACACATGACGAATTGAAGAGATAACTGAAAGCTATTGCCAAATAGAGCAATGGGTTAGATAACGTCCATGTGGATCTTTAAAGGACAGTTCACTCAAAAATGAAAAATCTGTCACCATTTACTCACCCTCATCACTCTTAAAAATAAAGGTTCCTAAAAGGGGGTGGCTGTATATAGAGCGCAGAAAGATGAAAAGTGCAAGGAAATAGTCTTTTAATTTAATAATCCACAGAACACAGGGCAGAAACACGGGGTAACACAACCACTACACGAAGATGAGACCGGACAAAGAACTGAACAAAACAGGGAGTATATATGCACAGACTTAATGAGGTAATTAACGAAAGACAGGTGAATGAAATCATAAATCAAATACACTAGGAAACTTTTTCAAATGACAGGGCGCACAGGCAAACAGGAACAGAACAAAAACACAGATAAACTTGCCGAGTTCAGACTGCACGATTTTCAAACTGGTCGGATCGCAGTTCTTTTCACACTGCATGACTATCTGGGGTAGCATTCAGTTGCTGCTGTGTTCACACTGCACGATGGATCGGCGACAGGAGGATCGCATCTTTGATAATTCACACTGCGTGATTGTCCCTCGCGTGAACGAGCCCCGATTTGCCTATGATTTCGGGCATTTGTTAAAACCTGTCGGCGAGTCAAAATCGGGCCTAAAATCGGGCAGTGTGAACTCGGCATAAGCCAACACAGAACATATACTATGTGACAGCCATATAGAAGAACTATTTTAGGTTCTCCAAAGAACAGTGTTAATAGTGTTGTTCTAAACCTGTATGAATGACTTTTTTCAGTGGAAAACTGAACATTTTTATTTTATGCACAGAAACTGTTGAAACATTTATCAAAATATCTTCTTTTGTGTTCCACAGAATTAAGAATATCATACAGATTTGAAAAGAAATAAGGTTGAGTATTTGGGTGAACTATCCCTTTAAAAATGTATCCGCCTGAATATCAATCGCAATATACCAATCTATAGATCATTCAATTACTTCTATTACTTTCTATTACTGCTAAGAATATAATCTTCACCAAAGTTGTTCTTTTGGGTTTATTTGCTAATATTAAGCTAATTTTGGAAGAAACAGGAAAAGAGGTCAACTACAGGAAGCTGTAGTTTTTTATACAGACAATTGTCCGTCATATTAAGGACTTCCACATCCTTTATCAGAAGCTTGGAGCAAACAACAAATTAGAAAGATTGAGCTGTTGATTCGAGATAGGTGGCCCCAGTGAACAGAGAAAGAGTTTAGTAAACTGGTTCAGACGGTTGGGGGAAATCTAGGAAGACAGTAATCTAGATTAGATTCCGATCTGCTGTGGAATCTCAAACTAGACACGCAGCACTTCATCCCTTAGTCATGGTTAAAAATGAACACATTTACAGCTGCAAAGAGTCTGAGCATAAATAGCAAAGATAGATGGGCTGAGTGTGTGTGTACTGCAGGGTCAGCAGCTTTACATGGAAGAACACTGTTCACACACACACACACATACACTGCCCATTCTGACATGGAGGGTAAGTATTTACGGCCAGGTTGTAAAGCACTTTGTCACATTTCAGCAGGAGGCTTTCAGAGCAGGAAGGAGCTCTCATTCACCTGAGAGAGGACAATACAGCACATAAATATTTTTCGGAGTAAAATTACAAAAGTACAGTAGCACATGTCATGCATAATGTAATACACGTGTTTCACAAGGCGAAACGGTCACACACTCAAAACACAGCAAAAAGGGGAAGGTAGCTGTGAAAATAGTATTTAAAAAAAAAAATCACAGCTCAGTAGCGGTTTAACCAGTGAATCAAGAAAGATTACCTTTTCCTGATTCATAAAGCCTTGAAAAATTAATTATTGTTATACTGACCGAAATAAAGGATATAAAAGTTTCCAAATGTTTTCAGGTAACAAATTGTTTTATTAGAAAGAATTTGTTATTTTATAATAAATATTATAGTTATTCCAGGTCATTTTCCATTATTAGGAGGAATGAAAGGGGGTAGGAATAGTAAATGAAATAAAGTGAACTTTATTTCACTTTAAAGTCTTAAAGTCCCTAAAATTCACTTTCTATATTTTAAATTCATGCTATTATTTATAAAATTTCAAAAAACGAGTTGGACTTATGACGGAGTATTTCTGTGCCAAATACACTCCTTCAGGATTCGAATACGTTTCGGAAAGTTTTTTCCGAGTATGGCCCTGTATGACGTCATAAAGGGCGGAATTCCTTATATGGGCACTTCTCCCGGATGAGCGTGTGCGCACATCAACCAGAACTAGAGCAAGAGCAAGAGCGTTTGTTTTTAGACCACAAAATCAACAATGTCTAAAGAAGTGTGTTTTTAGTTGTGAGGGAACGATAACCTTGTTCAGCTTCCCATAATAACCCAGCGTTAAGGAAACAGTGGATGCAGTTTGTTTTTCCAGAGCAGCAACGGAGTTCTGCAAGTGTGTTTGTTTGTTCCTGGTCATGAGTCGCTTGTGACTCTTTAGCCCCACCCACTGCATGCCTTCACGAGTTCGGCTGTTTTCGGAAAGAATCAGTACAGTGTATCTGTCTTTTATAAATATGATAAAACTAAAGACTCTTCGGAGATATGAAGGATGCAATACTACTCTATAGGTACTCAAGATTAACATGAGATTGGCAGAAACTGTGTGTGTTACGTACCTTTTAAAGCTGCAGTCCATAAGTTTTACCTCTTTGTCATCATCTATGTTTGAACCCTGAAATTGCAGTTATTTGCGAAGTTATCTTCTTTACGTGGGTTGTGCATCGGCACGGCTCCTCAGCACAGAAGAATCTAATGTTTTGAGGTGTATGTGTGGGTTGTCTATCAACGCACCAGTTGTCAACGATGATTGTCGTTTTGAACTTTCTGGATTACAAGCCGCCATCAAAATGACAAGTTTAAATACATTCCAGAGGCCACAAACGATCCGCCACCTGCAGCATCCACACACGCGATATAGCCTACTAGCCCAAACTCCTTTATGTATACAGACGTGACGTAATGACGCAAAAAAAAAAAAAAAAAAACGGCGGAAGCTCGTATTTCCCGTGGAAAGCTACCAGTACCACTCAAATTATAACACATTATTACAAGCTTACCGTTGTGAATTGGGCTAAGGTAAGGAGAAACACTGGCTGGTTATGTACTTGCTCAAAAATTTATTTTGGATCATTTTTAACCCAAAAAAGTTTCTGACTGCAGCTTTAAAAGTTATTTATGTGCCACTAGTGGAACCAAATGGAATTGCAAATTGTCTTCAAAGGTTTTCCCAATCACTCCCCTGTCTTCCATTGGTCAGTCAGACAGATTTCAACATATTTTCAATCAAAAAAAGAAGAAAGAAAAAAAAGGTCTATGAGAATGGCCTGAATATATTTTGTGGAAACAGGACTTTATAGCATCAGATAGTTTTATCCTCCTGCATTCTATGCAAAAACGTAAAAAAGAGACTGAGAGCAAACGGGAATGGGATGCAAGAGAGAAATATATAAATAACATTTGAAATTGGTTAGCATATTGTCTATTCTAGGTCCCAAACCACAATAATACTTCATTGATTACATAACCCCACTCACAGCCCATAATCTCCGCTGTGTGCTTCTAGGACCAGATCTAACTGTGTGATTAAGATGGCTTTATCACACTCAGGCTGGGATCATCCCCACATCTGACCTCTGACCTTTTATCCCATGTCCCTGATTCTGCAGAGAAAAGATCAGCTCCAGCTTTCATCCCACTACTGGAACTGTGCTGTGATCATTAATCAGATTAAACAGAAACAGAGACTAATCTAGAGGGCTTTTTATGAATTGTTATTTTATTGTTGGGCACAAAGGCATGCCTGCTATGAAAATCTGGCTAAACACCTCCGTACCACTGTGTGAAAAGTGCTACCACCTCCCTTTCACTGTTTCACTGAAGCTGTTGCAGATACTTTGGTAGAGATGATGCAGAAAGTCAAGATTTTTTTGTTATTTGATGCCAGAATTGAAAAAAAAAAAACAGGTCTTATTTTGCAATCAAAGCTATTGTACACTGGCGCTGGTTAGCCAAATGCTAGCCACATGACGACGTCCAACAGTAATTTAACTGGGTTATGGAAAGAAATGTAGGGTCAGGTGCAGTAAGCTCAAGATACCCTGGACAGGCTGAGCATAACCTGTTTGGAGATAACGCAGTAGGCAGGATTACTGGAGCACAAGTACTGCCCCAGTGGCTATGCAGTGGCATTCCTCCAGTCTCACACACAATGCTCTGGCTTTACACAAACCTCTGAGGAATGCCTTTAAAGTGCCCTGCTCCTGTCCTGAGCTCAGTCTGTGAAGAGCTCTTCTATAGCTCACCTCATATGGACCTATGCGGTTTCATCCATCATATCATATCTTATCCGTCTGCAGTGTGTGCAGCTATGTCTTTAGCTAGCATAGTAAAGTACAGTTAAAGACGCACCGTATCTGAACATTTCATCACTTGCAACTTTGGCATTATATTTTAAAACACTGTTCATGACAAATAATCAGAAAGTGTCCTACTTTACCTGTATTCACCCATTTGTATGCCAAATTTGCCAATAGTGGCGCACATCTGTGATTCGTCTGTACCTATATATCCACCTGCATGTCAGCATGTAAATTGCTTTGACCTATAAATAGTGCTGCTATGAGGTTTACAAAATGATATGAATAGACGCCAGAAAAACATCCTTAGAACATAGAACACTGCATTAAAAAAAACACCATAGCAAAACAAAATTGTATGATGTTTTAATGCATTGATGTCAGGGAGCAGAATTAAATCAGGTTTATGATATTCTATATTCTGCAAACAGCAGGACTGGAATAATGAAAAGCATAAGGTGAAGTTATAGCAGCTTTTATTGTGACTGTTGTGAAAATTGCTGTGTTCAAATAAAGGTCTTGTTTATTCTCATTCTCAGCTCATGCAAGGACAATTTCAAGGGTGCTCTTCACACAAACACGATTTAACACCATCCCCCTTGTTTTCTTATAGTCTACACTTTGTTAATCCTTCTTTTTCCCTCTTCCTTTCTCTATTGCCCACATTTTCCATTTACCTTCACTTGTATGAATATTAGACTAAGAAAATAAAAATGTTCCATTTTTTTTTTTTTTTTTAACTTTGCTAAAGGTTGAGACTACAGGATGTTAGGTCATTAAAGCTCAGTGTGAGGTATGAAGACATGGTTTGTGGTTATAATGTATTTTAAGCGTCTGGAAGATTGAGTGTATGAGATTATTTAGACTCTGATAATTCCAGAGTTTCCCATCTTTTCACAGAAACTACAGTTTTCAACCAAAATAGAAGCTCAACTGCAGGTTTCTGCAAAAATAAAAACTCAAGCATTTATCTCTTGCAAATGAATAAA
This sequence comes from Coreius guichenoti, assembly GCA_039654105.1. Lineage (NCBI taxonomy): Eukaryota > Metazoa > Chordata > Actinopteri > Cypriniformes > Gobionidae > Coreius > Coreius guichenoti. Next base: position 28,217,188 of record CM077172.1, on the reverse strand, counting down.
TCAATTGTGTACTATAGTGATTTGACAACAATTACTAGTCATAAATATTTCTTCAGAAAACTATTTGCACTATTTTTGTTAAAAGAAATGACTAAATTATTATATAACTGTTTTCCCATATTGCAGCAAACAGCACATTCCAGCATTCACATACATATCAAATACCTATTAATATTAGGAAGTCTACCTATCATTAAAATGTTTATACACTCACTTTGGTGCTTATTGCAAGTAATTTATCTCACATACTATCATTCAAAGGTTTGAGTTGGTAAGATATGCTCACCAAGGCTTGTCTGGCTATCACCAGACCAAGCTCAATCTTTTAAGACTGAACATTGGTCTGGGGAGTCTGCTATGTATTTTCTACTGCACAAGAGGCGTGAACAACGAGCATAATTCAAATGACTCTGTACGCAATTGGATAGTCCTTCAACCAATCAGACCACAAGAGGCGTGATCAATGGGCATCGATCCATCGCTTCTCTATCCGTCATTGTGTTAACCCGCCAATAGCGCGCCAGGTGGATAAGCCAGTCTGTGATTGGTTCCCGCAAATGTGTAACAGAAGCAGGATAAATGAATGTACAGGTTTCCAGCCTGAGCTGCAGGGCGAAATCAAATCGCTGGCAGATCAGGCTGGGTTTACCCAGTCTACACCAAGGCTGCATTAATTTCAGTAAAAACAGCAATATTGTAACAAAAAAAAATATTATTCCAATTTAAAATAAAGTTTTTGTATTTGAGTAAAAAGTAATTTATTCCTGTGATGGCAAAGCTAAATTTTCAGCAGCCATTTCTCCAGTCTTCAGTGTCACATGATCCTTCAGATTGCTCAAGAAACATTTCTTATTACTATCAATATTGAAAACAGTTGTGCTGCATAATATTTTTTGTGAAAAACCGTGAAACAATTTTTTTGTTGTTGCAGGATTTTTAGATAGAACCGCATTAAAACAGCAGCCTTTATTCAAAACAAAAATCTTTTATAACATTATAAATGTCTTTACTGTCACTTTTGATCAATTTAATGCATTCTTGCTGAATAAAAATATAAATCTTACTGACCCCAAACTTTTGACCAATAGAGTATGTATAATCACACAGAGTTCTGGAGGGGAATTCTAGATAAACTTCTGAAAAATGTTACATTTCTGTTAAATTGAACTTCTGTATACACTAAAGTTAACAGGCTCACTTCTTTACAATAAGACAGAAGCTATGTGTCAGGAAAGATCAGAGGGGGGAAACTGTGCATTTATGGAAACACAAAAACTCCCAGCATTATTAGAGAGTCATCTTTGGTATCACTCGCTTACATTATTTATGCCAGATAACAACAAAGAGGGTTAAAACTATTATTGTTTCCATGTTGCAGTTTCTAATACAGTTCCCAGATAAATGGCCAATAACCCAATTTTTATTTACTCAGCAAAACAATTCAGCACTGTGTATTTTGGACTTTAGCAACAATTCAGCAGTGGTCGAAACATACTGAGGACTCTCTCTTCTCCTCATGCCTAGTGGAGAATTAGGGATTTTTCAGCAGAAAGCAAGGCATGATGGGCCGGGGAGGGTGTGGGGCCAGCATTTCTTCAGAGGCCCGGCAGCAGGGAGAGCGGGGTCTCTTTGAGATGCAGAGGGGGTTAATTCGACGCACAATGGAATGAGCTGACAGGGCCGGGGACTTGTTCCAAAAAGTGGAGCCCGATGCCCACTGAGGTAGTGAAGGGCCAGTGAGGTCGTGTTCAGCCTGTTGTGCCATTGAGCCAGGCGGGAGGGGGTTGCTGGGGGAGTAGGGAGGGGTCGGTGGAGGCCCAAGCTGTGAGGCAGTGGGGGGCATTTTAATCCCCTATTACTTGGACAAGAGATTAAAAGATTCCTGCTTTATTTCTCCACATGTCCCGCTGCTTCTAGCAGTGCCTGGATGACGGCAGTTTGAGCACAGGTTTTATTTTTAACTTAAACACACTGAATGAAGCTAGAGCCTAAGGCACCTTTCATTTGGGCCACTTAGCTGAAAAATTGATGTCATTGTTCTGAGGGCTTTTTGAGGATTGTTCACAAAAGCACGGCTAAAGTCAAGCTTAGGATTGAGGTGTTGATTTGACAAGCCACTAAAATTGGGAGAACAGGGACAAAAGGTGCATGGCGACAGGGAGATAACTCTACGTGTGACTGCGAGGAGGGCCGTGTGGTGCGAGAGAATCAGAGAAAATACAAGCGGGAGAGGGGGGTGGGTGCAGAACGGTCACAAAATAGAGGAAATTTGTAAGGAATTTGGCCATGATGAATGAACTCTGCTCAGTCCCCACAAAAATCACTCAACAGCAAATAAACATTCCCATCGTTACTGCTGTGTCCCCTGGTGGAGGCCCGCATAACCTGAATGTCTCGGTCCCATTTCAAGCCTTATTTCAAATAACAGCCTGTCAGATAGTATCTCCCCGTCAGCTCAACCTACACACAGCCGTCCCACTCTCAGCCACACAGGAGCCAGCGTGGGGTCAAGAGCTGCTAGTCAGGGTCTTGTTTCTTTGTTGATCCAGAAGGGCACCTCGATGAGAGCTCTACAGCAATGCAAACAGTCTTGTGTTCCTTCTCTTGTAGATACCAACAGTCTGTGTGCATTGTCAAAGGGCTGAGCTTCAGAATTTACCTGCTGACCCTGGATCTGTCAGCGAAATGAATGATGAGGGACACAGACTTGTTAAATGCAAACACTGCAGGCTACGTTGAGAGCCAAGAGGAGCGCTTGTTCAAGATGCTCATGGACAGGCCAGGTGTCGCTTCACTGAACTCATCATTCAATCTGATTTAAATGACATGTAAGCACTGCAGCATTTTAAACTCATTTTATGTTAACCTACTTTACAGCATTAACCATAGAGTGCAAGGCAAGACATAAAATCTTACATGAATGCACAAAGGTGGTCAAAATGACCTGCAATGGATTCAGAGTTTTCTTTAAAAACAAGTCAAGGCAAAACACAGAACACAACTAAACAAAACACACAAGACAGAAACATCACAACAAAACAGGCATTCTGTTTTATCTCTATTTTCAGTGTAATATAAACCTTTTTTCAACCCGAAATATGAAACTGACATAAGCACAAACTCAGATTTGGAGTAATCCATAGAGAGTGTTAAGAAATATTATCGACAAAACCTATGAAAAAAACCCTCAGAGAGTAAAATTTACATAGAAAATGCATGAGGGGCATTTTGACCTCCTTTATGAAGACTTGCGGAAGAAAAAAAAAAAAAAAAGATATATATATATATATATATATACTAGGGCTGCACGAATAATCGAAATCGAACCGCAATCGCGATTTGGCTTGTGCGATTATGAAAGCGTAAAGGCTGCGATTTTAATGAAATAAATATATACCCACCGTGTTAGTGAAGAGTGGCTCTGTGATCAGTAGTAAACGCTGCTCCGTCTGAAAGCACTGCGAGTTTGAGTTGCTTATAACGTGCGTTTAAAAAAAAAAAAGACAACGTTTAATAACATGTTTTAACTCACTTCATATCGTCAGTCGAGTGTTTGATACTTCCTTTTTGTGAGCTGATGTGGCTTCTTATCACAGAATGAGGCACAGTGATGAAGTCTATGTCGATTAGCACTGCATTATAATATACTTTATTATTATGAAAATACCCGAGAAGGCTTGAAAAACTCAAATACACCATATATTGTCGCAGTCGTGTGTTTATTGTGTTCATGTTTAATGCTTTTTATCTTCTTTTTATTCAGCTACACAGCGCTAGCTTCACATTAGGGATTTCCTGAAATTGTCATTATATTACTTCTCTCTGAGGCAAATGTGGCGTTTCTGCTCGAGGGCACCCTCTGGCCTCCAGTATGAATGAAACATGAGTATGTTTAGCGCCCAGCAGTGCTCACTCCATCCTCTTTTGAGTAAAATACTTCTCTAAATAAATGTATATGACAATCCATATGTTTTTCTCCAGTGTACAGGAGTTTTTTTTCCCACAGTGGATGCATAAGAATCTCATATTTCATATTAAAGACATAGACTCGTTCTTGATTTTGCATACCTCCGGACAAAAATCAAGAAATTGATATCACAGATTTTTATAATAATAATAATAATAATATAATATTTTATAATAAATCCTTAGACATTTCTAGTGATTTTTAGTCATGCATGTTAACAGGTAACCCTGCAGTTTTTTGTAAAAGAAGTTTTCTGTAAAATATAAATATTATTATTATTATTATTATATTGTTATATTTATTCTTAAATACTCTATTTTATATTTTTAATAATGAAAATGTTATTGTAATAGTAATATTTCTTATTTTGTTAAATATTATTATATATATTATTATATATTAGCAATAATAATAATCATAATAATTATTATTAGTCATAATATATAAGCACAAATGTTATATATGTTATATATATATACACACATTTTTCATTTGTAAAAAAAAAATAATCGCATTTTAAATCGCAATTTTAACCAGAATAATCACAATTAGATATTTTCCCCAAATCGTGCAGCCCTAATATATATATATATATATATATATATATAAAGTAACTTATTTTGTAATGACTTCTAAACTTTAGAATTGACTGTTTTCTCCTACACAGTTTTAGTCTCATGTTTATCATATAAAGTAATTTCAAATCAAATCAATAATTCAATTAAGTTACTTCATTGGTTGTATAAAATGTGGAATAATGTATAATCAGCTATCCATTATCGCAAAAAAACAAGGCCTGACCTGTCGATTTGTGTGTGTGTGTGTGTGATAATGGTCAGCTGACTGTAGAGCATTCCTTACATAAGTTGATTTACTTAACTTGATGTTACATTACTGGTTCGGAATTGGCATAGATGTTTTAAAGAACTTGACAATAAAAGGTTTTTGGAGCTTAAAAGGGTTATTTTCAATATATAAACTCTTTATGTACTAACTGGACCATTTATTTTTAAATGTGTTGGAACCCGTTTTATCTCCCCACATTCCAACAGCAGCAACTGCTCAAGAAACTGATCTCAGATCAGCTCTTCAAGGTTGCTCTTCGCCCTCATGCCGACTGTCTGAACGACGGCTGATACAGCATAAGTGCGTGGGGGGTTCCCTTGGTCTGTCTCGCTCACATGATGTGGTCAGGCATCTCTGCATTCTTGTAATAACACTCATTCCCCCCTCACCATGTGCTGCTGCCCGGGCCTGCAACTCCCCCCACAGCAGCCCCAGACTGCCACTCAAACCTGCTCTCGGGACTGGACCAAAATAACCCCAGCGGGAGCAGGTATCACTCATCTTAGTCAGCACAGAGTCATGATCCAAATGAAGACTTCACTGACCAGACAGCTTGAAATCCTAAACGACTATGAAGATTTACCCAAAAACTAGCGACTGATAGCGGGGCCCTAATAGAGATGTTAATGAGAAAATCTCAAAATAGAGTTCTTGATCCTGAAAATCATTTTAGCCTTAAGAAGGATTTTCCGTATTAAGAAGACTTTTTGCACTGTAAAGACATGAGCTCTGTACCACAACCTAAAGGTGCAGTCACATTTACAGTTGTTCAGTGAAGTTTCATGATTATTCAGTCATTTCAATAGAAATCCACACAAGAATTTCGAATGAGGGTGAGCTTCTGTTGGTCAAGAGAATTCGCTGTTAATCAGAAAGCTGCTTGGCTTGAAATTGACTTCTGTTTCATACATTGAACATACCTTTTTCATCCGTTAAATTTCACTAATGTGACCGCACCTTAAGTCACCGTCCTGACCCTTATGGATCTTTGACCAATCTGTAAAGTTCTACAGGGGAACCATCTTTGTGTTGCAACTTGCTGCTGCTTTCAACAGAGTTTGTCCAAAGTCCCTTTCAAGGAAAGTCTGTTCACTCGGCAGCCATATTTGCAACACCTGTTTTGGCCATGCAAGACAAACACCTATCTACTTGAATCGGGGGAATCCTGAAATCTCAAAAACCGCATTTCAAACTCACATTTAAGATATTTAAAATCAACAACAAAATCTGACATGAAATGTCCCATAAATGTTATTTCTTATGCTCAAATAGCAATAAAAATGCATATATTTCAGATTGGTCCAGCCAGTGCGCATGTGAGAAACTGTTTCTATGGCAAAGTTTACCAATAGGTGATTCCGCCACATTGTGCATTGCACCTTTTCTCTTTCATAGTAATATGAGTGAACTGTCTTGGTATATATAGAGTCTTTGGTTTGAAAATAGCATGTTTCTGAGCTAAAATAATGATACTCTGCATAAAAAAACACATAACGGTTAACCAAATACTGGGATATTTAATTCTTTTAAGTACTGAATGAAGTTTTATTTATACATGCATGTATAATTAGCATTGAAATGCTAATCTTAGTCTAAGCTGCACACTAGGTTTCAAAACATGTCTGATACCATCTCTATGAGTGGAATTTTTCTCCCTTTAATAAATTCTTTGCCTCATCTGGAATTTGGTAAAGCCACTTGTAAAAAGTAAGGAACAGGAAGTGTTTCAAAGGACGGTTTACTGTTCTTAGCATGTGAATGATAACACATTTTAGCACTCATAGATCATAGATCTGTTCTCTATGAGAGCCTTAGGAATTTGTCCTGCCAGAATTAGTTCACTTCCAAATCTGACACACAAAGTGTGTCTGTGTGTGTGTGTGTGTGTGTGTGTGTGACTATTGGCGCTTTTGTTGACTATTGGTACGGCTTGGTACGGCTCGGCTCGACTCGGCACAGCTCGGCTCGGCTCGGTTTGCTTTTCCACTGCAGTAGTACCGCTTCAAGTGGGTGGGATTACGTTGTAGTTGCACCGCCTCTACTGCCGCGACATCATCGTAAACGCGACACAAAAACTAACGCGCGAAACAGGAGCAATGGAGCCTATCGAAGGAATGGTGTTTTTCACCACACGACGAAAAAGTTTGTTTCAAAGGAGGCTGATGGCAGCAAAACAAAATACTGCAAAAAAAACCAAGAGTATGGGAACTCCCACAACAAAGCGCAGACGATGACAGGCTTGCTCGACGGCGCACGAGGGTAAGCTAATCTTGCATGACGCTAGTAGTGATGATTCTCTCTGACCAATCAGTGATCTGTAGTGTTTTCACGTCACATTTTAGTATCAGTACGGCACACTTGGAACCCCAACTGAGGTGGTACTGTTTAAACGAGCCGTACCGAGCCATACCATGCAGTGGAAAAGCGCCGCCATACCAAACCGTACTGAACCATACCGAGCCGTACCATACCGTACCATGCAGTGGAAAAGCACCAAAGCGAGCCGTACCATACAGTGGAAAAGTGCCATATTGTGTAAGAAATAGCCAGAGAGAGAGAGAGAGAGGAAGAGACAAGTAAAAGACAGAGGGGTGGAGGAAGGGAAAGGAAGAGACAAACCTTGTCATGACCCCCAGCTGAGCGGAGAGGCTGCCCAGGATTTAGTGTTGTTTATGCAGCTGCCTAAAGCACCCAGGAGATCACGGCAGTGGAACAGACATATACACCCAAATTCCACACCTTCACAAGTCACAAAAACACATCTAAAAGTGTTCAATGATGAAACAACCTTTCGTATTTGAAAAGATTCTTTCACTTTGTTTGTGTTCCACTGTAGGACTGAGGAGGTGATTTCAGATCCTCACCACATCATCCTGCAAAACCTCCCCCGCTGCCACTCAAACTCACAGGCCGTTACCTTTCGCTGACATCTGAATTTCTAAATCACACTCTTGGTCTGCAGACTCTTTGTATTACACTCTTTCCATTACACATTGGCTCTAAAGTGTAACAACAAGTCTGGAGTAGAGCTGACTGAGGAAACACAGGGTCTAAAACAAACACCATTTGTCTAAGTATTATAAATCTAAGAAAACGTGTCCCACATACTGAGCAGCCTCGTCCCTCCCTGCTTACAGCAGAAACAACGTCACAGGTAATCAATAAGACATTAGTAATAGCCATGCACAGTTTTTCTAAAGTATATCATTAAAAACTGAAACAAAATAGGGATGATTCTCAATAAAACTATAGAGCTTCTTCAAGATCCACAACTAAATTAAAATTGCTTCTACTGAAATAGAGTCCTCATGTCTATGTTGGACTGAAAATCACTGTTGTCATTTAACTGTAACTTCAATATAAATCTTCAATATGATCCCTATACTTGTCAATTACACTATATTTTTATTATATTACCATTCAGAGTCTCTTATGTTCACCAAGGCTGCATTTATTGGCAAAATATTATTACAATTTAAAATAACTGTTTTCTGTTTTAATATATATTAAAGTGTAATTTATTCCTGTGATGAAAAGCTGAATTTTCAGCATCATTACTCCAGTCTTCAGTGTCACATGATCCTTCAGAAATCATTCTAATATGCTGATTTGCTGCTCAAGACACATTTCTCATTATTATCAATGTTAAAAGCAGCTGTGCTTATTAATATTCTTGTGGAAACTAAATTTAAAGCACTCTTTCTGAATAAAAGTATTAATTTCTTCTTCTTTTTTTAAACCTACTGTCCCTAATCTTCTGAACGTAGCTGTTTTGCAAATGCACATTTTTGTTTTCTACTAGTTTTATTTGCATATCCGTATGAAAATGCTTTGGAAAATGCCAACATAATAGTTAAATATTTGCCAAACAAATAAAGCTAGCTAAAATTGCAATTGAAATGGATAAGGTAGTAGCTGCTGCTTCTTGGTGAAAATCCGCAGCTAATTTCTCTTTCAATGCACTACTGTCTGTTACATCCATCCTCACTGCCACACACACTCTTGCAGGAAAGACCTTGTAAACCACGTATTGAAAATCATGAAGATGGAAACAGAATCCCTGCTGGAGCTTAATGTAAATGATGCTGCTAAACATTCTTGACATCCTAATGTGTCCTAATTATCTAGTCTAAAGTGTCTTTCAGTATTTTGGAAAGTGCTGTATGGACTGAGAGCCAATCCAGAAGTCACAGCCTTAAATAGAAGATAGTCTCACTGCAGCTTGGACACTGAAAATGCTTGACATAGCGTCTAACAATGACGTCAGTGGCAAATGTTTATCTAAGTTATCTGAGGCATTTATTTTAGTCTACTGAATATGATACTGGGTGGCTGTCAATCCTTGAAAAGATGTATATGTATATGATCTCCTTAACAATAAATTCTGAGCATATTGCAGAAATGTTCTATTCAGATGCATTTTGAACCAGACCTGACATTGGTAAGCAACTGTGCTGTGATTTGGAGCTGGTCTGATTTATTTGAGGGTAAATATAGTCATATTTCTGGTGCGGCAGGAGGGTTATGAGAGTGGGTGTGGAGATGAGACATCCCCGTTAGCAGAGCACTATTTTCAGGATCAGACTGTCATGTGCCCAGGGGCTCAGAGTATCTCCATACAGTTTAGCTGTTTGAAGAGTCTGAGAGAGAAAAAGGGAGAGAGAGGCATGTCAGACATGGGCCCTGTCAGTTAACCTCAAAAAGACGAAAATAATGATATTCCAAAAAAGTCCCGGCCGCCAAGACCACAAATATAGCTTCGAATTAGACAACATGCCCTTAGAGCATACTCAAAACTACCTCGGTCTAAACAACAGCATCGGGAAGCTTCAGCAAACCTGTGAACAACCTAAGAAACAAGACACAAATAGTTTTGTTTTAATTTTTTGAAACCAAAAAAGTAGCATTAAAATTGGCATCCTAATCAGAATGTGGCTAAACAAATTCATTCTTGATAATCCGACAGCATGACATTGCCATTTTTAAAAAAAAAACCTGCTCGAAAACAGGAAATAAAAGAAAGAAATAAATATAATAAAAAATATTGTAACTACTATATATATATATATATTTTTTTTTTTAATTTATTTATTTTTTTTTTTTTTGCCATTTGGCAACACCCTTCACCTTTAACGAAATCAAGACCCGCCCTATATTTCTCATTCAAGAACCCATTTCACTCGGATATACGACACAACAGGGAAGAAAGGACTATCGCAACTTCCGTTTCATGCCGCCGTTAAATTCCCTAGTACCCACCTAAACTAAAATGGCACACAACCCCTTCATCAGACCACAGAGGAATTTTCTGCATTCAAAAACCCAAAACACATTCCTCAAAGCCTCAGGATATATACATTCAGACAGGCAAACGTGACAGACCTAGCAAAAGAAGACAGTTTGTGGTTTTACTACATGTACACCATGACAGAAATGCAAATACACTTCTTAACTTCATGCAGTAACTATGAACAAAATTCTGAACATTTTCTTTCCCCATTTTTACAAGCACAAAGATTGTTAATTGATGTCTAACTGATCCAAACTGTTAGTTGAAACCACAACTGAGCTAGTGTTTCCATAACAGGATGTACCTCACGAAACCTGTCAAGAATATTTCTGGGTCATATTTCACCCTCAAGTAAGAAATAAGAAATTACATTTTAGGAAATGAGGCATTTTTAAAGGGTAAGATGTTTTCTTTTTCCTTTTTAAGGCCAGTTCACGTAGAGTTCGTTTTTGCATTTAAAAACTTGAGACGCAGGACATTGGAATAGAAAAACAATGCAAGGTCTTGAGATGCATTTTTAAAACTTATTTTAACTTAAGTGCCATGTTTGTAGAATGGCGTTTCACTCACAAGACACACAAGGTGTGAGCTAAACAGTAAAACATCTCTATCTAGCTCATATTCACAAAGAAAAACAATGGAAAAGTAGCGCAGTAGAAAACAAAATGCATTCTGTGTGAATGGCCCCTTACACGCCTTACCGTAACACAAAAATCTTTGCCATTACTTGAATAAAAAAGTAAAATGCTTCTAGTATTTGTTTCCTTTGATTTATGATATGAAAATATCATTACATCATGCCTTACATCATGACAGTAATGACAACAGAGGAAAATGTGACAAAACAAAAAACTTTTTTTTTCTTCTTCAAAATAATACTTGCTTTTACTTTAACTTGATTTTTTACTTTTAATTTATTGGATGAAATATATCTGGACATGTTTTTGTGAGATTCACCCACCAAAATGTTCAGCATGTAAATTAAATATTAGCCTGATATAGCCTGAAAACAACATTTTGTATATGCTTTCAAATATAAACTATTGCTTAAGAAACCAATAATCCATCCTCTTTTGAATTCTGAATCATAAGAGAGGAAACATTTAAAAGTGTCCTTAAAGGTTTTATGAAACCAAGACCAAGTTGCGACAGTGAGAGATGAAAGGACATTGAGGAGCAGAGGGAGTAGAGTTGGAAAAACACATTAAAGGAAGTGAAACACAAATGTTGAAAAGATGAAAAGTACTGAGGGAATGTGAGGAATGAGCTGGGTTTTGTCAGTCACTCACTCCAAACTCAAGCAAGAGCTCTTTAACCAGCAGCGGCACCCCTCCTCTTTTCTGTCCGTCCACAACAGCCCCTCAGCCATTGACTCTCTTCTTTCACTCCTTCCTCAGCTCCTCTTCTAAAGAGCTAAAGCTCTCTCTTTTCTGCTTTTGGGATCTTGCTCACAAACACACACTGATTCATTTGACTTCAAAGCAGCACCACATCAACCTCTCTCTCCCCACAAATCACTTTCCTTTCTATCCGTACTCTCCACCCTTTTATTCTCTCTCCCCTCATTCTCTGGAGTCCCACAGCCCAGCAGCTGTAGAGTTACAAAGTGAGACGGTGAAGGAGGGAGCGATTTAAAGAGATTGCTGAAAGACAGCGCCGCTTCGAAATAAAAGACTTCACGGGTAAACAAATCTCCATACTGTCGACAGTTTTCATCCTCTAAGCTTAATTAGTCCTTTCTCTCGATCTCATCACCCGTCTATCTTTCAGTCACCCTCACCTTCAGACATTCCTGCACTGTTAGTTGCTCTCTTCTCTCAAAGAAAGTAAAAAGCCCAACACGGCTCTGCTTTAGTGTCCTGCTGGGAAAGATCAGGTGGGGATGATGGGAAGACTTCCCCTGCTTAGCGTCTCATGCGTGGAGTGTTTAACTTCCTCATGCTGGCACAGTCAAGGATAAAACAGACATTTACGCACCATCAGGGAGCCGCCCGGTCGGCAGCACACCAGATAAATGCTATCTGAGAGACAGACATGTTAGGGTGAGTTTCTCATTGCGATTGACGTTATTTAAGCAATATATGGTCAATGATTATGTTATCAAAAAGTAGCCTTGTCAGTGTTGTCTGGCCAAACACCTAAAAAAATTCACAGATTCCAGCAGAGTTGTGCTAAAGAAAAATGACAAAAATTCTGTCAAAATTATTAAAAAATTATAGTAGAAAAATACAACGTAATTTTTTCACTTATCCCTAATAAGGTTATATTCAATTCATTTCATTTACTTAATAGTCAAAAAGTATAATATTTTTATAAAGGATGTCTGAAGGATCATGTGACACTGAAGACTGGAGTAATGATGCGGAAAATTCAGCTTTGCCATCACAGGAATAAACTAATTTTAAAATATATTAAAGCAGAAAATAGTTATTTTAAATTGTGATAATATTTCACAATATTTCTGTTATTACTGTATTTGTATTCAAATAAATAAATGAAAGAATGATGTTGAGCATTAAAAAAAACTGACCCCAAACTTTTGAACAGTAGTGTACAGTCAAACCCCTGCAGTGGAAATATTGAATCTAATGAGCAAGGAAATTAACACTGAAAAACAAACTCTTTACAATTCCACTCTTAAGTGAAGCCAAATGAACAACAAGTCCCTTAATAGCCCCTTTCACACATGCAGTCTTTACTGGTAAATTACCGGTAACAGATCATGTGTGAACAGGACCTTTTCAAAAATACCGGTAAATTGGTTCCGGCAATTTACCAGTAAGGAAAGTTGTAAAATTACCAGTAAATTACCGGAAATGTGCTCTGTGTTTGTGTACATTACCAGTAAATTACCGGTAATGTGCTCTGTGTGAACGCAAAATGAAGATTACCGGTATATTCAACTTGAAATCAGAACGCGCTGACGTAAGAAGTCTGCTTTGGGCCAATCATAAAGACTTATGAAGATGACGTGACTACTCTACGCTGTTTACAGCAAGGTTTTTAATAGTTATTCTATTTAAATATGCGCTAAATGATCATCTTTGAACGTTGCGCCACGTCTCGCAGTTTTTTCAACGTGTCGCGCTCAAGACCAGCCTTCTTTTCCATTTATCAGTGTTGCGGCTCTGCAGTTGGATACTATTACGCGAGTATAGTGTTTTTAAGAGCAAACACGCGTTCTGTTTGATCATCCGTTATGCTTGTCACTCAGACGTCAAAAAGATGTTGTCAAATTGAATAGATAGTGAAACTAAAGCACTCATGCGGGTGGATGAAGACGACGGCACAGCGTTTATAGATCATTTCCAGTGACTGAAATCACAGAATTTACCGGTATTTTGCTGCTGCTGTGTGAATGGTCTCTTACCGGTAAAAAGCCAGAACGCCATTGCTTGTGTGAACAGCATATTTGTGTATTTACCGGTAAAGTCATTCTGGTAATTTTACAGTAATTTACCGGTATTGCTGTGTGAAAGGGGCTAATGTCTTCTAAACAAACTGACTTTGGTGACATTACAGTGCTATAGTGTTTCTGTAGCTCAAATGGTAAAACATGGAATTATCAACGTCAAAATCATGATCCAACAAATCAAGTGTCCAACAAATGCATAAATGTAATATCATCACATTGCTGTTCCACCTCAAAAAAACAGTTTAAAGATGGAAAAAATACAAATAAATGTAGAGATATTATAAACTTAATTTTGCTTTTATCAAGCCAAAACCTCAGTGTAAGAAAAGATAAGACAATAGCATTCGCCTACCCATGATGTTTAATCAACATTTACCTTTGTAATTAGAGCTGGGGTAATTAAGTATGATGATAGCAGCAGCTCTGAGTGGAGCCATGAGAAAAGCACAGCTTTCATCAGGTATATAACTGACACCACTTTCCTACCATTGATCCAACAGGCTCCTCCATATTGGAGTTCACACACTGTTTCTCAGGCTCAGACCACATGAATGTGCCTTCACCAGACGCACTGAAGCGTGCACGGCCACACTTAGTACAGCAATGGAATTTGTGTCTCTAGACGGACGCTCACCACAGCAGGGTGGGCTCCAGATAAGGGCTGAATTGAGAAACAGGTATCCACTGCCACAGGGGCCTCTGTGATAACCTGATGGGACCTTAGATGGAGCAGAGTTCCTGAAAGAAAAGAGTTTGGCTTTCAGCAATGGCTGAAGTTTCATCTTTGTCAATAGCTGATCTCACAATGGATAAAAAGTGGGCCAATACTGCTGATAAGATATGTATCTTAAAGAGACAGTACTGCAAATAAACAGAAGAAAAACAGTGGCCACAAAAAAAGAAGGACACTTAAGCAACACCTAAACTATCTTTGCGTTATCATAATAAAAGATCTAACAAAGTATCATTCATTAAAAAAAGACAGCAGAAACACTTACCAATCCAAACATGTCACAAAAAGTGGTGTTCAAATTATAAAACGATAAATAACATTCAAAATTAAAGGATTAGTTCACTTTAAAATGAAAATTACCCCATGATTTACTCACCCTCAAGACATCTTAGGTGTATATGATTTTCTTCTTTCAGACAAACATAATCAGAGTTATATTAAAAAATATCCTGGCTAATCCAAGCTTTATAATGGCAGTGAATGGGAGCCCAAAATTTGAAGCCCAAAAAAGTGCATCCATCCATTATAAAAGTAATCCATACGGCTCCGGGGGTTAATAAAGGCCTTCTTAAGCGAAGCCATGCGTTTGAGGGGAACTGACTTAGTAATCACTTTCATACTAGTTGGTCATTGAAAAAATGGCTTAGAAAAGTAAAGTTAGTTCTTAGAAAAAACATTATCCATGTTCCATTATCTGTTAAAAGCCATTATCCACCATTTTCTGTTTGCAGATGTTACTTTGATATTTTACAATGACATTCATAGTTTGTAAGTGTGATGTAAGGCCCTGTTTACACCTGGTATTAAGTTGCGTTTTGGTTGACCAAATCACAAGTGGACGAGGGTGACATACCCATTTACACCTGGTGTTTTAATCCGTCTTTTGTCCACTTTCAACCACTTAAGTCCTTTGAGTTTTCTTTGAGGGCAGGGTCTATGGGCAGGTAAATGCATGGGTTTTATCAGATCTTTCAATCTAATGGACAAAATAAGCGCAATTTACATATGAACATATGAGACGATAGAAAAACAGTTTCTGCTCTGACAGCCACGAGACCACGGCGAACACTGTGAGTGTGTGTTAGAAATCAGGAATGGTGAGAGAACATTGTGCTTGGTACGTTTTTCGTTTTCAAACCAAACTTGGGTATTCAGCCGACAAAGTTTCAACCCTTTCTGTCTAGTGCACTTCCCATAATGTTTACGCATTAAGTCAGTAGGCGGAGAGTAGGCGGCCTTTTGAGGCTGTTTGAATGCGTTTTCGACTACCCCTGGAAGTGGTCAAAAGCAGACAAGCTCAAAATGTTTTAGACCCCATTTACACCTGTATTTAGCGTTATCCACTTAGATTGACGAAAACGCTTCTTAATACCAGGTGTAAACAGGGCCAAAAGCTTCCAAAAATATTTTTAGGGCCAGAGTTTATCGACCATATTTTTAGGCTAAGAGTTGGTGCGGCCATTTGTAAACTGAATATGTCTGGCTTCTGGTGTCATCAGCTTCCAGTAATTTTAGCTTTACAAAAACAGTCCGCTATTACAAACTGGCATTTGTTATGATATTATTTAAATGTAATATTGTAATCATAAACACATTTGTAGTGCACAGTTTTACAGTTTACTGCCCTTTGTCATTCTTCTAGTTATTTACACTGTAAAAAAAAGTTGCTGCCTTACATTTTTTAGTACAATCAGCTTTTCATTTCAACTTAAATTACATTAAACTGATTAAAAAAAAAAAAAAATTGTTTAATCTTTTATCATTTGAAAATTGCTTAACTTATTTTGATGAGTTAAAGCAATGTAAAAACATATGTTGTCAAAAATTATTGATCATATAATTTTTTAGTGTACGGCTAATGAATCTGCGGTATCGCACACTCAGAGAAAACAATCTTACCTCCTTGTTGCAATATAAGGTGGATGCTTGAGAGAAAAATGTTATTGATGGAGAAGCAGCATCTAAATGCATTCCAAAATAAGTTTTTAAAAAAAGAGAGAAAAGGGTAGAGCGAAACTGTTCTCTTCAAAGAAACATTACACAATTGAGTCAAAGTCTCTGTGCTGCAACCTATGACCTTACAACCCCCCAGGGTCATGACACAGAGAGGAGACGGCAACCACTCACTAGCCTGTTCCCAGAAAGAGAGAGAGAGACAGAAAGAGTGAGAGAGGAAGGAAAAATAGGGGCGAAAGAGGGAGGGGTGGCTCTCAGTTACCAGTTTAGTAGCAGTCTCTGAGTTTAATAGAAAGGGGTGTTGACTGATTAATATTTATGAATTTGGGAACAGTTGTGTTTTTGTGTGGGACTGTGCTTTTCTCACGCAAGGTGGGACGGCCAGGGGGAGGAATGCATTACCACTCTGAAGACCAGGGGAAGAAAGAGGAAGACAGAGCGCTGAAAGAGAGATGCTGGACAAAAGAGGGAGAGGGAGAGAGGGTCTTCTCTGCCTTTCCGTCAAACGAAATAAAGAAAGGCGACAAAAGAAAAGAAGTAGGTCCCTGAGAGGGAGTGATATCAGATTTCTCAGACGTTTGAGTGTTGAGAGGGCTGAACATGATTCAAACTCTCGCCTTAGTGACAATAAAAGTCAGCACTGGCTACAATCATTCAGACCATTAGTCATCTCATATCAGTGGTGACAGATATTAAATATAGGCAAACATACCATGCTAGATAGCTCATCTTGACGTGCTGGTCATTAATTATAAGAAAACAAAGGCTAACAATAGGTTGAGTATGGAAACTAATTTCTTTGGCAACTCACTCCTGTCCAGATAGATGGCCTTTGTGACACACGCACACACACACAATCAAGGGAAGACTTCCTTTAAGCTTGCATTAATAAGTCATTTGCAACACATTATATAATTAACAGATTATTAGCTCATGTTCATTCAAATAATAATAGCCAATGAAAATATATAAATGAAAGTTTAAATATTCTATTTAAATAAGGATCTGTTAAGCAATATATTATGTAAACATTTTTATAATTAATGAACATTAGTACAAAGTGTGACTGCGTTAATCCAGAAACTTAAAAAAAAACACTTTTAAATACTAAAATTAGGCAAACTAGTTGCAACTAATACAATTTATGCAGTTTTATGCCTATTATATAATTATGACAATGCCTGGTTAAATATTGGTTTAAGTGATAGTGTTATTTTTGTATTATTTATAAACTATTATAGTATTTTTTAATATTTTTTATTTTTTCAGTATTTATTTTGATTAAGTTTTAGTAATTTTATGTACTTTTGAAATGTATAAATGTATACTTTTTTAGCTTTAATTTATTTTATTTCAGTTTAAGTTTAATTTAAATTTAAGTACTCAAACTTGTTTCAGTGAGCTCATTGTAATATTTCATTGTAATCATTGTAATATTTTTTTAATTGTAAAAATCAGACATCACAAGCTAGCACACACAAGCATCACAAATATATTGTATGACTTCAGATGACTTAGTGTATAAAGCACACTAGGCATATGGACTACTTTGATGACACATTTATGGTGTCATTTTCAACTTTACAGCCCGGTCCTCATTCACTTACATTACTTTGGAGTGACCAGAAGATTCTTCAATTAACCCTTTGTGTTTCACAAAGTCTTATGGGTTTGAAACATGAAGGTGAGACAGAATTGTCATTTTTGGGTGATAAGTAAAAAACTTAAGACTGAAGAGGGCTAAATCTTCTCTTTTCTTCCTTTGTTCTTTCTCTCTCTGTGCAGCCTAGGGCCTTGTGGCCTGGCTTGTCTTGTTAATGGCCCTGAATGATGCAGTAATGGGATGTAAATACCATTGTACTTTTTAACATACCACCAAAGCACACCCATTCAAAAGTAGCCTCTCCCTATCTATTCAGTATTTCTGTCCCCTCCCCATAGGCAACTCAAGGAGGAGAGTGAAAGACTGAAACTTTTCCATAGGAGATGGTGGCACAGCTGAGGCGAGGAATGAGCTGGAGGACTGAGGAGGGTCACTGGTTTCTGTGACGCAAGAGAACTAGGATGAGGATCTCTTGTTTAGGAATGCCGGGTTTAAGGGGTAATGAGGGCTGAAGGGTTTCAGGCCAATCAGTGACACCACAGACAGCAGCTATTTCAGACGCTGTTATATGCCCGTAAAGCCATTACCCACAACTCCACTGTCATTAGGAGATTAGAGACTCTCTGCCATAACCCTGACAGGCATTTAACATAAAATGACAAATATTAGAGGGAAACAGAGAAAATGCTAAGAATACAGTGACACAATTAAGATGCAGTTAAATGGGTCATGTTTAGACCAAAATAAGCAGACACACCAGTCTTGCATGTTCTCTGAGCATCTTTAGTGCACATTAGTACACCAGTCTGTCTTCCAGCCAATTAGTGCAGTTTCTACTCATCTAATTCTCTGGAAAGCTGCCCACTCATTGACATGCTTTTCAGAGCCTCTAAAATTCTAGAAAGTAAAAGAGCCAAAACTACATAGACAGCATCAAAACAGAAGTGCTTCAAGTAAAATTTATGTACAGACAAGATGTATAGTGAATGTATATTAAATATATAAAATACACATTCTTGAATATGTGGTTTACAGGGACTCTCCATAGGCGTAATGGTTTTTACACTAAACCGTATACACTACACCCATCACAGAAAACTTTCTGCATTTTTTGAATTTCAAAAAAACATGATATATTATGTTTTTTAAGCCATTTGGTTTACAAGGACACAGGAAGTGTCCTCATAAACCATGTTTACGTTGTAATACCCATGTCATTATACACATTTGTGTCCTAATAAACCACATATACCTGTACACACACACACACACACACATGCTGTTGCCATTAAAGCAAAAGAGGGACACACCAAAAGAAATTCATTTACATTTTTGACTTATGTTGATATTAAAATTTGTAATGAACAATATTGTATTCTTTTAGAAAAGAATGCCAAATAGAAGCTTTTCCACTATAGTGGCTTCTGCTGTATGTCCTCTTCGAAATATCTATGCTCATACTCATCATTATCATCAGCAATCCAAGATGTGACTTATCTTCATCTTACTTTCTGCACTCGTTAAAGGACATGAAGGGTTTATGATGGGCGTAGCTTGCTAGCCTTGAGGACAGGAAGCGTCTGGCCATGCACGTGAGACGGATCCCACACGGACAATTCTCAGGGTATGAAGGAAGGATGCCATCAACATGAGGCAGAAGAAGAGAATTTGAGGATGGCGTGAGGTTTAGAGGACATGACGGAGGAAGGACATCCAAGATGGAGTGATAGGGAGGAGTAATAGAGATATGGATGGATATGGCTAATGAAAGGAAGAAAGGAAGGGGGTCAGTCTCCTGCTGGGGGCATCCTAGCTGATGGTCCCCACCATGGTTTTATCTGTCCTTTCTTCCTTTGTTTCACCCTCTTCCTCCCTTAATTCCCTTTATCTCTATGTCTTTCTTTCTCTCCGATGACTCTTTCTCCCTCCCCCTTTCTCCTAAAGCAGAAAGCCTGTTCTTTCCAGGAGAGAGAGAGATAAACTCCTGGAGACTTCATCAGATGCTGTTTGAGGTGTTTGCTAAAGCATACACATGTGGTTTTAGCTATGTGAATAATTCTTTTCCATTGATTGAGATGTGATTATATCTTGAAAGGACACAGAAAAAGAGCTCTGTTTCAGACGGTTGCGTCAGACAGCTAGGATGGCTAATGCACCTACCTAGCGCTGTCACAAAGCCATATCAGTAAAACTGATGAACAAGATGAACAAGTGGTTAAAAAAATACCCTTACAAATGTGAATAAGTGGAATAAATGTTAGTCTTCATGGATTGTCTCAAATCAGTTGAATACAGAAATACAGCCATAACAGTTTTGATTTACCATAAATCAGTTTGTGTTATTTATTTACAGTTGCAACATTTGGAAGGAGGGGGGTAAAGAAAATGTAAAAAACAATGTATATATGAAGAGTTCAGATGCAAAAACCTCTAAGTCCATCTGACATGTTTTCTTTTAAACTTGCATTTTTTTTATCAGGCTCCTATGTTTAGGCTCAGTAATTTTACTTTAATGGTAATGAAAAACTTATTAGTCAGTTATTGAAATGCCTTATTTTCAAAAATGTCACTTTAGTCAATTCATGGGTATTTAACAAATTTAACAGTCTTTTGCTGCAAAACCAGCTGAGTCCATGTGTGCTTTTTTTGCAAAAACCTCTAAGTCCACCTGTTTGGACAAAAAAGACATAGTAAACAGTTGCAAAACCACTAAAGATGCAACTGGAAACATTGCAAATGATGAAAGCAAAATTCAAAATGTAACAATGAAGAAACTGATCCACACATTAGGGGCAGCTGTGATGCAAAGTGACTGCCACATCCGTTTCTGTCAGAGTTTTACAGAAGCACAAGGAACACTGTTGTGTTTACTTGCTACTTGTGTTTATCCTGTCATTGCAACTGTAACGATGTAACGACAGCTCTTTCGCACAGCGTCATTCATCTTGAAATCAAATGATTCGATTCATGGTTTCTGTGGACTTAGAGGATTTTGCTGACAAAGGGAAGTGGCGTTTAGAGGTTTCTGCCAACAAACTGGTATTTCTGAATGGGCTGATGCTGGGATTTAGCGGATTTGAAATGAAAGTTTTTGATAAACGTATACTATGTGCGGAGAGCATTCGAGAGCAAATGAGAAATCATCTCATTTTTGACGGAGGTGGCGTTTAGCGGCTTTTGCATCTGAACTCTTCATACTCTTCATATATTTCCAATTTAAAAATATTATTTAATAAGACTCAACTCACTACTAGTGTTGTCAAAATTACCGACTTCGGTACCAAGTCGGTACTGAAATTTTAAATGCTTTGAGCGCTGTTGAGCAGAATCGTAAACACCTCTGGTTGGCCATTGTGTTCACGTGCTCATCGGATATGTCTGTGATTGGATACAATGATCAACGCACGGGAGCATTTAAAAGCACACAGAAGTTTTTGAAAGTGTTTAGAAAGCGGGAGCTTTTGAAAGCACAAGCAGTCCAGGTACACACAGATACACACGGAAGCTTTCAAACACTTTCTGTGTAAGCACTAGGTGAAGAGCGTCATTGATGTATATTTACAACATGTTTTTGAAGCGTTGATCATTGTAGCCAATCACAGACATATTTGATCTACGATTCTGCTCAACGCATTTAAAATTTCAGTACCGACTTGGTACCGAAGTCAGTACTTTTGACAACACTAGTAGTGAGGTCGAGTCTTATTAAATAATATTTTTAAATTGTAAATATATATAAATTTTTTTTTACATTTTCTTTACCTCCTTAAGTCTGTACTTTTGACAACACTACTCACTACATTAGCTTATACACACAAAATAAAATAATAAAATAAAATGAGCACAAAGAACTTCTTGAGACATCAACTGTTTGTATCCACACGCTTCTGAGTGGTTTCTACTGCATTGCTATGCAGTTGAGTGTTCTTGGTGGTTGCAAGTCAGGAGTGCACCCAAAATTCTCTATGATATTCATGTCGATAAATATGACTTGTGTACCTCCTTTAATAAAAGTCACTGGGATTTTTTCAAACGATTTATCTTTTAATATTTGTTCTCTACTGCGTCCAGATGCACCTACTCTGGTGGACACTGCAGAAATCTTTCAAGTGAACTGGAAAGTGAAGACAATGTGAAGTGATGTGTTCATTCAACCAGCTGCTAAAAACATACGGTCGGCTAATCGTGATAGATTCACCTAAACTGAGCTGCAGGCCAAGAACAAAGAGAGAGAAAAGAGAAAGCACTACAAATTATCTTCCTCACAAATAACGTGGTTAAAGACTTTAAAAGTGCATTTAGCAACAAAGATAGTCACAAAAGAAAGTACAATGAGTGGCATCTGATCATGTGACCCAAACTTTTCTATACATGTCAGAGATTCTCTAAAGCGAGCTCTACTGTTTCGCTTTCTCTCTCTCTCTCTCTCTCTCTCTCTCTCTCTCTCTCTCTCTGGCCCAAAATCATCTCTCATACAACAGAGCCATCGGCCTCAGAGCCTGAAATGATAATATATTCCAGCCACAAAGCCATCTGAACAATACTGCCTAAAGAAAAGGCTCTTGCTGCCTTCCTGAGCAGTGCCCAGCCTCAGCCCCGTGTTTTGAGTTTCCCCCTTCTTTAAATGACAAAGTAAATCCTCCTGGCAACCCCCTCCGAGGGGCCCCCACCCCCCTTCCTTACCCCCCGAGCTCCTAAGCAGACCAACAAAAGGGCCCATTTGCACGGTGTGAAGGTATAATGCAGTTATTAGTGTGGAGAACTCCAGAGGGTCACAGGATGGGAACCACCCTC
Organism: Coreius guichenoti; assembly: GCA_039654105.1. Lineage (NCBI taxonomy): Eukaryota > Metazoa > Chordata > Actinopteri > Cypriniformes > Gobionidae > Coreius > Coreius guichenoti. The sequence continues at coordinate 28,194,584 of CM077172.1, read as the reverse complement.
CTGCCCCGTGACAATGCAGGATAGTGGACAGAGCCAGGGGGCTTGGGTGCTGGTCATCTCAACTTTCTTCTGACTTCCATGGAAGCGCTGTCTGAATTACGGCTTTATAATTATATTGATGCAAAATGAAAACTCTATTTTTTCTGATCTATTTCACACAAATAAAAAATGGTAACGAAACTGCTTTCAACATTGAAAATAAAAAGAAATGATTCTTGAGCATCAAATCAGCATATATAAGAATGATTTCTGAAGGATCATGTGACACTGACTGAAGACTGGAGTAATAATGCTGAAAATTCAGCTTTGCCATCACAGGAATAAATTACATTTTAAAATATATTCAAATAGAAAATGGTTAATTTACATTATAACAATTGTTCACAATACTGTACTGTTTTTACTTTATAATCAAAGAAATGCAGCCTTGGCGAGCAGAGACTTTCAAAAACGTTAAAAAAAATTGACAGACCCCAAACTTTTGTACGGTAGTGTGGCTTATTGGAAACAACCAAATAAAATATTGAAAATTGTTAATAATTATTTACACCTGTACACCTGTATTAGTGCTGTTCACTGCCAACATGACAGAAACCAGCTCTTTTAGACAATTTCCCATGGCTCTGGTCAGATTGAAGATGTTGTGCAAGTCTTGACATCATCAGTCTTCATAAATATGGGCTAAAAGACTGGTTAAACCTCCATCCTCTGCCCCGAAGCTCATCCTGTCATTAACCCCCTTCTTTATCCTTCTTTCTGAGCGCAGAGACATCACTTTGATCCATGTCTCTGATCTATTTCTATTTCACATTTGGTTAAGGTTCTTGTGACCTGAGAGGAGGCGCCAGGGCGATAAAGACTAAAGGCCGATCACACAGCACCTCATCAGTCTGACGCAGGGTCAGGTAACGTGAAAGAAACCTCAGATGCACATGGGGAACTCATCACTCGCTGCTCTCTGCTTACAACATGGCAAACAAATGCAACTCAAGATCCACCACCTTTTCAATACAACAGTTATTCTGAAAGATGGTCTCGGTACAAAGCAGGGTGTGGGACTTTTTTGGCTGTAGTCTGCAGAATATTGCAAATTCCTGAGAAAAATGCAGCTTATATATCATCCATAAGGTATGCAAATAACAAAGCGAGCATTTAGCGTGTGGAATAAATCCAATGCACTCATCTGAACTGAGTAATGCTTTCAGCATTTGCAGAAAAAAAAATTCTCTGGTGGTATTGCCTATTCAATATGGATTTACAGAAAAAGCAATTACTGGTATGTTCCACTATCCAAAGTTATTGAAGAAACGACTTATTTATTGTAACATTGCGACAAAAAAATCAGAATATAAATTTAGTTCTTTTAACTGCTTAGTATTGGGAATCTCACTGCTAGACTCAAACATGGTGACAGAAAGGCCTTGGGAGCTCTTGACGAGATTCACACATGCCAGACGGCGCGTCTATAGGTCTGAGGCATTCTGCTAGGGCCAGGTCATATGAAGAGGCCTGGCCAGTGTCTGTTTACTGCAACAGAGCAGATTTACAATATCCAGCCTCCTATCTATCCTGGAATCCTTGGAATGCACTTTGGCCACCTTTACAGGCATAGCGCTATCAGGACAGGGGTTAAAACTCAGTCAGTTTATTGATAAAACAGACTCTCTCTCTCTATCGCTCTCCCCCTCCACCATTCTTTTCTCTTTCTGCTTTAAGATATACTCAAGAGTAGACTGGCCATTGGGACTTTCCTAGTGGGCCAGTCAAGTTGTGGGCTGGCTCTCAATTTAAAGGGATAGTTCACCACAAAAATGTAATCATTTAGGGTGCTTTCACACTTGATTCAATTGCCTGGTCCGAACCCGAGTTCAATTGTGTTCACATCATATTATTTAGGTCCAAAACGCAGTGCGTTTGCATCATCAAAGCAGCAGCTGTTTACCCCTGCACCTTGGTAAAGACGATGCAGGAGAATTGGGCAAAATGCACAGCATTGCTCACCTCACTTTTGGTTTTGATTCTAAAGCGTAAGCACATAACGACACTTTTATATATCTGCCGTGTATGTACTGCAAATGTTTTAAAGAACACGGGAGTGAACTTCTGCTTTAGGTGAACAGAAATGTGATTCAGTCTCGATTCTCAGGAAAGTGAGTGAGAACAAACACATTTTATCGAATCATACATCATCAATAACAGTTTACTTCTGTGATTTAGTACAATTGTGCTCATATCAGCAGTGAACCGTACTGGAGTTTACATGAACGTACCCCAGACCACCATTTTAGGCGGACTTGGCTTGGGTACTATAAACGGGTGTACTACCGAACTCTGACGTCAATAGACCTTATTCACAGCAGAACCATCTTTGATTTTTAACGGGAATGAAAGCAAGGCTGTGAGGGATAGACATACATCTCTTCAGTGGGTTTTTTGTATGTGTTTTTGGATTGTTCTGCCGACGAAACACTGCAAAAATATCTTTCCCAGAAATTTCAGTAGACAAAAAAACCCAGACAATATGAGCTGTGGAAAATTATAAGCGATGTGGGAGCTGGGTGTGCACCAAATGTGCTGGTGTGAAAGCACCCATAATCATTCTAATTTTGTTCCTGTATGACTTTCTTTCCTAAGAGTAACATTTAAAAAAAAAAAGATATTTTGAGAAATGTCCAAGAAGATTGCATGAGGTGGCTATTTCATATGAATTCATACGATGTGATTCTTACGTTTTTTTTTTAGAAAAAACTTAAAGAGGTCCTATTATGCCCTTTTACAAAGTCTTCATTTTGTTTTTGGGGTGTACTAGAATATGCTTTCATGCTTGATTGTTCAAAAAATACATTATTTTTCACATATTTTACATTATTACAGCACCTCTCTCCCCAGTCTGGCACAAATGCGTTGTTCAGTTCCTGTTTCGATGAAGCCCCTCCTTCCTCAAATGTAAATTTTAAGGATGGCGTTTCAAACCAATTCAAGCCTGATTCAGACTTAAGAATGTTAACAAATAAGAGGATCGTCCAGAACGGATTTCATGCACTGACTTTTCAAGCACAGATTTCACAGGATGTTTCAGAGTGGTATGTTTTATTTGTAATTTTCTTATACATTTTAGATACGACGTTATACACCATTTAATCATGATACTTGCTGGAAAACTATGGTAATACAAACAGTAAACAATCACAAAATTATGGCTAATTTTCCAAAGGGGAGGTGAACAGTCTTACAGTAAACACTATATCCAGAGCCGGCCCAAGGCATAAGCGAACTATTAAAATTACTTCTTGCTGCTTTTTTGAATTACTTTTTTGAAATCGCGAAATGGCCTTAAGCAATTACTAGATAAACTGCAAAAAAAATTTTGAAAAAGTTTTCTAATATATGCATGGATTGATTCTGACAGCGCTGCACGAGCTCGCGGCGCCATCGGCTTGTTAGCCAGGGTTCAAAGTGCAAAGTGCGAGAAAAATCGGCGCTGAAACGGTGCTACTCGTCAGTTGACGGTAACCTTTTTATGAATGGATGGATTTGAGAATGTGATATGGTTTAGTGCGAATATCTTATCTGACGTGCTGCATGTTTTGGACGGAGTACAGCATAGCTTTCAGTTTCTGTTCACAGTCAATGCTTCTCTGCAAGTGCTATATGTTTGAGTCGCTCAAAATTTGGGAACGCAACATGCAGCAAACATCTTCCCAAATTCGTAATGAGAATCCTTTATAAATCTGTTGTTGTCAACAAAAAGCACTAAGGTCTTCCTCCGTGTTTCCGCCAAAATAAAAGCTCTGTTTAACGTTTTAAAAAAACAAAGAAATCCATCAACAATTCTTGTTTTAAAAGAAGTCTCTTCTGCTCACCAAGGCTGCATTTATTTGATAAAAAAATACAGTAAAAACAGTTATATTGTGAAATATTATTGCAATTTAAAAAATGTTCTATGAGAATATATAGTAAAGTGTAATTTATTCCTGTGATCAAAGCTGAATTTTCAGCATCATTACTCAAGTCTTCAGTGTCACATGATCCTTCAGAAATCATTCTAATATGATGATTTGCTGCTCAAGACACATTTATGATTATTATCAGTGTTGAAAACAGTTGTGTAAACATTTTTTTTAGGATTCTTTGAAAGCTTTCTATTTCAGATAAATGCTGTTCATTTGAACCTTCTATTCGTCAAAGAATCCGGGGGGAAAAAATTGAGCCTAAGAGACTTCTTTTAAAAACATAAAAAAAAACATACATATCTCAGTCTGAACTGTAGTACTGTAAGACTTTGAATATTAAAGTGCAAATTAACACCTGACCACTCTTGTGGGTTTGCTACTGTTACAATTAAAAACATGCCAGGCAGACATGATGTAAGCAACACAGCTACAACTAATAAAATTGATAATGGGTGTGCGAATTACCAAGAATTGACAATAGTCAATCGTATTGGTGGCACCGAGGGCCCCCCAAATAAAATTCTGCTTAGTTTTGCAAAACGCAAAATAGTTACAAACTGCTATGAGGCTGTGTTGGAAATGTCTCTGGGCTTTTCATTTTGTTAATACAGTGGAAGTCAATGGCAACCAAAACTGTTTTGTTACCAACATTCTTCAAAATATCTTCCTTTGCATTCATACAAGATTTAGAATGACATGAGAGAGTAAATGACAGAATTTTCACTCTTGTGTTGACTAGCCCTTTAACACGTTAATTTAATACAATTAGTAATATAAAACATAGTACCGATTTTACACATTTCTCACAGATTCAACACAGTGCTCCTTTCTTTTTATATTTTTTGTGCGTAATTCGATTGTGCTGCTTATTTGATGATTTTAGACATGTTAAAATACAGTGAAAATCAATATACACCAGACGAAACATCAAGCAATATTTTGTATTACATGCGTGTGTGCTACATAGAGGATTATCTATCTGCTGTGGATTGTGATGGGCTGGCATTGGTCCTTGGCTGATTTTTACTACTCCCTGAGGTACAGAAGCTGTCAGAAGTGTGGAATAAAAACAGGGCGAGAGACTGAAGTGCTGAGAGTAAGAATGGATTTTAAAACTTTCAGTCACGGCAGTCAAACTTTCTTTCCAGAACAGTCTAAATGTGAGTCAAACACCTCCTGCAGCAACACTAGACCAGTAATCTTCTAATCTGGTTTGCAGAGTTCATCTCAATTTTGAGTGTCACACAAAAACAGAATGGATGACAAAAAAAAATGTAAAAATAAGCCCTGATTGCTTTCAGTATTTAGGGGTAGATTAGTCGTCATGGAAATTTAGTTAGCTGCTCTACGCTTCAAGTATAATCTGGGAGCAGCGGCAAATAAGAGGGGTTAAAACTGGAGCATCGGCAAACAGACAGAGACAGTGGCAGGCGAGAATCATTCCATTAGAGAACAACAACAAATCTTCGATGGTCGTCATGGAAACTGGAGACCTGTCGTACGTGTTTTAGAGTTGAGAACATGGGAAAATTATAATGAAACCACATGTGATCACAAACACACACACATGCAGATACACGGCACAAACAAAAGTTACACAAACCACAGGAACCAAACATAGCAGTGGCACACTTCTTGACTGGGTTATTCCTAAACTTCTAAAAATAAAGGTTCTTTGCAACAAAAAAAAAACCTTAGGAAAGTCAGCACAGAGACCTGTGTGGGTTCTTATCTTGAGGGCTTTATGGATTTTTGGAGATGTAAAAAGTTGATGCTACGTCAATTCCATCAGATGCATGTGCTTCTAATGAGCGCTATTATTTTTGCAGTCGTGATTGCGAGCTTGTCGCGTTCAAGCGCTTTGTTCTTGGAAAGAACAGGAATCATGGAGGACACCAGGTTTATTCTTGCCTATTTATTGGGAAAATCTTATTAAAGCCAAAATGATATTTAGCATCCCATTCACTGACAACCACATAAACTTCACCGAACATTTAGGTATTCAGCTTGCTGACGGTTTTGGAATTTCGGTCAAATACAAGCTGTTTTTTGTTTATAAAACATACAATACGCTCCAAATAATGAGTCATTTGCAGAATGTAAATATGCACTACTTTAATGACAAGACAAGATGATGTAGCTGTTGTCACAGCAGCAACAGTTTATGGCCCGCCCAACTCGGGAACTTGAGCCCAGTTGTTAAAACGTAATCTGATCGAATCTCGGCTATCGGATTGGATCAAATCTTGAAAATGGGTTGTTCAAAAGAAAAAAAGGATTCTGAAATTGGATTAGATTACAAAATCCAATCTTGGTTTTGATCTGGATCAAATCGTCAGTTTGTGTTGTTCAAAACTTTTTAGTAGGATTAGGATTTGATCCAAAAGATCTGGATTATCCTGATCCCAGCACAAGGGTGGCTTTCAGGAACAAAAATGTAATAAAACTTAAAAACTGGTCAAAATGCAACATTTGTATCATGTAATATATACACACATTTATATTTTTTTATTTTGCTCTTGATTAGTTTAACTTTTAAAGTAATAAAGTAGAAGTAGACATAAGGCTACCTATTAAGTCTTTTAGTACAGTAAAAGAAAAAAAAATGCATCTGCATTCTCTCAAGAAACTTCGCGTTCGCTCTCAAAACGTTTTTGTTCTTTGTGAATGAGCACAAAGTTTCTTGGGGGGGTGCAAAACTTTTGCAAAACAATGCAAAAACTTTAAAATATAAATTTTTTCCTCCCATTTCATTTTTTTTTTCATCAACATTCCATCACCCTTTAGTGCCTCCATAGGGGTCTGATTGTTGAAAATTGAAAAAGGAAGGGGATATTTGTTTGTTTATGTTGTTTTCTTTCTTTTCAAATAAAAACACTTAAAGTGACCTACGCTGACTTTTCTACTTGTTGTCCTTTACTAGCAGTCTACTTTGTGAAATGTAACCCCATTTAGAGCACTGGTAATCCAGATTTGGTAATCTGAAATCTGATGTATATCTGGATCAGGGTGATCCAATCTTATTTTGCTTTGAAAAACCAGCACAAAAGTAAAATGTATTACCTGATCCTGGATAGCAAAAATGGGATTTCCAAATCTAGATTATTCTGATCCAGATTAGACTTTTTAAACAACTGGGCCTAGGGTATCAAAATGATCCCTGAGCATCCCATTGATAAATATGACTTGAGAGGGCATTTTGTCTTATTTTTAACTAGGAAGCTCGTATTTATGACAATTCTGATAGCATGTGAAGGCAGCATAGTGGCCACCACAATTTCCGGTGCAGAGCAGTGTATGGAAATTGTGAGAACATTAATCAAAGAATTAAATCTTGAGGAAGTGTATGTAACACGACAGGACAAAGCAATGTTGATACAATCCACCTTTACTATAAAGATATTTAAAACGTATGGATCTCATTACTAAAATGTTGTGTTTCGATATAATATACTAAAATGTTATGTTTACTATTGGCTATTCAATAACATATAGAATATACCTACTACAATATAATTGGTTGTGATCAACAGTTATTAGAAATATGACAGAGAGAGTTTGCTATAGAGTTTGCCACAGTTTTCACAACACCGGAAACTCGTGTAGCACTTAAGTTGCAGCAGGAGGCCAAGTGGGCTATAATTCAAGCACTTAAACAGTGATGCCTTTCAACAACAACAACAACAACAACAAAACCTGCTGTAATCGATGGTAGCCATTCTAGCACTTCGAGACTTTAGCCAAACAACTAGACACGTCCCCTTTTTTTTTACAAACCGCGCCGCTTTGGCATCACCACGGTATTAACGTTACCTTTTTAAGCGGAAGCGAAGTAAGTGCGGCACCTGTTTTCAAACGCGTTGAAGCTCTCAGCTCCCTGCAACGATGAAACACTTCTCTTGCTTCTGTTTCGGTCACTTTATTCTCCTCTGTCTTTCTACTTCGTTTAGGATGTTTAGCTGTGTTCGCCGTTGTTGACAAGAGAAATCCAGCTTCGCATATGGACTGATCCCTGTGAACGCGCAAAATGATTGACAGGCAGACAAGCGCCTCAAAATCCTTTTGATTGGCTATCAAAGAATATAACAGCGGCACTTTTATTTCATTTTATTTTTATTATTTATTTTATTTTTATCTCAGGATAGTTATTTCAGTGATATCTATCAGGGAGTAGAATCATTTTTGGTAACACTTTATTTTACAGTGTCCTTGTTACATATGTGCCTATGTACTTACCATAGTAATAACAGTAAATTATGCATAATTACATGCAACTAACCCTCCACCAAAAAACCCTAATCCCACACTAACCCTATAGTAAGTACATGTAGTTAATTATTATTACTCAGTACTTAAATATAATAGATTTGTGATTTGATTCATCCATCATTTAGCCCTAAATCCACTTACACCATCCCATGGACGCACAGAGGAAAAACAAACCCACATGACAGAGGAAAGTGTGGAATGCTCAAAAGTGAAGAGTTAGAACAGAAGAAAGAGTAAAACAGAGAGGATTTGAAAATAAATAAAACATGAACATGAACAGAGAGGGTACCTGTCCAGAATATAGATGTCTTTCCCCTGTCTTTTACCTGTCAGAAGGACTAAAAAGCTTATTGAGGTTATAAGCCCCCTCTCTCGCAGGGGTCTGACCCTCCCTGATCCACTATCCCATGATACAAACCATTCTCTCATCCATCCACATCACTCAGCCTATCTTTTATACCTTTCCTGTGACATCGTTCATTTGAAAGGTCAGTTCATTTGAAAGGTCAGGTGTCTGAACACTGAACAAAGTGGATGTGGATGTTTGGAATGAAAGGAATAACAAAGTCATACTGTGTACCATAGAGAGGCTTTTAAATTCCAGAAGCTGGATACAGAACTGCAATGTGAATTTGAATGGAAGGACATAAAAGCAAAATGAACTAAATGCAAAGAAAGAAAGATAGATAGATAGATAGATAGATAGATAGATAGATAGATAGATAGATAGATAGATAGATAGATAGATAGATAGATAGATAGATAGATAGATAGATAGATAGATAGATAGATAGATAGATAGATAGATAGATTAGTTCAGAAAGTTTGAAACCGTGATAGTATTTGACCCCATTTTTGTGCCGCTTCAAGGGTTGTACACTATTACTGGGTTCTGTCACAGTCAGCATAGAAGATACACATGCACTATGTTTGTCACAGTGGAACACAGCCAGAAGGGATGAAGCAGCACCCCAGCTCTCCTGGGGCTAATTACCATTACTTCAGCCTCAGGGGAATATTTAGCTCAAATAATACTCCATATAAACACAGCTATCTATCATTCTCCCACACTTGTATACAACATTCAAACTCCATATTCTGCCATGTTGAAAATCCACACACATGCAAGGGGTCGAAGCAGCACCCCAGCTCTCCTGGGGCTAATTACCATTATTTCAGCCACAGGGGAATATTTAGCTCAAATAATACTCCATATAAACACAGCTATCTATCGTTCTCCCACACTTGTATACAACATTCAAACTCCATATTCTGCCATGTTGAAAATCCACACACATGCACAACTCAGGAGATATTACAAAAGCATCTCCCAAGCTGCTTAAGCTGCATGAAACAGCATCCATGTGGAGAGTAATGAATGCAGCAGTGAATGAAACAACCCCATGCTCACCAGCTCATCCCACAGGCCTCATCCCTTTATCCTACTTGTAGCTGCTGTCTTTTGTCTAGAAGTGTTAATATCCCTGACTGTGTAGCTCTAACCTCAGTAGTCCAGCTGTGAGGGGATCAATACCGTACCCCAGTTCTGCTCTAGGTTATGTAAACGCCTCTTGAACTTTACAGTAAAAACACCAGGCTCCATCCCTGAGCTCCACTAAATGTTTTTCTTTTTTCTTAAAAGCCAACTATCTGACAAGGTGAGGCGGCATCGAAAAGTCTGGGTCGACTTTGCTGTGATCAGCTGGGAATATTGATTTTATGTCAAGCTAAGAGCCAAACCTGCCAGGCACAGTTGGACTGGCTGCCTCCTTCAAGTTGAACTCTCCTAGCTGGCCACTTAGCTGTCTGTTTAAAGAGGCCGATCGATACAGACACCCCTTAGCATTACCACAACACAAACAGCATCAGAGCAAGCACATAACTCTTTCACAAGGGCTCCACATCTCCTTGGAGTGAGTTACAGAGTAATCTCATTAGAATTCATATTGTAGATATTCATGTAATGTTTACACTTACATTTTTTGGTTACACTTTATTTTAAGGTGTCATTGTTACAGTGTAAGTACTGAGAAATATTAATTAACAGCATGTACTTACTATAGGGGTTAGGGTTTGGTTGAAGGTTAGTTGCATGTAATTATGCATAATTTACTGTTATTACTAGGGTATGTGGATGTAACATATGTAACAAGGACACTATAAAATAAAGTGTTACCCTTTTTTTGGATAGACACTAAAATTACAAATTACCTGAAAATTAGACATTTTGTGAACGAGTCAGGCACAATCTAATCGCAGAACATTAATTTATTTGTTTACTCAATAAATTATGGAGAAACATTATCCATGAAATAATTTTATTTATTTTTATTAAATGCAGATGGGGATAATAAAAAAGGATTTGCTTAATATTTTAAGTATTATTAAATACATTTACTTTTTATATGACTGAATGTAGTTATTATAATTTAGTCCATTATAAAGCCAAAATTAGATAAGTCATCATTTACTCACCCTCATGTTTTTCAAACCGGTAAGACTTCCGTTCATCTTCAGTGCTTTTGCATAGAAACTGAAATGTATAGAATAAACATATTTACAACATATATTTACAACAAAGCATAAATTATTTGTATAAACACCTTTAGATACATAAAGGTTTGTGTTATTTTGAATTCATGGCATAATTGATCTTTTCATCATGATTTAAATAAATAATAAATGAAAAATGAAAATTCTGTCAATAATTACTCACCCTCATGTCGTTCCAAACCCGCAAGACTTTTGTTCATCTTCGAAAACACAAATGGAGATCTTTTTGATGAAATCTGAGAGATTTCTGTCCCTCCATTGAGTCTACACAACTACCATTTTGACGCTTCAAAAAGTTCATAAAGAGATCATAAAACTAATCCATATGAATTGAGTGGTTTAGTCCTAATTTTCTGATCGTTTGATCTCTTTATGAACTTTTTGAAGCGTCAAAAGTGATAGTTGTGTAGACTGTCAAAGGAAGGACAGAAACCCTCTCAGATTTCATTAAAAATATCTTCATACAAATACATTGGAAGGTTCCACTTTATATTAGATGTCTTTATGTACTAACATTTAAATTAATAATTTGATACAATGCACTTATTGTGTACATTTTTTACATTGTACTTATAATTACATCTGTAATTAACTTCTGTAATCACTTCTATAATTACACTGTTGACCCTTCCCTTACCTTTTAACCCACCCTTAAACCTACCCATACCACCAAACCTGTCCCTAACCTTACCCGCCGTATCCCACCTCAAAAGCAGCAAACGTGTTCTGCAATACAACATGCACACAATAAATACATTGTTCTTTGATGTAAGTACATAGTAGTTAATTTCATTGTGTGATCCATTTGGATACTAATGAGATCACATTGGCTATACATGTGAATAATCATAGAGAAAGACAGCAGCACACACGATGCGGTTTGAGATATGATTGAGATAAGTTCTCCTCTACAACCCCCCTCCACAGTTGAAAAATGTTTAAAGCAGCTGTTTCCTTCAGACCTTTGATTTAACTTGGCTTCTGCAGCTGTCAGGGTGCAAGGAATGATATTTACCCTTATAGAAGTATAGGACAGGCACTTCATTGTTTCATCACATGTTCTTCTGCACTGAAAGACTCTCTCCAGAGACCTGATCAAGTGAAATGAATTTAAAAATCCAGGTGCTTCAATAAGACAGCATCAAGACCAATAAGTAACACACGGCACATACACACTCTTTTTCCTGAAGAAGTCATAAACAGAGGAAGGTCCCCTCCTGCTAAAGTAGAGCACATACTGAGAGCCTGTACTCCCAGCCATCCAATGGGTTGCCTTGTTTATTAATCCTGTGTAAGAATGCCACTTTCAAACAGCACAGAGCTCCCAGAGGTGCCCTGGCCTTGCTTTTTTTCTGACATGTGATAAACACAAGATGGCCGCCCCCACCCCAGTTGGTTTACATAAGACTGTTAAAACATCCCTCCGCCTCTTGCCCCCTATACCGGCAGCATACCCTTCGCAGCACAACCCCAGCAGCCAGAAACAGCCTACCCGCTCATTTGCCAGCAGACCATACATGCGGCATATTTGTGCTGCATAAATCATCCTTTCATCGCACAGTTTCTCCTGGCGGCCATGTTTTTTTTCCAGGTTTGTGGAGGTAACATACCTCTGCCTTGTACTGTAGCGGCTCTGTAAACCATTGACGGATCCAGTCCAGCTGGCTGGGTGAGCAGCCTTCTCCTTGACATTCTCGCCCTCTTCTAGTCCACTCCAGGCAGGTTGACGGGTCCTAGCCCTCATCTACCACCTCCGCTGACCAAAAACAACCTCTTTTTTATTCATCTCCTTTTTCACTCACTGACTCTGTGAAATTAAAACCTTTGTGGAAGAAAAAAATGAAGACTTGCAGTAAATGAAAGTAGCAATACATGGCTCATGATGAAGTACACCCTTATGAAAATGGAAGTGCGCTTAAGTGTATTGAATGTTTTAACTGTATATTTGTTTTCATTTTAACTTGAACTGTATGGCCTATAGTTTCACAAACAGGGTTTAGATTAAGCCAGGATTAGGCCTTAGTTCAATTAGGGCATGTAAGTAGTTTTTATAAACGTGCCTTAGAAAAAAAAAACATTACTGTTGTGCATCTTGAGACAATGGCATTAACAATGGCATTTTAAGACATGTCAGTGCAAGTTGGTTTCAGTTAAAACAGCTCAAACATACATTTTAGTCTAGGACTAGCTTAAGCCTTGTCTGTAAAACCGGGGGAATAAGTAATTTTGAAATTCCATATAAATATTTATTTACTTAAGTGGGTCAAAAAAGCACTCTAAAGGTAAACTAATTCCACTTAATATAAATTTTAACTATAATACATTTTCATGTAATTGTAAATACAATTAAGTGTCTGGAAACATTAGCCTACATTAAGTTCGTAATTAAGTAGCCCATATTAAGTATATTCTTTTAAAGTATATTATTTCTGTAAAAGTACTATTTTTTCACAAGTGAAATACCACAGCTATGTCAAAGGACACAATAAGATAACATTTATTATAAGACACTTAACTCGTATACTGAGAAATAACTGGATAAACTGGGAAAATGTACTACTAAATCTACTACACACATGTTATTTGAAATAAATTTGGGGGGATCCACATAAATATGTTTGCATATTTATTCAACTATAACTTGTAGAAAATTTGTGCCCAGAAGTCACTAACCCTGTTAGGTTTTAAAGGGGTTTTCTGTTGGTCAAATTGAGAAAACCAGTTGGCCACCCAGCTAAACTATACTCTAAGAAAAGCTGGGTTGTCTCAACCCATGTTTGGGTCGAATATGGACAAACCCAATCGTTGGTTTAAATTTTTTCATTAAATTTTAAACTCAACGGTTGGGTTTGTCCATATTTGACCCAAACATGGGTTGAAACAACCCAGCATTTTTAGCTAAACAACAGCTTGACAACATGAAGACCAGCTTAAACCAGACCAGCAAACTCCTTATGATGGTTTAAGTACATTTTTGGCAGAGAAATTTGACAAAACTTCCTGTTCTAATTTGAAGGTGAAAAACTATATTTTAAATATACTTTTTTATAAACAGATTTTAAAAAATGCATAAAGCTTTCTTTTAGGGTTAGAGTTTGGGTTAGTCTATAGTATGTATAATTAGCTTCACATAGTAACTAGTCTATGGCAGTCTATGGTATGCCCTCATTTAGATAGCTAAGTAACATGAGTGTGTTTGCAGCCTGCAGACCGCTTCTTTCATTTCGCCTTTGATGAGCCCACGTTTCTCTAAATTGTTTCCCCTAAAATGTATATTGCCAGACGGCTGTGTTTAGGTTAACGGTATAGCGTGTTTATATGACGAGTACATCTTCCACTGTAGAAAAAAGAGAAATCTTGCTCTGAATCAAGGGATTATAGGACAGACGCCTGCACTCTGACAGCTGGCCACTTGAGTTTTACAAATGACAGACAAACTCCATCAGTAGAAAGTTTTAGAAGTATGTCGACCAGAACAAGAGGGGGGAAAACTGTGCACAGGGTCAGAAAGAACACACTACGAAAAAAGCAGGAGAAAAGCGTGAAAGATAAGACGAAATGAACTTGTCAACTCACAAAATATATATAAACATGTCAAAAAGGGAGTTTACGAGTAAATTGTGTTTATACCGCTAAACTGTGTGGCAATAAAACATCTTAAGCATCACATTCTGGTGCAGTTAGGGTGTGGATATCTGTCATGAAGTCCTGTGGAGACAGCCTGGAGCTCTGTTTCCGTAACACAGTGTGATGTTCAGTAAGCTGGATGATCAGACGGCTAAACCAAAGCTTTCCTCCCCTTTCCAGTCCCCTGTGACAGCAGTACACGGAAAGCTGGAAAGGGACGGAGCTCTTGGCACAAAGATTAAATGAGGGAGTTTTAACTGCTAATTAATTGCAGGTCCAGCTCACACACACACATGCACACGCAAACACCCAAAAAATTCTCTCATATCCAACTTTGTTCTCTCTCAAACACACAGAAATGGACATTCAAAAGCTCTAAGTGTGTGTGTGTGTGACACATTTTAAAAGGAATTACAAATATTACGAGCTGGCTTTCCTCATATTGTGCCCCAGTTTATGCCTTTACATGAAGTATTTCCGACAACAAAGATAGAGGATGGATATTGTGCTGCTGAAATTATTAAATTAATTCCATATGATTCATTTGAACCTTTCATTGAATAAAAATTGCTCTTTTTACTTGGCCAATTAGACAAAATAGCACATGATCTTAGATTCATATCAACAGCATTTCACACCGTGGATGTCATGTTTCTCTGAAGAGGCCGCATTAACCCCTTCCACATTACACTGGGCCCTATTAGCCGAATTGAATAAGCCTCCTGTCATTTATGATTCAGCGCCTGCAGCCTATCCTCAGGCAATGCTCAAGAGTCCAGCGTAACCTGTATTTCCTGTGGCTCTCACTCTCTTTCTGCCTTTCTCTGTCTCGCTCTCTCTCTCTTATGACTATCTTCATTCATTCCTTTGGCTGACACCATCCCTTCATCTGCTGCCTGCACCTCTCCCAGTGCATGAGAACCACTGTCATAGGCAGACTTGCCTGGGGCTTTTTAAATATGTATGTGAATCATGATACTCTCTTGCCATCAGCAATGGAAATATAATGCAAACAAAGGACATTTATATGAAGCTGCAATACTGATGAATGCTGTGGAATGCTGTAGTCCAGACCGACATAGGGTATAAAACAGGTTTGTATTTCTTCTCTTATGCATGCGCACTATTAATTTAGACAAGAGCTAACATTTCTTCAAACACAAAAGTGTTGAGTATACCGGCACCACCCAGGCAGATATCTGGATATATGACTCAATAAGTGGGTTTTCCTGCAGGAAAAATCTCAACTGAAGAGAGCCAGAGCTTTACAGACTGACACGGTAGCTAAATGACCACAGTGATATACACTTGGCCCGAGACGATGCGCCTCAAAGCGCTCACTGACCATCCTTAAGCGTTTTATTTGGCTTGCTCGTGTATGCAGTGTTGAGTTATGTGCCACAGTCCTCTGTAAGTTAACATTGGTGCCAGACTACGGGAAACCAAGGGCTTGACCAAATCAAAACAGACTCGCCCGCAAATTTACGGACCTGCTACTGAAAGAGCTGAATGACCGGGGGAGGGATTTTCTGCTACAGTGCCATTCAAATTTGCAAAAAGCTTTTTCTTTCATACCTCTGGTTATGGGTCTATTGCTGCACTGTAAACCCTAACGCTCAAAATAATTAATTGGTTTGAGTAGGGTCAACTTCAATTAAACAAATTAGTTCAATCAAATGAACGTTTATGAGTATTTACAACTTTCTTTTTCTTTTGAGTTCACAAAACTGATTCATTGTTTTGAGTTTTAAGAACTTGTTTCTTTTAATTTAGATAAACTTAAATTTAACTGAAACTGGGGTGGCATTTCTATTTCCCGGCATGCTTTGCCATGACACTCGAAAGGAAGAGTAAATGCTAAAATTAAGTGTTATATAATGATTTTTGAGGAAGATTAATGTTAAGTGGGAAATTTTGTAGTGTTTAATGTTTCGCTATGCTAATTTAGAAGAGTTTCTGTTATGTTGGGTTTTGTTGGGGGGGGGGTTCTACATTGCTACACTCTTTCAGTAACTGTTATGCTATGCTAATGCTATCAAAGCATTGTGTTACCAATTAGCAAGTTAGCATTTGCTGAATTAGATAGTTAATACTAACCAAGTTTCCACTGCTAAATATATTTAAGTAGGGATTACATGATAAATTTAAGTTAAATGTATGAATTAGCTTACTCAAATATTTCATATTTAAAATGTATGAGTACAAAATAAAATTCTGCCAGCTCTGCCTACTTAAACTTTGAATTTCTTAACTTAAAAATGTTGATGTAACTGATTACCTCAAATTTTTTTGAGTTTTGCCAACTTATTTGGGTTTAGTGGTAATATATGGGGGAAATGCATGAAGAATGTTCATGATAAAAACATCTCTGGGACAGCAAATCCAGCATGGTGTAATGAGATTTCCTCATGTACAGAACGTCCTAAATCATGAGGCTTTGATGGGGTGAGCATCAATAGATCCATGGAACAAACTGTAAAAGAAATTGCACAAAATCTGAAAAACATGTTAAGTTTTTTCCTACAAAATATAAGTGATTAAAACATAGCACCAATGGGAGGAAAACTAACAACTGATTTCCAGAATTTCCAGGAAACTTACAGTTAGTTCTAAGGCAGGGTCATGTCAGAGATGTTTCACTTTTAAACTCAATGACGTTGACTTGTAGTTTTGTCTCAAGGGTCCAGTGAATGCTGGTGGGTGTATCCGAGCGACTCCCTTGGGAAATCAACCTCTCTGAAACCATCACTGACTATTAGTAAAAACATATAATTTAAGTTGCTTCACTGACAACTAGTTGAAAGAAACAACATAATTATTTTGCAAGACATTGTGATTGCTTAAGATGTCCCCTCTTTCCAAACCAATAAAGGACAGAAGATTCTTGCTTCAAATGTACAGTTGTATATTTAAAGATTTGATCATAACATATTTGTATTTTTGTAGATACTCTAATGCTTAAAGTATTTCACTTAGAATGATTTGTTGGCACATTAAAAAATTATATACACATGCCGTCTTTTTATGCTCACCTCAGATGTGTCAGTCATCAAAAAAAAAGTAATGACATGCAGACCTCTGGGCCTATAAAACACAGAAAGGACAATAAATATTGACACACTAAAAGCAGTGGTTTGACTTTTTGTCAGGATGATTAAAGGTCAAATTCAATTAACCCCAAATACAAGTATGACCAACAGGTTAATACTCAAAGCACAGCCGAATAGGATTGGAGAGTTTACTTTCTCTCTTAGTTGAAGTGTAAAAATGTGGAGCGTGAGAGCTAATAAGGTCCAGTGGGAAACCACAAATATTAATGAAGTCTACTAAAAAGTCATATGAACTTCTCAAACTGGTCTAATCATCTGTACTAAATCATTTCTTTTCGGCATCTTTCAAGCCACCCATACCACCATATCATACCATGGCTTAAAATCACTTCCAAATTTCACATAGTCTGCTTTAAAGTTCTTCCTACTTTTGTTGGTCCTTATAGGTACAATAAAAACACAAAATTATGTAAATCACTCTTGCAGAGAAGCATTACATTTTCAATTATAATCTGTTCTCAAATTCAAATAGGGATAAGAATCATGAATTCATAAAGGCATGATGTATTTTATCACTAAAACACCACCAGAACAACTTACTGGATGTATTTTTTAGCCCTCACAATATGATCTAATAAGCCAGAGAAGCATACTCTCAAAAAAATGTCAGTCGAAGTTTTAAGTTGCATGTCTCTTAAAAGATGAAGTGAGTGTGTATGCTCATTGATCAAACATGGGCTTCTGTAGAGCTATACGGTGTGTTCCAGAATAAGCGTGCCATAGCGCTCATTTCTGAGACAGCAGCTTTGGGCTCCGTGTGATTGATGTTGAGGTCCATAGAGCAGATCATCTCCCTCAGCCCTCACATTTACATGCCGCATAACCAGGCATACAGCTATAAAGCTCAGATCTATTTTTAAAACACACTCAAGCAGAGGGAAGAAGATTTTTTATTTATGATTAAGTATAAGTTATTTAATAAGCCAATAGCTCTGGCTACCGCTGGTCTCAGATACTTATTAATTAATCGGTTTATAATTGTAACAAGTTGTGAATTTTTTGCATTTTTGGCACCACTGAAACTGTGTTTGGTTTATTTTCCTTCTTTAAATCTGGACCTTAATATACTATTTCACAGAATTCTCCAGACAGGTTTCATGTAGTGTTTCTCTTAATCTCTTCCTTACATGGACATTTTTTGCCCTTAAGTAATCCAAATTGTTTAGCTGATGGTCCCCACCCGCTCTGCGTGAGAATAATTCAAATGAAAATAATCAAAATATTTACCTGCTTTCTAGAAGGTTAATGTTCCGAACTGGCCTGAATAGTGTGTTTGAGGTGTGCCATTAAATTAACATTTAAACTCAGACCATTAATTATATATTCCGTAATGTTACCTTAAAACATCCCCCCAAAATAATAGGCTACTTCAATAACAAATTTGGGTAACACAGCGTCCTTGTTACACATTTTACAGTTACAACAGTAATTACTATAAAATGTGCATAAATACATCCTAATCCTAACCCTAGCCCTATAGTAAGTACATTAATTATTGTTACTCAGTACTTAAATGTATAATTACACTAATACGGACACCTTAAAATAAAGTGTAACCAAAATATGCTAATATTAGATTGGGAAAGATGTATGTACTCACAGGAAATTTATTTTAGCTCTGCTTTTTTCGATATGTCACTCAGATTATATGATTATAATAAGAAAACCAATCCGATAAAAGGGTGTCTACATTTTGTACACTGACTCAGTGTTGCTGCACTTTGATACGCAAATTAGTAAACTCATATTTTAATTTTTATTGGCGACTATCAACACACACATAATTATCATTTGAAAGGTTTAATAACACAAAAGCTGGATTTGAATTGAGAAACTAAAATTGTATGACTGAGTATTAGTCATGTGCCATGTTTGGCACCGTTTTGCATGCCCGATGAATCGCTACACTTCTTAGAAACCAGCCTATGGATTTTTTTTCTCCGCCGTATATAGAAGGAAAGTTTCTGATGGCTGAAACGCACCGCAATTACATCCAATGACCAATCAAAAGCAAGACGCAAAGGAAAACAAAACCTGTGATTGGTCTAAAACGCTGGTGGTTTCAAGGCGCCCCGCATCGAGGGGCAGTGATTCTGAATGAGGGGTGTGTAGAAACCGACGGCACATTATTGTATGTGCGCCTCACTTGCGCTCAAACCTTCCAGTCAGTGAGAAGCGCGTCTACTCTGCGCACACGAAAGCGCGCTCTGCTCAAGATACCCGACTGAAGTTTACCAGCACCGATACGACTCTCTGGGAGGCAGTTATAAAGTCACTGGATACACACTGGATTTGGAGAGCCAGGCGGAAAACTTGAAATAACATTGGGGAGATTCTCTCACAAACCTTGAAGAAGAAGAAAAAAACTATGCGCTCGTTGTGGATTTAGTTTGGATGTATTTTCGGACTTTTGCCAGGGTTTTCTTCACAAATCCACTCATTTGCTTAACATGATTGCTTTCAGACCACAAGTGTCGTGACGAGCTCAAACAAGGAGTTTTGAAGCGCATACGAACTGGTCACAAATAAACTTTTTATCGCTGTGAAAGCGCATCTTAATTTCATTCAGACCGAATCAACTAAATAACGGCTTTCCTCAAAATGCAACACTGTTGTGGGATTACTCGATACTTTCTTCTGTTTTTCACCCTGGCCCTGCAGCCGTCCAGCGGTCAGTATCATGGCGAGAAGGGCATCTCCATTCCCGAGCACGGCTTCTGCCAGCCCATATCGATACCTCTCTGCACGGACATCGCCTACAACCAGACCATTATGCCTAACCTTTTGGGTCACACCAACCAGGAGGACGCCGGGCTGGAAGTGCACCAGTTCTACCCCCTGGTGAAAGTGCAGTGCTCCATGGACCTGAAGTTCTTCCTCTGCTCCATGTACGCGCCGGTTTGCACTGTGCTCGAGCAAGCCATCCCGCCGTGTCGCTCCCTGTGCGAGCGCGCGAGACAAGGCTGCGAGGCCCTCATGAACAAGTTCGGCTTCCAGTGGCCCGAGCGACTGCGCTGCGAGAACTTCCCGGTGCACGGCGCGGGCGAGATCTGCGTGGGCCAGAACACCTCGGACGCGGGAAGCCCGACCTCAAACCCGACGCCCTACGTCCCAGAACTGATCACATTACAGCCGAGCGTGGTCAGACCCAGCCAGCAATTCACATGTCCGCTGCAGCTCAAAGTGCCCACTTATCTGAAGTACCACTTCATGGGCGAGAAGGACTGCGGGGCGCCATGTGAGCCCACTAGACCCAACGGATTGATGTATTTTAGAGAGGAAGAGGTCAAATTTGGCCGGCTCTGGGTGGGCATTTGGTCCATTTTGTGCTGTGTTAGTACACTGTTCACAGTTCTCACGTACTTGGTGGACATGAGGAGGTTTCGCTACCCGGAGAGGCCCATCATCTTCCTCTCCGGGTGTTACTTCATGGTGGCTGTTGCGTACGCAGCTGGCTTTTTCCTTGAAGACAAAGTCGTTTGCATTGATAAATTCAACGACGATGGTTACAAGACCGTCGCGCAGGGCACCAAAAAAGAGGGCTGCACTATCCTCTTCATGATCCTCTATTTCTTCGGCATGGCAAGCTCAATCTGGTGGGTCATTCTGTCCCTCACATGGTTCCTCTCTGCGGGAATGAAGTGGGGTCACGAAGCCATCGAGGCCAACTCTCAATATTTCCACCTTGCCGCTTGGGCTGTTCCAGCAGTTAAGACCATCACCATTCTCGCCATGGGCCAAGTGGATGGCGACCTCCTCACCGGTGTGTGCTACGTTGGCATCTACAACGTGGACTCGCTGCGTGGCTTTGTCCTGGCGCCCCTTTTCGTGTACCTCTTCATCGGCACCTCGTTTCTCCTGGCCGGCTTCGTGTCGCTTTTCCGCATCAGAACCATCATGAAGCACGACGGCACCAAGACGGAGAAGCTGGAGAAGCTGATGGTGCGCATCGGCGTGTTTAGCGTGCTCTACACGGTTCCCGCTACCATCGTGATCGCGTGCTACTTCTACGAGCAAGCTTTCCGAGAGCAATGGGAGAAGACCTGGCACATGCAAACGTGCAAGCGATTCGCCGTCCCTTGCCCAGTCAATAACTTCGCCCCCATGTCTCCAGACTTCACCGTATTCATGATAAAGTACCTGATGACCATGATCGTAGGAATCACCTCTGGATTTTGGATATGGTCTGGGAAAACCCTGCAGTCGTGGCGCAGGTTTTATAAAAGGCTCAGCAATAGCAACCAAGGCGAAACGACGGTATGAAAAAGAAGCGAGTCGTCGTAATAGTTTGTGGTCAGGCTATGACCATGCAACTTTTCTCTGAGATAAATGTCTCGAGCGGAGACATGGCGAACCGTTACGCGAAACGAGAGTTTTGTGGACACTACTGTGTGCCTAGACGTTTCCACAGATCATGAACAGTGTTATAAGAGTCTGTTTAACCATTGGGTTTTCTCATATATCTGTATGTGAAAAAGACACTTGACTGTATTTCTGTGTAACACGATATCATTTGCAGATGTGATCTCTGTAGACAGTACTGAATGCTTTGCGCAATGCTCACGGTTCTGTACCTGAAATTTTGGACGTAATTTGCCTTATACACATGTACCATCCCTTGTTTTAACTGGGGACTTGTATGACTTTTCGCAGCCCTCCGTCGACAATCATGCATACTTCTTTGGCACACATGGACCGTCAAGTACGCATTAGGATTGGGATACTATATGCATGTGTACAGCTGTGAATTTATGCAAGCTCCCTTTAAACGATGTAACATGTAAATAATCACCTTTTCTCAAAGAATATATGTATTTATGAAAATAATCTTGCTGTTTTTTACTTGGTTTTTAAAATTTGGTAAGAGACCTTTGTATCTGTACAGTTTCGCTGAATAAAAATGATTAGATTTTTAACGAACTGACTCATTTTACTTTACAGTTGGCATTACACAGTGCTTGTTTGCTACAAAACGTTTTTATTTTTAAGATTATGAAAACAAAGACATGCAGATGTGGAAACCACCGCTAATGTGTTAAACCTTTAGCATTTCTTGTAAGAAAACTATATTAGAAAGTGCTTCGTAATAACTATTTGAAGACTGTTGCGCCAAATGTGGTGTTAGAGTCTTGGCCTTTAAAACGAAAAATTATTTTTTAATTTCATTACAAAACAAAGTCAGCGTAAAAGTGTGTCGTGTGGTGATATTCAGTGTATTATTGAACGAATAAAAAGTATTGGTGTTTAGAGAAACTCCTGAAGTGTAAAATCGGTACTTTGGCGCCCCCCACAGGTGACTGATATGTTGTGAACACTTGATTGTAAGCTGAGTTGACTTTACAGTAAGTATTATGAATGAACTGCAAAAACATACGAAACATACGTTATATTTTATTTTTAAGCAAAAGTTTAGGCTATCATTAACTTTTGTACATAATTTATCTCTTGTGCTACTGGAGAGCTTTAATGTATTCGAATGCATTGTTTTGTAACAGCCTTGAAAGAAATAGGCTAGACAATGTCAATGATATCAATCAAGAAAGGTTCCAAATTAAGAGTTTTCGCAGTGACACCATAGAAGAACCAAGTTTGGTTTCCAAAAAGAACGCTTCAGTGAACAGTTGTTAAAAGGTTGTTGTTTTTTTCTTAGTGAGAAGGACGATAAAAATCTAAAGAACCATTTTTCATTAAGACCCAAAGGTTTCATGGATGTTAAAGATTATTCATGGAAGCATAGATGCCAATAAATACCCTTTTGTTTTTAAGAGTGTATGCAAAGGAAAAGGAATCACCAAAAATATAAAAATATATTGCATATTATATTGTGTATAAAATACATTTTATTTCAAGAATAACATTCAGTAACAATAATTATGTTGCAAACTCTCTTGAATGCCTACATGCTGTGCCAAGCGCTTGGCCTACTAGGATGTTCTGCACATTTAAAATTTTACTGTAAATCTGTTAAGCCCCTCATATATACAGTATTGTTTTCTGGATGTGCAAAGCGCCCATGTTAACTGTGCCACTCACAAAAGCAACTCATTTGTGATACAGGCCTACACATGAAGTAAAACTCTAAAATATTTTGTAATAAATTTTAAAAACAGAAGGAAAAAATTCCTTAAAGGGGCCTTAATATAATCATGATTTTTTTTAATGCTTTCAATGTGGGTCGACCCAAGGATCAAAGCTGTTTCTTAAGACAATAGGAGATTTAATCATTATCGCAGTACTCAACGCAAGAGCTCAGCTCCGAGAGTGTAGGCAGGTTAACGTTATAAGTATCCTAACATTTTGGCTTATTAAACCCTGCAGGTGGCCGGACTAGGGTTCTGTTCAGCGTCACAAAGTATGATCTCACAGAGTAATAAAATGATTCACCATGTAACACAAAGCACATGCAGTTGTGGTTGAAGAGGCTAGTGTTGTGGTTCAAAGGCATCCAGCAGTCTGAAGAAGTCTGACGCTCAGTTTAAACCTCCAACCTCTTGCAGATCTGAGTATATTAAAGCACAAGAGCTGCTCAAAAGATGCACAGTAAATACTTCACATGATTTACAATATGGTTCCATAGTTAAATTTAAGCTAACAATAAAAAAATATATACTTTTTTTTACTATTAATAAAAAAGAATATATTAATCTCCGTTAATTACAACATTTACTAATACATTTCTGTTAATATTAGTTAATGGACCTGAGCTAACATGAACTAAGATTTGTATTTATAACATTAACAAAGATGAATAATTACAACAATATTGTTCATTGTTAGTTAATGTTAGCTAATGCACTAACTAATGTTAACTAATGGGATCTTATTGTAAAGTGTTACCCAATGCACTTTTCCCAAAACATGTTCATTAGTGCCGACACAATAACGCCCATAATGCAGTATATAAGTTCCTTGCCACGTGTTTTCGTGGCCAAACTGTCACGTATCCCAGTGTTATTTTAGTATCAATGAGATACTGTTTTAGTTTTTATTAATATCTTTATTTCTATATTTTCTTTTTTCATTTTAAGTTTTTAGTTAAAGTTTTAGTAATTTTGCTTTGTTTTTGTCATTTTTATAAGTTTTTTTTCCCTAAAATGTGTCTATATATTTACAGTATTATTATCAAGTTAAACTAAATGAAAATGAGAAATGTTAGTCTTGGCAACTAGCTGAAATAAAATACGTTTTTTTAACATTTTATTTCATTTCAGTTAACATTTATTTTATTTCAAGTAACAAAGTGGTTTTTATGGTTTGGTTACACTGTTTTAGGTAACACTTTATTTTACAGTGTCCTTGTAACATATGTTACATGTATTTACCATAGTAATGACAGTAAATTATGCATAATTACATGCAACGAACCCTCCACCAAACCCTAATCCAACCCTAACCCTATAGCAAGTACATGTAGTTAATTAATATTACTCAGTACTTAAATATATAATTACACTGTGACAATGACACCTTAAAATAAAGTGTACAGTACGTGTACCTACAGTATAGTTACCTAAGAAAGTACTGGTAATATAAGGTAACTACATGGGTTAAGGGTTTAGGGATAGGTTCAGGGTTAGTACCTAGTTATAACCCAGTTATTGCAATAAGTACATAGTATGTACATGTGGAACAGAACTGTAAAATAAAGTGATCAGTTGACTTAACTTAAATAAAAGTGAGGAAACCTGTTGCCTTAAAATTATTAAGTAAATAAACTTCACTTATGTGGAATTGTCAAGTTCACATAACTTCAATTACGCATGAAGTTTATTACTTAATCATTTTAAGGGGACGGGTTTCCTCACTTTTTTAAGTTAAGTCAACTGATCATTTTCAGATCATTTTCAGATTTTTTCAGTTTACCTATGGTTTTGATTTTAGTTTCAGTTAACTATAATAACCCTGTGGTTTTCTCTTGCATTATTTAAGGACATCCTGGAGGTCTTTTAGTTGTAAGCTTTGACAGTTTCCCCTGTCTGTTTGATTGATGGAGGGGTTTTATGTGAAAGAAGGAAAGGTCTATTTCTTGTGGCACAGCCAATAACACTAATTAGGGATGTATACTGGGCATATGACAGGACGTGTCTTTCAGGTTATTCACAAAAAGCTGTGAGCTGTCATCTTCCTTTTGTTTGTATTTTTGGATGGTTTTAGCTAAGGTAGTCAGAGTTGCTGGCCTGACCAGGAGGGGGTAATTGCTTGGTTGCAACCAAGGCAACAAGAAAACAGTGCTCTGCCGAGGAGCTGTGGAGAGCCTAGCAACACCAAAGCTCAGCAAACACACACATTCGTAACATGGGCCGAAATGATTCTGTAGTATGTAAAAGCAGCGGCGGGGATGCTGAACGAACACGCAAATGTATTCTGAGTTAAAGAGAAATGGTCGCTGAGAAGAGGGGTGCAGGGCCACAAACTGAGGTAAAAGACTTTGAACTTAATAAAATGAAACCTAAATTATTTAATCAGTTGCTGTATATAATAACAATATTACAAATTAAAAAGGCCTTTGTGGTTCTAAAAACTTGTACTTTTTCAGCATTCATTCAAAGAACATTATCAGCACCACAATGAAAGATTTTGTCCTGTCATTGCTGAGTCGTGGGTACGGCCAAATTGTGCCAGATGAAGATGGTAATGATGGAAGACTGGAGGTCTGTTTTGAACCAGAGGTAAATGTTTCTTACATATCTGACTGTCTATAAGGACAGTTTCAATAAATAAATTTGATTAATTCGAATGCAGCAGAACATGATCTTTTCCTAACTATAGGACTACTTCAACTGGAAATCTCAGCTTCCACCGCTGCGTCTTACGAGCAGTGGCCGTTTTTTTGGAGGCATAGAGCCGGCACCACCTAAGACCTACAGTACAAGGAGAGGACCTCTTATTCTGTATTCAGAAGATCTCGCACTGGCATACCAATCTGGCCAGGTTAACAGGAAGAGAAAGGCTTCGAGCTGCTCAAAACAGGAAGTTGAGAAGCAGCTGCACACACTGCAAGACCTGACTGGAGCAATTTTGGCTTTTGGAAAAAAGAAGGTACATTTGTGAAATAGAAGAATAAATAACACTATTACCCTTCACTGTAAAACATTTCCTGGTGGTTAGAAATGAAAGTTCACCTGCGTGAGTAAACTCAACTAAACATGAAGATAACCTTTGTTTCAACTCACAAATAGTCAAAACCATTGATAATTTTTCAAAACGTATAAACTTGAGTTCAAAATCCGAAACTTGGAGTTAGAGAGAAGAAACAATCATGTTTTACAATATTGTGGAAAATAACACTAAAAAATAGCATATTTATTACAGAAATAACACTTTTAAAAGAAAGTGCGAACTGACGTATATGTTAATTAAATTAAAATATAATTTTTTGTATATTAAATACAATTAGCTGATCTTTAGAGTGATTTTTGGCCCTCTTAAGAAGGACTTAAATACATCTTTATGTGTAGTTTCACAATTACTTCTATTGTCTTTGAAATATGGTTAAAGTGAACTGCTGAATGTACTGACCAGCATTAATAGTAAACTAAAAAAACTATAATGCCATTTCTATTGAAACTTGTTTGTCGTAATTACACTGTAAACCCAAATAAGTTGGCAAAACTCAAAATATTTGAGGTAATCAGTTACATCACAATTTTTAAATTCAAAGCAGAACTGGCAGATTTCAATTTTGTAGTCATACATTTGAATTGCTCTTAACTAGAAAATTTTGTTCATTTATACATTTAACTTATAATTATTATGTAATGTCAATTTAAATATTTTAGTAGTGGAAATTTAGCTAGCTGAAATTAGCTGAAAAGGACTTCTAGATTAGCATATCAAAGGATTACACACTACAAAATCTACCACTTAACATTAATCTTGTACAAAAACATTATATAACACTTAATTTTAGCATTTACTCTCCCTTTCGAGTGCCATGGAAAGGCATGCTGGGAAATAGCCCAGTTTCAGGTCAATTTAAGTTTGTCTAATTTAAAAGAAACAAGTTCATAAAACTCCATAGAACTCTAAATCTAAATACTCATAAAGTAAACTCACAAGTAAATTTGATTGAACTAATTAGTTTAATTTGAGTTTGCCCTGCTGATAAAAGATTATTAAAATGATTTAGAACTTTAATGTAAAACTTTTAATTTGACTATTACAAAGTTCACTTTTTTAAAAGTGTACTGTCACCCCCAAGTGTAAAAATGTTATAGGGGTTCAGATTTACTGTAAAGCAACTGAACTAAACATTTTTTATTTCACACAAAAAATATATATTTTGCAAAATAATGGATTTTAAAATTGCAAGAAAATCAAAGCCATATGTCTAACCAAGTTTTGTTCCAAAGTTGATATTATTAAAAAGGTTTTAAAGTAGGCCTACTGTTTTCCTGGTAACGCAATGTCCAATTTCAAAATGGTTTTCACAGGATGAATTTTGCATGTATTACGAAATGCTTTCAATTGATACCTAATTTATGATGATTACTAAAATATGTGATAGGAACAAAAGGCAATAAAAACGTGCCAAGTGTCCTACTGCCAGGACGCTGACAGTTAACAGGACGTGTGTTAAAGAGAGTACTTTCATGGCTATGTATCTTAAGTACACTTAATTGGCCTTTTATTTCATTATTATATTATATCCAAGTACAGTTTTTTTTAATAAATATATATATAAAAGTATTGTAAATATATTATTGTAAAAGTATGCACATTAAATGCAATTAAGCAAACTTCTTTTTCACAAGGGTATAGTGTGACTATTAAAAATAAAATTCATTTAAATAAATGTAATTGATTTTAGTGGGTGTTACACAATAATGTTAATGCTATATTTATGCAGATGCCATGAAACTTCTGGAAACATCACTCAGGTTTACTGTTCTGGATATAAAGATTTAATGGTCAAGTTTAAATAACATTAGATACTGAAAAGGCAGCTGAACCGAACAGTCGTCTGATTAATGCACCAGTTAACACACACGTACATGACCTAGTACTGCATGAAACAGTTCCTTATCTGTCAAATTTCTTCAGTTAAGAGGCCCAGATCTACTACAAATGGACTATTGTGCAGATCTGCCTGAAGTTGCCTCCTGATTGCCGCAGAGCAAGAGAGGTGGGACATAAACTTGACGGACAGGCCAGTCCACAGTAAATCTTCCAAAATTTTACTGCCTAGAAAAGCTGAAACTCAGGTTCAAGTCAGGGTGACAGACTCTGTGGTAGTATTAGTTTACCGGCCCTCATTGGCAAACTGCTACTCTGGCCAGAGAGGTAACCTCATCCTGGAGGCAAGTAGGTGAAACGTGGTATGTTCATTTTACATTTCACTTCATAATCTTTCACTGAGTGCTTAAAACTGCACCTGGACAGGGGAGATAACACTGCCGTCAGTCCGCAGCACACACACGCACAGTCAGTCCTCAAGGTGTCTTCAATTTCCACACATTCCAGGTCAATCAAACTAGTGATTTACCCATAATGCGCCATTTGACCTCTGTGAGATGTGAGCTGTAAATCTTAATAAAGGTGTCCTGAGGGATTTTACATAAGCACACAGTCCATAATCTATCCAATTCCCGTCCACCACAATCTGCTAAAGCTCCAAAACCCCTTGACTGTTCCCTCATTATATGCACATTAATCCGTCCTCTCTCTGCTCCCCCGAAAATCATCTGTCGATGCGGAAGGAGATCAAAAGAATCACCAAATCAGGAGGGCATTTTGAATGAGAAATGGTGGCTTCCTTTTCACAATGTCCAGCTTCTATCATCCAAACATAAACCCGCATGAACCATCAGAAGAGAAACTGCCCGAATACTCTGTGATCAGCAGGAAAAGAGCAACTTCAATGACACAGACAAATTGCTGCAGTATGTGACCGAAATGGCACTCTCTCAGGGCAAAAGGGGAATGATCCAGGTGATGAGAGCTGAATGCAGTAATCAGTGTGTTTACCTTTTAGACATGAGGGTTTGGACAGGGATTTGGAGGGGTTCCAGGAAGAAGGGTCTCCGGTGTGGGTGGCCTGTGTGAAGTCTCGATCTGTCACGTTCAACTGCAGCAGAATTTAAACAACACAGGTGTGCTCCATGACTCAAAATGGCTGCCATAGTCATCCTCAGCAAGGCCAGCTGAATTCAAACAAATAATGCTCATAATTACAAACATAACACCAGTGTTACTGTTAACAAAAGATGAAATCTAAATGAGAACTAAAAAAATAAAAACCAAAATAGGGGGTTGTGTACTGAAACAACTCCAAACAAAACTAACTAAAATAAATTTTTGAAACTTGGTATTTTATAAAACTTGAAATCTTTATAAACCACCTGCATTCAACATTTTTTTTTTTTAAATAATACCACTTTGGCACCCCTAAAACACAAAACCTATAATAAAATGAAATATACTTAAAATAGAAAACTTTGAAAAAACAAAAACTAAACTGAAAAGACAAATAGAAACTAAATTAAAGTTGGCATGAAACGGAAGTCTTATCTTCCCTATTGTGATGTACTGTATATCTGAATGAAACGGCTTCTTGAGCAAGAAAAGATGTAGGGCGGGACTTGATTTCGTCCATTGAGAATTGATTGGATGTTTGTGGTTTGCTATTGCTGTGATGTCATGTGAGTGACAGGTTAAAGGGTTAGTTCACCCAAAAATGAAAATTACCCCATGATTTACTCACCCTCAAGTCATCCTATAGGTGTATATGACGTTCTTCTTTCAGATGAATACAATCTATTGTTATATTAAAAAATGTCCTGGCTCTTCCAAGCTTTATAATGGCAGTGAATGGCTGATCTGTTTTGAAGTCCATAAAAGTGCATCTATCCATCACATATCCACACAGCTCACAGTTAATAAAGGCCTTCTGAAGTGAAGCAATGCGTTTGTGTGAGAAAAATATCCATATTTAAAACTTTATAAACTGAAATAACTAGCTTCCAACAGACGGCCGTACTCATAGATTTTTTTGACGTATTGACGAACGTGGAAGCGCAGAGGATAGAGCAAAACAAAACACCGGTCATGAATTAGAAGTCTAAAATGAGGATTTCGATATAAGAGAAGAGGGGCTTGAGTTTGTTGCCCAGCCCTATTTGTTTGAACCGCGAGAGGCATCAAAGCTTGCTATACTCCTACATCCTGCGTCATATATTGCGTCAGGGGTTATTCTTTTGCCGACTTGCGTAGGCCGTCTGCCTGAAGCTAGTTATTTTAGTTTTTAAAGTTTTAAATATGGATATTTTTCTTACACAAACGCATCACTTCGCTTCAGAAGGCCTTTATTAATCATTTATAATAAATACGGCAACATTCCATAAAAACAATAATTGTCCATTTTGATTTCATGGCGACTGATTTCAAAGCATTGATGTCTGGCACCTGGTATCTCTTTATTATTGTTAAATGTTCAACCCAGGAGATCAAAACATCTCAGTTCTCTTATATTCGTTTGAAAATATTTCAAGGTATTGCAATCCAAAAGAATTCCAGTGTGACTTCCAGCTTGGCATTCACGTTTTCATTTTCCACTGACGTTTAATACAAATAGGAGGCCGTGTGCAGAGAAATCCATCATGCCAATAAAGACAAATGACCTTGAAAATAAGTGAACACATGTTTGAGTGGTTTCAAAAAAGAGATAGTTATAGATAATGTGGAACAATTCCGTGTTTAGAGAGGCCTAAAAAATCATGAAGATGTGAAAATCAAACACGTTCTCTTTATATATGATTCTTTGTTTCTTTTAGGCAAAAGTTGGATCTTTTGCTGGTGCAATGCACCCCTTATTGCCAGATACTAAACATGCTGCACAGAACATCCACATGCAACAGAGACCTGGAGAGAAGAACTATAATCCAAGCCAGGTTAAAGGTGAGGATCCAATCTGGTCAACCTTGTAAAATATTTTATAGGCTTTTTATTTATTTATAGAGAGGTTTATAGAACAGAATGCTTTTACATTATTGTTCATGTTACATTTAATGTAATTTATAATTTAAAAGGGGAAATTCAAAAAAATAAATCTGTCATCAATTACTCACCCTCATATTGTTTCTAACCTGCATAACTTTCTTCTGTGGAACATAAAAGATGATTTAAAGAATGTCTTAACTGCTCATTTCAACATAATCAAAAGAGGACTGTCAAGCTCCAAAAATGACAATAAACACCATTAAAGTATCGTAAAAATGGTCCATATGACTCATGCGCTATATTCCAAGTCTATTGAAACAATGCCATAGCTTTTTGTGAGAAACGTAGCCATTTTTACATTTAAATCTTGACATCTAATCAAATTTTTTATGATTCTTTGTTTTAATTTTGGAACATGACACATCCAGTCCACATTCACTTTCATTGTATAAAAAACAGTGGCCCCAAAAAAACCCCACACAAAAACACTTTTTTGGTAAACTGAAGAAAGAAAGTCATTGGAGCAACATAAATAATTTTGCACTACCATACAAAAATTTGGGGTCAGTAATATTTTTTTGTGACAGTAAAGACATTTATATAACAAAATTACTTATGTTGTTTTTATACAATATCTACTGATGTTGTTTCAATAAAATAAATGTTTTTTTTTTCTATTCATCAATCCTGAAGAAAAAAATGTATCAAATGTATCAGAAAAAAGCAGCACAACTGTTTTCAACATTGATAATAATAAGAAATGTTTCTTGAGCAGCAAATCAGCATATTAGAATGATTTCTGACGGCTCATGTGACACTGAAGACTGGAGTAATGATGCAGAAAATTCAACTTTAATTAAAGATACACTACGTAACTTTTTTGCTCAAAATACATCAATCCTTCTTCCAATCCTTTTTTTGTCTTACCTTGATTCACTATGGTAAGCCTATTATAATAGTGTTTACAGTGTCTCGTCATATCCGTAAACAGTGTTTCTCTTTTCTCGTTGCGTTACTTTAATGCGTGCATGTATGGTGTGGGAGTAGAACGCTAAATCTCGAATCTTCAAGGAATCACCCGTTTAAAAAAAGCTGAACAGAGGCGAGTCTGCTGGCAAAAAGAGAACACGAAAAGGCTCATAATAAAACAAGAATCAACACTGGCTTGACTTTTCAGAGATGGCGAGAACTGAAAGATTTGAAATGTTGTAAAAAACGACACGGAAATAGCATTTTTATTACTCAACAGGTAAGGTATTTTATTGAACAGATAGATTGCCATATGTAGCTCTCTTAACAGAGTTTATTGTAAAGCATTATCTATTGTGAAGGGTCATTATGGTTGTTGTAGCGCTGTGCTTGAATTTATTTTCAAGGAAGTACCGTGTCTATTAATGGGTAAAGCTATAGTCACGTCTTCAGCTAGTCAGCTTGAGATCCTTTCCATCTAAACTGGATATATTTCTTAAGCCTATAGTGAAAGTTTTATGAGCAGTAGGATAACCATATTTATCCACACAGTCACGCAGAGCCGAAGCACAACCAAAACAATGTTCCTCTGCAAACTGCATGCAGTTTTGTTTTTTAACTGCTGCTAGAGGGCCAAAAGTTACATAGTGTACCTTTAAATTTTAAAATATATTAAAATACAAAACCGTTATTTTAAATTGCAATAATATTTCACAATATTACTGTTCCCTTTCGAGAGAACTCGCACTGCGTCGGAACGACACTTTGGGGACGCTCCCTTAGCATTGCGCGTCTAAAGCATGAATGAAACTAAGACCGATCTTGATTGGTGCTACGTCATAACGTAGTATGTGACGGCATACCCAGAAGTATAAAGGGACGCCGGAACACAACAGCGCTAGCTTTTTCGCTCTTCAGCATGTGCGCTGTGTGTTGTGTGATTGAGAGACTGTTATTTCTAGTTTGTAAAATAACTGAGTGAAAGTGAAAATGACGAGTGAGCAGTTCAAAAGATGTGTACACCCCTGCCCTCGCTACATCACAAGTGGGGACATGCATCTAATGTGTGTGAACTGCTTGGGAGTGCAGCACGCTCGGTCAGCTCTCGAGGGAGCTGGCTGCGAGCATTGTGAAGCACTATCCATCAGAGTGCTGCGCTCCCGCTTGGCCGTGTTTGACAAGGCCGCCCAGGCTCGCGGTTCGGGTCCTGCGTCTGCTGAGGCGGCGCGGCGGCTCAGATCGTGGGGATCGCAAAGGGAACTGGCTGATGAGATCAGGACTGCCGAAGCACTTTCCCGGTCATCATCAGACAGTTCTGATGCCCTTCCTCCCCGTGCAGAAGCCAGCGCTGCGGCTTCTTCTGCTCGAGGAGAGGGTCCGATGTTTGAGCTATCTGCATCTAAGGATGTGGATGTGCTCAGCATCGAGGCGGGTGACGTTGAGGCTCATTCGTCACCTCACGTGCCCGCTTATGAGGAGCTCGTAGAGGTTGTGACTCGTGCGGTGGCCAGACTACTCATCAGCTGGCCATCAGAAGTGCAGGAAGTAAACTTGATGAGCGCTTCCTGCAGCACAGGTCTCAACCTTGCCATTTTTTCCTGATTTGCACAATGAGTTGTGCAAATCATTGAACAAACCACACTCTTCCCGCCTCTCTAATCCAACAGTGTTGGATTATATTAACATTATGGGGGCAGGAGAGAATGGCTATGGGAGGATGCCGCGTGTGGAGGAGGCTTTGGCCACCTACCTCTCTCCTGATGCGGCGTCCTCCCTAAAAACCCCGGTGCTGCCCACCAAGCCATGTCGCGATACATCTGCTATGGTGGGCAGGGCATATATGGTGGCAGGTACATGTCTGCATACCATGGCTTTGTTGCAGGCATACCAGGCTGACCTATTAAAAGACTTAGATGAGGGCGAGGGACCAACACCAGAGGATATTGCTGAGCTCCGCAGAGCGACAGATTTGTCTCTCCGTGTCACTAAGGAGACGGCCCACGCTGTCGGCAGGTGTAGTGGAGACCATACTCAGTTCCAGGGCTCCTTCCACGAGAAGGTTGTACGGCTTAAAGTGGAATGTGTTTTCACTTGGTGCAGGGAGCGTGAGGTGGACCTAGTTAACTGCCCAGTGGCTTCAGTGCTGGAGTTCCTCCAAGATCGTTTCTCTGCGGGGCTTACCCCGTCCACACTTAAGGTGTACGTGGCTGCCATTACGGCTTTCCACGCTCCTGTAAGTGATGGGCCTCTGGGGAGGCACCCTTTGGTCGTACGTTTCCTCCGTGGTACTTGGAGGATGAGGTCTGCGACTCGCTCCAGAGTTCCAACCTGGGATCTGGCGGTGGTTCTCGAGGGATTGGCTTCGGCCCCCTTCGAACCACTCAGGTCGGTGACAGATCGAGTTCTGTCGCTAAAGGTGGTGCTGCTCCTAGCTATCACCTCGCTTAAGAGGGTGGGGGACCTCCAGGCCTTGGCTATAACGCCGACTTGCCTGGAGTTTGCCCCTGGCAGAGTTAAGGCCATCCTTCATCCTAGGCCAGGCTATGTGCCCAAGGTGCCATCGAGTGTGGCACGGCCTACGGTTCTGCAGGCTTTTCATCCTCCTCCTCATGTGTCGGCAGAAGAGGGGAGACTTCATCTGCTCTGCCCGGTCAGAGCACTGCAAATTTATCTGCGGAAGTCTTCGCAGTGGAGAAGGTCGGACCAACTGTTAGTGTGTTTCGGGTCTCCTAAGAAGGGGCTGCCCGCGTCCAAGCAGACGGTCAGTAATTGGATCGTCCAGGCAATTGCCTTGGCCTATCAGGTGCGCGGTTTGCCTTCACCTTTGGCCTTGAGGGCGCATTCCACTAGGGGCATGGCCTCTTCTAGGGCCCTTCATATGGGGGTTCCTACTTCTGGAGATCTGTGAGGCAGCCGGCTGGGCTACCCCACACACTTTTATCAGATTTTATAGTCTGCACCTCCCTGCTCTCGTCCTAAGTGTGCCTGGGTTCCAGCTTCACACTAGGGCAGGCATGGTTTGTGGTGGCATAGTGGGCACTTCGTTCCCCAAAGTGTCATTCCGACGCAGTGCGAGTTCCCTGAGAAGGGAACGAGACACTGCGTCGCCTTGCCACGCCTCTCCATGCCTGGGAGCAACTTGCTTCATCGCGAAAAAGCTAGCGCTGTTGTGATCCGGCATCCCTTTATACTTCCGGGTATGCCGTCACATACTACGTCATGACGTAGCACCAATCAAGATCGGTCTTAGTTTCATTCATGCTTCAGACGCGCAAAGCTAAGGGAGCGTCCCCAAAGTGTCGTTCCGACGCAGTGTCTCGTTCCCTTCTCAGGGAACAAGGGTTACAGTCGTAACCCGAGACGTTTTTACTGTATTTTTGATCAAATAAATGTGGTGTTGTTGAGCATCAGAGACTTCCTTTAAAAAACATTACCAACTGCAAACATATGAACAGTAGTGTACATCCTATATCTATCATAAAATTATAAATCTCAATGTGTTTCAGGAGAGAAAGCTGGACAGGTCAGATACCAGCCACATTTCCTCTGCTCCCCTCGGCCCAACAGGACCGCCCTGGGCCCTCTGCCGCCTATAACGGAGGGTTTGGTACATGTCCATGAGAAAACTCATGCTGCACCAGGTATAGTTCATGAAATCTACCACAAATGACACTAACAATCAGATAAACGTTGACTATTCAAAAGCAGTTCTTGATTAGATCAACAACATCCTGTGCAGCACAGCAATGCCAGGAAACACAATGCAGAAACGTAAAAAAAAATATTACTGTGTTTGCCAGTGTTTAGTTAAAGGCCATTCAGAGGGTGAATGTTTACATCTTTAAGATCTTTAACACATATCAGATACCTGCCTCTGAATGCGCTCTATTCATGTTGGGACTTAAAGCTTTTAGTTTGGATTTTACCTTCCCATTGCCAAGAGGAAGTAAAAACTCATTCCTAAAATGTAAACCATTTTGATTTCAAGCAGCTTCTGCTTGCTGTGAAAAATAGTTGGATACACAGAATAATGGTTGCGCTTTAACCTAATGTCAAAATCGATCTTGATTCCAGATGAACAAATTACCTTTAAGACTAAAGTACAGAAAGACGAACTAAGAGAGAAGCCAAAAGAGAGAAAAAGACAGGATAGGAGTCTCAGGATAGAGGTTGACACATGCAGAGCTCAGATGACTCCAATCCCTGAGACAGAACCTGCACATCAGACTGAAGATCAAACAGTGAGTCCAATAACCAGAATAATCATCTTTAGTACATGTTCCTCTGGCTCTTTTTGTCTCTTTCCCAACAGTGACCTGAAATTCCCTCTCACCATGTAATTGACACTGTGCTTTTGGCATCATAAGACACTTGGAAAGGTCTACTCATAAGTAAACATCTGACCTTTAAGAGCATCTGATTTCATTTTCTTGCTTATTCTCTGTCACTGATGTAATATACTGTTGTTTATGTGAAGTATTTGGCTTTTGAACCTGTACAATGAAAAACGGAGAGCAGATACACTAAGGCGAAGTACTGTACATGTGAATTTGATCAAAAGTCTAAATGATAGCCACTTTTTAGTCCATGTGTTTTTCCAAACTACGTGACCATAACTTCAAAACTTAGCTAAAGAGCTTTTCATTATTTTGCTTTGACTTATACCAGATACTCCCACATCTTATCGACCATCTCAAGGATCTAAATGGCCGTGGGAAGCGCACTCGGATGGAGAGTGGAAATGGTGTTGCAGAGACGTGCCCTCTAAGGTCAGTGTATGTGGATTCGTCTTTGGAATACAGCCCACTCTCACGGGTCAACTACTACGGTGGACACATGGAGGGATCCCGCCAGAGTAAGACAAGAACTACATCAGTATTTCTATTTAGCGACCATTTAAAGTCCATAAAATCCACATATGACATCCAGATACAAGCCTGAAGTCATAAATTTGATAAGTATATTCTCCAAACTTTGCTTTAGTGAGACATTGTGGAGGTGAAACTCACATGAGGAGAGTGAACATAGAAACAGATCCCAGCTTCACCGTCTTCCACTTACCACCCATTAACCAGAGCCCGCTGGTCAACCCAGACTCTGACATCACTTTAACAATGGTAAGAATTTGGTATTTGTTAATTACACTCCAAGAAATGGCTGATTTATCTCAACCATAATCCTAAACCAATGCACTTCTTATAAACAAACCTAAAAAAAAAATCATCCTCTTGTTCTCTACTTTTCTGCATGTTAACTTCTTGACAACTTCTTGACAAAACTTGTCAAACATTTTAAAAAGAGAAAACACAACTAATATTACTGAAATATGTATTGTAAGAACACCTGGGGCTCTCATTCAAGCACAAACCTCAAAATGACTCTTTGCTATAAATAAACCTAACAAAAATTGCTCTTTGTTCTCTACATTCTGCATTTTAACATCTACTCTAGCTTCTGTACTACTCCAAATTACTCTTCCACAAGAAGATATGGATATTGTTGACTCTTGCATGATAAATTACTTATTTTTCTATTTTTTAATTCACTAAATTTTTTAAATGCAAATATTGTGGAATATTATTACAAAATAAAATACATTTTCTACTTTAATAGATTTTAAAATGTAACTTATTCCTGTGATGGCAAAGCTGAATTTTCAGCATCATTACTCCAGTCTTCAGTGTCACATGATCCTTCAGAAATCAGTCTAATATGCTGATTTGCTGCTCATTTTGTATTATAATTATAATTGTTCTGCTGCTTATTATTTTTGTGGAAACCGTGATATAATAATATAATTTATTTGATCATTTACTATGACTTTTGATTGATTTAATGCACTTTTGCTGAATAAAAGCATTAATAAAAAAACCTTCTGACCCCAAACTTCTGAAAATGACTCAAATGCATATAAATGATGCAGTTCTTTTGGAATTGTCTTGAAGAATAAACCCGAAATAACAGATACAAAAAGGAGTTGTGAGAATTTACCACAACAAGAACCACACGTACATCTCCCTGGCATCAAAGTGGGAACTACACATGAAAACCCCTCAGAGAGCCGCGTGCACAGGAAAGTGCTGCTGCTTTTCCCTGCACAAACAGAACATACAGACACCCATCAGCCAAAAGGTTTGCAACATCACATTGCACACTTTTACCAACAAATACATTTGTATAATGAATTAGTTTATTATGCCACGTTTTACTAACCGTTCTTTCTTTATTGTGCTTAGATGACCTTCATAGGACCCCTGTTAAGGAGCGTGAGCCATGTGGTGATCTGGAGCATACAGAGGGGCTAGACCAAAGAGGACAGGACCCTCTCTCTGACAACAGGTGCAGAATTATAGAGATGGACCTCGGGCATGTCATGTGGTCTGACGATCTAGAAAAAGGAGGTAATGATATTTCTTTTTTAGATTCAACACAGTGTGGCTTCTGATATGACTCACAACATATATGCTGAAATAAATACAATGACTTTGAGGCAGCACAAGCAACTTAACAAAAACAATCCATTATAGCCAGATCATTTTTGTGATATGATCTTTTCAAGTCTCATGCCCAGTGCTGTAACTGAAGCATTACCTAACAAATTCAAAAAGTGGTGCTGACATTCAATTCAAACTCAAAAACTTGTCAAACATTTTCAAAAGATAATATTGCTGAAATACATATTGTAAGAACACCTGGGCACAGAACTCAAAATGACTCCTCCTGAAAGTCAACAGCACTGCGGTATTGAAAACTGGTCAAGTGATGAAATAACACAAGAACACTGCCAAGACTATGACTTGTACATGTACATGCAATACCCAAGAGTCTGGAATCATGTGATCCTGCTTGAATTTTATAACACAGTAAAAACAACAGTTCTATTTGAATATGGTTCGAATTACAGGGTAATTGTTACATTTAAAAATTAAATTCAGTATTGAGGTGTACTGGCCTGTCTCACTTTATGATGGGTAAAGTTAAATGGCATTTTCTTGAGTGGTATTAACAAAATGATTAAATGTTAATATTGTAAAATGCAATTGAAAATAACTTTTTTCTATTTTAATATATTTTAAAATGTAATTTATTTCTGTGATGGCAAAGCTAAATTTCCAGCATCATTACTCCAGTCTTCAGTGTCACATGATCCTTCAGAAATCATTCTGCTGGATTTGATTTAGTGATATTAACTCCCTTCATTTGGCCATCACACAAGCCGACACAAATGTTTATTTATAAATTTGGATAATCATTTATTTAGGTAACATTTTACAATAAGGTGCAATTGATTAACAGTTAATGCATTAGGTATCATGAACTAACAATAAACAATACTTTTACAAAATGTATTAATCTAGGTTAAGTTTAATTTAATAATAAACCATTGATAATTTATGATTTATACAACTTGAAATGTTAGTGACCATGAAATCAAAATTGACAATTCATATTTTTAATGGAATATTGCAGTATTTATTATAAATGATTTATCTGTGTACTTAATTTTTTTTTTAATTCATGTGCTCATAAACTTTAATCAAAATAACTCCCCCTCCCTCTTGTGATGACATCTCTTCTCTTCTCTTCTCTGATGAGAAGGGCGGGATAACCTGTCACTCAAATGACATCACAGCAATAGCAAACCACAACCATCCAATCAATTCCTGATGGACAAAATCCAGTCCCGCCCGCCCTACAGTTTTTCTTGTTCAAGAAGCCTTTTCAATTGGATCTATGCCAAAATAGGGAAGAAAAGATTATCGCAACTTCCATTTCATGCCGACTTTAAAAGTGTGTTAGTATATGTAGTAATTAACATTAATCTTGATTAAAAACACTAATGCATTAACTAATACTAATGAGTTAAACCATTAATACAAATTCTTGCCAATTTATAATAGCTCTTTCTCATTTTTAACCATCTCATTTTTCATGCTGCTGACCGCCTTTCCTCTTCTCATTAGTTCACACATACTATCCTCATATGGAGCTTAAATAAGCTGTAAGCTCCAGGGCTGCAGTGGCTGGTAGAGCACAGCCCCCCTCTGAGGGCCGAGCACCTCTTCATGTGTGGCTCGGTTAGTGCTTGGCTGCAGCTAAATCAAGTCTTTAGACAGGCAGAGCAGTGGGGAGTGAGGACAGGGGTGGTGGGAGATCTCAGGGGCTGATATGGTAAATAACAACACAGAGGCTAAGGTTCAGTTGTCCACTAGCGCTTTGGGACCCAGGCAAAACAAGCGTCTATGAGATTTTCTGAGCAT
Organism: Coreius guichenoti; assembly: GCA_039654105.1. Classification (NCBI taxonomy): domain Eukaryota; kingdom Metazoa; phylum Chordata; class Actinopteri; order Cypriniformes; family Gobionidae; genus Coreius; species Coreius guichenoti. Next base: position 28,153,904 of record CM077172.1, on the reverse strand, counting down.
TTCTTGTTCAGTCTGAAGTACATTCTTTTCCTTTAATTCCCTCAGATCAACATCCCCCCCTTGGTCCATTGCCCCCCCTGGTGGGCCGGAGGGGTCCAGGTAAACAGAGCTCCATGGCTGTGTACAGACAGAACCTACATGACCCTGCAGACACAACCGAAGCACAGACAGGAAACACTAGAGGCTGTCTTCCTCCAGAGCTCAGAGGTAGCCAGATGCTTCATAAAGACTATTAAAGACAATTTAAAACAAGTAACAAAAAAGCAGGCCAATTGTTAGCTGGGCACTTCGTCTAAGTAAAGAAGCCTAGAAGAAGCCGGTGACAAGCAGGTCAATGTGTTAATTCTTTTGTAAAAGTAAAAAACAAAAACAATATAATATTTATTAAACTGTATAATATTTATTAAATAAATATATATTATAGATATATTTGTATAGTTACATTTTACCATAATATAGTTTTTTGTTTTGTCTTTTTTGAGTCTATGCAATTATGGAAAAATATACAGTAACTACAAAATAAATCATAAAAAATAAATAAATGTATTTGCATTATAGATATATTTGTAAAGTTCCATTTTACCATTACATAGATATTTTTGAGTCTATATAATTATCATATAAACTCAAAATATCTATATATTTGGTAAAATACATACATATATATATCTGTGTGTATTTACATAATATAACCATTTATAATATTTTATAAGCAAATATAATATATTCATATTATAGATATATTATAGTTACATTTTATTTTACAAGTATATAGATTTTTTGAGTTTATACAATTAGTGTACTTGCTCAAATTATTGTACGAGTTTATATCTGTCACGGCTTGGTTGCAGCAGAGAAGAAACTGGATCTAGGTGCAGCAGACTTTATTGCAAACAAAATCAAACAAACTGAAATACTCAGGACTCTTCAGAAATACGAAAAAACTGGAACAGAACAACCAGTACATAGCAAAGCATAGACGACAGACAACTGAACAGGACTCAACACAGGGCTTAAATACACCACAAACAAGAGAGGGTAAATTAACTAGACACACCTGAACAGAACTAACTCAATCAGTAACCATGGAAACAAACAGGTAAAGGACAAAGGAGAACTGAACCAATTAAAAGACTAGGGCTGTGTCCGAAATCGCCCCCTATACCCTTAAATAGGGCACTATTTGAGGGGACAGCCATTTGTAGTTGTGTCCGAAACCATAGTGGACGTTATCGAGTGCATTCATTCAATTTCACAATTCACTGCAATAACGAGTGTACAGCCGTTGTACGCTCAAAAGCTATAGAATACCCATAATGCACTGTGAGAGTCGCACGTCGAATGAATTCCCGCGTCTTACGACAAGATGGCGCCCGTGGCTTTTCCAAACCACTTTTCCAATGTGGCTACAGCGTATATACAGGTATAAATTCCTTTTTTATTGATTATTAAATTGTGTAATTGCGTTTTATACATGCTAGTTTCCATGGAAGTTCAAGATAAATCTTTTCATTTACTGGAGCTGCAAGTTTGCTACGTTTCAACTGATTATTAAACAGCAAGCACAAACTGCAAAAGCGGCAGCCCTTTCAGTGCACTCAGTGTCCGAATTCACTCACTCATTTTCATTCACTCCTTCAAGTGGACTATATTTAGTGGAGTGGAGTGAATGAGGGTATAGGGGGCGGTTTCAAACACAGCATAGAAGATTAACAAGGAAATTCAAACATTTCAAAACAGATAAAAAAAACAAACTCTAAACATGAACAAATAAACTCAAAACGTGACAGTACCCTCCCCCTCCCGGAAGGCGCGTCCTTGCGCCATAATACATCCAAGGGGTGGGAGGGTGGGTGTCCTAGAGGCTGACAAGGGGCGGCTTCGGAAGAACAGGATGGCTCCAGGGCAGTGCCAAGAGTTTAGGGGGCCAGGGCAGTGCCTACAACTCAGGGGGCCAGGGCGGCACTGAAAGTTCAAGGGACCAGGGCATTGCAGGTAGCTCAGGGGACCAGGGAGGTGCCAGTGGCTCAGGAGACCAGGGAGGTGCCGGCGGGTCAAGGAGCCAAGGAGGATCGCCTTCGTGGCCTTGCCAGGGAAGCCAGGCTTGGCCACTATGGCCGGAGACATATAGCCCCCCCTCCCCCAACATTTTCTTGGGAGGAACTATGGGTTTATGGACTGGGGCAGAACCTGGAGCGAACACATGGGCCGGAGCCGTCACCGGACTCTAGTCAGGGCCGGAGCCATCACCGGGCTCTGGTCAGGGGCCGGAGTGGATCGGTGTGTGGCCCAGACACACATAACTGTTACAACCATTATGGACAGGCCCATCTCTTTGATACCACCAGGGCAGACTGGAAGGACAGGATCTGGAATTTCACTCACTTGAACGGACTGGGGAATTTCTCTCTTTGGAGCGGACTGGGGAGTTTTATTCCCTGGAGTGGACTTGGAGATTCCACTCTCTGGAGTGGATTCGGGGATTTCATCCTCTGGAGCGGATTCGGGGATTTCACTCTCTGGAAGCATTGTGACCATTGTAATTGGCAATAATGTAATCCTTATAGCAGGAATCTTTCTTACTGGAGTGGACTCAGAGATTTCATTCACTGGAACGGACTCGGGATTTCACTTACTGGAAGCATTGTGACCACTGGAATTGGCCATACTGTACTCCTTATAGCAGGAATCTTTCTTACTGGAGTGAACATTACTCACTGGAAGGGATTCTGGAGCAGACTCAGGAGCGGTGGGAGTGGGGCCGGAATCTTCTGCTGGGCAGAAGGTATTGTTGCTCTATGGTTTTCCAGCACCCACTCCACAAACTCGGTAAAACTCCCCTGAGGACCCACACCGGATAGGCGTGCTTCAGTTTCCGCATTCAAGCTGGCCAGGTAGAAAATGCACAGCGATCGGTCTGGAAAGTTTGTGAGGCACGCCAGTTGTTGAAACAACAGTTGGACTGCTGGTAGATCCATCCTTCAGTTATCTGGTCTGTCGGTCTGTCACTGCCTGGTTGTAGCAGTCTTTATTGCAAACAAAATCAAACTAACCGAAATATGAAAACATGAACAGAACAACCAAGACAACGACAGACAACTGAACAGGACTCAACACAGGGCTTAACACCACAAACAAGGGTACATTAACTAGACACACCTGAACAGAACTAACTCAATCAGTAACCATGGAAACAAACAGGGAAAGGATGGAGGAGAACTGAACCAATTAAAAGACTAGAAGATTAACAAGGAAATTCAAACATGAACAGAACAGAGAAACAGATTAAAAAAAAGCTCTAAACATGAAACAAATAAACTCAAAAGGAGACAATATCAATACAACGGTAAAATGTAACTAAACAAATTAATTTATAATATAAATATAAAGGATCGCTAAAGATGTTTGCTTCTAAAGCTGTGCATATATTAAACACTTTTTGATTTAGATGCTTTTGATTTGTCAATATTGTACATTTCTGAAAATACTCAAACATACAAAAACGTATGTGTAAACATTACGTTCAAATGCTGAATAGTGAGATTATACTGGTACTTCATCATATTAAATATTAACATAACATTGACAACATATTTCTGTGTGCTTGTGCACATCTATGACACTTAGTTTGATATGTCTAATGCAATGACGTCTACATTTTTACATGTGGCTTAAGGTCAACTTTTTCCTTTTTTAGGTTTGTCAAGTCTCACTGTTTGACTCTGTTTGTTTTCAGAATGGCAGGGAGGCAAAGCGTTGGGCACCTTAATAATGGGTCCTGATGGTGAAATCATACGCTTGTCTCTCTGGGATCCCGCAGTTGACACAGAGGACCACCCAATAAAGGGTGATGTCACACAAGGTCACGGTAATCGAAGCTTTACTTGGTTTTATATTGTGCTCAACCAAATAAACACAGAACACAGTAATGTCTATACTGGCTTTTGCTAGCAGGGCTCTTAAAGAAAAGAAGAAAAAAAAACGCATTAAAATGTTCACAAGATGTTATTCTCAACGAAGTGTGTTATTACTTATTATGCTGTAAATGTACCTTGTTGTCAGGGGAGTCTGTGTTAGTGTATTACAAGAACAGAGTAGGAGCTGGGTAAGAGTTCAGGTCAAATAAAGGAACTCTGAAGGGGAAACACAGGAGACAAAATAAAAATAGAGAGCAGAGGAGGTCCGTAACAGACTGAGATGATGTTAACATGAAGAATGTACCTCTTTGTTTCCAGTTCTTAAGGTTGTGACTTCTGAGGGAGATTTGAAACAGCCTTGGACGATCCTTATACAGGACTACACCACAGATGAAGGTTAGAGTTTCCAAAGCACAGGAAGAATTTAATCTTGAGTGTGTGGATTTATTATTGAACATGGTTAATATGAAACAATATACATTCAATTACTCTACCATTCACAGCTTTGGGGTCGGTAAGATTTTAAAATATTAAAGATTTTATAATATTATTATAATCTTATGCTCACCAATGCTGCATTTTTTTGTTCAAAAAAGAAAGTTAAAAAAAAGAAGAAAAACAAATACAATTTAGAATAACTGTTTTCTATCTTAATTATATTATATTCAGCATCATTACTGCAGTCTTCAGTGTCTCATGATCCTTCAGAAATCATTCTAATATGATGATTTGCTGCTCAGAAACATTTTTTTATTATAATCAAAAATGAAAATAGATGTGCTGCTTAATATTTTTGTGGAAACAATGATACTTTTTTTTCAGGATTCCTTGATGAATAGAAAAAGATGAATTCAAAAGAACAGCATTTATTTGAAATAGAAATCATTATAAATATCTGCATTGTTGTTGAATTAGCAAAAAATCGTACTGACCCAAACTTTTGAATGGTAGTTAATATTATTATTTTAATAATTAGTATTAATAATGTTCATATTAAAATTTGTATATACTAGTATTAATAATCAGATAATATAATAATATAATAACAATAATTGTAAAATTCTATTATTTGGCTACTCTTTATATATGAGTTTCTATCTGTTGGGCTCATTGTCTGATGTAGCTGTAGATGTCTTAGTATGGATTCACTTAAGAACCTTTCAGCAAATTTGCATTTTTACATAACCAACCTTTTTTAGAAATTAATCCCATCCTCAAACTCATCTCATATGGGCCCTAACGAGAGAGAGAAAATAGTACAGTACAATGAAACACAAACACACAAACATGCATATAAACCACAAGCTGCCCCCTCCCACTCTCATGCTGGCTGCTTCACATCTGGTAGTGGTTTGCAGCAGTGAGGTATCCCTGACAGAGAAACCCGACCCCACCCCCCCCCAGGCTGAGGCCTAATCCCGGCCCAGGAGTCTGTGTGACTGACAGAGGCTGTGTTTTCTCAAGCCGACCTCTGGAGCTGCTCTGTTTCCTTTATCCTGTCACTGGTCAGACACTCAACCCCCACCGACCCGCCTTAGTCCACCAAACCCCCTCCTCCATCGGCTCGCCATGTAAGCTCTCTCTTCATTCGCCCTTTCCTCTATCCAGGCCCCTTCTGAAACAGACACTTTCTAAATAAAGACTGTTTGAGCAAATGGCTATCATCCCGAGGGCTATATCCCCATACCATGATACATATCAAAACACCACAGCATAACTATCTGATACCATCATTGTACTATGGTACTGTGAGAGTACTATTTTGTTGTTAGATTCATTTGGGTCCCACAGGTGTCTTCAACTATAGTATTAACATTTAAATTAATCATTTGCTGCCATGCTTATTGTGTACATACATGTTTTTACCTTGTACCTTATATTGTAATTACATCAGTAATTAACCCTTCCCTTACCTTTTAACCTACCCACACCACCAAACCTGCCCCTAACCTTACCCGAATCCCACCTCAATAGCAGAAACACAATAAATACATTGTACTTATTTTTTTATGTAAGTACATAGACACCTAATATAAAGTGTGACCATTTTTATAACAAGTTCTAGTAAATCCCCTACTGATTTATCTGAGTCAAAGCTAAGTTTTAGCTACAAAACAGCCAGACGTGTGTTACAGCAGGCTATTCATCCATTAACATTAGTGCTGCAGACAGCTCTTTACGTTAACCTAAAACCAAATGCCAATACGTGTCGTGTGTCCTTGTGCTTATTCTGGGACGTTTTATGCTTGTCTGTCTGGACACTGACAATGTGCTAACAAGTTGTTTGCCAAAAATAGTAAGGAGTGTTCAGAGGTGCCACATAGCATTCTGGGGTGTCTGGAATGCTGGAGAGGGGTGGCGTTCATTAGAGATTGACCCTCCACCAGCAGAAGAGAAGGAAGAAATGTGAAAACAAGAGGCAGCAATATTCCCCTGCTTTATGAAGCTTATTAAGTGGATGTTTTCATTCCCATTTGTAGAAACATTTATTTATTTTGACCCAAGGCTGATATTGCAAATAATATTCTATTGATATAGCAAAATATTGATAGTCCTTCTAGACTTCCGCTGACTAGGATTTCTAAAGAAAATCTTGTGCAGGTTTTTATACATGAAGCCCCAGGTCTTTTGTGAAAAAAAAAAAAAAAATGAGAGATCAAAATAATAAGCTACATTAATCCAAAAAGTTCAGTAGATCTCATATTTAACAACAGATAAGTGTGGCAAGTTTAAAGGGTTAGTTCACCCAAAAATGAAAATTCTGTCATTAATTACTCACCCTCATGTCGTTTCAAACCCGTAAGACCTTCGTTCATCTTCGGAACACAAATGAAGGCTTTCTGAGCCTTGAAGGAGTTAATTAAACAGCTGTCTATGGAGGGGCTTGAGAGCTCTCGGATTTCATCAAAAATATCTTAATTTGTGTTCTGAAGATGAACGAAGGTCTTACGGGTTTGGAACGACATGAAGGTGAGTAAATAATGAAAGAATTTTCATTTTTGGGTGAACTAACCCTTTAAAGTCGACATAAAACAGAAGTCACGATAGTCTTTTCCAAGTAAAACGGCTTCTCCAACAAGAAAAAATGTAGGGCGGGACATGATTTTTTTCCATTGGGAATTGATTGGATTGTTGTGGTTTGCTATTGCTGTGATGTCATGTGAGTGACAGGTTGTCCTGCCCTTGCGCCAGTAAACACATCATCAGAGAAGGTAACTAACAGTTGACATATAATGTTTTATATTATATTTTATATGTAAAAACAAGCGCAAATTCAGGTAAAACAAATCTAGAGATCAGTGAGACAGACAAAATCAAGAAAAAGAGAGGACGAGATCGCAAGCTGAAGAGCATTTCTGTTGTTTTTTGGCAGAATTTGTGTCATTTAGGATGAATAATTGCAGTTGGTGGGTGGGTAAGATCAGAGGGCGAGGAAGGTGAGTGGGGTGTGGAGAGACAGAGCAGCGTTCTCACTCACAGCGCACAGGAAGAATGTGGAACAAAATGCAGCCCTTCTCTCCTGAGGATGAGGTCGCTGCTGCGTTCACACAGCCTTACGGGCGAACATGTGAGGCTCTTTCCATCCCCCCTTAGTTAAACTCGCTCCCTCACACTGTCTATCTCCTCCACACACCCGTTTCTTTGCCTCATTGACATCAAAGCAGCGCTGGAACCCATTAAAGCAGACAGACTTGCTGAAAAATAAACCATCACTGACTGGTGCAGGGGTGCAAAATAACTGGCCGCTCTGTGTCCTGCCTATAGGCCGGTGGCGGGTACACATGCTGTGATCCAGCGAAAGACACAAAGAAAACACTGCAGATCCTACAACAGGACACTGAACATGCTCGCTCTCTCATGGTTTAATGCAGAAGACAGAAATCTGGCATTCAAAAGTTTGCGTGAGAATATCCGTGCCAGCAAAATACATTGTACAAGTGGCAAACTGAGAAGCTGCGGTTGCTATTGTACAACCTAAATCAAACAGCACAGAACTATTTTCTCAGACAAAAAGATCTGACTGAGAAATGACTAGACATATAAACATACTATTATAAATACATTTAGCATGGCAAGCTGAACTGCTGTCATGTGCTGTTGAGGTTTTTGTGAGCGATCATGTTTGGGACAGGCCTAAGTTAGTTGTGCCCCCTGGTGGAATATAGCACTTTTCCATGAGGTTTATCCACGTGATTAGAGGCGACGCAAACATACTAAACTTTAGTCTTACGACAACTCGGTGCATTCATGTCATGTCAGAATGATTGTATTTACAAGCTGAGCACAGCCATGAAGTTGTAATTACGAGTGGGAGATTAACCAGCCCTGACTTTCCAAGGTGTGTTTCAAGATTTGTGGCACAAGAAAAATTGGTATTGATCATAATAAGCTGTGAATGTTGATGGTACAATTTAGTTTGGCATTTTGTTTACAGTTGATGGAGATTCATTTAGCTGGATTATTTGTAACCAAACTAATACAATAAACCAAATTACAGATAAAATATCAAGAAGTCTTTGTCTTTGTCAAGAAGTCAAATAGTCCAGCAAATCCATTTCATTCCAAAGAAAATCACATGACCACATATTACATCGTAATTACGACTTCTAAACTTTTAAGTACAGTTTGAACCTCCCAGGATGCAACATGACTTCCATTTTACTGAAAACAGGCTACAATTCACAACAATTTGTCATCTTTCTAATTGCATTTAGAGCCCCAAATATTATTTTTGAGTCACTTAAAATACACTACTGTCTGTAAGTTTTTTTTTATTTATGTTGTTGTCTCTTATGCTTAAAAACAGTATTATTGTAAAATATTATTATAATTTATAAAAACTCTATTTTAATATATTTTAACATTTATTCCTGTGAGGGCAAAGCTAAATTTATAGCATTATTACTCCGGTCTTCAGTGTCACATGATCCTTCAGAAATCATGCTGATTTGGTGCTCAAGAAACATTGTTCTATTAATGTCAATGCTGAAAACAGTGTTGCTTAAACTTTTTGTGGAAAACATGATGAACAGAAAGTTCAAAAGGACAGCATTTCTTTGAAATGTAACATTACTGTAACTTTTCATTAAATTAATGCATTCTGACTGAATAAAAGTATCTTTTTTTTCTTTGAAAAAAGAAAAATCTTACTGACCCCAAACTTTTGAACAGTTTTAAATGCATATATTAACTCCTTTAAAAAGTCATGCAGAAACATGCTATTTCTGTTTGCAGAGGAAGTCGCCACAAGTACTACTGAAGAAACTACTTCTAACATGGAACAGCTTGACTCTAGTCATAAGGTATGACCTCAAGCAAACCTTTCCATCCTACCTGGATCGCAAAACATCTCACTATATCTGCTGAGAGTCAGAGAGACACTTTTATAATCTAGTATGAAATATTTTCTAAGTAAGAGAGAAGGAATTAAACGTGAACTACAGTTCAGTGCACTCCACCTCAATATAGCAAAGTCAGATTAATCCCTTTGAATCAAAGCCAGTTCTGTTCACAAATTAATGACATTTCCATTACGCAGACAAAGCCAGCATGCTTTTCTTCTCAATTAATACTCTCATTATACTTCCGCGTGGAGCACAGCATGTGTCAATCAGTAGTTGTTATTAATCAAGCAATATGTAAGGTGCAATCTATTGTTACATTGATTTTGTCTTTTTTTGAGAATTCAAGGACACTGCTAAGTGCTTTTTTGGCACCAGAGAAGTTTTCCATCCCTGTGATCCTTAACATTGTGCAGAGCAATGGCAGAAACACAAGAACTTTGCACTGTAAACTAATCATACATTTTCTTTAAGGTTTTGATCTAAACTGCAACTTCTTTGGCCAGAAAGCTTTGATGATCTACGAGCCTGAAAGCATCTAGGAATTCTTCAGGATAATTGTTTTTGCGAAAATCACAAAATATTTGTGTGGTGTTTTTTATAGGCGTTTAAAGTCAGTCAACTTGCAGAGAAAACTAATGCTAAGAAGAAGCAGTATCCTTTAGGTTCCTACAATAAAGCAGTCCGGAAGACACAGGTGAGTCTTTTTACACCTGTATACAGATAAATATTAAATCGATGTTGACCTCTGGGGAATTGCAGGATCATGTTTTTATGAAAATCACAAAAAAGGTAAAATGCTGCTTTCTGTAGGTGTTTAAGGTCAACACTCATGCAGAGACTAGTGCAGAGGAGGAAGAGGAAGATGAAGAAGAGGAAGAAGAAGAGGAAGATGAAGAGGAAGAAGAAGAAGAAGAAGAGGTCTATGAGAATGAGGAGGATTGTTTAGGCTCTGAAAATGAACTTGTTAATAATGGAAAGGTGAGTCTCATTTCATGTCATCATGTCCTTCCAAAATCTGTATGACTTTCTCTATATACTTTTTTTTTACATTTTCTTTCTTTAGTGTGTAATGTTGCTGTTTGAGCATGAAAAAGTCTGTAAAGTTACAAAGCACAAAGTCACTCCAAAGGGAGTTATTCTCTATATCAGTAAGCACTGTTTCTAAACTCCCTGAAAGGCCTTGATTGTAGTCTAGAGTTTTCTTCCGGGAACAGACACGTCACAATATTCCTTATTTAAATAATTCCCGCCCAAGGCATATGCAAAAAAGGGGCGAGGCCTGGTTGAGTTGCGGTAGTAGTGTGTTGAAACTCACGGATATGGTAAGGGCCGTGACATTTCTGTAACATACTCGAAGCGGTTGACCAATCACAACACAGTTGCCGACCAATCAGAGCACATTGTGCTTTTCAGAGGAAACACCGCATTACTGACAGACTGGGAAGGGAGGGGCAGCAACAATGTAAAATATATGAAAAATAATGTGTTTATGTGTCTAGTAGATCCTAAAACAAAATCAAGACTTTGTAAAAGAGCATAATATGACCTCTTTAAAATTCCCTCTGCATTACACATTCAGCTATCTGCAAAACAATGCCAACAGTAAGATCAGTATCCTGAATCAGTAAGTCACTGGAATACAAACGAAAACACTGCTATCACACGTGTGAATCTCTTCTGTAGGTGTTTAGAATGAAAGCGCACACGCGACAGAATAATGCAGAAGATGAACATGATGATTTAGGCTCTGACTGTCAGATAATTCAAGAACAGGTGAGTTTAACTCTTTTAGCACACTATGGGATTTGTTACAACCAAGTAAGAGTTCACCTAAAGCTGGTTTTGTGGAAATCACAATAAAATACGAGAGACACTGTTTTCTGTAGGTGTTTAAGGCCAGATCACGTGCAAAGCAGACTACTGCCAGGAGGAAGGAGGATTGTTTAGACACTAACAGTGAAATAATTCAGGAGGCAGAGGTGAGTCTTGCTCTTTTACCTGTATGCCGTTTAGAATGCTATTATGAGATTGGTTTCCTTCAACCTCTGCAGCTAGAAAGTCTTAACTATAGGTATATCTATAGGACTGTGCAAGCTTTGGGGGTGTTGATGTACTCGATCTACTCCATCTGCGTATTGCTCATCATACTGAATCTGATCCAGATGTTCCAGAACACGTTTTTTCCTCAGCTTTTTGCTCGAAATGTTGCTTTTTTATGAAACTTACCCACATCCAAGTGTTGATAAAAAAAAGAATGCTTTAAGATAAAACCGTTTTTTTGTTTAAAAGCAGAGGCTCTTTCTTTTGATATATTGCATGTTCAGATATTCATACAACAATATATTCTGGGGGCCATGATAAAAAATGATCAAAAATGGTGGCTGGCAACTTTAAAAAAAAAAAAAACGCTGGCGGGAAAGAGTTAATAGTCTGTGAAGTCTAAACCATATTTAGAGTAGCTGACCTAAAAGCTACAGAATTAAGTGGAACTAACAAACTCAAAATAAGTAAAGTGCTGTTTTCTGTAGGCGTTTAAGGTCAGATCACGTGCAAAGCGGACTACTGCCAGGAGAAAGGATGATTGTTTAGACACTGACAGTGAAATAATTCAGGAGGCACAGGTGAGTCTTCCTCTTCCACCTGTTCTTGTTTAGTATGGTATTATGAGATTGCTTACCTTCAATCTCTGCCACCAAGAGGTCTTAATAATCTATGAAGCCTAAACCATCTTCAGACCAGTGGACCTAAGAGTTACAGAATTAGATGGAAATAACAAACTCAAAATATGAGAGATGCTGTTTTCTGTAGGTGTTTAAGGTCAGATCCCGTGCAAAGCAGAATAATGCCAAGAGAAAGAAGGATTGTTTAGACACTGACAGTGAAATAATCCAGGAGACACAGGTGAATCTTCCTATTTTACCTATATATCATGTAGCACACTATTATAAATCTGATTAACACAACGTCATAATAATCTATGAAGCCTAAACCATATTGCTACCATGCAACACTTGAACTAGAGTTTCAAGGATAACTGATTTTGAAGAAATTGCAATGAAATATACTACCATTCAAAAATTTGGGGGCAGTATAATTTGATCATGTATTTGATCAAAAACGCAGTAAAAATAGTAATATGTTGATATATTATTAAAAGTTAAAATCACTGTTTTCTATTTGAATTCTATTTCTTATTATCAGTATTGAAAACAGTTGTGATGCTTCATATTTTTGTGAAACAGCGATACATTTTTTCAGGATCCTTTAATGAATAGAATGTATTTAATTTTATTTTAACATTATACATGTCTTTAGTGTCACTTTTGCTCAATATAATGGATTCTTGCTCAATAAAAGAATTAATTTATTTAAAAAAATATAAAAAATATTTCACAAACGGTAGTGTAAGAGTGATAATGTTTTCTGTAGGTAATTAAGGTCAAATCACGTGCAAAGCAGACTAATGCAAAGAGGAAGGAGGATTGTTTCAGCCCTGACGGTGAAATAATTCAGGATGCACAGGTAATTCTTCCACTGGTATAAGATGTTACATGCAATTATAAGTTATCCATTAACGCCTGGTTTAATCTGACTGAGCCTTATCCCGTCTCTCTCAAGGTCTATTTACCTGAGGAGAGATTAGAGGAAATGAGCAGCTCCACAACTCAGCAGCTCAACAAAACCGGTAACCTGAGTTACAGCTCAACACAGCAACATAAAAAGCAATGGTGCTGATCTGGTATCTAAGCTCTGCCCTATATTTTACAGTCTGAGTAGACTGTTTACCATCCAAAAGAACAGAGCAAGAACCATTCTTGCATTTACTTGCTTCAAATCCATTAAGTGTTTTACCTAAACTTCTCTTTATATTGACAACAACAGTAAATCTGCCCACAGGAGAGGAGGCCACTGGGGTGCAAAGAAACCGAAAAGTAAAGACAACTTTAAAGCCGGAAATGGGGGTGACACGGGGGTCAAGGAAGACCAAAGGTGCTGCGCCTGCTATCAGCCCAAAATCAACACATTTCACTCCCAGAGCACATTCACCGGAGTCTCTGTCTCCTGAAGGACAGACAGAAATCCAGACAGGATTACCAATGGAGGCAAAGTGAGTCTCAGTCACATGTCATGTTGTGTTCTTGTGTTTGTGTTTATAAATTCTGTACTGATGTGCAGGACCGGTAAGCATGATTGCCATGCTTGTGTATTTGAATTCGGAAAGCCAAATGACAATAAATTCCCTGAATAATGTTCCCAGTGTGCACATCTATCCAAATAAATGATGCATAAGGGATTGCATTATGTTGCAAATGTTTATATTATTGTGCTAAATTGTGACCCGGTCAGAGTGAAACGGTAACAAAATACTGCTTTAGTTAACTGGCAGTTATAGTTTATAATTATAGTTTATCAGAGAGGGTTAGAGGGTTTTATAATAATAAATACGACCCAGTGCTTTTTCTAATTAATGGACAATCAATCCCCTAAACGTCCTTTTAATTTCCCTGAACTCCTCCCTCTTGCTTTCCGCCGCTTCATCAGTTTTTACCTCTTCAATCATCAGCCTGCTTGCATTCCTGTCGTGTTTTGGGCATACACAAAGCAGGTTGCGACTTCAAGTCAGAGGTCAGACAGAGGTCAAACAGCCTGGCTCCAAGGTTTTTGGGACTCATTAATATCCTGTCTAATCACTGTTTGCATTCCTCTCTCGTCACTCCATCCGTCCCAGTCTCCGGCACTCTTTGATTGCAGCTCAGATTTCAGCCCGAACCCTTCTCAGGCCCTGTGAGCGGTGAGAAAGCCGAGAAGAGATTAGGGTATCGCTTCACATCTGAGCTCTTATCATTAAATCTCTCTCACTCCCTACCTCACTCCGTCTGGGCTACATCTTAACCCCAACACCAGACTTCCGACACTGTCCTCCAGTTGATTCCCATTAATACTTGATATCCTTTGTTGTTGTTTTTGACAGCATGGGTCATTCGAAGAACACAGGTGGAAGAGAAGATGCACAACACACGCTGGTGGAGAAAGTAAAGAAAAATAAAAAACTTAACAAGCAAACCGTCAAATCAAAGGGGAAGACTGTTCAAATTCATAAAGACATTGAGACCCAGAATACCAGTGTCCCAGATGATCCCACTTCTGCCGCAAAGAAAGTGAGTTACATACTAGTCCATATGCTCTTATTTATTTTATATGCCTTATAATTGTTATAATATGCTCTCAATCTGCAGAAGAAAAAGAAAACAGAAAAACAGAAAATAGAAGAGGCTGAAGAAGAAGAAAAGGAAGAGCCTAAAAAAGCCCAGAACTCAATAGTTAAAGTTAAAACGAAGAAGAAAAAGGGTCAACCAGCATTTGTTGTAGGTGAGTTTATGTTGAGATAAGGTAGGCAGCATTTAAGTTTTAAGTAGCTACAAAACAGCATTTAAGTTTTGTAATAGTTTAAACAGATTTTATGCACACGGTTATATATACACTATCATTCAAAAGTTTGGGGTAAGTATGTTTTTTAAAAGAAACTAATAATTAATTCAGCAAGGATGCATTAAATTGGTCAAAACTGACAGCAAAGACATGTATCATGTTATAATAACATTTATTAAAAATATTTTATATATGTGACCCTGGACCACAAAACCAGTCATAAGGGTTATAGGACAATATTACAACTATTTGAAAATCTGGAATCTGAGGGTGCAAAACAAATATTGAGAAAATCGCCTTTAAAGTTGTCCAAATGAAGTCCTTAGCAATGCATATTACTACTACTAATACATTTTTTATATATTTACGATAGGAAATTTACAAAATATCTTCATGGAACATGATCTTTACTTAATATCCTAATGATTTTTGGCATAAAAGAAAAATTAATAATTTTGACCCATACAATGTTTTGTTGGCTATTGCCACCAATATACATGTGCGACTTATGACTGGTTTTGTGGTCCAGGGTCACATATATAAACGATATATATAATAGAAAACAGTTATTTTAAATTGTAATTCCATTTCACAATTTTTTTGTTTTTACTGTATTTTTGACATAAAAAAGGCAGCCTTGGTGAGCATAGGAGACTTCTTTCAAAAACCTTATTGCAGACACCAAACTTTTGAAAAGTGGTGTATATTTATGTTTATTAGAAGCAACCCATTAGGTTAAGACAGCAATTTCATAAACAGAACAAAATTAAGAACATGTGAAAGAAAATATAATTTCAATGCGTTTGTTTTAGGAAAACCTCGGCCACAGGAAGCTGAATGGATGGCAAATCCAGTAGATGAGCCTGAGAGACAGATGACCTTTCAGAGAGAGGTGAAAACTCACGACACAGCGGATGACCAACTACAAAACTCTGAGAACACACAAGAACAAACCTATATTGACTCTGGGGATGACATGGATGCTGATACAGACTCAGAGAGTACAGACACACATGAAGCACACGAAGACTCTCCCAGATCAGTTTACAGCAGTCACAGATCGCAGCACTCACTCAATACAGCATGTTCAGATGCCAGCATTCACAGACTCTCACAGAATTCCATCAGAACCTCCTCAATGGGGGTGGCTGCCCACTGCGGCCCGTGCAGCCCAGCACCCCTGTCTCTTATCCACCTGCCTCCTCAGTCAACACACCCTCCTGCCTCACACCCCACTAAATCTGAGCCCGACACCACCAAATCTGAGACAGGCAATGATGTGAGTATTTCTCATTCAACAGCTAGAAATATATACCAGGGGTAGCCAACCCTGCTCCTGGAGGGCTACCTTCCGGCAGACTTCAGTTCCAACACAATTGGCTGTTGTTTTCAAGTAATCCTGAGCACCTTAATTAGGTGGTTTGGGTGTGTCTGATTACAGTTGGAGATAAACTCTGCAGGATGGTAGCCCTCGAGGAGCAGGACTGGCTAGCCCTGATCAATATAATTGTATACAGTTTATATCAGACTGTCAGTCAATTAGTGGTGAGGATTTTACAGTGACTGTCTGCAGTTACAATAGGTGGCGACAAGTGACTGACTTTATAAATGAGTCAAATCTTTAATTTACCAATTTGTTCAAGCATACGGATTCATTCAGGAATGAAATAAGTGAGTCATTGAATAGTTCACTTAACCGTTTTGTTAATAAACACTGACTCATTCAGGAGCAAAACACCACTGTTTATTGCACAGTGTTGCAACTGATGACTATGATTTCACTTCATTTGGAACTGTTTTTGTTGATAGAGAAAACGTAGACATTAGAAGTAACTGGAAATACTGTGTCTTAAACAAAATATACTCAATATAGAGTGCCTTAGTGCCTGCCCACTTTTTCAGCAGCTTTGGTTCTGGAAGTATTTTTCCCATTACGACATCTTTTGCAAAGCTTCATGGGAGTGGGTGGGCACTAAAGAGCTCTTTTGACATGATTTGTTTGTCGCACGATTTGCTTTCGCTGATTGGTGGAGATTTCTCTATAGAATCATGGGTAATGTAGTTTTTCACTAGAAATTCTGCTGTTGAACACAATTTTTTTTTTATTAAGTTAAAATAATGAAGGCTGATGGCTTGATCAGAAGTACATATCATTGATTAACAATCTTAGTTAGGTCTTTAAAAATGTAAAACCTTGTAATTAATTTATTTAATTAATTTAAATATTAAAAACCTTGTAGTTTTGTCTTTAAAAGTTACCGTAAAAATCAATTCCCATATGGAGAAAATGAATGAGAAATTTAACTCCGGAACCCAAATGTTGCGCTAAACTTCTTTTTCATTTCTTAATTTTATAAGTAATATCACGTTTGCAGTTGTGCTGTTCATCTGAATATCAGCACTCTTGTCTGTGTGTGATATTACTTAAGTACTTGTAAATAATGTCAAAACAATCACTTGTCATATTACCGTCATATTCATAACCCTACCATTGATTTCACTATTAGGTTAAAAGCAGCGAGGTGCCAACTAACAAAACTGACAAAAAAGCTGCAGCGCTGGCTGAAAAGGCAGAGCTTCGTCGTCTGGAGGTGGAGAAGAAACGGAGGGAGAAAGAGGAGGAAAAGAAGAGACAGCAAGAAAAAGAGGAGACAGAAGAGAGGATGAGGCTGGAACTGGAAGAAGAACAGAGGAAGAGAGCAGAGGAAGCGAGGTACAATGTGTCACTGCTTTTTGGATACAAATACTGTAACGAAACCCTATATCCCACAGACACTGGCAAGAAACTATCACTGTGATATATGCAGGTTACGGAAGATTAGAGAAGAAGATGAGAGACGAAGAAGACAAGAGGAGGAGATAGAGAGACAGAGGAGAGAGCAGGCAGAGAAGGACAGAGAAAGAAGACGACATGAAGAGAAGAGGAGGCTGCTGGAACGGCTCCAGAGAGAAAGACAGGAAGAGGAGAAACGGCAGGCTGGTAAATATCCATGCAGTAATGGTTTCTAATTGGTTGGGGCCCTTAACATGTGACATTGATTCCATAATATCTCTTGGAGTGAATTCTGGTTGTGTGTGACACTAGTTTTCATGAAACTAGTCACGATCTGTGTAAACAAAAGGCAAGATCAATGTCATAAGGGGTGTGTTGTAGAGACGCTGAAGCTGAGATCGTTCGCCAGCTTAGTGGAACTGTACGCGATGCGCTAGTTTGTGATCGAATCAGAAAAAAATTCACAAGCGAAAGAGAGAAATCGCAGATCATAAGAAAACTTAAGACGCTGCGGAGACATTACACGTCACATCCTGATGTCACATCTCTTTACGGGATGTGTGTGAACACACGCACAGATTCCAGAAAATCCCTGGCAGTGTGAATGAACCAAAATCAAATGATCCCGGGACAAATCCATGAAAGTTTTGTGAAAATGATCAAAAATGCTGGTGCTGGCTGGCAACTTTTTTTTTAAAAAAACGCTGGCGAGGAAAGAGTTAGAGTACAGTTAAAGGTAAATTTCAAGTTAATTTAAAGAAAACTTACAAGTATACTTGCTGTATAAAAAGTACTAAACTAGTAGTTTACTGAGAGTATACTTCAAAGTGTACTTTCATAAAGTAAAAAATGTGCTTTGACTAGTAAACTATCAGTATACCTATAAGTTCACTTGTAGTATAGTTGCAGTACCAACAAAAAACATATAGTTGTAAACTAGTTTACTACTGTTACAGTTATAGTACACATAAAAGTATACTTTTATACACTAAAAAGTGGGCCAATTTGGTATTATTGTATATTGAAATAGTACAATTACAAGTATACTACTAGTACATTGATATTAGTATACTTACTACATAAAGTATACTTAATAAAATTAACTTGAAGTATACTTATTTTTTGTAAGGGTATGCCTACTGCTTATTTAAGCAGCTCACTAGGTTTTGGAACAGAGCAGCCTGCATGATTTACACTACTGTTAATTTAAAGGTGCAGTGTGTCATCTGGCGGTGAGGTTGTGAATTGCACCCCCCCCCCCCCTCCCTTTTGGAGCACATAGAGAAGCTACGGGGGCCGACACAGGACAAAAATGTTGTCGTCGGAGAGAGCAGAGAGTGACTAGCGCTCTGTAGAGAAGTTTGTCCGTTTAGGGCTAATGTAAAAACATGACGGTGCATGGCGATTTCACTGTAAGGGGACCCGCGGTGTATGGAGATAGAAATGGCTCATTCTAAGGTAATAAAAACATAACGGTACATTATGTAAGGTCTTTATACTCCACTGAAAACATTGTTATGTATATTATATTGCATTTCTGTCAATAGATCCTCATAAATACTACACACTGAACCTTTAATACGTACAGAGCAACTATTTCAAACATTTGTGCCATGGTCACATTAAAAAAACAAAAACCTGGGACTAACCTGTCTGGATTTCAGTCTTGACAATAGCGAATACTGACCACAGTACTAAGGCCCTGTCCCGAAAATGGCACACTTGCGGTGTTGTGTCTTTCAATTGCACATGTCCATGAAGTCAATGAGACCATAGGAAGTCTTACTGGTCATTTTATGATTCAAGAGGGTGCTCACAATGGCTTTATGGGCACCGTGCACCCAACAGTCTATGCAGCATTACATCACCTAAGTGTGCATTTGGTGGAGGACCACATAGATCATTATACATCCTACTACATTAAAATGTAAATATCCTTCAAACATAAGGCTTTATGAATAAGTGAACAAATGAATAAATGACTTTCCTCATTTTCAGCTGAACTGGAACGCCAGCGTTTGGAAGAAGAAGCTCGGAAGGAGGAGGAGCGCAGGAAGCTGTCAGAGATGGATGAGGATGAGAGACTGGAGTACCTGCGAAGACAGCAGGAGGAGGAGGAGGAGAGAAGGAAAGCTGCTGAGGAGAGGAGGAGGAAGGAGAAGGAAGCAGCGATGCATGCTGAACAGGAGGCCAGACTGCAGGCTGAGCTGTTTGCCAGGTGTGTCACCGCTGCAACAAACACGTTCATTCAGAACTCCATCAATGTTTCATCAATTAGGGTTCCTTCATGTAAGAACATTAAAGCTACAGTATGTAAATTTTGGCTCTCTAGCAGCTGAAAACACTACGAGTTACATGCGGAGGAACATTTTGGTAATTAAGTGGGTTGTGCTTCAGCTCCGCTATTATGTGTAAATTAATCTGATGCCTTAAAGGTAGGGAAGGCAATTTTGGAGAGGCTAGCAATAGCAAGCTAGCTCTGAAAGCATGAGATCCCGTTAAATTACCTCATGTCTCAAAGCACATAACATAACATAATACGTTGATAGCGTTGACATAGAAACGCATAAATCCGAGTCTGAGGACGTGAACAGCTCCGGGTAGAACGTCACGGGTTGCCATCTCATAATTACAGTTATGACATGGCGTGAACGCAGCATAAACTCCTTGTTTAGGTTCAGGAGGAACTGTAAAAGGTGACTGGTGTTTGTTTGTGGCGCTCAGTCACTGTCCACAACTCTGGATAGCCTTATGGAATGCACTGATGACGTGTGATGTCTGCATGAGCAGGGTGCCAGAGGTATGCCGGTAACATTTTTTGGTCCTGAGAAATCCACAGAAGATATATGTAAACGTTTTAATAATTTAGACCCTAAATCTACCCTAAGCTTTAAATTTAGGCGCACTGCTGTGGCCGTGATTACAGACGATTGCCTGAAAATTAATCTCTTCCATGAGCACTTAAAGGAGTAGTTCACTTCAGAATTAAAATTTCCTAATATTTTACTCACCCACACATCATCCAAGATGTTCATGTCTTTCTTTCTTCAGTCGAAAAGAAATTAAGGTTTTTGAGGAAAATATTCCAGGATTTTTCTCTGTATAGTGGACTTCAATGGGGTCCAATGGGTTGAAGGACCAAATTCCAGTTTCCATGCAGCTTCAAAGGGCTCTACACTATCTCAGCCGAGGAATAAGGGTCTTATCCAGCGCAATGATCAGGTCATTTTCTAAAAAAGATCAAATGTATATACATTTTAACCATAAGTGCTCTTCTTGCTCTGCGCAACGCATTACGTAAAAACGTTGGAAAGGTCACGTCTGTCGTAGGTGGGTAGGGCAAAAAACATCTCATTTTCTCCTCCAACTTCAAAATCGTCCAACACTGTTGTTTTATCTTTTTTTTGTGAAGGGCGTTTGACTTAGTCTTTGCACGTTCTCTTTGTAAACACTTGATCTGTACTTTCGCCTACATCACGCATTACCTTTCCAACATGATTACGTAATGCGGTGGCGTATTGCAGAGCAGGGCAAGACAAACGTTTGTGGTTAAAAAGTATATACATTTTTATTTATTTTTAGAAAATGACAGATCGTTTCGCTAGATAAGACCCTTATTCCTCGGCTGAGATCGTGTAGAGCCCTTTGAAGCTGCATTGAAACTGCAATTTGGACCTTCAACCCGTTGGACCCCATTGAAGTCCACTATATGGAGAAAAATCCTGGAATGTTTTCCTCAAAAACCTTAATTTCTTTTTCGACTGAAGTAAGAAAGACTTGAACATCTTGGATGACGTGGGGGTGAGTAAATTATCAGGAAATTTTAATTCTGAAGTGAACTACTTTAAATGCATCCTGCTGGGAAAAAAATCTTCTATGCTCTTACTATTTCTTTCGTGTAGCCTACTATTCTGAATGATGTCTGAAACTTTATATCACTATCACCTCTCGTGTTTATCGCCTCTTTAAGATGAATCGCTTGTTGTAGGCTATTCCTCAGATCGCTTTGGATTAAAGTGTCTGCTAAATGAATAAATGTAAATGTCATCAGTATAAAAAATATATCTGAAAAATATATCTTATGAGCAGGTAAGTAGCTTATATATGCCACTGTTGTTTTGACTTGTTAAAATCAATTGTTTTAAAATTATTTAAAGTTCCAAAAGTTTGGGAACTCTGATATTAGATAGAGAATGTGTTTCCATGGTCACTCGTTGATTCGTCGCTCTGTTGAGAATATCTTTTGTGTTAAAGAGCCCCAATTATGGATTTTTGAAAATGACCTTTCATGTAGTGTGTAACATAGTTCTAAGTGAATGAAAACGTCCTGCAAAGTTTTAAATCTGAAAGTGCACAGTATATAAAGTTATTCTCTCTCAAAAGTAAGAGTCGACTCTGAGTCAATTAAACGAATCGTTTTTTAAACGAGTCCTAAGCCGTATCGTTGTGACATCAAGACGAAATATTAGCATATTGCCCGTCCACTTATTGCGCGCACAGACACCAGGGAAACCTTGAACCCCCTCAAACACTGCAGCGGATACTGGATAGCATCATGTCGAGAAGACGCTCATATTGTGTTTCATATTGTGTAGGTATCTGGCTAACCGGCTAACTCACATTATTACTGTCTTACTGAAATACTACTGTAAATCAGCTGTGGGCCACTATTACCTAAAACTGTGTCTGTTAATGCAGATTGTCTGTCATTCTTACTACTTTGAGTAAAGATAAAGGAGATTTGTTTTGCAAACTTTATTGTTACATCAGTCATTCACGTTAGTGCTCGGCTAACGTACTGTATGTGCTGTTATTGATACAGTTCCCGCATGTGCACCGCAATACATTAGAAACAGACATACACACACACACTTGTTAATGCTGATTGTGAGGAATTACATCTCATAATGTACCTCAAACTGAGTAGCATCACTGTGAAACGTCCTGCTCAAGGTTTGGGTTGAATAACTAGTTCTTCTAATGTTTCATTGATTCAGACTCGTGCTGGGATTGGTGTAAAATCGACGTCCTCGTTACTGTCTTTACAGTGTGTGCTATCGAAGCCTCCGGACGCCAGACGGAGCTGGAGTTCAGTCATGGTAATGGGAGTTTGTTTTCCGAAATATGCGCTGTACGCGGTAGACCAATCACAACAGACTGGGCCATCTGACCAATCAGAGCAGAGTAGGATCGTGGAAAGGAGGGATTTAGAGAGACTGATTCATCCATCGAGTCGTTTGAGAATCATTGAACATTGTGGTGATGTGCAATGTATATTATGAGAAAATTAAACCTTTGACCTTTGATGCATGTAAACTTGTTGTAGGAGACCTCCAAAACTAAATTAGGAAACTTTAAAATAGCATAATTGGGGCACTTTAACCGTGAACATACTCTGAGTCGACTACACTTACTCCCGCATGCTTTTTTGGAACCAGCATACCTCGAGCAAGTAAGGTTTGGGTTAATCATCCGAGAGTTCAGGGTATGTTTGACAGTAAGATAACCTTGCTTTCTGGAATACCCTCCAGACCTGCTTTCCTTTTGGATATGGCAAGCATGCAGGGATGAATGATGAAAGTATGCAGTCTCCTGGGAAATCCGCCCTGAGAGCTCTAAAATATAAATTACTATTATAGGCTTACCAGAATGATTTAGGGTAAGGCAAAACACGGTTTGAAAAATGGCTTCATGATGTACTCGCTCATTATTTACATTTTGTTTATTTTTACATTTTTATTGTGTAGCGTTCTCACATGAAGGATCATAATGTTTTTTTTTTTTATACAGATCAGTTCTATTAGCATGCATTAAAATGATCAGCATATGTTGCATTGGTTTAAAATCTCCTTTCGATTTTGCTTACAAAAAAGTATAATATTGCTTTTTTCAAACTGTGCAGGAGCTTTGTGTGAAGTATAGTGTGTTTCTCTCTATGACAGGCAGAGGGCGGCACTGGAGCAGCAATTAAAGTTTCACAGGGGTCTTTTTGTGGAGGCAGAAGGGCTGGAGCAGACGCAGGATATCTCCCGTCCCTGGCTTTTCTCCTATTTCACCCTGTTGAAGCTGCTTGGCTTGGCTGAGCCCACATCTGAGGACACACTCAAAGATGTGCTGTGATTCCTTCTTTTGGGTTCATAAAGTCCCACACCAGCGCTTACAGCTGTGTGGCTGCTTACAACTAGTTTCAGTTATGTGCAGTTTTCTCTAACAGGTGAACAATCTGCCACATGTGGAAATCTGCTGGATTACTCACATCATTTCAGATGTCATATGACTTGTATCAGCATTTTTGAATTGCACCTGCTCAAACTGGATTTTTTTTCATTCCTGTCTGAAAATTTAGTCCTAACCCTATCTGTACCCCTATACCTAACCCTACCGATAACTTAAAATATCCCTAAAAGAGGGGAATGATAGGTGAATAACACAGATGTAGAAGCACCTAACCCTGGTTGTAAGCCTAAACTTGACATAATTGTAAACTTGTCCCTCAAATCTGATTGGTTGATGGGAATGTTGTTCCAGGATCAACAAAGATGTTGCACTTGGTGAAATCACCTTCACTGTTCTGAGACTTTAACTTTCTGTAGGAGAGTCAAGCTTCTGCAACAACAACATGCAAATAATTACGTGATCCTGCATAAAGCAGTCCGGGACTCACTAGGGGTCTTCAGCAAACTTCCAAGGGGCCTCAAGATGACTTAAAATTATTTAAAATAAGGCAAGCATTAAAACAAGCTAAAACAACTAAAAATAAAGATATTCTACTTTTAATACTCCCTCAACCTTTTTTTTTTTTCTTTCAAGAACTGGGGTTCACATTGGAAAACCTATATATGTGGTGGGCTAATTTTAAAAGACCTGGAAAGTAATGTGTATTAATATTATATACATTTTTTATAAATAATATATATTTTTCTACATATGCAAGGGGGTGGGGGTCTTGGAGTCATAGAGGTCGAGAATCACTGGCATAGAGTGAGCAGCGCCCTCTACTGTCCACAGCAGAAACTTTTGGTAAAAAAAAGATGAAAAATTTGTTCAGATATATTATCAGATTTTATATGTAGTTAATTTGGCACTATAGTGGAATAAAAGTATACAGGTGTGAAAGATCACCGCACGGACCACAACATACATACATACATAGCTATGATTCATTTCCAATCGATCTCATTTTTTCTGGAGAGCATTAAAACTGACTAAAGGGAACTTCGCTTTTTAAAAATATAAAATTCAGTTTTAGAGTATATTCAAAGTTTCAGTACACAATACTTAATGAGTTGTAGGCCTATACATAAAAAAACCGATATGACTTACCTTTCATAATCAGGCTGCAGCAGCTTCTTTCTGTTGACTGGTAACAGTTTCTGGACCGTTAAAATTTGAACCGTCGCTGCGGAAACCGTATTTAATTAGCCTACCCAACATAGTGACCCAAGTAACCAAACTGTTGGGTTAAAAAATTTTTTTTTTTTTAAATAAACGTTTTTCCTGGCAATTTTTTACAGTGTGGGGACAAAAATAAAGATTTACAAAAAGAAACTGACATTGCATTTATTCACTTCTTCCGAACTGCGCGCGCTCCCACACTGTAAAAGAGTATTATTTCATTCTGGGCACCAAAGGGTCTACTCCCTAAAAAGGTTGCCAGATCAGAGGAGGAGACACTGAAAGAGGTGGTGGCAGAGATGGTGGAGAAGACAGCAAGGGAGACAGTAGGGGAGAAAGTAGAAGAGACCATAGAGGAGTGGACAAGACAGGGGAAAAGAAAGCATTAAGTAAAGAAGCCACCTATAATTGTACTTTTAATAGTGAGTGGTCAACCAAATGGCCATTCATTACCATAGGCACCAGCTCCTACTGCTGGTGCTCTGTTTGCAGACAGGAGAACTCATGTGCCCATGCATCAAGGTGTGACAGATATGAACAGGCATGTAAAAAGTAAAGGGCATCAGGCCAAAGAACAGGCACTTCAGTCAAGCGGCATCATTTCTATTTGTGCTGGTTAATTATGAACAATAGGTAAAATTGAAGTGCTAGAAAAAACTTGAGAGAATTGGGTGGGCCCGAGGGGCCGCTGCTGCAAATATTTGAGTGGCTCCTCCAATCTCACTCCAAACTTTTGATAAAACTTGAGAGCCCTGCTTTACACTTTACATTACACATTGTCATATACAAAAAAGTACCATGGTATTACCATGGTGTTTTGGACATGAATCAGAGTTATTTTTTTTTTTTTTTTGTGCATTTGTGTGCTGCCAGATATCTACAGTGATTCCTCTAGAGCAGTGGTTTCAACCTTTTTGACTTCAAGGCCCCCTTTGTTTGAGACAATATTCAAAATCCCTCCTAAGCTAATATGTAGCCATGTAACTCTGGCACTTCTGTTCAACAAATCAACTTAAAAATATGATGTCAGTTTAATGTTGTACATCTTTATTTTTGTGCTTAATGTTGGACATCTTTGTTTTTGTGGGTTTTTAAAATAATTTGAATTCACCAAAGCTTTAGAAACATTATCATAAATTAGCCTAAATGATCATTATTATGGTCATGAACTGATTTTTCTTGTAATATATGATAAATCCCCTGATAAATCTTCACTCAACTGTCGATGTAGAGAAAAGAGTGCGGGTACTCTGACCGCTTTGGGTTAGTAATGTAGTAGGCTACCTATACCTGAGGAATATGTATTGGAGTACAGAGACACCCACAGAGCTCAAGAATGAATGTATAACTGTAAATGAAGATGATAATGATAATATACTGTAGAAGCCTATAGCACATGTAATATAGAGCTCATGCTGCTCTGATTGACTTACTGCTGATATCAAGTGTTGTTTACATTTAAATGAGCCTCAACATTCTGTCAGTCCAGCAGCTCGAGTTGATATTTGAAATCAACACAACTGTTTCTGAAGCCCTGAAGCCTGATCACACGTGCTACAAACTCTTTACAACTCTACAATTTGGTAAGTTTTATCAGTTTGTTCAGTTTGGAAAGTGTTTCTTCAGTCATCATCATGGAGCAGCGTCGCCAGAGAAGAACCAGGGCTCTTCCCACACACCTGAGGGGATTCTTGGTGGAGGGCGTCTCTTCCACTCCAGACTCCTGTGAGCTTTCACAGCTGGCAGCTGTAATCAGGTTAGATCACACTTACAGCTGTATCTCTGCGAAAGCTCAAAGTCCCACAGGTTTGGAAGAGCGCTACGTGAAGAACGCTGCTGTCCTTCCTGACATCCGTCCAGCAGCTTCAGTCTCTTCAGTGGACGTGTGTCAGCAGGAAGAGCCTGTTTCCATCCACGGCTACAGCGTGCAGGAGTACCAGGACATCTACCGCTCTGTGGTGGAGCCCATGCTGAAGACACGCAGTGGTCGGCGCCGTCGCTACAGTCTTAAACTAGGACTGAAGATCAAGCAGCGGCTGTGGGAGGCACTCAACTGCCCTTCACTGGTGGAGACGGAGCAGGCTGATGGACACGTCCTGATCGCTGAGAGCTCCTCCACAACAAGCAGAAGCTTGGCTCCTCGAAGCCACGTGGACATCAGTGAAGAGCCCCTGCCTGAGGAACCCAGAAGAAAGAAGCCCAGACACTGAGCCATCACAGTGTCACATGGAGCCCGGAGTATCACCCAGCGGGACCGACGTATGTAAATACTGTATATAGTTATAGAGTAAGCTTATAGTTTTATGAGTAAGTTTTATTTTGTAGTGTTTTTTGCACATTGTTGTCTGGTTGTTAGGACGTTTCTGGTGATTGTCAATGCGTTGGTATGCGGTTTCTAAGTTGTTTGAAGTGGTTTTTATCGCTTTCCGTCGTGGTTGTTGGGATGTTTTGGGTGGTTTCTTGATTGTTGACATGCGTTTGCCAAGGTTTTCTGTGCGGTTGTTAGCGTGTTGCTTTGCGGTTGCTGGACTCTTCTGAGTGTTTTTTCATGCATTGGTACGTGGTTGTCAGGATGTTTGGTTAGTCAGTGGTTGGTTAGGTTAGGGTAGGTTAGGGTCTCTCACACGGTTTGCAGCTTGACGTGCTGTGAGGGCTTGTGTGCATCAGTGATGCTGAGAGCTACGCCACTGGTACTTCACAACTACTGGTAGGGTCACCCATAGTGGACAGGTCTCAGCTGAGATGCCAGACGAAGACAAACCACCTGATTCTGGACAGCAGAAGATTGACCTGATGTTCCCGGAAGAAGATCACTGTCTTGATACAACAACAACAACATCAGAATTACCTGAATGGAAGAAAATTCAAACTGATTATGTGTGGAAGTCGTCGATGGATTGATGGAAGCAACCGATCGAACAGAGGTAACAAGGTAACACAGAATAGTTTAATATTAGCAAAGGCTGCATTCCGAACAGCATTCGGCCAATCAAATCTGAGGACCACTAATTATATTATAATTTCTTAAATTATTCTTGTATACGTGTGATAAATTCTCTTCTAAACTCAGGCACGATCACGTAAATATAGGCGAGCAGAGAAAATTATTAAAATACAATTAATACTACTAACAGGTAAACACTATCACAGTAATCTGAACTTCATAAACAGACACTTCTTTGTGCATCAGTAATCAAAATGTGCATGTTAAAAACTAGTGCTCTAAGTAAAAATATTCAAATCACAATTAATCACACCTGTCAGAATGCATTCATTCTTCATTCTTCAAGTTCATTCTTCAGGCCTTAAAGCCTTACTAAAACTAAAATACAAACTGAAACTGTACTGAACAAATATGAAACATTGAAAATACTAAACTAAGGCAAACAATCATAACATGAAACAACATCAGAAGCCCAAAACTATAATAACCCTGTGTTTTGGGTTGCCACCAGAGCATTATGTGGTTGATGAAGTGAATAAAATAATAAATATATTTTAGTCAAGTTGTCGTTTTTCTGAGTTGCATTTCAAATGTCTGATTATGTTTTAATATATTTAAATGATTCTAGACAAAAAGCAATATATTATTCTGATTGCTTTTAAGGGGATTGTTCACCCAACACAAAAGATTTTTTTTTATTTAGATTTTTTTTTCTGTCCATATTAAGTCAATGTGTTTATTTGTGGTTGTTTTGGACCCCACTGACTTTCATTATACAGACACAAACAGCTGAAACGCTCTTCAGAATATCTAGTTTTGTGTTTCACAGAAGAAATAAAGGCATAAAGGTTTGGAACGACATGACGGTGAGTAAATGATGTCAGAATTTTCATTTTTGACTGAACTGTCCCTTTAACGTCTGAGAGCTTGATTTCCTGAAGGCCAGTTTAAAGAGTGCTCTGCTTTTGATTCACAAACTGGATTCATTTTTGAACACGATAATCGACCTGCAATCCATTTTCAGGGTCGTGATCTACCAGTTATGAATAGACAGTCCAATTAATAGGTTTTAAAAACTTTACAAGAAGAAACTTTCAGAATGTAGCTCACAGACACTTTCTTTTAGACATTTAAAGCGCATTTTAGTAGTAACAAACGTACGGTTGAGCCAATTCGCTTAAAAAGTCCACCGCAAGGATCCAATAGGAACACACTCATAAGATATTTTTATAGTAGAAAAAAGTTGTGAAATAGTTGTTTGTGTTAATAAATGAATGCAACAGAAGACATTTAGCTTTAAATATTTAATTTTTCATTCATACTTTTGAGAAATAGCTTTTTTCTCCAGTCATCACTGTAATAAATTAAAATAGCAATAATGGGAAATGGAAACAAATAATAATAATAATAATACAAATCAATATTGCATGAGTCCATGTTTACATAATACTGTACTTGATACAATGAATCAGTCCTCCATTGGTCAAAGAGCTCAATCGTCAATCGCTGTTCTGTCACAGACATGGACGTTTGTTTTCTTTTCTCATTGTTGTCACATCCATAGATTTCCCACTGTCCTATTTATCTGAAGTGTCGTCGGCTGAGGAAGTCAAAGCTGAACAATAAGAAATAACAACAGGTTTACATGTTATATGTTTCATGATTCTAATTGGTTAAACATGGGAACCATTTGCTGGTCATAAAAATGTATAGATTTTTTATTTATTTCTGTGGTGCCATGTACTTACCTATGCTTTCAGGGTCCACAATCTGGACTGGAATGGCCTGTCCATCCTCCAGCAGGATCTGTGTGATGCCACCTTCAGCTCCGGCATTAGTCATCGAGGTCACACTCACCAGCTGACTCATGCCGAGCAGGGTCGGGGGGTCACACAGAGATATGCTTTCACCACCACTGCCACTTGACTGGAGGAACTGGGACGGACTCAGCAGAACAGGCTGTGGAGGTGCAGGGCTGGACAGCTCTTGGGCTTCTGGTGGTGCTGTTGTAGGTTGGGCAGTGTCTTCAACTGGACACAAGGCAGGCTGTAGCTGGATAGCCTATCAGACAAGAGAAGAGCACTCTTAAAGGGTAAGTTTGCCTATTTTTGCCAACCAGCTTCATCCCAGGCAACAGGGAACATTCTCAGAAATGAAGCCAGGTAAGGTTCTCTCAAAGTTATGAACAAACATCCTTCCATTAACATTAATAGAACATTTGTACAAAGTTCCTCCCTCGCATCCTGTAACAAATCCTTCCCCGAAGCCCTAAAATTATACTTCTTTTTTTGTCCAGAAAGCTTATATCATTTCATTTTTATAATATTGGGACCCTTTATATTAGGTGGCCTTAACTACTATGTACTAACATTTTAATTAATCATTTGATACAATGCACTTATTGTATACATACATGTTTTTACATTGTACTTACATTTTAAATATTACCTGCATGTAATTACATCTGTAATTAATTTCTGTAGTTACATTTATAATTACACTGTTGACACTTCCCTTACACCTAACCCTACCCTTAAACTTACCCATACCACCATTACTGGTATCCCACCTCTATATCAGCAAAAGTGTTTTGCAATACAATATGAACACAATAAGTACATTGTAATTATTTTTTGATGTAAGTACATAGTAGTTAAGGCCACCTAATATAAAGTGGGGCCTAATATTGTTTTCTATTTTTTAATGCAATTTTTTGGGTAGATTTTTTATTATTTTTTATTTCATTTACCTTTAAATTACTAGATTTTATCAAAAAATAATACAATTTAAGCACATTCTTCACATTCTTTCAACTTAAATTCGAACTCCAATTCATGCAATAACCAGCTCAAATCGTCTCAAAATATCTCACATTGGGTCAATTTGGGTGTCTCTGCCGACCTCTTGTGGAAAAAAAATTATATAACATGATATTTTATGACTCTTGCCACTAAATAGCCTTATAGCTCAGTATGGAGCAAATGAGCTGTTTCTTCTGTCCCTTCTTAAGTCATCTCTTCAGTATGCATTCAGATACATGTAGACATCATAAAATACATTTTTGGTAAAGTTTTAGCATTTTTAGTTTTAGTTTTGGGCTTTTTTTTAGGTTTTTCTATGTATACTGAAACATTCCTCGCATTCCTAAGGGGGTAAAATTTACCCGCAAGGGAAGGATTTGTTACTTTTTTATTAAACCACATAAACTCCTCGAATCCAGTAAAAAAATTTTGTCTATTTGTGGTTCAAGTGCGACAAAAGTGCGGAGTGTCCCGTAGCTCTAAGGTCTTGGACCACTCCCATGAACACTCAATTTTTTAATTTTTAAAAAAAATGAGTTTCGTGTCAAAATGACCCAAGGGAATTAATGTTTTCAAAACCTTAGCACAAAAACATTATTTATTAACTTTTTTTTAAAAAACGTTTTCTTTAGACGTTCGTTTAACATTTCTTTAAATGTTACCACTTGTTTTAGAATGTTCAGAGAAGATTCAAAAGTAACCTTCCCATAATGTTTGCAAAATGATATAATTGAATATTCCCTTAACGTTCACATTATCCAAACAAGTTTTTAAATTGTTCAGAAATAACATTTTCATAACTTAATGGGAACATTAACACAACATTCTTAGAACATAATTTTGTTAGCTGGGGACTGTATTGCCAGTAGTATAGACCTTATGCGCCAGAGAAGTGCACAGCCATCTTTAGAATTTTTTCTTTAAGCTTCCTTTTTTGCGGTAACTGTATATTTCTATGGCATCGCTTTCGAGGAGTAATTAGCTGGTGAAGTGGATTTACTTATTGTAGAGTTAACGAAAGTTATCATGAGCATTGCAATATTTGAAGCGGATATCATAACAAATATCAGTAGACCGGGAAGATTTTCAAATGAGTGGTTCATTCATAAATCCATAAGATCACACCTTCATGCTGTGGTATTACAAACCAGAAGACAGACCACAATGAACGCGGTGCTGCAAAGGGGCGGGGATACACCCCCGTTTATTTGACAGCAAAAGTCACTTTTGACAGCTCCAGGGCTTTTGCTAAAACTACAGGTTATACTATACATTTTTGTATCTTCACTCACAGACAGTTGAATTTAACCTAGAGCATAACGGATGTTGAAGAATTCCAATCTGTTTTCACCACATTTCTCTGTTTTCTCTAGTCATGTAGAACATATATAAAAAAACAACCCTTTCTACTGCACAAAAAGACAACTTTTATTAGAAACCTATCTTGCCAGTGAATAGAATAGATTGTGAATAGATTGACATCTATCTATTCATCTGACAGTTTTTGCGGAGTCGCACCACATGACATTTGACATCTTAACTAACCTTGCCTTGTAATAAAAAAGTAAGTGTCTAATGTGTTAAGAAACCTATTGACCTTGACACATTTATGAGGGTCTGCGGGGACCCTTTTTAAAAATAAGTTTTTTCTGCATGTTGGTTGCACCACATGACTTTAAGTTTTTCACATATTAATAAGTAGTTAAGCAGTTTTGATTAAATATTTATTTTTAAATACAAAATGTTAACGGAAATAGCAGCAGAAACACACTCATAAACATTTTTATAGCTGTTAATAATTTGCCACTGTTTTTTATGTGGAGGAGAAACTAATGGCTTCATAAATACAAGACTTTTAGATTTAAATATTTAATTTTGATCTAATTTATTCTGTTCTACTTTTAATGAGCAATTGCTTTCTTCGTTATCACCACAATAAATTAAAATAGCAGTAATGGGAAAAACATGACTTTAATTTGTCGGACAAACTTTTCAAATATTAATAAACAGTGAAGCAGTTTTGTCAAAATATTTTTTTCTAAGAAATAATAAAAGATTGTGCTATATTACATAATCAGGTTTTCAGCTATTTCGTTTTAATGTTTTAATGCTTCTTTATTATATTATCAGGACAGTTCACCCTGGAACCTTTTAAACATATTCAATTACCGGTAAAAAACATGCTCCTCATAAAAGGGGTGTAATCAGCTTATTGTATGTATAGATAGCATTTTTAATGCATTAATTTAATAAATGAATAGATTCAGATAAAGCATGATCAATTCAGGGCATGGTCACCTGGAGATGTGCAAAGATCTTGGGCTGCAGTGAGGTGAGAGAGCTGAAGAGCTGCACAGCCTCTGGAGAAAGAGTGTCACTCTCTTCCAAGAGTCCTTCCTTCTGAGATGACACTGTCAATATAACAGCAGTACACTAGATTATATAGCAGGGTAATCAATGGTTTTACTTTGAGTACAGTTTTGTGCTTTCTTTTTGAAGTAGGACCTTTCCTCCACTCTCTAAATTGAATGATTCCAAGATATTAAAGGCTGGAATACACAACAAGTTTTGAACAGATTTGAAAACTCTAGGCATCATACACATGCTGGTTACTGAGAAACTTGGCATTATACACTAAACGACTGAGGATCACACACTACTAGAGTTTCAGGTCGTTCTGAACACAAAAAACTTACACAAAAAACATGCACCTTGTTGCCTGTGTTCTAAAATAGACTCAAAAACTAAACATGTTAGGATGGAATGGAATCACAGTCTGAAGCTTAAAAAAATCATAGTAGTTGCCTATAATATGGTGCATTCCATTTACCTCAGAATTCGGATGTGCTGGTAATGATGTCACACTCGAGTTTACCGCGTTCCAGTACAAAAGTTGGAAAACCAAGATGGACGTTTCCAGGCAAACCTTTGTTGTGTTTGCTCTTTCGGAATACAAAAACGGTGCACAGATAATGCCGAAGTATCATGTTCACAAATAAAGGTTGGATAGCACTCTGTGCAAATCTGAATTTATTGAAACGCAGACAAACAAGTGCTAATATACAATACATTACTACTGTTTCACTTAATGTTGATGCGCTGAGCAGAGGTTTTGGATTCTGAAGTCGAGGTTGTCGCTGCGGTTCCTCCAAAATTCCGAGTTGTAACTCCAACTTGAGGGGGTCGTTCCAGTTTAAAGTTCCTTCTGGGAACTCGGAATTTCCGACTTTCAAGTTGAAATCAGTCAACTCCCGACTACAAAAAAACCTGTTTTCAGCAAATGGCATCTCTCTCTCATTAGTCTCAGCCTCAGACATCCCCCTCTTTACATTTTCACAACCCTAAACATGACGCGGAACAAAACAAACTGTAATTGGTTGCATGTCAGTCAAACGTCCTCTTGACCAATGAAAGCTGCGATAGAGTCCAGACCTTTTGCCGTCAGTCTGAAGCTCTGGCTACGAGAGACTACTCTTTCATTAACCATTTCAGTCATATCTGACTCTTGGTGATTCTATAGCCATCTCTTGCCATACATGAGAAACTGACCATGAATTTTCTTGGCAATGCCATGTCTTTCCCCAACCCTCCCCATTACATGGCTTGGGGAGCATGCGGAGGAAACCTACACAGACACAGGGAGAACATGCAAACTCCACACAGAAAGGACTCCTGGCTCAGCAGGGACTCGAACCGGGCACATCCTTGCTGTGAGGTGACAGTGCTACCCACTGAGCCACTGTGCCGCCAAATGACATCTACTCTTTCAGAATGTAAAACGTGGCAAAAATTCTGTAGTGTATTCCAGCCTCAAGACATTGTTTTAATAATGTATGTTGAATTTCAAACAATATTTCAACAGTATTTTACCATCCACAGCAGCAGGAGTCAGGGTCAAGGTCAAAGTCTCTGGAAGCAGGTTATGAGCCTCTGCTTTCCACTGCAACAACAACAAAAACATAAAAATAAATGCTTACTACAGAAAATGGTTGGTATATATGTGCTCATCAGTAATTCCTTAGAAACATATTTTCTGTTCACACCTCTGTATCTGAGGTAGCCAGTGGTCCCGCCGTCAGCTGAAGAGCTTTCTGAGCCTCATGGATGTGGTTCTTGATGTCATTGACAGTGGGAAAATAACACAGATTGTGTCTCTCAGGCACTTCCTCCGACTTGAACATCTCATGTTCCACAAACCTCCTGCCAGGGCGTTCACAAAGCAACAGTAAATAGTTTTTCAGCAAATGAAACAAAGGAGATTTGAAACCATCTGAGTCATACCTGAGCTGCTTGCGGACAGTGTAAACCTGGTTATGACCTTGTGCCACCAACTCACAGATCTTCTCTGCCACAAGAGGGTGTAGTCGAGAGGGTAGGGATGTCCCATCCTCCATCATGACATCCTGCATGGCTTCACTGCCCAGCTCCTCTGTCTCTGTCTCTTCCTCTTCATTTTGTTCTTCCTCTGCAAAGCAGATCTCCTCTGGAAGTGGAGGCAGGTTTGCAGTGTCCACGTCATGGTACAGGTGGGCTTTCTCTGTAGGGAGCTGGATGTAATACCTGTCGCGAATGTAAATGAGTATAAGTCATATCATGTGATGGACTTTTCTTTTTAACTGTGATGGCAAGATGTTTATACCTTACAATGCCTCCAACATCCCATAAACTCTTCTTGAGGTTGAAGAAGGCTTTCTCCTGCTCTTGTCGAACTACCTTCTTGTCCGCTTTGGGATCTGTTGGAACCTTGTACTCCAGAAATTTTCGTACTTTTTTGATATATATTCTGAAAAATGGTCAAATATTAGTTTGTGTTTCATAATGAACTTACTGTGCACAGAACAAATCTATTGTGCTTGGCCCAACTGTAGGCTGCGTACCTGGCAGGGCAGGTTGCTTTGTAGAGGATGTTTTGATTCGTTTCTTGCTCAGACCCTTTTTTAGGTTGAATGCCCTTCCTCCGTGGACCAAACTGGCATTCCATCACAATGGCTCTGCTCCCTTAAAACCATATTAAAAATAAGGATAAAATGACTGTGTGCATATTGTAAAACCATTACTTTATCTGCAACAACAGCATTCAATCAAGGTTTAAGAACAAGGCATGTCCCTTGATATGCAACTTGCTATTGCAAGCATTCTCATTCTAGAAATAATTTGATTGAACAAAATTCTGGAAACATTTGCAAGTGCAAGATGAATCATAAATGATTTGGTCTGTCACATACACTGCTTTTCAAGCAAGATTGGCAAGATTTTTTATTGTTTTCTAAAGAAGTCTCTTATGCTCAGCAAATCTGATATTTTTTAATCAAAATACAGCAAAAACAGTAATATTGAGAAATATTCTATTGCTGATTTAGCGGATCAATATTACTGCTTAATCTTTATGAATGCCTTCACTGTCACTTTTGATTTATTTAGGCCTAGTGCATCCTTACTGAATAAAAGTATTTATTTCGGTAACACTTTATTTTAGTGTCCTTGTTACACGTTACATGTAGTTTCTATAGTAATTACTATAAATGATGCATAATTATATGCAACTAACCCTAAACCAAACCTAATCCTAACCCTATAGTAAGTACATGTAGTTAATTAATATTACTCAGTACTTAAATGTATAATTACACTGTAACAAGGATACCTTAAAATAGAGTAACCTTTATTTCTTTAAAAAAAAAAAAAAAAACTTACCCCAAACATTAGTGTATCTGATATCTGCTAAAATTTCATTTACTAATTTTGTCAACCAATACCACTAGCCTTCAGATGGGCCCCAAAGCATACAGACATCATTCACGGGTCTTTAATTTGCCAAATCTCACAATTCTGGCATTAAAATAACATATACACTACATGACTAAACAGCTTTTAGACATAAATGACTTATGGTTATCTGACATAAAGTCACACCACAGATCCCACAAGCAAAAACGGCCAGATTACCTGCATTAACAAAGGGAATGCCATCGTAGGGCACATACTGTGATTTCCACATGAGTCTGGTGGCAGGTTTAGCTGGTGAGGGTGATTGACGGGTGCCAAACACAGTGTGAGTCTGCTGCTTGTGTAGAAGCAGAACGGCCTCCAGCTCTTCCTCTGTGTTACAGTAACCACGGTATGAGTCTCCAATCTTCTGCTCCTCGTGAAGTAATCACACAGAAAAAAAGATTTACCAAGCCACATTAGCTTGACAATGGATGTTTGACAGAGGGCTCTACACACAATAGAAAGTACAATGCATTTAGGCTATTTCCATGCATATTAGTACTACACTTTACATTTAACTGTTTAAATTTTCATAAGTGAAAGTTTGGTAAAAAGAAAAAAAACTATTCAGCCATTTTCTACTGGACAAACCTCACATCCACGCAGTCTTAGAGCCCAGTTCGGTGCCTCTGGTGGCAGTGGCTTTACTGGGGGCTCAAATACATCTGGAGAACTGAAAGAAACGAGAAGACATTTCAATGAAACTGTCAATAATTTAAGATACACTTAAACTCCAGGAATAGGGCACAGTCTGAGCAGTTTTCTTGTTGTTCAAGCAAGGGATAAATTGAGCCAGAACAGGGGTTAAATTGGGCTGTTTGTTTGTCAACCCATTCCATATGTATATGCTTTTTACTAATCCAGTGCAGATTTTCCAGCTCCATTTAGTCTGTGTATTTGCTTAAGACTTGTAAAAATCTGTGTTCAAATAAGTGTTTTTGAACATTTAAAATAAATCAGCTGTTTTTTTTTTGTTTGTTTTTTTTTACAAAAAAGCATGTAGTTTATAATAAAATGGTAATAAAAAGCAACAAACACAATATGAAAGTTCATCTTTCAGATTAGATCAGAATGATGTGCAAACAAGGTTTACTGACCTTTTTTTCTGAATTTTAATAGCAGTGACATTCTGAGCTGCTAGTGCAGATAAACTATGAGTGCCATCATTGTCTTTTATGGATGTGATGATTGGCTGCTGTCTTTTCTCCAAAAAGATACCTATTTAACAGAACAGAAAGAAATGGCAGTACCGGACAGCAACCAATTTTCTTCATTATTCTTTTCATTTTCTATTTATATATTATTCTTTCTATTTCTGTTTAATTTCTTTATTACTAGATGTTATATATTCTATGATATAAAATGCACTTTATTAGAGGCCATAAAGAGATGGACATGGTCAGCAACAATACTCAGGTAGGCTGTGGTGTTTAAACGATGCTCAGTTGGTACTAAGTGGCCCAAAGCGTGCCAAGAAAATATCCCCCACACCATTGCACCACCACCAGCAGCCTGAACCGTTGCTACAAGGCTGGACGGATCCATGCTTTCATGTTGTTTATGCCAAATTCTGACCCTACCATCTGAATGTCGCAGCAGAAATCGAGACTCATCAGACCAGGCAATGTTTTTCTTCCATTTTCTATTGTCAAATTTTGGTGCCTCAGGAGTGGCACCGGTGTGGTCTTCTGCTGCTGTAGCCCATCTTCTTCAAGGTTTGATGTGTTGTACGTTCAGAGATGCTCTTCTGCAGACCTCAGTTGTAACGAGTGGTTATTTGACTTACTGTTGCCTTTTTATCAGCTTGAACCAGTCTGGGGTGCGTTTCCCAAAAGCAACTATAGTCGCAAGTTCCATTGGTAATCCAACTCGATTGGTAAAGAAAGAAATTGCAACCATAGTTGGCTTTGGGAAATGTACCCCTGGCCATTCTCCTCTGACATCTGGCTTCAACAAGGCATTTTCTCTTTTTTGGACTGTTCTCTGTAAACTCTAGAGATGGTTGTGCATGAAAATCTTAGTAGATCAGCTGTTTCTGAAATACTCAGACCAGCACGTCTGGCATCAACAAACATGCTGCTTTCAAAGTCACTCAAATCACCTTACTTCCCCATTCTGATGCTCAGATGAACTTCAGCAGATCATCTTGACCATGTCTATGCGCCTAAATTCATTGAGTTGCTAGAGTTAGATATTTGCATTAACAAGCAGTTGACAGGTGTACCTGGCCGATGAGTGTGTGTGTGTGTAGATATATAATTAGAAAAGTAATAGTCAGTAATACATTTAATTACAAAACCATAATTAATTACCTGATGATTTTGCTACATTCAAAAGCTGACCATGAGGTAGTAACATCTGAGGGCCCCCTATAGACACAGATGGGACACCGTACAACTGTCCATTCTCCCCTTTCACGATCACCTGAAAAAATGCATCTGTCTTTGAGGTGGGGTAAAACTGTCACACTTCCGAGTCAAGTACATGGGTGATACACGTCTAGTGTGAGTAATATATCAATGGTGATGGATCATGGTGCAATGTCCTTACCACCCGCTCGTACTGAATAGGATGTCCGTTTTGATCAAGTATAACTAAGTTGTCCACTTGTTCTGGGACTGCAGAGGGCTTCTGATTGGCTGCTACAGTTTCTGGGGCTGGAATGATTGATGGAAGCTCTTCTGCATCTGCATTTTCTTTAGCTTTTGAGTTTTTTCCAGGTTGCTAAGACATCACAATACAACAATAATAAATAGTTTGATCACAAAACATTAACAGCTGATATTTTACAATTATTCTTTACATTTCAGACTTATTTATTTATTGATATTTAATGTTTAACTCTTTCCCCGCCAGCGTTTTTTAAAAAAAAAAGTTGCCAGCCACCGCCAACATTTTTGATCATTTTCACAAAAATTTCATGGCCCCCAGAATATTTTGTTGTATGAATATCTGAACATTCAATATATCAAAAGAAAGAACAGACCCTCTGCTTTAAAAAAAAAAGTTTTATTTTAGCTTCATGCATTCTTTTTTATCATCACTTGATTGTGGGTAAGTTTCATTAAAAAAAGCAACATTTTAAGCAAAAATGTTTAAAAAAATCATGTTTTTGTAAAAGACTACGTCTGGATCGGATTCAGAATGATGATCAAAACACAGATGGAGTAAATTGAGTCCATCAACACTCCTAATGCTTGCACAGTCCTGTAGCTCGTCCTGGGTCGACATTTCATTCAGTAACATTAGGCAGTTTTGATTTATATGCTGTTTAATGTTGATGATCATGTTATTTTACATGAGGTCTTTTTTCTGTCTTCTTCGCATGTGTTTGATCAGGAGATTCTGTACTTTTCATAGCGCCCCCTACCATATAACAGTGAAAATATGGAAACCCGGAAAATTCTGTGTTTGGCGGGGAAAGAGTTAATGATGCATTTTGGGAAAAGTGTAAAAAAAAGTATCCAAAAAATGCCCCAGTCATATTTCACCAAAAACCATAAGAAATTACAAGAAATTATACTTTGTATACAGTAAAATTTATGAGATTCTTATACTCATTACTTTAATGCAAAAAAGTGATTGTTTAAATTGTATTATTAAATTATTAAATTAGTATTAAATTGTATTATCTGTTGCACTGCCCATATATTACATTCATTTTAATAAAAAAAAAAAAAAACTGTTTGATAATATTTTACTGTAACATTGCAAAAAAAACCCTTATTACAGTAATGAGAATAATCATTGGAAAAAATGGGAATAGTAAAATTAAAATAATAAATAATAATTAGTGGGGAAATTGTGCTGTAAATAATCAAATAATTTTTTTTTTTAAATGGTCCTAAATATAAACCTAATTTTCTTTAGGCAAAATATAATTCATTTTTATTACATACGATTAGGGCTTTTGTTTTTTGTGTCATTATTTGTGTGTGTGTGGCCATTTAACATTGTCTTTTAGTTTAGAGTGGTTTATACAAGGATTATTCAGTACTGTACACTATTTCTACTAGTTTCCTTACCAGTCCAGCTCGTGTGTCTGCAGGCTGTAGATCCTCTCTCTCTTCAGACTGAAGAACATCCTTCACTTCTCTCTCTTCCTCTTCCATTTATTCTACCAGACATACACAGCAGTCTAAATCAAGAGCCCAAGCCAGATATTAATTACAATTGTGCATGAATTTTGTTGATTTACTATGGGGGTAATATTTTTATGAATTTAGTACAGTGATAAAAAATTATTTTGATGGGTGTCAAACCATTATGTAGTTGGAGAGGGAAAGATGCACAGTGCTAGCCATATTTAGTTTAAGCATGTGCTATTTTTGTGTATTAAAGTTTAAGTTAACACTTAATTTGGAACGTTTATGCAACACTTTCAATTGTTTTTATGCTTTGCGAGTGATAATTAAGACTTATTGAGTGCAAAGCGTTACACAAATGCGACAAATTAACATAATTTTGAAAGATAAACGCCATATTGGATCAGAGCTTGCTAGCGCAGCAGTTTCATGAAAACACAGCGTGTAAAAGAAAGAAAACAGAGACATCTCTAGCGTTAGACTGAATTTAAATCATTTGTTCGAGTCAGCTCGCTCTGACAGCGCATCCCAATGTACGGGATGCAGTCGAGCCCAGGCTTTATATACAGGAAGGACCTAAAATTGAAAACGAGTCTACTCAACCTCGTCTTCGTCCGGAATTCCTAACGCCGTAAAACGCGTAAGCTACGCATGCCGTTTGAACCCGCGCGGCTTCCGTAGGACACGCATTCTCTTTCACTTTGAGCTGTAAATCTATTCTTTAAGAAAAACGTATTTCTTTCATTTAAATATGACACATACACGTTTATACATTTGAAAATAGCTCGTGTGTGCTTTTACTTAACAACTAAATTTGACATGTTATGTTATTTCAATGTATTGTTTGTATATACGTATTCCCCATATGTAAATGCTTTGTGTTTTGCACGTAATGATAAAGTCAAATTGAAGCCGTTTAACATTTTACTAACCGAGCAAAACTGAGAATCATTGAAAAAGTATGAAAATGAAGAAAATAAAAACAAATCATAATGGTCTTAAACGTAGGCTTCATTTTGACTTGAGACTTTCACGTTGAGCTCTAAAAATGTGCTGCAGAAAAACATCTCTTTCGTTTAATTTGACAAGTACAAGTTTATAAATGTGGGGGGAAACTTGTTTGTCCTTTTGCTTAACAACAAAATTAGACCTTTTTGTTATTTCAATGCATTATTATATATATAAATAAATAAATAGGCTATATTACCCATATAAAAATGTTTTGTGTGTGTGTGTGTGTGGTGTGTGTGTGTTTTGCACATTAATAATGAAAAAGTCAAAGTGAAATAATAATAATAGTAAAAGTTCGTTTTACTTCACTGCATAACGTATGAAGTAGCCTACTAATTAAAGTAATTTAACAAAAATATATTTTTGATGTATTTTTATCACATTTTTATTATATTTTACTAATATAAATAAATACTTTTAATAACTAATGAATGTTATTCTTCCATCCATATTCAACGGATGATTTGGCGAAACAATCAAATTGAACATATTTGTTGTTATACACACGTCTTACCGGTAAGGGGCGCTACGTCTTAACAAAACAAAATGTATTCCATCCCTTTCTTAAACCCCTCAAAATTGGACTTCACAATTCCTGCATTTGCTTGAATAAGTGGAAGACCTAAATAACAGTTCTCAAATGTTAACCAGGGGAACTTCATCTCAGTGCATTCCTCTAGAAAAACCAAACAGGAAAAGATCTATGTGTGCTACGGACCTGGAGGAGTCTGTATGACTGTGTTGAAGCAGCTGATCCTTTGTCAGGTCTAAACTAACAGGACGGTGTTTTAACTGAGCCTGTAACAATGAGTCTTGCACGCTCAGAGTGAAGAGAAAACGTGAGGAATCTGGGCCTATGATCCCAGGCTGGGAGTGAGATTAAAGGCCGAGCTGCCCCGGGGCCTCAGTGGGGTGCCCCGCTCTCTCTCAGAGTCTCACACTGAGGTTTTGATG
The DNA here is from genome assembly GCA_039654105.1 of Coreius guichenoti. Taxonomy (NCBI): domain Eukaryota; kingdom Metazoa; phylum Chordata; class Actinopteri; order Cypriniformes; family Gobionidae; genus Coreius; species Coreius guichenoti. The sequence goes on along the minus strand of CM077172.1, from coordinate 28,111,480 downwards.
GAACATATCAGCAGAACCATTTCGAGCTCACAGGGAGAACAATTTGCTGTTTTTTTTCCAGAGAGATCAGCACTGCTGCATTCACAGACTTATCATATAATGCATGCTAAAAATGTCATATTTTTTCTGAAAGCATTCATTCTGAAACCCCCTGTGAGGCTAAACACACGCCATGTCCAATTATGTGGGCTCCCCTCGGACTAGCTTTTAGTCCCATTTCCTTCTTTTAGTTTCAAACGACAAACGAGTATCATGCGTGTGCCTACAAGATCATCAATATTCTATTTCCTGCATCCTTATTACATAATTTCTCATGGTTCATTATGTGTCTGTGGGGTTTAAATGCAACATGAGGCAATGAGGTGCTGATGCATTATGGGATTGATGTCTGGGACTGACCTGATATACTACTGTGTAATGGCCCTGTCTCTGGCAGGGGATGAGGTGGGGTTGGGAGTCACTGGGGGAAAAGCCCTTGTTTGGACTGCCCTCCGTGTGAACATTTTTGCCCCTACATTCACAAAAGACCTTACAAAAAAGGGAGGGGGTGTCAGTGGACGATGGCTGAAGAGTTTGCATGACTGAACCATTTCAAACACCTTCCAGCTACACTTATTGCACACACAAGAGTGGCGCTCGAACCACAGCACCCACTCCATATCACTTCTGTACTGATGCGTGCTCCATAGAGGATTCATTCATCAGTTCATCTGTGTTGCTCTAGTCAGTGAATGAAGATAGCACTATGAGAAGATCACTTAGACTACTAGTGGCCCAGGAAAAAATGACAATCTGTTTGTGATTTAAATGTGATTCAAATGTGAAATTACAATTTTTGAATGGTGATTGTATTTAAATAAGCACATATTTGTTCTTATGATTATGGTAAATAATATCCCATGGGCATAAAGATTTTAAATTTCTTTCAATCTGTTTTTCCCAGCAGTTTGGGTGAAATAAAGCAGTGTGCATCATTTCTATACACCTACCAATAAAAAGTTTGGAGCTGGAAAGATTTTTGAATGTTTTTGAAAGAAGTCTCTTCTGCTCACAAAGGCTTTATTTATTTGATCAAAGGTACAGTAAAAACAGTAATATTGTGAAATATTATTACACTTTAAAATAGCTGATTTCTGTTTTAATATAATTTAAAATGTAATTTATTCCTGTGATGTCAAAGCTGAATTTTCAGCATCATTACTCCAGTCTTCAGTATCACATGATCCTTCAGAAATCATAGTAAAATGCTGATTTTGTGCTAAATTATTATTATCAATTATTATTGTTGCTCAATTATTAATAATGGTTCTTATTTTTATCAATGCTGAAAACCATTTATGCATGCTTAATATATTTGTGGAAACCGTGATACATTTTTGTCTGGATTCTTTGATGAATAGAAAGGTAAAAAGAACAGCATTTATTTGAAATAGAAATCTTTTGTAACAATATAACAGAAACATAAAAAAATCTTTGACTGGTACTGTATATGAAGCATTTATTTGAAACAAATCTTTTATAATTTATTATACATTTCTTTATGGTCGGTTTTGATCAATTTAATGCATCCTTGTTGAACTATTCATTTCTTTTAAAAAAAAAATGATTACTGACTTATATTATTAAAAAATAAAGTATTTAATATATATTTTTTTCCTAGACCTAGACTTTTCCCCAAACCAATTATATTATAATTATAAAAGCCAGCCTGAGGACTGGAAATAAATTATTTTATTAAATTATTTTCACACTTCTGTGAAGACATGCACCATTACAGCGTGATTTCCACTAGGTGGCGTGTGTGAGCCCGTCCAAAAACACATGTTCGAAGTCTAGAGCCAAAATACAAATATTTTCATTACTCCACATTTCTTGCTCTCAGCGAGAGATGAAACACATTTCTAATGATGCTTAAGGTTGGAAGGTTTAGTTTAATATTCTTGGGTTCTCTTTGATACCAGCACCAACTGATGATCACACTTCTTCCCATCATCCAACAAAGACATATTATTGGAAAAGCGGTTAACCCCAAACTCAACTCATGTCAAATAACACCCTCAGACATTTGGAGCGAGTGCAACTTTATTCTGTTGAGTTCCATAGATGTAACAACACAGGAGACTACATGGTGTACAGTATGTGCAGAAACATCCACCGAGACCGACAGCATACAACACAGTATCCCATCATACATCACTGTCCTCGTGTGTTAATAAGCTGTACATATGGATTGTTAATATCTGACTGATATTCCGCTCGAATTAGAAAGACAAACTTAAGGCCACTACCCATATAAAAGTATATTAATATTGGCCCTACGGCGAGAGAGTTCTCTACTTCAATACATATCCTAAAGGAGATATACAAAGCGCTTGATAAAACATTATCAATTTGTGTTTGACCAAGAAACGTTTGGATTCTTGTGCGGTTGCCAGAAGAGATTGATGCTTTTACATTCCTGAGTACTGATCTACGATAGTAATCACAGGCTGTGAGCTTATTTCAGTTCAAACATGGAGGCCCTGTACTGACTCACAATGCTGGTATAAAAGTGCTAAAATATTCCAGGTTCATGTATGTCGTTTAAAGCTCAAAACAATAGTTTAACTTCAACATTGAACAAGAAAAAACAGGAACTCTGTTAACTCTGAACCCCACCCTGCACACAAAGCACAACCGCACAGAACATGGGCGAGAGACGATCACGAGCCAAACCACAAGCGGACAATCCGTGACCTGTGCGTTATCCTGCCAACCTTCCGACAGCACTTCTGAGCGTTAAGCTGGAAATCCTAAATGACTCCTGTAACTGACTGATGCAGCGTTTAACTAGTACTGCTATTGTCCATTAAAGGGATAGTTCACCCAAAAATGAAAATTCTGTCATTGTTTTAAACCTGTATGACTTAATTTCTTCTGTGGAACATAAAAGAAGGTATTTTGAAGAATGCTGACAACCGAACAGTTGGTGACCATTGACTTCCATTGTATGGACCAAAAAAAATCCAAAAAAACACTGAAACGTTTCTCAAAAAAAAAAAATCTTATGATCCACAGAAGAAAGTCAGTCATACAGTTTTGGAAGGACATGCGGCTGAGAGTAAATGACTGATTTTTCATTTTTTTGGGTGATCCATCCCTCTAAGTCGCCTTGTAATTCCAGCTTTTCTATCTACAATGACTGTCACTGAGCCACAGGAAATGTTCTTTGGCCAAGTCTACAGAAGCACTTGCGTGAGCTGCATAAAATGATGATCTTTCATCAGAAACTACTTGATTTCTTACAAAATAATGATAAAAACAACTACAGCACAGGAAATCAGCCTAAATACTCAACAATGAGAGCAATTCAAGCAGCCTATTTCATTTAGACACGGAAATGGACAGAAAATCTGCTGTTTTTAATTGCTTGAATCTAGTGATACACACACACACACATACACATACATACACACACACACACACACACACGACTGAAATTTCCCAGAATGCATGCATTAAATCAATCTGGTGACAATAATGTGCTCTGACTTTGTAAACTATTTCATTGGATATCACAGGAAACATTACATGAATGTTCTGATAGACATCTGAATTGTTAACTACCTGGACATTTAAGCGTTACATTTTCGCAGTTCGATTTTGTTCTTATCGTGTCCTTTTTTTCCAAACATTCCTGGAGCTAAATCGGCTTAATCATTGTGAGAGGTGAGAAAACATGCCGTCTGTCTGTCCTCCCAGATCCTGTCGTGCCCTCCTCTCGCTCTCACTTTGTTCCCTGTTGGGTTTGAAGTTCAGAGTTTGGACCCATATTCATTTGAAACGCATTTTACAGCTATGCAAACAAAAGAATCAGGTTTACAGGCCACTCGCCCTGTAGCCGTCAAGAGGCGATTTCTCTCACACTTGCTATTCTTATTTTTAACACCTTTCTGTCTCCTCGACGCCAGTGAGAAAGGAAGAGGAGAAAAGGCAGAGAACCAGTCCCTCCTGTTCCCCTGCTGCTTTTGTCTGGACCGGACTGAACGGAGAAGGCCTGCTACTGTGACAACGATTCAGTCCGAGAGACCTTCATCAACCCAGAATTCCTTCTACCAGGTCTCTTGGTCTCAGTTGAAATGGCATCATTCGTATTCAATGATGTGCTGGTCCTAGTACGATAGAAACGGTTCTCGCAAACGCGATCCACTGCAAACTATTATAAAATATACATTGTGTCTCACAAAAACGGATCTATGTAGCCACCTCTTTAGATTCGCATTTATAGTGATCCGAGACACATTCTCAGCTTCGCTCTATGAAAGGTAGAGCAATAATATAAAGCTAAATACATTTATCCCAAACCCAAAACCCCAAAATGGCCTCTTTGTTCTTTGAGAACAAGCACAGAGCTAAAAATGTGCATAGCAAAAGGCAACCGTTTCATCTTCTTTTCACCCAACGAAAGCCGTCGTATATTAATAACCACTTTGTTCTCTGAGAGTCAATTTTTTTTTATCACGTTCGATTATTGAAATGTGCAGAGTGTGTGGATGCAGTTGAGGGGCGTGTCTAGCTCTCTGACAGACAGGAGGAGGGGGAGGAGCCTGAGGACTGCTGGGAAAGCATACAGGTTCTTCGCGAGACTCTCGGCTCGGGTTCGGGCGTGAGGCGGGCGGCGCTCTGGTTCTTAAGGTTGTTGAGCTCCTGTGTGGGCATCAGCGGTTTGGGAATGCTGACTAGGCAGAACGCGGAGCCGCTCTTGGGGATGAAGTTGACCTTGTTCCTATCTGGGCACAGGAACTGTGGGATCTCCCGTGTAGGCCTGGCCCTGAGGAGATGAAAAAGGAGAGCGATAAGACGGTGAGAAGCACTGACTCAGCTTTGAAGTCAGTGTAAATGTTACGCTATCATCATTTCAAGGCTCATGCTGCAACACAACAGTGGAGAACAGAGTGCAGGGAGAGCAGATAAAGCAGCGGATCAGGACACACTGCAGCACTCACTGTGTTTCCTCTGTGAAGACCTTGACTCGCTCGCAGCCCTCGGGTGGCTCGCGTTTGAACATGTAGCTGTTGTTCGGCTTCGGGGATGAGGCGTATTTGGGCAGTGGTGAGCTGGGGGCCAGATCTGTGAAAATGGTACAAGAAAAAATGAGTAGAATGACAATACAACTCGGACAGGCTTATTAGTGGCGGTGATATGTGTGCAGAATTCAACAGAGAGCTGAACAATTAGTTGACTAGTCAGGCTTCAGGAAGCCCTGTATAATTACGTCCACCACATTAGTGTTGTTAAAAACAGCTTGATGAAATGCAGAATTAAACGGAATTATTTTTAAATTGAAACATCTTATGAACAAATGCAAATGTTCATAATGCGACTAAGCAGCTATGACGGCCATCCGCGTGTGAACACAGATCAACATTTACGCAGACTGCACAGCCCTTCAATAGGGTAACATATATATATATATATATATATTCAACAAATTTGTAGAATTAATATATATTATACTATTATCATAGTACTCAACAAAAAACCGAGACATACGGATGACAGTAAAACAGCAGATGCTGTTAGCATGCTAAAAAACTAATAGACACTGTCTTCAAATTCATCTGTATCATCAATAAATAAATTAAAAAAAAAATCTAAATAAAATCAACTAGCTGATTGGTGGATAGTTACTTATTTAAAGGGGTACTTCTGAATTTGCAATCACGCGTACACTGTGTATAGGGATAAAGATATTGGTCAATGACGCTCAGGATTTGTTGCGCACCTAATCCTCCGCCATCATCCTGTCAGTCATCTCTCCTTTACTCTTGTCACGTGATAAGTGAAATCTGTACTGAAATGTAACCGACTACCACAGGAAGGCTAACCATGTCCCTTTAGGGGCTCCATAGAATGCGTTATTCTTTTTCTGTGCCTTTCTGAATTCAGAATTAGACTTCGGGCACATTTATATGATATGACTGATATGGTAGATATGATATGATATATCAAATCATACATATCATATATGATATGATATGATATGATATATGACATGAGATGATATGATATATGATATGAGATTATATGATATATGATATGATACTATATTATACAGTATTATATTATATTATTAATTATATTATATTTTTCCGGACGCATGTGGTCACAGGGGACACATTTGAAACGCATGATAATACCAGGTGAAAACGGTAATGTGTCTTGGCTGACCATTTGTGATTTGATCACTGAAAATGCATCTTAATACCAGGTGTAAACAGGGCTTTTCTCTCGCATGCTCGATTTCCGGAATATTGTATATAACTTGCAGGCCTCAGGGAGCTGCTATCAATATGTGGGAGACATGAAATACAGAGAGAATGCCACGACAAAAAAAAAAAAAAAAAAAAAAAAAAAAAAAAAAAAAAAAATCGGAAAAACCTCAGTGTTTGTAGTCAACATTTCAAATAGGATGACTACGAACAGACTGTTTTAGGCCAAACAGAGGGAGAAAACGGAAAGAAACTGCCATTTTGTCAGTTCTGCCCGAAGCAAAGCGCTGTCACGTACAGGTAACAAGGCTGTGGCCATAATGTTACATTTTTACCATAATGCTGTACGAAAGTACGATACAATTTTCAGTGATAAACCTACTCTTAGAATAACTGTTCTGTTAATAACCCTCTGTCGATCTGACTGTTCGTGGGCGGAGTATAATCTGTAGTTTTGACAAAAGCCCTGGAGCTGTTTATTAATTGTGAATTTCTCGGTCCAGGTAACATGGAGAACGAGTAAACATCACTCATTTACATATACTACCGACATTGTAACAATACAAAACGGGTTGAAAATCGGCGAAGTTACACTTTAATATTTTGATTATGCTTTTAACTACTAATAAAAGTGTAGCACTGTCAGCACCGTATAACAAATTTGAGCATGTTTAAAATCATTCCGCACATTTTCACACACATCAATGCAGAATGCAGAAAATGTGTGTGGATGTTCTGTGTGGGCCTAAGGACATGTGAACAGCCCTGAGTGTGTATGTGGGTGTGAAAATATGTGAGCTGTACCTTTCTCACAGCCGTCAGCCAGAGTCTCGTCCTCGTGGGGAGATGGACTATCGCTGCAGGGCTCACTTGGCACGCTCAGGAACGTGGGTGAGATGGACTGAGAACGGCTGCTGCTGTTGCTGTGGTTACTGCCCGTCGCGGTGCCCAGGGGCGTCTGCGTGTCGATGCTGCGGGAGCTGGCGCTGCGTTGGCAGAGCGGAGGAGGAGCCCGATGCCCGTCCGGAGCCTCCTGAGGCTGGGCAGAGAAAAAGTGCAATGATTATAAGCAACAGAAAAAAAACTTTAGTTAAATACACACACAGTGTCTTTAGGGATTCTCTTAGGACACCAGATTATGTAACAGAGAGTGTTTTTGCAGAATCATGTCAAGCACACTCACAATAAGCTGCTCCTCTCTGTCTCCTGTGTCTCGGATAATGATTCGCTCAATCTCCTGATTCAGCCCCTCCACACTGTTCCGGAAACGAGAGACGGAAGACTTTGAGATGGGAATAGAGATCAGGACACTCTTTGGAATAGGAGCCTGGAACAGGAGACAATGAGAAGGTGTGATTATTTGCTGTGTGTGTTGTTTTAAAACAGAATGTGTGGAGCTTTGATCTAATGGTTTCTGCATATGCTTAGACTCAGTTGTGCTCATGTGGGAGAAATCGAGTTGTGCATTTTCTATTTTTAGTATAAAAATGTATGTATAAAAAAAAAAAAGAAGTCACTATATGCTCCCCCATTAATCTCTGCTTATAATTAGCTTAGGTTGTATATTTTATGTTGTATTATGTTACAGATTTATTAAATGTGTTGTATATGTATGTATATAAAAATAAAAAATATATGTACAAGAGGAAGTCTTTTTGCTACCTCTCTCTTAGCCCATTTTATGCACGTGTTTTTTCCCCATTTTTGTAACAAGTGATCAAGAAGCATCAGAAAAGCAAACATAAATGTGTGTATGTGGTTGGTGTGTGTGTGTGTGTGTGTGTGCAGTATGCATAACACAGAGAGACAACCTCAAAATGAGAGCAGATATGCCACTGAAAGTAAACAGTGCCTGTGTGAAAACTTAAGAAACAGCATTACACAGCAGCTGAATCAAGCCTGCACATTCACACACTGTCAGCACACACTTTAGTTTCCATATGATGCTAAACACTAACAGGGGTACGTGTCATCACACCACAGCAAGCAGACACATTGCATGGTAACGTGTTGGTCTCTGCAGATCAGAGAGTTATGTAACTCGGTCTGCCTAGCAGATTTCTGATTCTTGCTTGTGTGTCTGCGCACACCTCACGACTGTACCGGGACACACAGAGAGATAACATGACACATGCAAAACACGCTTACTGAGTTAAATCAGCATGCACATCTACAACATGTGCCACCTATGCTAACAGCTGCTGTTTGCGACGTCTTCTGTGACAGATGAAAGACTGAACAAAAACGTCACCTTTCCCGAGAGTCCACTTCCTGTCATCCTGTCAGAGAGGGGTCCGGTCTTCCTCCTGGTCCACCGGTCTCTCTCTCTCTCTTCTGTGCTCCGTATCGGCTCATGCTCTGGATTTTAGTTCTTTCGGCCCCCCTCCTTCCTGTGTCTCTTCATCATGTCTGCCCCCTCTCTTTCTCTCTCTCTCTCTCTCTCTCTCTCTGTCTCTCTCCCTTGTTCTGATCTTTCCTCTCCAAGTGTATTTCTCCATCCCACCCCCTTTCTTAAAACACATAGCGCTGCTCTCGTCGTCCGTCCCTCCCCCTCTTCTTTCTCAGGGTACGAGGGAACAATGTAAGGGCATTAGCAGGACGTTGCTGAGAGCTGTGTGGCCCTGCGGTGGCCCTCGCTTAAAGCACGCCAGATCTGCTTCATTAACATCTCAATAGAGCAAGCCAGGTTTTAAACTCACATGCAGCATCACTCCATGCCTCTTTCCTCTCCAGTGTGCATGTGTGCGTTTAATCGGACATCACATTGTTTCAACATAAAAGTCATCTGGACTCTTTTCCTCTGGGTGGTTTGGTTATTTATCTGCTCATCAGGATAGAAAACAGCTGAGAGAAACTCTGACCCTCGAGGTCACTTCGAAACAATACGCCGGTTAAGTGATTTTGTCTATTTCCTAGCAACTTTCTCGCGAGCGGTCACTAGGAGGCAAATATTTGTTTACGTATAAGATTTCCAGTGGCGTGCCGTGACATTAACAGAAATAATGTATGGCCTGACCACAATGAAGGACGACATGGTACTACTCACTGTCAGCGCCAGTGATCTGATTGTCGTCATCTTCAGACAGAAGAAACGTGGCTCAGCACTTTGGCGACGTCTATAGAGGCCACATAGAATTGCTAACAAACCCATGCTAATCAGTTGAACATAGATGCTAGCCATTTACTTCGGAGGTCTCGATTAAGGTTCATTAACCACAGGAGCAGAAAAGTTGAGGCCTAAAATAGACAATGGCAGACAGAGGTTGCAGAGTGTGGAACATGCGTTTACAGTTGCGGGAGTAGAGACAGATTTTCTTCTCTGTATTGTGATGCACATGCAAATGAAATTGATTATCAAAGAAAAAAAAAAAACAATATACAGCAGGGACTTGGTCTTGGTTGTTGATTGGATGAAGGTAGATCTGAATGCAAGCTTGTGGTTGATTGTAAGGAGCTTAATTGGACTAAATGATTAATAAGTTCGACAGAGCGAAGCCTGTCTTAAATACAGTGGGGAGAACAAGTATTTGATACACTGCCGATTTTGCAGGTTTTCCTACTTACAAAGCATGTAGAGGTCTGTAATTTTTATCATAGGTACACTTCAACTGTGAGTGACGGAATCACATTGTATGATTTTTAAATAATGAATTTGCATTTTATTGCATGACATAAGTATTTGATCACCTACCAACCAGTAAGAATTCCGGCTCTAACAGACCTGTTAGTTTTTCTTTAAGAAGCCCTCCTGTTCTCCACTCATTACCTGTATTAACTGCACCTGTTTGAACTCGTTACCTGTATAAAAGACACCTGTCCACACACTCAATCAAACAGACTCCAACCTCTCCACAATGGCCAAGACCAGAGAGCTGTGTAAGGACATCAGGGATAAAATTGTAGACCTGCACAAGGCTGGGATGGGCTACAGGACAATAGGCAAGCAGTTTGGTGAGAAGGCAACAACTGTTGGCGCAATTATTAGAAAATGGAAGAAGTTCAAGATGACGGTCAATCTCCCTCGGTCTGGGGCACCATGCAAGATCTCACCTCGTGGGGCATCAATGATCATAAGGATGGTGAGGGATCAGCCCAGAACTACACGGCAGGACCTGGTCAATGACCTGAAGTGAGCTGGGACCACAGTCTCAAAGAAAACCATTAGTGACACACTACGCCGTTATGGATTAAAATCCTGCAGCACACGCAAGGTCCCCCTGCTCAAGCCAGCGCATGTCCAGGCCCGGCTGAAGTTTGCCAATGACCATCTGGATGATCCAGAGGAGGAATGGGAGAAGGTCATGTGGTCTGATGAGACAAAAATAGAGCTTTTTGGTCTAAACTCCACTCGCCGTGTTTGGAGGAAGAAGGATGAGTACAACCCCAAGAACACCATCCCAACCGTGAAGCATGGAGGTGGAAACATCATTCTTTGGGGATGCTTTTCTGCAAAGGGGACAGGACGACTGCACCGTATTGAGGGGAGGATAGATGGGGCCATGTATCGTGAGATCTTGGCCAACAACCTCCTTCCCTCAATAAGAGCATTGAAGATGGGTCGTGGCTGGGTCTTCCAGCATGAGCAACGAGCCGAAACACACAGCCAGGGCAACTAAGGAGTGGCTCCGTAAGAAGCATCTCAAGGTCCTGGAGTGGCCTAGACAGAACTACAGGAAACGTATGATCTCTGTAATTGCAAACAAAGGTTTCTGTACCAAATATTAAGTTCTGCTTTTCTGATGTATCAAATACTTATGTCATGCAATAAAATGCAAATTAATTACTTAAATCATACAATGTGATTTTCTGGATTTTTGTTTTAGATTCCGTCTCTCACAGTTGAAGTGTACCTATGATAAAAATTACAGACTTCTACATGCTTTGTAAATGGGCAAACCTGCAAAGTCGGCAGTGTATCAAATACTTGTTCTCCCCACTGTATGAACCCTTTTCCAAAATGCAAAGGCTATTCCAAATGCTTATACAGTGCAACTGTGTCCATCCACTTTTTCAGCGGCCTTGGTTCCAGAAATATTTTTCCATAAGGATTTTAAAAAGTCTTCTCTTAACCAAACCATCTAGCTACGAAGTGAATCGCAACATTACAAACTTTGATTTGAAGCAAAAAAGTATTTGAAAATTGAACGAAAAGAAAAATGTACAAGACTATTTACTTAACGGCTTTAACAAGGGAAAGAACTATAATCCCATGAAGCACTGTGAATGAAAATCAACACTGGATAAATATAAAACTACTGATTTATGATTTTAATTAGGTATAACAAAATATATTAAAGGGATTGTTCACCAAAAAATTAAAATACGGTCATCATTTACTCACCCTCAGGTTGTTCCAAACCTGTATAAATTTCTTTGTTCTGTTGAACACAAAGGAAGATATTTTGAAGTATGTGGGAACCTGAAAAGTTCTGGGGCACCACTGACTTCCACGGTATTTTTTTTCCTACTATGGAAGTCAATGGTGCCCCAAAGCAGCCTGGTTACAAACTTTCTTCAAAGTATCTTCCTTTGTGTTCTGCAGAACAAAGAAATTTATACAGGTTTGGAACAACTTGAGAGTGAGTAAATTATGACAGAATTTTCATTTTTGGGTGAACTATCCCTTTAAGTTTGAGATTTATGCTGCCTTCACGTGCTATCAGAAATTTCATACCTCCCACTTCTGAATTTGTGATTACGAACTCGTCGCATTCAAATATTGACTTGAGAGGACGTTCATGTCCAATTTTTCAACTAGAAAACTAGTATTTACGATAATTCCGATAGCACGTGAAGGCAGCATAAGTAGTTTGAGAGCATAGGGAAACTGAACCTAGGTCATTCACAGTGATTCATGGGAGTTGGTGGCTGCTGAAGAGTTCTTCTGGTGTGGCTTGCTTGTCACAATTCATTGATTGGTGGAGTACACAATCATGGGTAATGTAGTTTCTCACCAGAAATTCCACTGTCGAACATGATTATTTACAAAAAATAAGTGGCGGCGGCAGATGGATTCAACAAAAACATATACCATTGATTAACAATTTCGAAGCTCACAGCAGGTCTGTCTTTAAAGGTTTATAAGTTATTGTTAAAAATCAGTTCTTCTGTGGAGAAAATCGATGTGATTTTTACTTACGAAACCCGACTGTTAAACTCTATTAAAGTATCGCAACATTAGCATAGCAACATGTGCTAATGCTAGACTCTACTGGAATCAATTGGGAGTGGCACCATTCGTAAGCATCATGCAAGCAGCGCTATTTGTGAGTTTCTATGTAGCATGTCCCAAATCAGTCACTTGATGTCCCAAATCAGGCTCCATTTCAGTCTGGATGCTGCCTTAGAATTCAACTACAACTGAGGGATGAATGTACACTCGCATATATATGTATATAAATAGCTTCATTTTGCCCTGTTGCTTTTAGTTGTACCAAAATTACAAGGATTAAATAAAAAAACTCAGTGTCCATGGACACGCACTGAAGCCTCAGTAAAACAGTGAAAGTCTTCCCGACAGCATGTAAAAGGCCTTTCTTCACTGGTATGGAGGCCTGTATTGGTTACCACAGTCTGCCTTTAAAACGAGAGGTTAGACAGAAGAATCCCTTTGAAAGGTCTCCAGGCCTTGATAGCTATACTGGGCACTTTCACGTCAGCCTTTCTTTGACTTCTGTGGTCTTTATAAAAACAAGAGATTCATGGGGCTGAAGTTGTTGACCGGTGCTTAACTAAAGGTTTGTGTAGAGTTAAAGGCATGACCCCTCCAAAGCCCCACGCAAGCTCAAATGACTCACAAACGCATCTCTTCTGTCTCTATGGATTCACAATCACAACACGTTCAGGTTTAGAACCACTCGGAAAAAAAACTCAGATCAAACAGAACCTAAGAAGCTTCTATTGTTTTGGTCACTGTTTGAGTAGAAGGTTAGAAAAATACAAGTCATAAGTGATCAAAAAACTTAATCCATCAGAAGTCCTGCCAATAAATTCATCAACCCCGGCAAAAACAACACATTCAAAATCTCAGTAAGACCAAAAAAGGAGGCGTTTAAAGGAATAAGCACCTGAGACATGTTGATTACCAAAGAAAATCATTTTCAAAAGAAAACTGATTGAAAACAGTTTGAAAACAAAACATGTCCTTTCTATTGCAGTCTATGTGGTAATTGTAGATTTGCCTCATAGAATTCCTTTCTTTCATGCATATTTTTTTATAAACTGATGCACTATTTTCTGCCATTTGACAACATGCTTCAGATTCTGTTGATAGAGATTAACTTTCAGCCTGAAATATTCTAAATGTAAGACTTTGAAATGAGATCAAACTAAAGCTAAAAAGAGTAGAGTACATAATTTCCTCTAAATGCTCCACTGCCTCTGTAATCCTCATTTCTGACACTAGCAGGCGCTGTGGACTCCACACAGAGAATGGTAAGAATGCAGGGAAAGATGTGCTCAATCCTTCAGACACAAAAACAGAGCACCCAGAAAGCAGCCAAAAACTGTTAATTATTGATCATCGAGCACAGCACAAAACAGACAGGAAGAGCAGAGGAGATAGAGAACAAAGCCAAGAGGTGTGTGAGTAAGGATCCTTTATCACTGGCCTTTGCCCTGCAATACATCACAAATGAACGATCAAACTCTGAATGTCATGGAGATCTGAGAGACTATCGGGTCTGCCAAAATCGACTAGGACTAATAAACTGAACGCAGAGCGCTAAGCGCACAGTACAGTCGCGCTAGCTTACTTAGGCCCCTGCTAATGTACCTAGCATGACTAGGGAATGTAAGCAGAAGACTAACTTGGCCGTTCTTATTGTTATTGATCAGAGTAGATGTTATTATTTGAGTTTTTGATTGAGTTTCAAAACCAAAACAAGGCATGGAAGTAGAAGCCATGCATCTACATCTATGCATCATTCTAACTTAAAAGGGATCATAAAATGTATTTTCAGTTCTTTCTGTTATGTTTCTGAAGGTTCGCTTCAAGTTTTTTGCACTAAAAATTATTTTACATCCTCATTTTCACTCTCAGGAAAAGGGGTGTTACCTATTTCAGAAATGCAAGTAAATGCCCACTGCTGTATTTAGCAAACTTCATTATACATTTATAAAAGCAACGGTCACATAAACTACACCGCCATATACTTCATGCACTCAACTGTCTCAGCTTTTCTTACATAGTGGAAGGGGATGGATTATCAGACTCTGTTGTAGAGTGATGAAATAACTGTAAACCACTCATACACTAGACCAGGGGTGTATAGTCCTGCTCCTGGAGGGCCTCTGTCCTGCAGAGTTTAGCTCCAACCCCAATTAAACACACCTGAACCAGCTAATCAAGGTCTTACTGGGCATACTAGAATCATCCAGGCAGGTGTACTGAATTAAGTTGGGGCTAAACTCGGCAGGACAGTGGGCCTCTTAGAGAAGGTTTGGACACCTCTGCACTACACGTGCGTCATTTGGGACACAAGTCGTGACTTTTTGTCGACTGGAACTTACTAGCTGAACTATTGACACACATGTACACAACATCACAGCATATTAAACAGACACATATGTGGCACAATATGACACAAAACAAATATGGCGTCTACTCTAAGAATGGCCTATGATCAAGTCTGTCGATTCTGCAATCCATTACAAAAGCAAAAATTCCCAAGCCTGAAGAAGAGACACAGAACTCCACAGCTGTTCACCCATGTTTCGGTGTCTCCTCTGATGTTCTTCTTCTTCTTTTCTTCTCATGGAGCTGCTGACCTTATGGCCGGATCTCTCATAAAGGTCTTCAAATGCAACTTTCATTCCTCCTCTTTTCTTATTCCCCCTCTTCAGGGCTTTTATTTCTGGAAAGAATGCCATTTTCATGACTGCCACTTCATCTTTAGCTGCTTTCCACGCACATAATGGGGAGAACACCCCCACGTACACCCGACTCAGCCCTTGAGACAACACACACACACATCCCTGCAGCCCTCCCCCTCGACACAGAGGTCACGTTGTGTGTGTTCTTTAGGAAAGTGCTTTTACATCGGAGTGCCAAGACAAAAAAGGAAGAAGAAAACAGAGAGACGGAGAGAAATGGAAGTTTACGATAAAATTTGGGGGTTGAACTTGGACAGACTAAGTGCGTACGGTCACAAAACAATTGCAGACAGGTCCTGTGATGGAAGGCAGAGAGTTTACAGTCTACATTACCCACTGGGCGTTACCCGACCCCAACGGCCCAGCCGAGAAACATCACGACCACTCAGCCTGAGGCGCAGAAACATGCCCCCTCACCTCACGTCCAAATAAATGCATGCTTGTTATAATTACCCAGCTTGGGCATCTCTTCGGCTCTAAACTCAACCTCAGCTGCTTCAAATTACGGCTAATACACAGCAGAGAAACCCCCTGAATAAATAAACCTTCAAAAAACAAATCCAGCTCCACTTCAGATTCCAGTAGTTCTCTTCATAGCAGTCGGAGGCAGAACGAAATGGCATTGACTAATGATACACTGTTCAATCAACCCCACATTCATCTGCTGGAGGGGACGGCAGATGCAAGTCTATGTTTGTGTATAACTAAATGATCACATGGTAGACTGGGTTCCTGGAATAGCAGGTTAGCACTTCCATATGCTTTCTTACACTGAGGCAATGCTTCAAGTCTCTCCCTGAGGAAAGCAAACAAGGCAGAGAGAGGGGAGAGAAACATAATTTAACCATTTTCATTTCCAAGTTGACACCAACTGGACTAGCCTGGATGCCAGCCGAACTTAGCCCCGCCCACAACATTTGAGGTCGGGAAGTTCAGTCTGGACTTGATCCGTTGTGGAGCAACTATGCTCGAACCAGAGCTGTTCGGACCAATCAAATTGTCAGAGCGGGCTTTATACGATGATGGACAGATGATCAACAGTAACGTAATCATCCACACCACCAAAGAGCGCTTGGGTTGAATTCGTTCTAATCCTAAACAGAGAACTTGTTCGTATATGCATTCACCTTTACTATTTCTCTCAAAAATGATGATCGTGTTGTAAGTACTCTGTGTATCCTGAAATTCTTTTTACAACACTGGGAAAGATCGTTTACACTCACCTTCTTCTTGTACTTCTTCCAGCGTGCATGCAGTTGAGCTCTGTTGACAACTATGCGTCGCTCAAGTCAACATACGTCACTTACTCCGTTGCTCTGATTGGTTGTAGGTCTATCCAATTGAGTGCAGAGGCATTTTTTTTCCTGGTTTGGTTGAAACACGGCCCATAAATCACAGCCAAATGGAGCAGTATCAGACTCATATTCTGACTAGAATCTGAGTATGACGACGTCAGGCTACAACTGGACACCACATGAAATGTGATGGAGTCATGTGACAGTGATTATTACCATTTTACTACGGTTTCAAATATTTATTGTGGAATAATATATTGTACCATTTCATCTAATTATTTGAAAAGGTAGGCAACTTGAAGTATACAGTATACTGCACATCCAATAGCAAGCTAGTAATCCATTCTGAACACAGATTTTAAGAGGTGAATCTGTACGGTGTACATCTGCGCTGGTCAAATCAGTATTCTTGTCCTTGTTGGACCTAGCTGTGAGTAGTTTGGTGTTTTGTGCAACAGAAGGGCCGAGTCTGAGTACAGTTCAGAGGATTAAATACAAAAGATGAATACAGTGAGACAACAGATGGTGCTTGAGCCCACCACATGCACTTAGACAAAAAAAAAAGCCCCAGCCGTACAACGGGCCCCAAAAACACACATCCAGCAGGCCGGACAGAGTGTGGCCTTTAATTGACTGGCTGGCAGCTATAGTACAGTAAAGACCAGGCGTGTGGCACATTCACCACATGCTGGACTAATTCATGGACAAACACAAAACAGAGCGAGTGAGCAAGAAAAAGACGGAGGCAGGGAGGGAGGGAGGGAGACACGACCAAGCGAGAGGCCGACGTAATTTATTCACTGTTTTTTGTCTTGGTGAAGAGAGGTCTTTCACTCTGAAACAGCCTGCAAGCCTGCACCTGGTCTTGCCAATTAAGACCAGAGTGCAAGTACACACGCACACACACACTATGACACGCTTTTACACACTGGTATGCACACTTACCCACTCACGTTCTTTCAGAATGAGTGAGAGAGAATGTGGCAGAATAACTATGACTTCTAGCTCTCAACTACAACTACATTGATGATACACCACGCGTGTACAGTTTCTTCTGCTTATATGGCGTTAAGTGCACTCACTGCACTGTGCTACGCTTATGTTAACAAACAGACATTCTCTCTGTCTCTCTCGTGTATCAATGTGATTTCTGAAGGATCATGCGACACTGAAGACTGAAGTAATGACACTGAAAATTCACTGAAAAGTTGCCATCACAGGAATAAATTACATTTAAAAAATTAATTGTAATAATTTTCAAAATATAAAGTTTTTACTGTATTTTTTTATCAAATAAATTCAGCCTTGGTGAGCATAAGAGACTTCTTTCAAAAACATTAAAAAATCTTAGCGAACCCAAACTTTTGAATGATAGTGTACACATATAAACTATTACATTTGCAAAAATACTGATAGACCATCAGCTTATGGTTGGGGGAGGGTACACTGCTAAAAAACACAATCTATGAGAGAAAAAAACAAGTGTTCCTGTTGGTAACCATCAACACACAACCCCAGGTAACCTTCTCCACTGGGTCTTTGGGGTTCAGAGAAGGTGAGAAAGAGCTCACCTGTGATTGGATGAAAGCAGCATGGTTGCCATTGAAGGGAGATTTGCGATCCTTGTCGCGATGGTGACGGCTGCTGTGTTTACTGCGCTGGAGCTGCTGCCTCAGCTTCACAATCTGAAACATGCAGAGAGAGAGAGAGATTGTCAGGACAGACATTATTTCTCACTACAATTGAACTTTCAAAGATCCCCCCCTTGCTTAGATAAAAGACACCAAAAAAACCCCCCCAAAAAAACGACATGACAGTTGATCATTATTGCAAAATAAACCCCTTCAGGGTGACACCAGAATGCATGGTCCTGAGTTTATTGTGTGATGATGACTGTACGTTATGTCTAAGTAAAGCCCAGGGTCAGATGAGATTGTTGATTGTCTCACGGCACTGCATTCCTCCAAGTACTCTGTTACGTACACAGATAAACACCCCAACTCTCTCCACCCCAAACACATGCTTACAAAAACACTTATGATCGATTACATTAGTACTCTTTCCTTTATAAACATCCGTCTGTTAGACAGAAAACAAATACACCCTCCCGCTCCCTCTCTCTTTACCTCAGCCTAGGGAAGAGAAGGGGAATACATGTACAGATGGGATCAGATGTCGAGTTTAAGCCCAGCCTCAAGTCAGTAAATACAGGCTATGAGCGAAGCCTTTAATGAGATGTTAGCATAATCTCACCTTTAGCCTGTAGCAGCCAGGATGTGACAACACATGCCACAGAGGCAATTCTGACCAGGTCTTAATGTGTCTGTGTGGGCTTTATCTGTGTGAGACTGTGGTGCAGAGGTGTTTGTGTTGTTTGATGTTTGTTTGTGAAGGTACATGTAAAGGTACAGCTCTGTTTCAAAACTAAGAGAGAGGTAAGATACTTTCTAGGGGAGGATCCGAACTGAAACTGAAGCTTACATTTGACTGATTTGAAACGGTCTGCATAGGCAGCAAACAGCAATACTCATGCAAACCACAATAATACTGCATTCAAATAATGCATCTAGGTAGGCAGCTCGGTAGGTTTCCATCAGATTTGCCTACAGCGTGTGTGAGTGCACATATGACCTGCTGACTGTGTAGGAAATGATTAACTATGAAGTTGAACACTAGTACACACACTAGAGTTTAGAGTCGACTGAGCAGTGAGAGATGGCAGTTGAGATAATGAGTGGCAGGAAAATAATGTACATACAGATACCTGTGAACACTCAGGGGGCACAGCAGAGATACGTATACGAAGGGTGGAGAACCTTGAAGTGGTGGAGGAGAGGAAGAAGACTGGCTGAATAGAGAGAACAGTGTATGAAGCGACTGGAGGATGTGACGGGAAGGAAGGGTGCACACACAAACAGAAGGAAGGGAGGGTGTAATGCGAGGTGACACCAGGCTGCTTCTGGTTCACTAGAGCCTGCCAATAATATGATAATGACACAGCCTCCATCTTCCCCTTCCCAACACCCCCAACAGCCTGTTGCTGCCCTGTCTCCTCTTCCACAATCTCACACTGGGGGAGAAAAAGACAACGAGGGGGTCCAGCCCCGGCCCTGCTCCTGCTGAATGGAACAAAGCACGGGGGAGGAGAGGAGATCAGGCCCTAAACACGTCCTGACCTCTTTTAGCTGGTCAGTGCTGCCGCAGGAGGCTGAGCGCTTGTGACAGCTCCTCTTCTTCTCTCCGCATTCATCGGCCCAGGCACTGGGGGTCTGTGGGAGACACACATGAGACCGTCAGACATGAAACAACAATACGTTCTGATCATCACAGCATCATTGTTTCTTGACTCACGAGTATGCTGATGCGGTCGTTTGACTCTTGTCCAAAATAAACACTCGCCAAGATCCAAATGAGAATAAAAACTAGGGTTACCCGCCTTTGAGCTAGCAACTTTATTATGAACTGCAATGTTACCTGGTTTAAATGGAATTGTGCGAGTGATTCACATCAAAATTATTCACGTCTTCTCACTTTTACGTCAATGGAAAAGTTATCATCAAAAGTTTCATCAGACGGATGGTGTCATGAAGCCAACAAAACCAAAATAAGAATAAATCATGATGCTTCAACGGCTCATCTTGCATATGATATGAAAAACTCAATTGCACTTCAACCGGGACACACATATTTATACACAAATAATATAAAGGGGAAAATAAGCAATATTTTTGGCTGTCTATTTCTCTCCCCACTGGCAGGTGTGGCATAAAGTTAATTTTGGGCCCTGTATACCATCACAAAAAGCTGCTTTACTGTTAGAAAGCAAGAAAAATGGAAATCTCCATGCTCATGTTTTATGACCATATCAATGAGCTGTCTAGCCTGCCCTTTAAATTCATTCATGAACAAAGTCACAAAAAGACCCCTGACAGAAGAGATCACTCCCACCCACGCACACATACATGAAAACACACACAAGTGATGGCAAGAAGCCGGGGGATGGTGAGTTTAAATTAGAACTTCATCCTGAAAAAAACAAACCGCTTAATGCTCATCTTTACACAGAACTTGGTTGGTGTAACTTTTGCGAACTTCCTTCCTAAATGTAAAAATGCAGCTGCTGTTGCCAAAGTGAGCATGGAGAGGCACATAGGGCGTAGCGTTTCTGGCTCTGAGCTTCCTTTGTGAAGTCTCTGTGGCTCAACAGTGTAAAAGCTCACTAAAAAGATAACCGCAAACACTCACACTAATATTGATTAATACTGATGTGGCTAATGATGCATCATAGATCACTAGCAGGAACTATGTACACTATATAAACATTTCTTTTAAAAAAGCATGTGAAACTGGACATATAATGCAACTATAAATGTTTCAAACAGCAGTATGCTAGATTGTTTTCTACATTAATTCAGCACATGGCATCCAGTTATCATCTTGGAAATAAAACAAATTTGAGTCCAATTTTAACTTTATCCAAATTGGCAATCCGATCAAATAATGAGTCAAGAAAGCAACATTAACCATCATTAATGAAAGGTTAAGTTGTTCACATTGCACTGTGGGATAGTAGCCTATATTCTTTGCAGTGTGCCTGGTTTTATTCAGCTCATTTGGGCAACTGTAGGGTATTCCATGGGTACAGAAAATTTGTACTGTATGCTATGAACTTACATACTAAAATAGTAAGTAGTATGCAAGTAGTATGTGCTTAAATGCCAATCACCTCTGAGAGAGAAAAAAAAAAAAAGGACCCCAAACAAGAGAACATCAGCTCTGACAAAGCGCTTTGAAAAACCTGCCTTAGATACCCAAATAAGAGCATTAAACATGAACAACATTCCTCAAACATGTGACATACATACCTCGCCAAAACACAGCATTCTGTGAGAGAAAGTAGTTTCTGGTAGTTTAAAGTTGCTAACACACAACTGGGATATCACCTAAAGCTCTTATAATCAGTAGACCACGTCAGCCTAGAGAGTTATGAGAATCGCTCAGCTGTGAGTATGTACACATCATTGCCTTACTTATGCACTCAAATCACTTATTGGCTCACAATCACACACATTACCTCAGTGTAGGCAGGCTTTTCACACTGCGCTTATCCCCAGGTTATTGTCATTCTAAACCCCGCTTTTTACCCCGGTTAAAGGAACGTTTCACAGTTCACACTTGTAATTATAAGCCAGTAAGCACTGCTGTTATCCCTGCATTGCGGTGCCAAATGTGCGCAATGTGAAACGATGAGGTGTTAGAATGTTACGACTAAATGCTTAGCAACCGACAGCCAAAAGTGTGCTTCATATTCATACATTTTGGACAGTCATTTAGCGTTTGATGGGAAAAATGTCAAATGGCAATGGAAAACTTGTCAATCGGAGTGAAAAAGAGACTGTTTTGTTCTTACCTTTATTGTCTGAAAAGTTCAGAAAAACTCTTGATAGTATGGTCGGCAATGTATAATATGAGGACACACTATGCTAGAGCTTTTATATCAACAGGTTGAGCACTGTACTCATCCAGTCAATGACACTAACACAGCAAATATGTCAATAAGTACATTAACCCCAGGTAAATTATGAGCAGCGTGAAACGTGAATCAAGATAACCCAGGATTCTGTTTAGAATGACCCAGGTTTAAAGGGACAGTTCACACAAAAATGAAAATTCATTTCCTCACCCTCAAGTTGTTCCAAACCTAAGTTTCTTTCTTCTGTTGGACATAAAATATGATATTTTGAAGAATGTTAATGGACAAACAATTGATGGGCCCCATTGACTTCCACAGAACGGAAAAAGTCAATGGGGTCCATCAACTGTTTGGTTACAGACATTCTTCAAAATCTCTTGTGTTCAGAAGAAAGAAAGAAAGAAACTCATACAGGTTTGGAACAACTTGAGGGTGAGAAAATGATGACAGGAACTATCCCTTTAACTATTTCAAGTGTAAAAAGCCCTTCTGAGTACAAACACTAATGGCTAGTGGGCATCATAACACTCAGACAGATATTTATTTGGGAACCTCTTGATAGGGTTTGTCTTTGTCTCTAGGTAAACACAGCCTCCCACTGCTGTTAACGGCACGACACCAGAGATTCAGCCTGTGGGTTTACACCATAAACAACTCTAGACCATTCTACACCCAATACACTCAACAAGCCTGTACAAGCAAGTTCACAAACTTTCACTCAGAACGTTGTAGGAGATTTATTACCGGACAGCTATGGCCTTATTTAGATATCTGGAACAGATGAGGAGTGATCTTATGTTGAGGAGGTATGGAAAAGTAATTTCTTTGCCTCAGCCTCTCTCAGTCACTCAAAGGTGTGAGCCAAAACTGTACAACGCAGTACAGAAATAATAAAATCTGTGGCATTGGAAACAGCCTGGGGCATTAGCTTTCAAAAGACAACCAATCAAAAGCACAACACAGGAACATGCTGTGTTCATGTGTAATGTGAACATGATGTGTATCATGATATTAAATTAAACTTGGCTTTTCTCAAAACCATTGTCCTGTTTTGTTACATACTGGTGTCAAAATTCACCCATGGTTAACAGATATGTTTTCACGCAAACATCTTCACGCACAATTAATTAGCAGGTCCATTAATCAGGGACACACAAACGTTGACTCACTTCCCTTTGGCCTTGGACACAAATGGTGACAACCGTGTGGGGAAACCAGTCGACTCCTCTCCTCTCTGTCTCTAGACACATTAAAAACGTGTCCCGATTCACACTCCCTTCAAACAAATACTTAACGTCAGCACACAAGTGAACATGCATTCAAGACTGTATGACCAAAGATAAACCTTTGCTTTGACATGCTTTAAGAAAAGCATTACAACAAAGTATTTCTGGCATTTCTGCATGATTCACAAATGCAAGAGTTAAATGTTTTCTTTTATCAAGATACCTTTTCACCCATGAACCAATAAGATCACATTGCAATTTTCATAATCCAATCAAATTCCGACATATAAAATTAAGTCCCGTCAGACATTACATACGTACAGTTAAATATTTAGTTTCACTCAGAAACGCATCAGAATGAGAAACACTTGTTTTTAAAGCAGGGCTTGACATTAACACCCACCAACCCGCCCAGTGCGGGTAGATTTCAACAGTGGTGTGTAACACTGTGACTCCTACTAGCCACTTTGGCGGGTTGAATTTTATAGGCCTATATAATATATACAAATTTTTATTCTAGTCTTTTTACTCTTTCCACCACCAGCGTTTTTGGTCATTTTCACAAAAATGTTGTGGCCCCCAGAATATTTTGTTGTGTATATATTTTAACATGCAATATATCAAAAGAAAGAACAGAGCCTATGCTTTTAAACAAAACAATTCAACACTTGAATGTGGGTAAGTTACATAAAAAAAGCAACATTTTGAGCAAAAAGCTGAGAAAAATTGCGTTGTCGTCAAAGACTACATCTGTATCAGATTCAGTACGATGAGCAAAACACAGAGGAGGTAGATTGAGTCCATCAACATCCCCAAAGCTTGCACAGTCCTAACCACTTCCTGGGTCGACATTTCGGTAACATTAGGCCATTTTGATTTATATGCTGTTTATTGTTGATCGCATTATTTTTCATATGCATCTGCTTACATGAGATCGCTTGTTTCAGCTTTTTAGCCTGTGTTTTGATCTGGAGATTATGTACTCGTTCAGGAGATGCGTAATAGCGCACCCTACCGTATAACGATAAAACGAAAAGCTGTAAAAACTCGTCAATGGCAGGGAAGCGTTTTCTCATAAAATACGAGCTAACTCGTCAATGGCGGGGAAAGAGTTAAAAAGGCATCTGAAATAAACTAAGTGCAATAAACTTTTAAACTTCTGTTGCCAAAAATAGATTAGGCTATTGATACTGAAATATCTGAAATGCTTCCAATACTCATTTTCCGCAGAATAGATACACAATACCAGCTGCTTTTTCTCGCTCCCTCATCTCTCCAACAGTGAGTTGACAAACAAACCTGCCTCCCTTTACTCACTCATTTCATTTGCTCAGGATGAATATTGTTGGTGTTACAGGTGTCGGTGTGGGATTGCGCTTATTGCGCATCATTTTACTCAATCCTGCAGATTTTGTGCTCACACCCAAAGTGCGCGCAGATAAAGCCGCCTCTCAGTACTAAATTTCTAAAGACTATAGTTCTTTTTCGCTACTTATTGTGCTCGAACAGTCAAATACACACAAAATAAATGTCAAAATGCCGGTCTTGGCGAGTATTCACGTAAACACAGTCAGTTATGTTTTAAGTGAATGTAAACAGTTGAGAAAGAAATTGCATGTGTAACAGTATAATGGATCCATGCGTCAGGTCTTAAAGTGACAAATTAAATGTGTTTCAGAGGTAGAGAAAGTTAATTATAAAACAATTAACAATTAATTATATTAACAATAAAACCAGGGATATGTAGTAGGAAAGAAAACCGGTCAATTTGATTTCATTCTGTCTTTAAATATGAATAGTGACCATTCATGGAAATGTGTCAGACAAGTTAAAATTCTGACCAGTTAAAAGAATTATTTAAATCGATAGAAAGAGAACAGAGCCAAAAAACAAGAGAAAGTATAATGTGGCTGAACAAGCCAGTAGGATAAAGTTTCTCTTCTTAATTAACTTCATGCCCTGTGAACCTCCACGAGTTGAGCCGCAGGAGCAGCTCTGTGCCTGGGCGTACCTCTCCTACCCCTCACCAACATTTATTCCACTAAATTCCTTTCTTTCTTTCTTTGTTTAATTAATCCGTGCATGTGCTTCTTTGTTCCATCGCTCTTTTCTGCGTCTTTAGCTATTGTTCTGCTTGTTTCGTCACACTCATCCAAGTCTGATCCCTCTTTTCTTCATCTTTTTTCCCCCTCTTCATCACCGCATACTCCCTTTATAAACTTCTGCTTTTTCTACCTCTTCTCTTTCATGCTCTCTGCAGGCTTTCTCTTATCCTACGAGTGTTAAAGCGAATGGTGACCAAGTGCTCTGTAATGATGTGGCGTTCAGTTTACTCTGCATCACATGGACTCATTTACACTTGGTACGCACATCTGCCTCAGGTGACTCGAACAAAAAAAGAAAATAAATGATAATTAAATTTAAAAAATGGATTAAATAAATTAATATAAATAAAATAAATATAAATACATTTTAAAAAATAAATATAAAGTAAAATCTATCTATCTATCTATCTATCTATCTATCTATCTATCTATCTATCTATCTATCTATCTATCTATCTATCTATCTGTGCGTGCAACGAATACATAAAGCAAATATATACTTGATTTTTAACCACAAACATGACATTTTAAGCGGAATTACTCAGTTTTGTAGTTGTTTAAAATGTGACATGAACTTCTAAATTATGAATGTGGTTTGGGTAACTTTTCACTTTTCACCTATATTTAGTCTCTCCATTTGTGATCTGCCCAAATAGATGTAAACCCCAAGTGTATACAGGGTCATAGCCATTTTTCTACCATTGGGCCAAACCATTCCCGTAGCTTAACTGTTCCATTCCGTGCCTATCCAGCCCAGTCGGTACAGATATGGTTTCATTTTCCACTGTGGGGCTGAAAACGGAGCTCTTTAGAATGTAATACAAATGCGTCAGTCGTTGCATTGGTAACGCAAGTTTAGTTTAGACGGATAGAGATGTAAATAGCAACCGCGTTATGGAGGATGATCAGAGCGCGCTTGACCAGCTACAGAGAAACTGGTAGCCAGACAACAGACAAGTGACCAATCCTGAGTAGCGGCGTCACTACACGCATTCTACCAGCACGTTCTGGGCCGAGACCGGTTTGTAACTGTGCCATGCCGAACCAAGCTCAAGTGGAAATGTAACTGTAACCGCTCCCTACCGTTCTTAGAACCATTTGGCCGAAGGTGGAAAAGTGGATATATACACCTCTCATATATGCTTAGATGCCTTACATTTTTTAGGTTTTAGCTGAAAGACTGGTTTACACCAACTCCTGCAGTCCCAGAGTATTTTACGACTGTGAGTGTCGGGCCTGCGATGGCTCAACCTCGCCGTTTAGCCGATTGCTTTGAGATAGACAACAAACAGTCCATCTCTTTCTGAAGGCTGCTGCGTGTGTGTGCGCGCATGTGTGTGTCGTCTTTCAGCTGTGCTGCTCTACAGCAATCCAGCTCCATGACTGATTCTCTTGTTGAGCGCAGGACTGGGCTGACCAGCTCCTGACTCGCTCTCAGAGCTGCAGCCAACTGCCAGGATCACTTCCTCCTTCCCAGCAGTTTAAGATTTCCAGCGGAGCAGGCTGGCTACACACAAACACGGCTCTGTTCAGCAGCTGTGGACGCTGCACAGGGGGATTCTCTGCTGAGGAGGGGGGAGCATCTGTCTGCTCAGGCCTGCCAGGACATACACGGTGCGTGTGATACTCGCTTTCACACGCGTTTACAGATACACAAGCAGTTTGTCAGTCCAATTTAAAAGTTTGTGCCACAGATTTGGCATGCAAAGACTGTGTGGTTTGACTCGTCTTTTCTACAAACCTCACCCAGAGATTTATTTTCTCTCTTTCTGCACCCAGATGGGCAACACATCAGTACAGCACTCACTCAATGCAGGGAACCCGTACAAAACCATGGTAAACGCTTGCTTTAACATTCTTTATGTTATTATGATACATGGCTGATATTAAAATTCTATACTTTTCTGTCTAATTACATTAAAAACACTAAAAATTTAACATCAATATCAACTGACACTAATATCTGTAATACTGGTCAATAACCGATATGGTACCAATATGTTGTAATCTGGTCAAAATACCATAGTTACACTAAGAAAAAAGTAACTATAATAGTCATAACATTCTTTGAAATACTATGGACTGAACACTGAAGTAACAAGGTATTTTGACAGAAAAAAAAAAAAGTGATCAAGGTACATTTTTGTAAGTGAAGCATGAGTGTGGTTTTCTAGATCAGTCTGCATTTGGGAACGGTGTGCGTGTGTGAGGGTTGAGGGTTGAAGTCACAGTAGGGCCCACGCTTAGAGTAGATTAACACAGAAACAAAAGGCTCTTTATAAACAGAGGGGCGCTGTGTTTGGACTCGCTTTGAAGCACAGGTCATGAGTGGAGGCCCTGGGTGTGTGATGTAACCCCAGTCAGCCAGTGGAAACTCAGGAGCAAAGTCACTGGAGTTTAGCAGACCATGAAAAAAAAAAAAAAGTGCAAAAAAATATGCAAAACGATGGTAGGAATGAAAAGGACCCAAAGTGAAAAACACAAACAACCTTTACGGCAGAACAACTCTTCTTTGACAGAAGCCACAAAAAAAAAAAAAAAAGAGATGGGAAAACCCCAATTCTGCTATGTAAATTTCAGTATTTGCATTTCCTGCCCAAAAAATGTAGTCTGAGGATCAGACATAAGTTCCAGTTGTCATATGTGGCCCCCAATGAGGGCCCTAAAAAGTATTTGGACACTTAGGCCACATTAAAAATTAGGAAAGAAACATTTAGAAAGGAAGACACAGCGACAGGAAATTATGTTCAAAATCAAGACAAAAAGTATTGTGACACTTGGTTGTCAAACGTGATGAATCACACCTGTGGTTACTCTCCTAGGACACTTGTGTGATGTCAGGAGAACTGACTTTATACACTACCGTTTATAAGTTTAGGGTCTTACTTTGAAAGAAAGAAATTATTTATTTCAAGTTACTATTATTCAGCAAGGAAGCATTACTTTGATCAGAAATAGCAGTAAAGAAATGTATAATGTTACAAAGAGTTCAATTTCAAATAAATGCTGTTCTTCAGGTTTTCTATTCATCAAGGAATCCTAAAAAAAATGTTTCAGTTTCTACAAAAAAATGTTGTACACTCATGGAGGCTGCCATGTTGAGATCACATGCCCTACTGTGTCATGCAATTTTAAAGATTATATTTAAAAATGATTATTGTGTCTTCATCAGAGAATACTGAAAATATGTATTATGTATTATGGTTTCCAAAAAAAATATTAAGCAGCACAACTGTTTTCAACATTGATAAGAAATGTTTCTTGAGCATCAAATCAGCATATTAGAATGATTTCTGAAGGATCATGTGACACTGAAGACTGGAGTAATGATGCTGAAAATTCAGCTTTGACAACATATGAATACATTTTAAAATATATTAAAATAGAAAACAATTGTTTCAAATTTGTAATATTTCATATATTTTTTTTTTTACAGTATTTAGATCAAATAAATGCAGCCTTGGTGAGCATGAGAGACTACTTTAAAAAAAAAAAAAAAAAAATCTTACCCCAAAGCTTTGAACAGTAGTGTACATTCACAAAAATAAATATTTATAAGGACTTATATTAATTCACATTGACACCAGCAAAAATAGCTGAGAAAAAGAGTTAGTTGTTAGTGAAAAAAAAAAGTCTCACAATTTGATATCTAATGCTGTGACATTCAGACATGTTTTGCGTGTTGCTTAAGTCTCGAAACACTTTTTGGGGCCACTGTACATTAAAACCCTGACAGAAGGCAGTTTCGGGTCCTCACTCGAGAGCTCTGGATAATCTGCCAGCTAAGCTTTTCTGTAACCCTATGAGTGCTCATACAGAGGGGAATACAAGTGGTGAATTCCCCTTGGACAAGCTGTTAGTTGGTATTCACCTGTCTCTCTTTCAGCTGGACTGGAACACAAGGCCTGTTACTGAGAGAGTGCCAAATTTACCACAGGCTTTCTGAACATTGAACACCAGTGTTGGAAAATAGTTCAGATTTTTAGCCTGTCAGTGCAGAAGGGGATTATCATGGCAAAAAGAACTTTCTTGTTAAAAAGTAACAAAGCTGGCAGGGCCACTGAGGTTTGTGGGCCGAGTGCGCGCACTGTTTTCAAATGGACCGCAGTAATGTAAGCATTTGTTAAAGGTTAATGCGTTTCTTCCGCAGGTACATGGTGTTGTAAACCTTACAAATGGAAATCCCCCTGGCAACAGCACAGATGTATCCCAGAGCATATTTTCCAGCCTAAAAATGTCTCTCACATCAGAAAAATCAGTGTGATTGCTTAATGTAGGTGAACATGGTGATGTTTTTGCACACTGGGGGAAGGAATTCAAACGTGTACATTTATCTTCATAAATGGATAGCTCTCTGATTGTACATGCATTCCACACATATCAAAACAACGCCAAGTCCAGTATCGGTGGTCTAAATGAAAGGATGCTCATGTAGACATGAGTTTTCTGAAGGAAAAGTGAGTGGAGTTTGCCCATGGGCATTTAGTTGGCATGTTTCTAGGGTGTTCTGAGTGGTTGCTTTGTCAAAGGAGCCCACCTACAATTCTCTGTTATTCTGAACTGTATAAATAGCTCAGGTCCCTCCTTCAAAGAAAGTATATGAGATTTATTGCAAAAAACAAAACAAAAAAAAAACTAATAAATTATTGGATTTATTGAAAAATGACATCAACATGACATAGTGGGCAACTGGATATAACACAGCATAGTTTGAAATCAAGGGTTTAAAGTTTGTCGCATGTCCAGTGACAGATTCTGCTCTACTGTCCACAATCAATTTGCATGAACCGACTCAGCTGAATCAGCTGAAGCCTGCAAGGTTTGTGAAAATAAATGTTAATTAAATATTCAAAGATTTGTTTAAATGATATAAATGCATTTTTGCTGAATGCTAAGGGTAAATGAGAAAAATATAGTGTTTGCCTTTCTATTACTAATAGTATAAAGGTTGGGGTGTAACGGTACACATATTTGTACCTAGAAAACGGCAGCACAGAGCACAAGTGAACGCGA
This sequence comes from Coreius guichenoti, assembly GCA_039654105.1. Classification (NCBI taxonomy): domain Eukaryota; kingdom Metazoa; phylum Chordata; class Actinopteri; order Cypriniformes; family Gobionidae; genus Coreius; species Coreius guichenoti. Next base: position 28,081,243 of record CM077172.1, on the reverse strand, counting down.
TCATCTCTTCCTCTTTAATACTAGTCACAGAATAAACATGAATGAACATTTGAAGGTATGTTGAAAGATACAGTACAACTTACTGAAACGTATCTCGTATAATCGCTCAGTGTTTCAACCGCGGAAAGACGTCAATAAAACAGCTTGAATTTATTTAAAGACAGAAAAACAATTTGTTCAGTAAACCACTGTTTAATAAAAAAGAAAAAAAAAGCATTTTTATGTTTAGTTTTCTCCCTCCTGCTGTACCGAACCGTCATTTTTGTGTACTGTTACACCCCTATATAAAAGCAAACGTTAATACTTTTTTGTATACCATATACTTTCTTTAAAAAAAATATATCTAATAATATATTAGACAGAACTGTTAAACAGAGACTGTAAACCAGTGGTCGCCAACCCGTCGATCGCGATAAACAACCGAAAAATAAGTAACAACACATTATCAAGGCTCGAAATTGCTCCCAAAATGTAATCTCTGCTACCTTAAAATTCACACCGCACAAATCGACCGGCCATAAATCGGAAACAGCCGGTTAATTTGTGCTCCAAACACACAATTAGCAACCGGACAGTTTTTAGTTTAATTTTGGCTGATCTCTATTCCGGACTTGCACACGAACTGCACTGCAATCATTTCCCGAATGTCATTTGTGTGAAAATATTACAGAGTCTGTTAACAGGACGTTAACACGGCCCAGAGATGGGACACGCTGAAGACGGACGCAAAGAGGAGAGTGCAGACGAGCAGCTGAATATCTCTTCTGGAAACTGCCACAAATGAAAGTGAAAGTTGCAGACGCTCAATACACAATCATCATCATTAAAAGTAAAGAAACTAAATGATCTTACCAGTGCTTATGCCACTCTCTCTCCTATTGTGGTCTTTGATTTTTTTAAAGTAGCTGTTTTTAAATTAGCTGATCAATAAAATGCAGCTCATATCTGTTGATTTCGGTGATGTTAACTCCATTAAATCTGCATATAGCGCAGGAAATTTGCGGAGAACAAGTGTAAATGGAATCGTTCTGATAAATCTGATAGATATCTGATCTGTAAAAACCATAGACTGTAAAAAAATACAGGTAAAAAAAAAAAACGCATGAAGTAGACCAGGTATAAATAGGCCCAGCAAGATCACTGTTCGCGATGCTTGAAATATAGGAAGAAAAATATAAATATTGAATTGGGGAGAGGGGTTACATGAATGTATCTCTGAATGAAACTGTCTTCAGAAAAGTTTTGATGGCATTTTTACAGCGGTACCCAAAGAAACGCTTCTTTTCCATGTGCACCACCTACTGTCAGAGATTGAATTTGCATTTTTATTCAGTCCATCTGTTTTTGTTTTGTGCACGTGTCTTATGTAACAATTTGACAAAGCTAAAGTCAGACCATTCTGTATTTGCTCTAAGTCTTGAAATTATGCAATCTATTGTCAAAAACAACTGCTCATGCTACATGTGTGTATCTTTGTTTGGATCGTGAATAAAATGCAGTGGTTGCCTCTCATTTCCAATGGCTACATTTTTTAAGGCCAGTTTGGCCTGCTATAGAGCAAATAAACAACAAATAAATTTGCTTAAAGAAAAAAAAAAAAAAAAAGAAAAAAATAATCGGCAGCTGGTATCGGAAATAGCCAATATGCTTGTAAAAAAAAAAAACTCTGAATCAGCCATGAAAAATCTATAGGTAGATCTTGCCTTTCATCAAGGCTGAGGTCAGGGATCTTTGGCTTGAAAAGGTTGGTGACCACTGCTGTAAACTAATGAAGAAAAAGAATGGGAGCACTGTGTGCTCAGATGCTGCCGTTCTCAGTTTTGTCAAAAAAAGACAATCAAAATAAAAGTCCCACAGAAAAACTGATCGCCGATGACAATATTTAAAAAAAAAAAAAAAAAAGCCAAATATCAACCGATATATAGCGGCCAACAACTAATTTAATCAATTAATCAATAATTTACACAGAACATGTTCTTGAGTTTAAAAAATGTAAGGCACAGTGCAGAAGCAGAAGAATAGGTTTCTGAACCTGAACTTCTTTTAAACTTTTTAAATTGACGTGGCATCTTAAAAAAAAATTTAAAAAAAAAAGAAGAAAAAGCAGTGAGACAGCTCATATACGCACAGTACATCTATTGAATTTTTACATATAAAAACAATTAGACAGCAGCACAGGGGAAAGCAAAAACAGACAAGATAATAGTAATATAAACATTTATTTCCATAAATGGTCAGTACCATTTTATAAAAATAAATGTTATCACATTATTTTTTTGTTTATTATTGACATTTAACATATAAATAAGGTCAAATATTGCACTGAATTTATGCCACCTCTAAAATGTCAATAAAAACACCCTTGTTTTCAATTTATTAATTGAAATTCTCTCATCATTTGGCAATGCGATTGCATTTTTTCTTCTCTATTATTTAAGAAATTAATCACTAACTGGACATGAGAGGAACCGGAATTACTAAGTTCTTCATGATTCCTAACCCTAAGTCACACTATTTAAAATATCAATCTTGTCCAAAGCACATATGACGTGCCGAAGGGTTTGTTCAAAATCCTACTCTACCTATGAGCAACAGTAACAGTAATGCTGATGCTTGCCCTAGCAAGCACTACTAAAACTAGTATGACAATGTATATCCACACAAATGCCTCTGTAGAGTCACATTTCTCCTTGTAAGCTTCAAAAATGAGTAGTAACCTTTCGCCATCAGACACCCGGAGGGCCAGTCTATAACCATGAGAAAGTAAAAAAACATTCCCAATAAAAAGTTTCAGAAATTTCATTCCAAGGATTCGGCCTCTTCCCCAAGGGTGTGAACTGATGTAATTTCAGCACTCATTTATCTTAAATGAGGAAGTTTTCAGGTCTGGCTTCTTGAGAACGCTTCTGAGCACAGCTTAGCGTGCGTGTCTGATCAGGTTTCTTTATTATTGTAATTATGATGCGGCGTGGCAGAAGGCTCATGTAGAACTTGTCTTGATTTCCACTCCCATGACTTTCTCAGAGCGTCTGACAAAGTATGAAACATAACCTACAGCACCGGATCTAGCACCGGTCCATAGAAGTACAAAACCGCTATTTTACAGAACACGGTCTCACACTCCGCTGATCCTGTATTGGCTATAAATCTGTTACAGCTGGTGTATACAGATTCACACAGAGCACATTCATGTGAGTGTGTGTGGCTGCATATTTCTCTGCTCCCCACAGGAGGCAGGGAGAGCAGCAAAGGGCTTCATTCCGTATTGTTGTTTGGTCACTAGGTGTGAGCTCAGCTCCCTGGCAACTGACACCGTAGTACGGATCCAAGATCTGGTTATTTTGGCGCAATGGTCCAGGGAGAAAGAGCAAGCTCTGCAAATGTCGTCCAAATTCCACACTCGCCTCCAACTCACCAAGTTCCTTTTGCACTCATTGTAAGACCGGCACACTGCTGACAAAAAGAGCTGGGTGTAGGTCTGGAATCTCCAGAGGAAAAACACACACACACACACACACACACACAGTAAGCTCAGGCTTTGATGAGAGAGGGTAAGATAAGACCCCAGAGAACCAGGGGGTTTAATCTGTGATGCTTTTTCTTATGATGCCGGGACTAGGTTTGATTGATCTAAATGAAACCATGCCTCTGACATCACTTCCTTTTTAATATACGCCTCCTCACTCCTCACTGATAGCAGACATATGTACAGTAAAACTCGAATCAATAAATCATTTGTCGAAATGCCAGCAACAAATAATTAACATTTTTTTATGCAAAATGCAAAACTTTTTTTGTGCAAAAATGTTGTTAGTGTTCAGATATGGCTCTGTGGTGCTTCTAGAAGAAAAATAAGCTGGAAAAACAGACAGCTTAAGGAAAGAATGTAGCTTGATGGTGGACGGTCTGCCTTCACCAGAAATATCCCACAGTTTCCTCTCATCTCTCAACAAACCAGGGAGAGGCTTCCTCCTTTTCTCTCTCTCTCTCTCTCTCTCTACAGACTATCTTTTTTATCCATAATAACTTTCACATTAAACTTCCCTCTTATTTTGTATAGTTGCGTTTTTCAGACAGTGCAAAATTAACATCTGTGTTTGGACTTGTGGAAAAACACCATTAAAATCCTACAGTAATAGATGTTAATAGCTGCTCACAAACACAGACAAGAGTGTGCATGTGAGAACACATCTGTGTGGCCTACGCAATCACCACAACAGAGGTAAAAGAGTGACTATTTGTTTTGAGAGGTGTTTATTTTGCACATAGCCATTAATAAAGTTTGTATTTAGTTTGGTGCGATTATGGCATTATTCTACTGGAAAACTATGAATTGTTTATTTGACCAGGATTGTGCTAAATATATTTTGCCTTAAAGGGATAGTTCACCCCAAAATGTAAATTGTGTCATTTACTCACCCTCATGTTGTTACAAACCTGCATGACTTTGTTTATTCTGTTGAACATAAAAGAAAATAATTTGAAAAATTGTTTTGGTCCATACAATTTAAGTCCACACGGGCCAACAACATCAGCCCCCTACTGACTTTCATTGTAGGAACCAAAACACACTCTTTTTTAATATCTTCTTTTTGTGTTTCAGAAGAAAGAAAATCAAACAGGTTTGGAACAACATGAGGGTGTGTAAACATGACAATGTTGATTTTTGAACAATTTCTTTAGGGAATCAATAAGTGCACTACAGACCCACACTGGTTATATATGTGAAATAGGTAATAATAGGTGTTCAAAAGTTTGGGGTTGGTAAGATTTTCAAATGTCTTTGAAAGGTATTTTATGCTCATCAAGCCTGCAGATCAGAAATACAGTGAAAACCGTAATACTGTGAAATATTATTACAATTTAAAATAGCTATTTTATATTTTAATATATTTTAAAAATTTAATTTATACCTGTGATGGTAAAGCTGAATTTTCAGCATCATTACTCCAGTCTTCAGTGTCACATGATCCTTCAGAAATCATTCTAATATGCTGATTTGACGCTCAAGAAACATTTCTTATTATTATCAGAAAACAGTTGTGCTGCTTAATATTTTTGTGGAAAGTAAAAAGTTCAAAAGAACAGCATTTGAAATAAAAATCTTTTTAGCATTATAAATATCTTTACTGTCACTTTTGATCAATTTAACGCATCCTTGCTGAATAAAAGTTAAAGGGATAGTTCACCCAAAAATCAAAATTACCCCATGATTTACTCACCCTCAAGCCATCCTAGATTTATATGACATTCTTCTTTCAGACGAATACAGTTAGAGTTATATTAATAAATGTCATGGCTAATCCAAGCTTTATAATGGCAGTAAATGGCAGCCCAAAATTTGAAGCCCAAAAAGTGCATCCATCCATTATAAAAGTAATCCATACGGCTCTAGGGGGTTAATAAAGGCCTTCTGAAGCAAAGTGATATGTTTATGTAAGAAAAATATCCATATTTAACAATTTATAAAGTAAAATATCTAGCTTCCGCCAGACCGCCTTCTGTATTCAACTTACGGAACTGCCATGACGTTTGATGTCGGACATAGCGTAAGCGTTTTGAACTGCGAGAGGCATTACACTTTCTTCGTAAGTTGAATATGGAAGGCGGTCTGGCGGAAGCTAGATATTTTACTTTATAAATTGTTAAATATGGATATTTTTCAAAATATGGATTTTTTTAATATAACTCTGATTGTATTCGTCTGAAAGAAGAAAGTCATATACATCTAGGATGGCTTAAGAGTGAGTAAATCATGGGGTAGTTTTCATTTTTGAGTGAACTATCCCTTTAATTCCTTTCCAAAAAAACAAAAAAATGGTAGGTGAATAATTGTCTCCTCCTATTTAAGTCAGTGTTTCATGGCCAATTGAAGTGGGCAAGTGAACCAGGCTGCATGCTGATACTCAAAACGTCTGGCTACACGAGGCTCAGGTCGACTGTGTCTCACGGGTGCAGAGCGCATACAAAAGACATGTCTGTGGTGGTTTCATGGGTTTGTGTTTGCACAAAGCAAGTGTTTCTCAGGTGATTCATCCCGGTGGTTTGCAAAACACGCGTTTATGCAAGTAGGTATTTGGTGTCGGAAAGGTTGGAGCGGAAAGTTTTCAGGTTGAAGTGAATGGCTGATTGATAGGAGGTGTGTATGTGTGAGATGTTGGGTAATCCACAACTTGTTATTACACAGGGTAATAACATCTTGTGTACAAGTGGGGCAGCTCACCTGGGTGGATTTGTCCCTCATGCAAGGGGCACAAGGGGCGTGGCTGACGTCCCGGGGCCAGTGTCCAGACAGGTAAGGGGCTGTGAGCGCGTCCAAAGAAGAGGTGCGACGGATGCTACCGTTATTGCTGGTGGTACACCAAGACCCTGCCACAGGAAGTCTATGCTTGTCTGCAAGACAGCCAGAATACGCAGAGGAGATAAAGAGGGGAAGGAAGGATGGGGAGGGGGAGACAGGGTTCGATTGAAAGATGGATGAGAATGAGACGTGAGGAAGAACAAAACAGATGGGAGGGAAACATAAGAAGAACATAAAGTTAGAGGCTGCATGTTATGAACACAATACATCACAGTAAGTGCTTAGAGAGCAGCCGTGTGTGTGTGTGTGTGATTACACCAGCTTGAGTGTAAATGTCCGCTGGGCTAATGGTGATGAATATTAAAACCCAGCAGATTGAGACAGAATTAGTCTGGTGTCCGGTAGCTCTTTTAATAAAACTAAAGCTGATTAACTGCTCGACTGGCATGGAGGAAGCGACCCGCATGTCTTGACCTACATTTGGTGTGTCTCCACAAGTAATTGCCCCCTTCACTATTCTACCTGCTCTCTTTTTCTCTTGTCCATTCTTTCCAGCACACAATTGATGGCTTTCTCTCCTTCTCTTGTCAGTCTGAGTCTTTTAAAGACTATTCTTTCATGTATATTCACACTATTGAATACACAGCGCAGACGTACAGTAAAAGAGTGCGGCCTGCTGTTTTGTGCCGCTTTGAAGAGATGACATCTGCGAGGGATTTTACACAGGAAGTACAGCATATGAGCCTTTCAGAAAGGATTTTAAGAAAGTCCCATTCTCTTTTGCACACAGGTGACATCAGTCTTTCTCTGTGTGTATGTATGTGTGTGTGTGTGTATGTGTGTGTGTGTGCTGTATCCAGGGAAGCAAATCAGAAGGGAACCATTAACTTTGTTTGCTTCCAATAGTCCAGTGGGAATGTGAACACAAACTTCAGCAACAAAACAACTACTACTCTTTACTGTTGGGTGGACTTTCTGTTATTTTAAGAAAAAACTACAGAAAACTCCCGTCTTACAAAAAGCAGAAGAGAGATCTTGGATTACACTTAAAAATACAGAGCTGACTTGACTTTGTCTGTTGTACACATTGAAGAACGTGAGAGAGGATCTAAAGAGGAGGAACCTGTAAGGAATTTTGGGGGAAGTCATGCAAGAAAGAGAGAGAGGAATTGGCTAGATAGATCAAGTTGCAGTCTCCACATGCTTTGTTTTTGCTCACTAGAAACTGCAGTGAATGTGCAAGGCCCCGAAACATCTTCACAACTCTATGCAATGTGAATGGAAAGGCTTCTAGCTAACCTAAGCTCAGATAAACAGGTTAATGAATTCTGAAATGCAAATCTGTCAGAACACAGATCACAATGCAACACGAGTATACGCTGCATTCTAAGTTTTGCCACAGCGGGTGGTCTAGTGAGCATTAGCATACAGTAAATTGATGATGTTTTCTAAAGTAGGGTTTCACTGTCAAGATAAAGTTAGTTTTCTAAACTCTTGACATGTATATATCTAGTTACCTGAATAATAATTAGCAATAAATACTGATATTTATCTTTTACAGTTGATATCAATTATTTTTATGCTTCAGTAAAATTTAAAATAACTGTTTTCTATTTTAATATATTATTTTAAAATGACATTTATTCCTGTGATGGCAATGCTAAATGTTATTTTCTTCAGCGTCACATGATCCATCAAAAATCCATATTTTTGATCGAGAAACATTTCTTCTTATTATCAATGTTGACAGTTGTGCTGCTTAATATTTTTTGTGGAAACTGATGCATTTTTTTCAGGATTCTTTGATTAACAGAAAGTTCAAAAGAACAGCATTTATTTGAAATAGAAATCTTTTGTAACATTATATATGTCTTTACTGTCACTTTTGATCAATTTAATGCATCCTTTCTGAATAAAAGTATAAACTTTTTAAAACAAAAAAAATCTTACAGACCCCAAATTTTTGAATGGTATCTAGAAAATATTAAATATTGAAAAAATTAAAAAATAAATAATAATATCAGTAAATATCAGTCACTATTTATAAGGTTTACTGGCTTAGACATAAAACCCCTTTGAGTACTGAGGTTTCACAGGAATGCACAGAAAATATGTACAACAGGACCACACGCCTGCAATGCAGTGGCCAAACGTTCACATCTGTGTTTGCGATCTTGCATAGTGTTTATTTCTTGCCTAACTGTGCACTGATCTACACCTAAATGACTGACAAATCTTTATGCATGTGTGTAATACTACATAACGACATACACATGCACACAGTGTTATCTCATCTCTGATTGGCTCATATGAGGGATGCTATGATGCACTACTGAGCAGTGAATTCTCTTATCGTCTCTGTCTATGCACACTAGGTTCTTGTGTTGTGTCTATCCTGCATCTAACTCAGCAGACTTTGCACACACACTGATAACACACACAGCAGCCCATGAGCCACGTCCTTGGGAAATCTGTGCTCTTGACTTTTGTCTCCTGAGACCAGTGAATGTAACTAGACTAAAACAATAATAACGTCACAGCAATTCATCAACAGTACCATGCATACGCCTCCAGTTCAGTAAGTACAGATACAGATCATTATCTTGTTCACAGAAACATCTCAACCCACAGGATTATGATCCAAACACACCCTTGACCTTTAAACTAAATTAATAGACAAACCTAAATCATATAAAAACTGTATAGAAGACCTACATTTGATTTATTTGAATGAACAAACAGCTACTAAATCACATAAAAACACTACAGACTTGCATTTGATTAAATGAGTTATTAGTGTACAGTGCTTCCATTAATAAATTACAAAATTGAATTTAGAGCAGCAACATAGCAACCACACAGAGCACCCTAGCAACGACCTAGTAACACGATTGTCATTTACAACTGAACTACACTCTTATGGTGTGTTCACACTTGTAATTCAGTTTTCATTGTTCTTCTAGTCCAGACCAAAAAAAGAAAATCCATTCAGTCCTGGTTCGATTGGTGTTCACTGTGTCATTTTTAACATCGCACCTAAAGATACAAAACAAAAACACAGCTTTTATGATGTAATAAATATCTTTTAATAAATATCCTGACGCTTCCAAGCTTTATAATGGCAGTGACGGGGTCCATTGAGTTTGAAGCTCAAAAAAAGTGCATCCATCCATCCATCCATCCATCCATCCATCATAAACGTACTCCACACAGGGGTTAATAAAGGCCTTCTGAAGTGAAGGGTTTGTGTAAGAAAAATATCCATATTTAAAACTTTATAAAGTAAAATATCTAGCTTCCACCTTCCGTATTCAACTTACGGAGAAAGTATAACGCCTCTCGCAGTTCAAAACGCTTACGCAACGTTCTAGTGATACGTTGTACGAGTTGCGCTTTTTCCGTAAGTTCAATACGGAAGGCGGTCTGGCATAAGCTAGATATTTTACTTTATAAAGTTTTAAATATGGATATTTTTCTTACAAAACCCCATCGATTCGCTTCAGAAGGCTTTTATTAACCCCCTGGAGCCGTGTCAAGTTTTTGATGGATGGATGCACTTTTTTAAGCTTCAAACTCAATGGACCCCGTCGCTGCCATTATAAAGCTTGGAAGCTTCAGGATATTTATTAATATAACTCCGATTGTATTCGTCTGAAAGAAGAAAGTCATGAACACCTAGGATGGCTTGAGGGTGAGTAAATTATGGGGTAATTTTCATTTTAAAGTGAACTACATCTTTAAGCTAAAAAAAGTCTGTTCAAATGCTACACGCATGTAGGATACAGTCCCTTGTAATCTCACATTTCATATTAAAGCCTGTATGGACCAGTGAAGGGATACTGATCTTCAAAAGACTCATTGTAGCTCTAAATGGACAAACCCAAGCCGAAGGAGAGGCCTGTAGCTGAAATAGAAGGGTTTAATAGTGACCTGACTCCTAATAGTTTGCGAGGACAGAGAGATCAGCCTGGTCTCGTCCCGGCCTGCCTGTACCATCCCTCTCTGTAAAGACTGGGAGTGTGCCCCGTTAAACCCCCAGCCAAGAGCAAAAGAACAATGTCTGTATGGAGATCTTAAAAAGCACGAGCAAAGCTATTGAGAAACACATCAGCATATGCAAACTTTGATGCAACGATGCGCTGCTTGCTTATGAGCAATGGTGTCGGAACTGAAATGTTGAGAAATACACTTTCACACCTGGATACTGTAGAAAGAACATGGTGTGCACAGTTGTCAGTGAAGTCAACTAGTTCTAGTTTTTTCTTCTTATATATGTTTTTTTTGTTGTTTTGAGAAGTTCCTCTTACACGGTCACTAGTCATACACACAAAGACGGATGTCTTTCGCCATTGCATGTTGACTCACATTGCTTTTTTGAAACATCCTGTGTTTAATTAAATGTCCATTACCCATATTTTTTACATTTTGCAATCATCGTCCTATCATAAAAGAGATAGTTCACCCAAAAATAAAAATTCCATCATCATTTACTCACTCTCAAGTCATTCCAAACCCATAAGAGATTTGTTCATCTTTGAAACACATGAAGATATTTTTAAGGAAACCTGGGGGATTTCTGTCACTCCTTTTACATCTATTCACCCAAAACTCTGTTCATTAGAACATCGTACAAGAAATCCATATGAATAGAGCGGTTCATTAATCAAAGTCTTCTGAAGAGACACGATCACTTTATATGATTTAATTTAACAGATTTAATTCGGGCTTTTATTCAAATATAATCGTTGATCAACGCACATACATGGAGCACATCAAAAATGGTAAACAGAAGCTTTAAAAGTACTTGCTTGATGCGCAAAAACAGATATCATTGATTCTTGCGGAAGCTTGAACATACTTGAATGACACTTGAGAACGAACTTCATTGGTTCTTACCATAGACTGTAAAAAAAGATGGACGACGCCCCTTCACTCTCTTCCATTGAGAAAAGTGAAGCGCGCCAATGTCCAAATATGGCGCTGACATCTTGCGCTGATTTGGGACCTGAGTCTGCGCAGTAGAGAGCAGGAAGTAGAGCCGCGATATCAAAACCCCGTCCACACTCCCGCAGTATGTGTTAGTACAGTTTACTGCAGAATAACACATGTCGGTGTGAAAAACAGTTATGGAAATGTAGAAATTAAAGCTAAAGCTCCAATCTCCTCCCGAAAAAAGTCCATTGGTGCCTCAGTGACAACTTCGCTCAGAGAAGATGTCAATCATGATGTCACACCCCCGTTTTTATAGCATCAAATAACTAACTAAAACCAAACTTAATTTTTAAAAAAACGAACACTTGAACTTACATCAGCGTGATAAAAACTACCTAAAATGACAGAAACCATCTTTGGAAAAAAATTCTTTGAAGTGTAATTTGATTGTTTAGTTTGTCTCACGTCCCATTAGAATATATGGAGGGTGCGGGGTTTATGAGCTATACTGGGACCAGCCACCTGGGGGTGAACGAGGCACTTTGGCTTCACTTTTCAGGACGTGTGCAGCACACTTGGTTCTTATAGAAGCTCAAATGTGCATTAGGGATGTGACTGAGGAAATTTTCCCACCGGTTAATCGACGAGTGTCAACACCGGTAATACTGGTATCACCGGCAGGGGGAGGGAGTGACGTTGGAGTTTTCCCTCTTTTGCACCTCACTTTTAAATCGAAAGTAAGAGCGAGCGTTTTCAGTAAATTTCTTTGAAGGTTGGGCTTCCATAGGAACGAACTGAAAACGCTCGCTCTGCTCCGCGCTGATGGGCACGCACAATTATGAATGGCCGTGCGCATTTTACTTTCACTTTAGAATTAGTGCCAATTCAGGGGCGAATTGCTTGAATGGTGTGTTCAATATTATTCTTAAAGTAAAACACAACAACATAACAGTACAATGACAAGCTCGCTTAAATAGGCGCTTTTACATTTAGCTTTGAAACCAAATCTTCCGCCTTACCATGAAGGGACAGAAATCTCATTTGTGTTTCAAAGATGAATGAAAGTCTTATGGATTTGGAATGACATGAGTGAGAGTAAATGATGACAATTGAAATTTTTGGGTCAACAATCCCTTTAAAAACACTAAGAATTGAATAACAAAATGCAAATGCAAAATGTAATCCTTAGCAAATTTCAAAATTAAAAGTACTGATTTTTCATACTGTACATTATAAATGCTGTGATGCCTAAAATCACAAAGCATTCAAACAATTGATTTTTTGTTTTATTTTATTTAGACAAAATATAGAATTTTAATATATGCCATTTATCGATTATCTTCGTTACACAAAAATTCTTATTGTCTACTGGTATTAGCCAAAATATTAATATGAGTACATCCACATCCCCTAAAATGCATCTAATCAGTGAGGCCTATCTAAGTCTGATTAATTAGACAGGTCGTTCAATCAAACCTGACTTTTCAGTTTTGAAAATATATAGTTTTGCACATGGCTACATGATCTCTCTGACTGCCTTTTCCCAGTTTTCTCCATTATTTTCAGTTCCTCTCGTGTGCTACGGCTTTCATGGGATCTTAGGAAAGTCTGGTGATCTGGAAAATTACTGGACATACCAGAGCGGAGTGTTTTTAGTGGGATACAGTGAAAAGGGGAGGCATGGCTCAGGAGACTGAAAACAGTAATCACAAGGGCATTCCAACAGGCATATGAATCGCTGACCCGAAGTGAAATGTGGACCCAAGATCAAGTTTCCTCTTGTTCAGACCGATCATGTCATTATTGGACTAAAAAAACAACACTGACACAGAAACATAACTAAGACATAAATATGACCTCAGAGTCTGTTTGAGGGAACTCCAAAAGAATCATGGGTAATTTACTAAAACAATGAAGCCTGGGTCGTGGCCAAGACACAAAGGATGACACTCCCAACCCAACTACCACTACTGTACCTGTACCTTTCTCTCTTTGTGGCTTTAAGGCAGATAACCTCTTCTCAACCAGCAGTTACTTCTGAATATAAGGCTGCTGTCAAAAACTGCAGCAGATTCGGTGCGGACCTGCCAATAGCTGAATTCAAGCAAGTAAAAAGCTGAAAATTATGTCAATGCATTTTCTTAAAGGGTTAGTTCACACAAAAATGAAATGTCTGTCATTAATTACTCGCCCTCATGTCATTCCAAACAGTAAGACCTTTCATCTTCGGAAGACAAATGAAGATATTTTTGATGAAATCTGATAGCTCTCTGACCCCTCCATAGACAGCAATGTAATTAACACTTTCAAGGCCCAGAAAGGTAGTAAAAATTTGTTAAAATAGTCCATGTGACTCCAGTGGTTCAACCTTAATTTTATGAAGCGACAAGAATACTTTTTGTGCGCAAAAAACAAACAAAAATAACAACTTTATTCAACTATTTCTTCTCGTCTGTGTCAGTCTCCTACGCAGTTTATGTTGGCCAGCTCCTCCGTCATCACACGCATGCTCATGTGAACAGCTTCGGCCCAATGGTAATCCGGCGTAGCTCTGACGTAACTCTGTATTTACTACATCAACAGCGTAGGAGACTGACACAGGCGTGAAGAAATTGTTGAATAAAGTCTGTGTTTTTTTTTGTCATTTGTTTTTAGCACACAAAAAGTATTCTCGACGCTTCATAAAATTATGGTTGATCCACTGGAGTCACATGGACGATTTTAATGATGTTTTTACTACCTTTCTGGGCCTTGAAAGTGGTAATTAAATTGTTGTCTATGGAGGGGTCAGAGAGCTCTCATATTTCATCAAAAATATCTTCATTTGTGTTCCGAAGATGAACGAAGGTCTTACTGGTTTGGAACGTCATGATGGTGAGTAATCAATGACAGAATTTTCATTTTTGGGTGAACTAACCCTTTAAATCTCCTTTTTGAGGAAATTGAATTTTCTGAAAAAATTGTGGTACCGGTCACAATGCCAGTTCAAACAGTTACAGTAACCGAGATGCAGTGCAACACTTGCTGGCAAACTGATCACAAAATAAACCTTTGAGATTCAAAAGGCCAAACCAGCGACTGGCCACCAAACATTTGCATTCTTACCAGTCAGCAACAGAGAAAAGCCTCTGGAGCAGCAGCCACCTCAAACCACAGCGGCCAGACCGGCTCTCTATCAGCACGGCTCCCCACAAGCTATTTTATGAATGAGACATCTGAAATACTCTGTAGCAAACACCAAAGATTCCTATTGGCTGATGATATTAACATACCACTAGTTAACTACGTTAGTTAGAATGCAAATAGTCATGAAGCTTCAAGTCTTATCTATACTATAGGCTACATACAGTCAAAAGTTTAGAGACACCCATACATTATTATTCTAAAACTGTGGAAGAAGTAATAAAGTCATTAAAGCTATGCAATCATGGAACACTAATATATGGGAAACAACTCACTCCAAAACTCCATCTACCTTGATTCCACCAGCTTCATGAGGTGCATCCTGGGATGCTTTGTGAAGTTCTATGTGTGCTGGACACTTGTTGGCTGCTTTGCCTTCATTATCAGGTCCAACTCATCCACTTAAAGGTGCATCACTGACACATTTATATTTTTCAACAAAACTAAACCTTTAGTTCATAAGAAACCAGTTTAGCTGATTGGGCTTTACATTTTGCACATTGTTTGTTAATGGCCTCTTAATTAAAGTTAATATAAAGTGTTACATTTACCATTTAGAGGCCATATGTTTTTATACACAACAATATATATATTCTATATCGGGGCTCTCAAACAGGGGCCAACTAGGGGGCCTTAGAAATCTTCACAGGGTGCCACAGGATGAATTAAATCAAATTATTTATTAAATTTCTAAATACGGAAATACAAATTAATTGTATGTATTAAAATAATCTGTATTTCAATACTTAGAAATTAAATAAATAATTTAATTCATTCTTAATAATTAATTTAATTATGTATATTAATCTGTATTTTAATACATAATTAAATAATTTAATTATGAAAGAATTATGAATTGTATTATTTTTTATTTATTTACAAAAATAATCTGTATTTTAATATATAACATAACAATAATAATTATGAAAGATTATTTTTTTTTATTTAATTGTTATGTGTTAAAATACAGGTTAATTTAATACATAAATGAATTATGAAGAATTAAAGTATTCATTTATTTAATTGTTGTGTATTAAAAATCTAACTAAATTTGAACAAATTATTGAACAGTTCTTGAAACGTCTGGAATCATGAAATTAATTCTGGTGGTTTACAGTTTCTCTTACAGCAAAAATATAGAAATATTTAGCCTATAGGAACCCCTATTCTAAAGGATATGACATCAAACTGAATGTTGAGTTTAACTGAATGTTTGAGTAATATTGCATCTTAAATGACACATTATGTCAACCGCTCTACTGTGAAACCGTTAAAAAGTCTCCTGAAAGCAGATGTAAAACCCACAAACCACATGGACTGTGTGTTTATAGTTACCACAGTGATGTGAAATAAACATCTGGCCCATCAGGTCTGGCTTCATACAAAATCAAGTGCTCTTCTAGATTGTAGATTTACCTGTGAAGACAGGTGAGCTGGGACTGAGGCTCTCTGGAGACAGCCTGTCATGTTCAGGGTTCTGGAGGTGTTTGGCCCTGTGACCGCAGGACCACAACGACGAGGATGAAGACGGAGAGGATGATAAATTAGAGGTAAGGGCTAAAGTGTCCGGGTTGCAGCTGATCTGCTGGGAGGGAGAGCAGCACTGGGGGCTCACGTGCACACCTGTGTAGGGTGATGACGAGGATGCCACGGGTACCTGCGCGTGGGACGCTCTGGGGTTTGACGCGTGCACAGCGATAACGGGGCTAGTTCTTGATGATGATGAAGATGATGAGGAGGGAGCGGAGGAAACCGCTGTTGCAGTGATGAACTGTGAGCACGTCGCAGAGGAAGTAGACGTGGCTGCAGAAACGTTTGAGGCACTGGAGGAAAGGGATCGCGTGGGGCTCCGGCTGTGGCATTTACCGTTACCGGTGGAGAGGACCGTCCGTGTCTGTAGAGGGTGCTGTGTCTGCGTTTTCAGCTGGAAGGGAACCGTGGCTTTCATGGGCAGCAGGCGACCCAGTAAACTCACTCCAGCGGCGCTGATCCCCGGGGATCCGCTCGGGCTTCCCGCGGTCACTCCGCTGCAGTTAGACGTCGGAGATCCGTTTTTGCGAACTCTCTGAGACATTTTGTTCACTGGGAAATCACACAAATCTCTACATAAACACTTTAAACGTACGTTTAAGGCTGTCTTGGGTGGCTAATGCTCTTTGGTGCCCTTGTCACTCCATGTGATGTCTGCTTTCTGCTCCCTAACTGGCAAAACTGCGCCGTTTCGCGAGCTCAAGTAAACTGAGAGAGAATCAGAGCGACAGAGCCACGCACCGTGAACCCGATCCAGCGCTCTGCCCCCTTGCCTCTGATTGGCTGTTCGCTCTCCCCTCTCAACTTCTGATTGGCTAGGAAGTGGATTCTTTAATTCCGTAAAGTTCAATGTAATACTTTTTTTTTTACAGTCTATGTATAATACACGCAGTTAGTATTATGAGGAGAAGTTTGTACCATTTCGCAAAGAATAAGAGAATTTATGATTAATACAGGAGTTTGGAATTGACCCCACAATTGCTTGATAATAAAAATTATCAGTTAGACTTTATGTATGCATCTTTTTATTCAGGTACAAAACTCTGACTGTTCTGAATGTCGTTGTTTTGGTTTTTAAAGGCTGCATTTTCTTTCTTTCCGAGTAGTACATCACATGTACTCACTTAGCTGAAAATAATTATAATAGGCTACCATGTTATGTATTTGTGTGTGTTTATACATCACCTAAAATACACACGATCATCGCATGCGTGCACACAGTAAAGTCAAACTTTAATCTGATGTTTTGCTCTGTTATCTGAATGGAAACTCCTGGAAATCTGAATGGAAATGGATTCTGTGGTTGCCTATACCACCCTCATGTGGCCACGTAATAAAAATGGTTTTTAAATGATCCCAGAAATTTGACATTTTCTACCAGGTAAGTGGAAACAAATAACAAGTAAACGTCATATACAGGTTTTCATTAATATAATCTTTAATCAACTGAGTAACGCAGGGTTGTACAGCAAGCTTTATTTTCTAAATGGCATTTTAAAACATCTGAATAGACTAAAAGCACGAGTTATCATTTGTTCTTTTTCTCAAAGTGCTTACTTTACAAGCTGTAATAGAAAACATGTCAGTGGCTTTTTTTGAACATCCATCTATGCAGGGGCCAAATGAAAACTTCAGCTCAAAAGTAAAAAAGAAAAGAAAAACAGCAGCTTGTCAACAGACCCTTCATTCAATCACTCTTACACACCCCAATATACAGCTGATACTCCAAGTTTGTGTTTTATGGGGACACATTGTTAGCCATTTGTCATTTTCTGTTTGGTTTTGCGAGTGTAATGAGTTCCAATGGCTGTAGGATTCAGTAACTGATTTATTTAAACTTTAAAGAGTTAAACTTGGTTTGGTTAAAACACTCCTGCAACCTGACTGAATTAAAAAAGTCTGACTTCTCAAGGCCTGCCTCAAATATAAACAAGGCATGTAGGGTTTATGCAAGTATTATCCGTAAATGATTCGGTATTCATCAGCATGCTGTAAAACTGGACAATGGCTCTGGTGTAAACATCTTGCATTATTAACAAGTAGCAGATGGACAGTCCTCCAGCACAAACTACACTTCAAATGACTCAGCTCAGCATGACTCCATGTTTTAGCCACAACACTTTGGTCTAAAATCATAAACGTTTGCTCATTTTATTCAAATTACTATTGGAGGTTTGTGTTGATGTTTATTATGCTATTATTCCTCATTTCAGTTCATGATCTTTTCTGTTTGACTCCAGCATTCACACTGACGTATCTAACTGAGAACAGTCTGACGTTACTGTGTTTATCTTCAGATAAA
The DNA here is from genome assembly GCA_039654105.1 of Coreius guichenoti. Taxonomy (NCBI): domain Eukaryota; kingdom Metazoa; phylum Chordata; class Actinopteri; order Cypriniformes; family Gobionidae; genus Coreius; species Coreius guichenoti. The sequence goes on along the minus strand of CM077172.1, from coordinate 28,062,995 downwards.
TCTCACAGTGATTTAGCGTTGTTCTTGGTCCCAAAGCAACAGATGAAGAGTCTGTATATGTGCATACAAATGCACTGTGTATTTACACGACAGAGGTTAGCCTATATTACAAACATATACAAAAGTCAGACTGAAGCACTGATTCGTTCAGAAAGAGGGCATTAGAATTAAAACTCCACTGTATAGCCTTATTTACAGACAGAAAAAGCCAGTGGAGGGGAAAAAAATCAGATGACTTTTTGAAAGTTCCCCACTTTGAAGTGGTCAAAGACCAAAGATAAGGCTGGCTTGTGCCAAATCATGGTTAATCCTGGCACTCATTATAGAAAATGCATACAGCACAGTAAGCGCTCGCTGATTAAACGCATACTATCTTCATTTCTCGGGAAGCAGGGCCTTGCTATATGAGGGGATTTTCCTCATCACTATGTAATTATTTAAATGTCCGGCGTCCATAGTTTTCCAAATAAAAAAGGCAACAAAAAAATGATGCCCATGTCATGGCTGTTAACTCTCAAAGTGTAGATGATTTCAAAATTAGGATGCGATTGTTTTTAAAGTGTCAATCCCTCCCCGATTGTACATGATTGACTTGGAAAAAGAAGGGTAAAACTACATGTTTCCAATGCATTTGACTGAAAGTATCATTCAAATAAGATAATTTTACATTATTATAAACAACTTACTGATTCAATTTCATGAGAATAATAAACCCAGACCGTGGTTACTACATAAATAAAACACTTAAAAAAAAGAAGGATAAAATCATGATTTCTTATTGTACACTATCATGTCACTTGAGCTTATCTATAACAGAAGCTATAACCGAACTAAAGTAGCTAGCTGTGAGCTTCAGTCTGTACATACTGTATATATTTTGTTCATAGCGCATGTATGTGTGTGTTTCCTTTCTGAAGCACACAGAGCCACGTCCACTGTCCTGGCAGCAATGGGAAGTGGAAAGTCTCATTTGCCTTGTTCGCTGTGATCGGAGGAGCTCCGGTAAGCAGAAATAGACCCATACATACACATTTACATACACTCTCACAGAGGTAAAACTGCACTGAGCGTGTGCAGAGAGGAACTTGATTATTCAGTGTTTTCAGAGAGCATGATTTCCAGCAGAAAGTCCAGGTTGATGCCTGACTTGTAGTGTAACAGAAAAAAAACGACTGTCCACCTTGAAGCTTGTGAGAAGTCATCCATTGTGAACTTCCAGTACTTGAAGCAAACACCCCAAGATTTTCTGTTTACTTCCCTTTCCAAGAATGATGGGATTGGTGAAAAGGTGTGGGATTGTCATTTGTACGATGTTTCTCAAATGCAGTCGGGGTGGCCGAATGGACACAGGATTGCCGCTGCTAAGTGCAGCGCTTCGAAAAGACAAGAAACAAATGCGGCAAAACACATAGCAAAATTAAATTGTCTTATGGAGCACCTCAAAGCTAAAGTCTATTGCACATTTCAAAATACGATACAAAACTGAGTACATAGATACGTACAACAAATATAAAACATATGAATGTACTGTGGGTTAAAAGGTATTAAAGATGCAGTCAACCCTGTCTTAAAGACCACTGCCTTTTTTTTCAAATGGACATGATTTTAATTTCATCCAATCTACCATGATTGTTAAATCAACAAATTGTTGTTTACGTTTTACAGTTTTAAGACCAGTCTGGTCGGAGGATCTGTGATTAACATTACTTACAAAAAAAGTGCAACAAATGAAAGAACAACCATAAAAACAATCATACTTGATTGAAAATGAAACGACAAAAACAAATGGAAGCATTTTATGCCAATGTTGCTGCATAGCTGGGTTCGGTTTAAAGCGATTTCTTCAAAACAAGTCGGAGAAGTTCGACAACGTTAAGTGCTTGCCAAATGACCTCCCGTCAAGAGTCTGCTTTCCAAAAACGTTTTTCGTATTTCTTTCCGTCATCAGTTGGATCAGTTCTTGGAGCACAATAGCATAGACAAACCCCTCCTGTGTTCAAAGTCTGATCTGGGCTCGTCCTCAGAGGAAAAGTGGAGATGCGAGTTCACAGGCAGGTCATATCTGGCGGGTCGGAGGTTAGAGTGGCGGTCGCGGTTCCGCCGCTGACCAGGAACACAGCGATGCTGGATTTTGATTGGCCAGAACTTGGGTGGCCACCTCCACTCACTGCCGTCTGCTGGCTGTGCCCATTGTTGTTCACCTCTCCATCCAGCGTATCTGTAGAGATGACCCAAGTGGAAGGACGCCACCTTTTTAAAGAATAAGGTGTCTTCACACGCTTCTTTATCTTCTCAGCTGATCCGGCTTTTTCCTCTTGTGACACAACCTCATCTAAAAGAGAAAAGAGTCAGATTTTAACATCCTTGATTACAGTCCTACACGACAATAAAAAACAGTTGTGTGCTTTGCAAAATGTGTCAATCGGGAATACTAGCAGAACTGCTCCAAACATCCCGCCCAGTGAAGCACCAGAGAGTAGTATTTCAGCACACTCAAATTTGTGGTTGACCTTTCCCACACTAACTCTCTCAGTATGCGCTCGAGTCTGAATCATCGGGTTTGAGCGGTTCACATCTCTGTTCGAGTCCGCATGCGGAATGTAAACACGTGAGCAGCATGACTCCTTGTTTTTTTCGTCTTCCTGTCTAGCGTCTGGGCCAGGGGTTCCAGTTAACAGTGGCAGACGCGTCATTGCATTCGCATCTATCTGTTAGCATCACTTTTTATCGCCTCTGCCAACTGAGGCCGGACTTTTTCTGGATTCTTATCAATCCAGTGGAATTTCCTTCCTTCTCCACATCCAAACACTCCATCACAAAGAGCAGGAGAGCGGGACAGAGAGCACGACTAGCCACTCATCCCGTTTTCTATGAAACGTTTAGCTTTTGAGAAGGTGTGCTCTTAATTATCAGGGAAAAGCAGGATATAGTGAGCTCAGATGGAAAAACAGCCTGCCGTCCTCTTTTGGGTGGTTATTGTTTGCAGTCGGGCTGACACGCATACCGACTCCTCCACCCTGCTCCTGGGGACGCCGTTCATTAATGATGGTCAGAGTCTGTCTCCAAACTCATAATAACAGAGGTCAACTGATACAAACATACCAATGGTGATTTATTTAAGACTGCACTGGAAATACATGTTTCCCTAATATGATATTTTTTATTCCTTGATATGACAATGAAAATTAGCTTTAATCTACATGAGCCAGAGGATTACATAAATGCATAGAGCGCCACTGAAGTGGGAACATATACAACCGTTTAAAAGTTTGGGGTCAGTAAGATTGTTTTTCTTTTTGAAAGACATTAAAACGTTTATTTAGAAAGGATCACAAGGGCACTATTAGGAAACATATTCCCTTTTTAATGTGCTAAGCAATTAATACATGTGATGTACACTATTGTTTAAAAAATTGGGGTTAGTAAGATTTTTTTAAATACTTCTATTCAGCAAATACACATTAAAATAATCAAAAGTGACAGTAAATACATTTATAATGTAACAAAAGATTTCTATTTAAATAAAGGCTGTTATTTTGTACTTTCTATTCAACTGTTTTCAACATTGCCAATAATAAAAAATGCTCCTTGAGCAGGAAATCAGCATATTTGTCATCAGCAAATGATTTCTGAAGGATCATGTGACATTGAAGACTGGAGTACTCATGCTGAAAATTTTGCCAACACAGGAATAAATTACATTTTAAAATATATTAAAATAGGAATTGAAATAATGTTTCATAATATTACTGTTTTACTGTATTTTTGCTTCAATAAATGCAGCCCTGTTGAATAGGAGACTCCAAAAACAAAAAAAATGCAGAATTTTTTGATGAATAGAAAGTTCAAACAAATAGCATTTATTTGGAATAGAAATCTTTTGTAACATTATAAATGTCTTGACTGTCACTTTAGATCAATTTCATGCGTCCTTGCTGAATAAAAGTATTATTTAGTATACATAAATGATCCTACTGTCTAGGTAGGAGATGTTCCTAAACCATGGCCAAATTTAAACAGGTCTTACCCAAGAGAGATGAATCCTGGGAAGTGGCTGACAGGTCCAGGGAGTTTGGCCGCTCAGGTCTCCTGGGTTTAGGCTGTCTCAGTGGAACCCCATCAGCCCTTCCGTCTGGTGCCCCCAGAGAGCAGGTTAAAGTCTCCATCTGGGCATCTGCAGGAGCTAACATACGAACTGTGGCAGAGGCAGTCGTGTGGATGTTGCTGTTGTTGTTATTTGAGTTGGTGCGGCTGGAATGATCACGTGCGGCCGGCTGCTCTCTCCTCAGAAGGGGCTCGTGTTCGTCAGGGCTGGAGTTGATGTTGAGACGGCTGTCTTCTCCACTCAGCTGGCTCTGGAGCAGAGAGGCACTACCCTCACCCTGTGGCCCGGCTGGGTTTGTGTTTCCAAACGCATCAGAGGAACCGGCGCCGTTGCCCCCACCATATCCGTTAACAACAACCACTCCGATGCCACTACGGACACTGGGACCATTGTTAGTGACGGTGGCCAAGTGTGGCTCGACGGCCACTACAGTATTCATCTTGGCTACGCCCGTCTCCACCTGCTTCAGGTTGGACTTGTGCTTGCCGAACTTCAACCGTGAAGAAGAGGACTCTCTGCTAGGATTTTTGGTGTTGAGGGGCAGGCTGGTGGGCCGCTTGGGAAGATTCTGCTGTTTGGGGAGTGGGAACATGGCTGCAGGAGTGTCGCCCACTCCACTGCTGCCCACCCCGAAATCGGCCTGGACACTGGCCCCGGACCCTCCGGTCACTTCTGCGGCGAGTTTGATCAGCGGGTACAAGAGGCTGGAGCTGCCCGAGCTGAGCGGGTCGGGAGCGCTGAACTGCTTCTGCGAATGCTCCATCAGGTTCTCATCAGAGCTTTCTTTCAGGTTCTTGTCCACCTCTTTGGGGTCCAGTTTAGTGGTCTCCAGGTCTTCTTCTGTGAGCTGCAGGCACACTGGAACACTTCCCCCAGCTCCTGCTTCCTCCGAGTGGCCTGATTCAGAGATGGTGGTCATGATGGTGCTGGGCGTGTGGCCCGTCGTAGTGGTCGTGGCGGACAGGCTCGTGCCGCTGGTCTCTGGGCTGGGCAGCCGAGCTTGTGCCTGAGCCTGCTGTCTCTCATAGTTGATGGAGTTTCTGTTCTTCTCTCCCGTCGCTGTCACGCCACTGCTAATGCCGCTCACGGCCATGCCACCCACAGAGGAAGTGCCAGACGTGGAGACGTCACCTGGGAGGTTCTTCACCATGCCCTCATGATCCTCGATGTAAGAGGATGAAGAGTAATCTGGATAAGAGCCCATTTTGGGAGCCCTGCGACTGTGGGTGAGATTCCTACAAAAACAGAGAGAGAACCAATCAAAAAGGAGAACAGATGGTTCATTTACTTAAAGGTGCTGCAAGTACAGGATAATGTGCAGGTCATTAGCGCAAAATAAAACCCAACAGGGTGGTACAAAAAGTCCTTCTGGTGATAATAGCCAGTTTATAAGCGCTTCTCATTACAAGTTTGGGAAAATGGTGCATGTTGCATTCCCAAATGAACATGCATACATGAGTTTATGTGGAACAGCATTTACTGCAAACTGAAGCCTCTCCGAGACACTGAAAACACCAGATCATGAGTTGCTCGCGGCTCGTACTAAGCCATATTGCACTTTTGGTTTTATTTTGATTAATTATGCAGCCCTACCTTACAAAAAGATTAGCTTAAAGATTCTGATACAAAATATATTTATTGATGAGCCGTTCAGGAGGAGCTGTGAGTTTGTGTGAGGTGTGGTCAGACCTCTCGTTCTGCAGCGCTGTGCTCATGGGATTGATGGTGGGGCTGACAGGTTTGTTCCTTTCCCAGATCAGCAGCAGTTCTGCCATACGCTCCTCTGCACACTGGGCTGTCAGGCGAGCCTCTGCGTCCTGATCCCAGCAATCCTCCATAGTCTCCTTCAGAGAACGCACAGCCTGGAAAAGAAGAGAGTCAATGAGTGGATGACTTGCTGGCATTATGCTAGGGTGTTGTGGGCGATTGCTGTTACTTTTTTTATGTGGTTACCTTGTTAAGGTGTTCTGAGTTGCGTTAGTTCTGTGCCTTTGCTATATTGTTTGCTTACTGGCTCAAGTCTCTATACTCAGGTCACTAGTTACAGCCTTTAAATGTAAGTCTATGGGCAGAAATGGTTTTCGAGGGATGAAATCATTGACCGAAACAGCGCTTATCAGATGACGCACGCGTTTTGACTGTGTCAGCGTCTATTTCATGCACACAAGCTGGATAAGGTAACAGGTAAACATGTCAGCAGAGTGGATGCACTTTACTGTGACTAAAAATTATGCTAGAGTGTCATGTCATTAATATAATATATTATATAATATATATATATATATATATATATATTGAGAGGCAGCTTGTTGCCATACAAACTTTACGACAACTGCTTTAATTTATCACCTGTGATCATGACACCCAGAACAGCACAAAAGTTTCAATTACCCAGTTACCTGCATTTAATTACCAAAACTTTTTTTTCTGTTTCAGTAAAAAAAAATGCATTTCAGTGCATAACTAATTTAAAAAAGCAACAATTAATAGGAATAAATTAAGTATAAGAAAAGTGACAAAGATCAGCAAATATTGCGTTGTATGCTAATGTTGTCTTTGTTGCTGATGTGCTGTTTTCTCTAACAGGACAGTTAACTAATTTAAGCCTTGCTCTACGCTGTTCCACTTTCATATGATTTGGATAACTTTTAACACAACAAAATTTAGGAACTGCATCAACTGAAGTGAATATAGGGCTGGGGAATATTTTCAGATGAAGTTGCAGCAATAATCCGACCACTTCCTGTGACAAGAACAGAATGAGATCATCTCAGTGGCTCACCAGGCTGTTCTCCTTCCAGGCTTCTGGGAACTTCGGCCTCTGTTTCTCTCTGGACACTAGCACCTGCATGTCCTCAAAGGAGGGGTGGTTCCCTGCCTCGGCCTGGAAGGCCATCTGGTATTCTGGCACTGCCTCCCCTTTAAAAAAAACAAACAAACAAACAAACAAAGGAAAGTCAAGTCAGTCAAGAGACCTCCTCATGCTTGCACAAAATAATCTTATGAGATGTGGCACACGCATAAACCATTAACATAATGAGCAGGATACATCTTTGTTACGTCAAAATGGTGTAGCCTAGCGGTTAAAGATGTAAAGGGTGGTATAATGTTTAATGGTTAAGGCTCAGAACGGGTGAGGATAGTCAACATGATGTCCACCAACCAGTTGATTACTATAGTCAATATTTTTTATATTGAGTGAACTAACAAACATCTTCTCTGCGAGGATTTTAGCATGCTGTTACACTCTCTTAGAGAAGTTACATCTAAATTCATCCCAAACCCCAAAGTACCGCCGCTACCATCATCAAAGCACTGCTGTTGTAACAAATCCCCTTCCAATAAAAAAACAAAGACAATTACAGTCGGACTTCCTGCTGTGAGCATTGTTATGCATAATCCATAACTCTCTTTGTGAGGACTGCAATCATTTTGTGCTACAAAAGGTTATATATTACGTATTTTATGTAATAATAGGGTGGAGGCACATCATGTTGGGTGGTTCTTTGCCTTCTTGCCATGCATTACAATCATTTAATGCTCACTTAGCTGTGGATTATCCTTCTTATAACATGGATACATTAGCATCGACAATTTGAAGCTGTCATTGACGTTTGCAGTGCAAAATTTGACTAGACAAAGAACTAATGGAAATTAACCGGTATTTATTTTCTCCATGGCTAGTTAGATCTAGAGTTCTAAAGATAAAATAAAGTAGTGTGGTAAGATTACATTTATTTCAATTAATTTGAATGATGACAGACAGGCAGACTGCATCTATGGTTTTCTATAGAAGCCTGTTTCCGCCACAGTTGAGTAAAAAATATGATTCTTTAAGTCATAATAATGAGAAAGTTTCTAATAATAATGACTTAGTATGTGTCATAATAATGAGAAACTTTTATCGTTATTGACTTATTATTACGATAAAGCTTCTCAATATTATGAGAAAATAAGTCATTATTATGAGAAAGTTTCTCATTATTACAGGATTTTCTCCTGAATATTATAACATATTAACTCATTATAATGATTTGTTTCTCATTATTATGACATACTATGTCATACTTAAGAGATTTTTTCTCATTATTATGACTTAAAGAACCGTATTTTTTACTCAACTGTGGCGGAAACGGGCTTCCATAGTTTTCTCATCTTTTTGGGTCATGTTTGTTGCGTTTTTTAAAACGTATGAAACTTTTATACAGTGCCTTAATATCTTACTTACAAGACAAAAATAGTGATTAAGACAATGAATTTGCAGTGTACATAAACCCAATTTTAACACCACTGAAACTAGCTAACATTACATGCTACAGTTAGTTCTGCTTAGTCAGCAGTGTACTGTATCTACATGCTTGCTGCTCTTTGTGCAGTTACAGTCCTCACCTGGAAAAAGGTCAGTGCATCTCATGAAGGTCTCCCAGTAGATGAGGCCAATGGCATACATGTCCACCTGTTTCAAAGCCGACTCGCAGTCCCTGAGGTTCACCGCTCCCTCCAGCACTTCTGGCGCCATGTAGCGGATTGTGCCCACCTAGACAGCAAAACAGTGCAGGTGTGAGGGGAAAGGTGCTCTTATGGTAGGGCTGGATCAGCAGTTCTGGACACTTCATTCTCAAGTAAATACCAACATGGCCTAAATTTCAGCAGCTTCAGGTTATGTGCTGACCTCACTGATGGCGGCGTTTTCCTCTTCACCAGGCCGTACGAGGCGATTTCCTGTCAGTTTCATGGACAGACCAAAATCGCTGATCACACTCGTGCCATCGTTCTTCACCAGAACATTACGGCTGTTTAGATCCCGGTGTGATACGGCAGGTTTATATATATCTGTGAAGGAACAAGTTTTCAGGAATTGTGGTTTCACACAGTTGTTCCATGGAATCAAGGCTTTCACACCTCTAATGAAGTGAAAGTAAAACAATAATCAGTCCCTGATAGCCGTCACCTCTTTATGCGCTAGTGTGGGAGTATCTGATTTTTTAAGAAATTAATATTTTTATTCAGCAAGGATGCATTAAATTGATCAAAAGTGACAGTAAATACTTTTAAATTGTTATGAAAGATTTCTATTAAAAAAAAAATGCTTTTCTTTTGTACACTCTGTTCATCAAATAATCCTGAAAAAATCATGCAAGCAGCAAAAATATTTTCAACATTGATCATAATAATAAATGTTTCTTGAGCAGGCATAAATGTTTCTGAAGGATCATGTGACACTGACTGAAGACTGGAGTAACGATGCTGAAAATTCAGCTTTGCCATCACAGGAATAACTTACATTTTAAAATATATTCAAATAAAAAACATTTATTTTAAACTGTAATAATGAAGCCTTGGAGAGCATAAGAGACATCTTTCAAAAAACATTAAAAAAATCTCCAAACAAGGTAGTGTACACTATTGGACATTGTTAGACAAATTAAATAAATCACTGTTTTAAGAGAGTCCACAGGGTCAAAAGAAACCCATTTTTTTTTTGAGGGGTCTTTACAAACCACTTGCACAACAGAACCAGCAGAGGGCGCTCAGAGAAGCACATGAATGTGAGTAATAGTTTCAGAATGAATGCCCTCTCTCCCAGTCCTCCCCCCATCCTCCACATGCTGGCTGTCTGGCTCTAAAGTTCAGCAAGTAATGAGGGCAGCGGCAGAGCAATCTGAACCGCGGCTGTACCAAGATCAGATCGTAATGACGACAAGCGCAGGAAGCTGGTGGATGGCTGCTCTGAGATCAGTTCGTAATGAGGGCAGGGCCAGAGACAGAGAGGGAAATGAACTTGAGCTCTGATGAGCCACAGATTTTCTGTAGATCTCTGGCGACGGTCCAGCTCCCAGAGAAACATGAGGAGCGTGACGCACAAATTAGCAAAGCGTTTTCTTTTGCACCATATGCTGGCCCTTTAAGGCAAGACATACAGTCAAAACCAGTGTTTCTTTAGGCTGATAACTGCCTTAATGTACTGGGCAAAGTATTGTGATATCTATTAGTTCATTTTTTTTACCCCATTCACCTGTGCTGTCTTGCCTTAAGGACCATTGGAAAAGGCAACGATTCAATTAGAATTCTGAGCATGTAGTTATTACGCTGAGCCTCTCTTTCATTTGCAAGGACAACGTCTCGGGTAACTGGCATACATCAAACTGTCCATCTTCATCAAATTCTTTATGTTTTACACACTTCCAGCTGTGATGCTCCACTGTGTACGCACTCAACATTATGAACTACACGCCGTCATTCTGTTGAACACAATGAAGCGTCATAAAAAATGAATAGTGTCTGATTCACGTTACAGAAAACCTTCCGTCTGACCCAGATGTGCAGATTAGAGAAGGCATCTTCTATGTGACGCAGTCCACTGGTCTTTGGGTGGATTCACGCAGCTTTTTTTAACCCATGTGGTTAGACACACATTCCTGCTGGGCTACGGACAGGGGCATAAGGCAGCTGAAAGCATTAAATGGGTACTTCACTGCTGGCAAAATGGGCTTTCAATAAAACTTGGCTGCGAAAAGCGAAAAAGTGATGAAATCTGTGCTACCTGACTAGCGAAGAAGGCTGTTGTCTTCCCTTTTGCCAAATAGGTAGGAAAACTTCAACACCCATAATGCACTGGGCATGTTGCCGTCCAAGGCTACTTCCACCACTCTGCTATGGATACACTTACCAGAGACAAATACCATCTTCTTGCTTTAGTAGGAAATACTTCTTAGCAAACTTTTAGTCACAATGGTTGCAACAGAAAATCTAAAAAACCTCCATGTTTATAGTTTCAAACAAGATGACTACAAACACAGTGTTTTAGGCCAAATGGAGGGGAAAAAACTGAAAGAAACTGTCGTTCTGTCAGTTCCGCCCAATGCAAAACGGCGTCACGTACAGGTAAGAAAGCTGTGGCCATAGTGTTACACTTTTACCATAATGCTGTTGAAAGAGACAAAGTACAATACAATTTACAGTGATAAACTTAGAATAACTGTTCTGTTAATAACCCTCTGTCAATCTGACTGTCCCTGGGCGGGGATACAAAAATGCAGACGTATAATCTGTAGTTTTTACGAAAGCCCTGGAGCTGTCAAAAGTCCGCCGGATTACATGTTTTACATCATCCAACGGACTTTTGCTGACAAATAAACATGAACTTCTCGGTCCAGGTAACAAACACTGTTCATTTACATATACTATCGACATTGTAACAATACAAAGTGGGTTAAAAATCAGCAAGAGTACACTTTAAGAGCGTTGTGTTTACAGAACTCAAGAACCATTTACTGACGAAAGAGTAGTTTAAATACAGAATCTCACAAACTCAACAGCAGCACATACAGAAAACGAGGACAACAGAACATTCACCTTGCCCAAGACTGTATTCAACCTCAATTTATCTTCTACATGACTTTATTAAAATGCTTGTCATATATTATATGAACACATCTGCGCCTCCAGGTCATGTTATGATTTATATCTCCCGCAAGACTTCTGCTAAATTATATGCCAATCAAACTCATGGCAAAGTCTGTTGACACTGAAACTGAAAGATAACTACTTGCTTCTTATTTGAAGATTTGAACTCAGACATCAAACGTTTTTTAACAGAATTTTGAATAGCAATGAATTTATGATCTTCTTCGAAGTCTCCTAGTGGTCAGATGATTCATGTTCAAATGTTCGTATTGCAAGCTGGTACAAAACAGAAAAGGGGGGCACGTTATGATTTATTTCTCCCATGAGACTTCACAAAATTATATGCCCATCACACCTGTGATGAATGAGACATTAATTCTTAGCCTAAACCAACTTTTTATTATTATATTTATTTTAAAACGTAAAGATTAAATGTGTCATTTCTCCACCACTAGCGAAAATGAATGGAATTGCAATATTGTTAGATTGATATCTTGATCATATACACTACTGTTCAAAAGTTTAGAGTGGGTTAGATTTTCTTATGTTTTTGAAAGAAGTCTCTTATTCTCACCCAGGGTGCATTTATTTAATCAAAAATATATTAAAACAGTAATATTGTGAAATATTATTACAATTTAAAATAATTTTGATATAATAATTTAATATATTTTGAAATGTATTTATTCCTGTGATGTCAAAGCTGAATTTTCAGCATCATTACTCCAGTCTTCAGTGTCACATGATCCTTCAGAAATCATTCTAATATGATGATTTGCTGCTCAAGAAACATTTCTTATTATTATCAATGTGTAAAACAGTTGTGCTGCTTAATATTTTTTGAAAACTGTTTGATGAACAGTTTAAAAGTACAGCATTTATTAGAAATATACATCTTTTTGAAATAGAATAAATGTCTTTACTTTCACTTTTGATCAATTTAATGTGTCCTTGCTGAATAAAAGTAATAATTTCTTTAAAAAAAAACCCAGATACTTCCAGACTAGCACATGAAGATGTGACATCAGATGATTGTTATACTCTCAAATCTATAGAGGTGTGAACTGTGATACATTTCTTTGATTCTTTGATGAATAAAATGTTCAAAAGAACAGCATTTATTTAAAACAGCTATCTTATGTAACATTACAAATGTCTTTTAATTTTTTGATAAATTCAATGCATCCTTGCTGAATGAAATTATTAAAACCTTACTGACCCCAACCTTTTGAAAAATAAGTAAAATCAGTCAAGTTCCACCCTACATCTCTTTAAATATCTTATCTATATCTTATTTAAAAAAACAACACACATCACCTTTAAACACAGATATCAAGTGGTTTATAGCAATAGAGACAGAGCGCATTTAGGCCACGCCCACACCGGGGGGGGGGGGGGGGGGGGCAATCCAACGCTCTCCATTGACTTTGTATTGCGTGTGGCTGCCTCCTTTTCATTTCTGACTTATAACAAAAAAACAGAACAATGTCTAAAACCTACTATGTAAAAAACCCAGAACTAAGTTTTTATAAGCTACCGAACCGTAAAAGCCAGCCTTTAAGGAGAAAAAAGTGGATACAGGCAATAAGCATCAGCAGGAAGAATGGGTAAATTGTGGGATCCTGACACTCAGTATGCCTCAGTATGCCTACGTGTGCAGTAAACATTTTGTCACTGTTAAGTCAAATATCCAAATATCAGTTTTATATATTATATTTCTTGTCGCTGATTACGTTCCCCTCCAGTGGGCGTAGTTCTCAGTGTAATATAACATGTCGTGCTCTGTCTCAATTGCCTGTATCCACTTTTGTGTCCTTAAACGCTTGTTTTTTGGGTAGACAGCTTATAAAAAACGTCTGTGTTTTTGGTTCTGGGTTTTTTAGCTTGTTTGCTGTACACCTTGTCACATAGCAAGTTTTAGACATTGTTCTGTTTTTTGTTATAAGTCAGAAATGACAAGGAGGCAGCCTCACGCAATACAAAGTCAATGGAGAGCGTTGGATTGTTTTCCCCCCGGTGGGCGTGGTTTTCAGATTATGACGCGTGTCGCTCTGTCTCTATAAGGCTTCATTCCTTCGAACGGGCAGCAAAATATACTGCAAGGTGGTGGAAAATGAAGAAAGAACTTGAGTGAAGGGTGTGTGTGCACATATGTAGAGGTGACCTCACCTCCTCTCAAAAGCTCAGTGTGCAGGTAGGCCAGTCCTCTCGTGAGCGAATGTGCCAGACGACAGCAGCTAACCCAGTCCAATGTGTGCAGACTCAGGTACCGACACAGAGAGCCCTACAAAAACAGACACAATACACTTAAACTAGTGCACACACACACTGCTCTACAATCAATCTGTCCACATCAATGTTGTTTTTATTCCGCTGAACTCAGCATTGCTTTTACATCATCATTTCAAATCTCTGTGGAGCAGATATGAAGCTTATGAAGCTCTTGAATAATGAATTGGAGCTTCAACAAAGTTGTAATGTAAAGCCGCCTACAACTAATTACTGTCTCTGGGGTCAACAAACAGCACTGTACATAACAGAGATTTTTTTTCCAAAATAACCTACAAATAACACTGTACATTAGATTTGATTAGATCAACAGGATTTGAACGTACAGTACCACAAGAGCTGCTGTAGAGAGGCGGATGCAATTATGCTTGTTGTAGAAATATCAATAACTGTCAAACTGAGAACAAATTCATGGTGGGGCAAAAAGTTACTTAGTTAACTGACACTATGGCATGCAGCGTGTACCATTGAATTGTTATGTCACTAAGGTCATTGTCCAGATGACAAGCTTTTGAAATAATGTGACAAATAATTGAGGCTGACAATTGTGAAAAGTGACAATTACAGAATTTTATTCAGGTAATTTATTTGCAATATAACTAAAATCAACAACAAATGTTTAAAAAAAAAAAAAAAAAAAAGATTAAAGCTGCTGTCCGTAACTTTTTTTGTGTTCAAGATTTACAAAAATTATATAATGAGAATGTACAACATGAATCCATTTTCCAAACCGTGTTTTTGTCTTACCCTGAATCATTATGGTACACTTATAATAAGTGTTTATATTGGGACTATTTCAGACTAGTCTGGTAGGAACCGCTGCGGAGGAGCATAGTCCCTGCGTGACTCGCCATAGACATAAACAGAGAGAAGTAGCTCTGGCTGCAATGTTCCTCCGCAAGACGCATGCAGTTCTGTTTATTAACTGCTAGAGCGCAAAAAGTTACAGACTGCAGCTTTAACATTTAAGGTAATATTATAATATGGTTACAATATAAGTTATATTGTAAGCATATTATTACATTACCTTAAATGTTGACATTGTTGTTGATTTTAGTTATATTGTATTGTACTTAGTTACATCGCAAACTGCCTCTGTATTAAACTGAGCTGAATGCTATACACAGTACACAGATCAAGAGATTTTTGACCCATCATCTAGGATGGAGGGGTAGAAGAGAAAACAAACAGACTGCAGGGCGCTCTGGGTAGTGGAATGATTATCTACCTGTAAGTGTACATCAGAGCCATAAAAGCCAATCACTTTCCCTTAAGCCCTGCCTGGGTCTCCGTGTTACCATAGCGACAGGGAAAAATTATGTTATCCCTGGACACTGGCATTCCTTCTTTCTAACGATGTGTGACAGACAGAACATTGACTGATACAGACACAGGCCTTGCTCCAAAACCTAGGTAGCTGCTTTTCTGTCTACTGTATAAATAAGCAGCTGTCTTCTAAGGCAGCATCCTAACTGACATGGAACCGCTTTAGTGATGATTCAGAGCTCTTTTCAGGCATGTGTGCCACACAAAACTGCAAAAATGGCTCCTCATGTGAAGTTCATAGAAGACTTGACTTATAACTGATTTCATTGAAGACCTTATTATATTGCTAAGCAAAAGACAGGACTCTCTGATACTCTTCTGAACTTTTCTATTCATACTTTTTTTAATGCTGGCTGAATAATTTTAACTGACATTTCTCTCTATTATAGATTTTCTTACAATGCATTCTGGGCTGCCTAGGAATTTAGAATTTGGACAACACAACACAAGTTCTTTTGTAATATCCATTTAGCTAAACTAAGGCCCTGTTGTTTACACTAGTGCGTTTTCGTTTTAAAACGCACAACTTCTGCTACGGTTAAGCCTGGCGTCCACACTACTTTTCCGACCCTGGAGCACTTTTAGAAAAGCTGCAGACCCCGTTTTAGTTTGTAAACTCTGGGGCTGTGTTTCAGTGTAGACGGACCAAAACAGAGACTTCTGAAAAAAACGAAGGCGTGGCTGCCCACATTCGCTCCCTGATTGGCTCTTCTGGATCATTGCGTATCCTTCCCTGATTTGTCAAGCCCCTATCATATGACTATTATGCTACCGGAACATGACAATAACAGACCAGAGCCGTCTCTCTCAACGGCTCTGTAACAGAACAGCCTCGACGACCGTGTAAACAATAACATAGAGACGGAACTGCAAGCTTTGCTGGCTGTGTTGTCCTTTTCAGCAGCTATTGTGCAGTTACACTGTGCATTTTATAATACTGGAGTTGCATACATGCGCAAGAGGCAAGCTATTATTAGAGCAGTCGGAAACAATCGGCAACTCTTTACACTTCTGTGCGCATGCCCAGTGTGTATGAATGGTCATGTGACATGCGTTTCCAGTCGTGTAGTGTGGACAGAGATCGTTTCTGAAATGCCAGTATGCTTGTTTTGATTTTAAAACGCTGTGTTAAAACGAAAACGCACTAGTGTGGACATAGCCTAATTACAGCCAGCTTTTAATAATATCCTACAGGAAGTGACATCATTTTGGTAGGAAAACAAGTGCACAATCATTATTGCACAAGTATTAACAATGGGTTGGATGAATTCTGTGAATTATTAGTTGGTTTGTCTCACTCTAAAAAATTTCAAAAATGGTTAAGAATTAACTTCAAGTTGACACCCTCATGTAACTCTCAATCACTCACTAAACAGTGGCTAACTTTAGCTTATTTCCATCCAGTTAATTTGCCACTATGTATATAATTATGTTTTAATAAAAAAAATATTGAGTATGAAATAACACAGATATAATAATTTGTTTTACAGTTGTAGATTTCAAAAGGCACAGAGTATCAGGATTAACCTAAAGAGTTCTTAGATTCAGCCTAAAGGGAACCTTCAATTCATGTCTAAATATGAAGTGAACATTCACCTACAAGGGTTTTTCCTGTACTTTGGCTCTAGGCTATGAGTTCATTATATAATTCATACATCAGAAGTGGAACAGGGCAAGAGCAAACACAGCACTGTCTCAAAGAGTGTTGTCTGTCTGCAGCCAGACACAATAAAGGTGTGTCTCATTCCTCACTGCCATTCAAAAGGCCCAGGCGGGTAGAACAGTCGCACTCACAGACAAACCTGCGAGTTATAACATGTCAAACAGGAATGTACAGGAAAACACGTTGCACAGAATCGGGGGTTGGAGAGTTCTGAAAGCTGAGGGAGGAATGACTGAGAATGAATTGAACCTGTTGATAGTGCTGTGTACTGGTATGTGCTGTCTGCATTGTTTTAGCACCTGATTAAAGGAATTATGCAAATCAGATAACAGCACAAACATGCCCAAAGAATGTGTGTGGAGGGGAAATTTAAATTCTGTAATTCCCCATCTTGCAGGCTGGTTCTGAGTGCGAAGTTTTCAAGGATGCGTCAAACTACTGCAATCTGATGTACTTTACCAGGACTGTAAAGCATCACTTCACCAGTGCAATCCAGACACCTATATCGACTATTTAAGAAGCTGAAAGTGTACTCGAATGCTAATATACCCAGTTATAACACTATTCTGCATCATCTTGTCATCATTTGATAAATAATTGCTTCTGTGATCAATGTGCAAACATCTCTTTTAAGTAAAATTCAGTTTACTGGCTGCTTTTCGCAGACATTATTAATGCAGTGTTAATTGTGCCAGGCAAAAGGTGCAAAGTTTTGTCAAGAAGAATCAATCTATAAAAAAAGCCTAATTCACAAAGAAAGAATGGATGTTTTTGTTAAAAAAAAAGTGACAATGACTTCATTTAAAAACAGTGGTATATAGTGTTGCATGAATCAGTCTTAAAACCCAGAATTAAAGTAAGCATTTTTGCACTTCCGGTTCCATCGTCCTTAAGTCAATGGGTTTTTTTAATGTTTTTTTTTTTTTTTTTGGTTAAAATAAGGTCTGTGGTTAACACAAGTTTAAGACATTTTTACACTTTATTCTACAACATAAAATCAGTAATAGCCTACTTGTGTTTTTGTTTTAAGATTTTACGTGTCTTGAAAATGGTGGTTGCTAACAAGTGGCTAAATGGGAATACAGAGGTTGTTGCGGACATTAAACAGAAAATTAGTCTACGCACTAGTCAGCATTTACAGCCCTGTTTTGTTTATACTTTCACTCTCGCAAACTATTCTGACTCAAACTTTCCAACTTTTAGATTTTAATTAAGATTGAAAGAGATCGGAAGCTTAAGCTGCGTTCACACTGCCAGCAACTTTGTCGCTGCATGTCACCAGTGGCTGGTTGTAAGGTTGCTAGTGGGAGTTCCCAATACTGGTACACCAAATTAGTTTTATTGCCGCTAAAAACAAACATTTTGGACAGAAAAGACTTAGATTTAGGCTTAGATTAAGCCAGGAGTAGGCCTTAGTTAAGTTAGGACATTTAAATTGACCTTTTTTTAACCTGCCTTATAAAAAACACGTGTGCATCTTGAGACAAAACAATGGCACTGACATATTTTAAGATATGTCAGTGCAAGTTGCTTTCAGTTAAAACAGCTCAAACATGCATTTTAGTCTGGGACTAGGCTTAAGCCTTGTCTGTGAAACCAGGCATAAATATAAATGGAATCAGTAATATAAATGCTTAATAATATAATATAATATAAATGCTTAATATTACAGATGATATTTACAAGAAACAGGGAGTGCTTTTTGCCATCGCGGCTGTTTATCTGTAGGGCAAGCGGCGTTCTATCTGGGTTCACAAAACCATTCAGGCTCAGAGTCAGCACAGCGAGTACCCTGGTTGTCGCTCCCAAACGTCGCTACACATTTGCATAAAGTTAAACATATCTCAACTTTGTCACGCCGCTGGACACGCTACATCCTGTCACTCGTGTCGCCGGAAATCGCCAGCTCTCCATTGAACTGAATGATATTGTGTCGCTGGTAGTGTGAAAGCAGCTTTAATGGTGATGACGCTAAAGTCATGTGACCATGTGTAGTTTGTTTATAGCCTAACTCTAACTTTTTACTTCTGGTGATTGTCACAGAGTTTACTTTAAGCAATAATCCAAAAGCAAGTGGAAAAACTGTATTGGCCTGTTTTTCAAACGATGCTAACTTCTGGATTGTTCTCCAAAAATATGTCATCCTTGCAGCACATTATTAACGCATTTAGTACTGGATTGCAGGTGGTTGGTGAATAAAACGGTCTCTTTATATTAGGTGTCTTTAACGACTATGTACTTGCATAAAAAAAAAAAAAAGAACTGTTAGGTACAATGTACTAATTGTGTTCATGTTGTATTGCAAATCACTTCTGCTGCTATTGAGTTGGGATACAGGTACGGTTAGGGACAGATTTGGTGGTTTAAGGGTGGGTTAAAAGGGAAGGGAAGGGTCAACAGTGTAATTATAGATGTACACAATAAGTGCATTGTATGAAATTATTCATTTAAATGTTAGTACAGTTATTAAAGACAATTAATATAAACTGGGACCAATAAAACAAAGAAATTTGTGCTAAAATACTGCACACAAAAGTGGCACAACTGTTTAGTTTAGGACAGAAAACACCTTTATCTGACTGTAATGGAGCAAGTCATAGAGAGAAAAAGAAAGACAAAGAGGCACAGGGACGGCTAAAACACAAAGCCGACATCCAAGTCACCCTTCTCATGCTGCCTGCTGGAAATCCATCTGAATCATGGATAAAAATATCTAGCCAGATAGCGGCAGGACATTCGATTCCAGTCCCGACTTTGACCGAAATAGTCAGGAGAGACCAATGAAACAAGGAGATGAGGAATAAAGGACAGATGAAGGTAAAATGTTGAAAACTACACAACGCAAGGCAGCCAAGCACCAGAGCCGTGTCACGTACAACTTTAAGGATGAAAGAATAAGGGCTTGTACTAGATCAATACTTACATGAGGGTAGTACTCCATGACCAGCAGGTACTCCATCCGCCCATCTGCCGTGAGACGCTCATCGCCGACGATAAAGCGAGCAATGTTCTCATGCTCCAGAAGAGGGATTCGGTAGATGGAGCGCTCATTCACGAAGTTTTGTCGATTGGCATAGGTAAAAACTTTTACAGCAACCGGGCGTTCATCGAGCGATCCTTTATAGACAGAACCATAGCGCCCTCGACCAATCAACTGCAAGAAAAAATTATTCAGGTGTGAATTCTAGCAGATGTTACATGATAAATACAGATGGTTCGAGTTCATTAGAATACAATTCAAAATCCAAATATGATAATTTCTGCACATATTTGATGGCAGCACTCACTTCGAGGAGCTTTAAACTGTCTAAATCCAGAGACGGTTCTGATGGTGCGGCCTCTATCATGTCCATATTGTGCAGGCCCTGTTTACACTCGCCT
This sequence comes from Coreius guichenoti, assembly GCA_039654105.1. NCBI lineage: Eukaryota > Metazoa > Chordata > Actinopteri > Cypriniformes > Gobionidae > Coreius > Coreius guichenoti. Next base: position 28,042,824 of record CM077172.1, on the reverse strand, counting down.
GTAACAAACACAGTGTGCACAATCACAACACGCTAACATTATTACGTGACCTTCATTTGCAAACAGCCAATCATAACACACAGTACTGAATCTCACCCATCATCATGCGATAGCCGAAGAACAGCGCCACAATCAGGACCGCTACTATGGAGACAGTCGCGAGGGCGATGAAGATGGCCTCATCTCTGTGCAAAGGCTGTTGATCTTCTGGAGGAAGAGAAAAGAGACCAGAAGAAAGAGAGGCATGTGAGACAATCAATCGTAATTTGCATTTAAGCTCATATTTAGTGTCTTTGTGTCTGAAACACCTGAATTTGATATAGAATGTTGAAAAAATAATCAACATACTGTCAATTTAACCCAGAAAATTATTTTGTAAAAACGAACCAAAATTATATACTGTACATTAATGCACTTATAATTGAAGTCTCTGGGGAAAGACATTCCAGAGGTTTTATAAGCAGAAATGTTTTTGCTAATGTGTTTAAATGAATTCTTTGCAAAAATGTGTTCTTTAAACTGTAAATAATAATAAATAAAAAAAGGTTAATAAGAAACTTTATTACACTATTCACATACAGTAACACATACACTATTGTTCAATAGTTTGGGGTTGGTAAGGTTTTTAATGGTTTTGCAAAAAGTCTCTTCAGCTCACCAAGGCTGCATTTATTTGATCAAAACTACAGTGAAAACAGTAATATTGTGAAAAATTATTACAATTTAAAATTGTACCATTTTCTATTTTATTATATTTTAAAATGTAATTTATTCCTGTGATGGTAAAGCTGAATTTTCAGCATCATAACTCAGAAATCATTCCAATATGCTGATTTGCACCTCAAAAACATTTCTCATGATTATCAAAGTTTAAAACATTTATTTGGAAACTGTGATACATATTTTTCAGGATTCTTTGATGAATAGAAAGTTCACAAGAATACTATTTCTCTGAAATAGAAATATTTTGTAACATTATACATGTCTTTACCATCACTTTAAATCTATTTAATGTGCCCTTGTTAAAAAAAAAAAATATTTTATTTTAATTTATTTAATTTAGTTATTTACCCAAACATTTGAATGGTAGTGTATACTTTGGTCAAAGTGACTATACTTTCTAGTGTGTATATGAATGCTTATCCCGGTCGTAAAACTCATATTTAACATGTATTGAATCCAAAACATTCCTTCAATCCTTCCACACAATGTGCAGTAACTTCATGAAGATCTGCTCCCGATTTGGTCAGTCCTGAACACACACAAGTTTTGTTTAACACTAACAGTCCACCCACCAAGAGAAATTTTAACTTCTGTTTGAACCAAAAAAAAATATAATAATTCACAGTTGGAAATGAGAAGTCTGAAAATGTTCTGGTCTGTCATGTATGTGAGCCATACAGACTCCTGCCTCCCAAAATCCAATTAAACCCAGTGCTAGTTTACTTTAGCTTTGATTCTTTTCACTTTCTCCATTTTCTCACTCCGCTTTAGACACAGACATGTCCTTGCATACAAGAGTGAGAGCTTTAAGGCAAGAGAGCCTCTCCCACACAAAAAGAGCTAAAGAGAGAGAAAGATGAGTGGGAATGATAAAACCACAGCTATGGACTTCAGTTTCAAGCTGAGAGAAAGAGAACAAACACTTAAAATGGCAGGGCAGCCTCTTCAAACCAACTACGATCACAAAAATGCTGTGAGCTGAAGATTAAATGGAACTTCAGAATAAACTGAGCTTAAAATGCTGTGCCTGCTTACATGTTTTAATAAATTTGAGGATTGATGCATGCAGAATACAGCAGGAAATGTGGAATTTAGCTGTGTTTATCTTCAACGCAATGAATGCGGGTGTATGGGATACAATATACATGCAAATCCACACTTTTGTCCATATTTTTGAGCTGGACCCTCCCAGGTCCACTGCAGCAGCTAGAACAGCACAGCTCAGAAAGGTTTGGGTTTCTCAGGACAGATCAATAAATATGAGATTTAAACCACAGCAGTGCGTCAGTCTGCAAGCTGGTGTTCGCTTCTGGAAAGTGATCTCTCACACACACTCATATATAGCCACGCTCATTTAACGCTCAGAGGATAAAACACAGGCATTTATAGGTATCGACGTAAAAAACAGCTCTCTCATTCTCATATATACATAGACACTGTTTACATGTCTTGGAGCCGCCGGCATTTAGATCGGAGGCAGAATGTCTGAGTGTCCCTCCCTCTTCCAGACTACACCAACAATCCTGCTGTACTTCCTGTATGTCTCCCTCCGCCCTCCGTCCATTATGAGAGCTCTCCTTCCTTTCTCACGTCTCCATATTTTCATATACTACCGCTCAAAATTTTAAATAATTAAGATTTCTTCATGTTTTTGAAAGAAGTATTTTATGCTCTCCAGAACCGCATGTATTTGCAACACAAATACAGTGAAAACAGTAATGTTGAGAAATGTTATTACAATTTAATAAAACTGTTTTCTATTTGAATATATTTTAAATGTATTTTATTCCTGTGATGTGAATTTTCAGCATCATTACTCCAGTCTTCAGTCACATGATACTTTAGAAATCATTCTAATATGCTGATTTGCTGCTCAAAAAACATTTCTTATTATTATCAATGTTGAAAATAGTTGTGCTGCTTAATATTTTTGTGGAAAATAGTGTGAATGGTAGTGTGATACTTAGTGGAACTTAATTTTTTTTTATTCCGTAAAGATGCATTAAATTGATCTAAAGTGACAGTAAAGATATTTATGTTACAAAAGATTTCTATTTTAAAAAAATGCTTTTAAACTTTGTATTCAAAGAATCCTGAAAAAAGTATCATGGTTATTAAGCAGCTAAAACTTTTTTCAACATTGATAATAAGAACCATTATTAATAATTGATAATAATACTGTATAATATTACTGTATTTTTGATCAAATAAGTGCAGCCTTGGTAATCATAAGAGACTTCTTTCAAAACATTTAAAACATTAAATATTCCAAAATCGGTAGTGTATAAATATATATCCATAAAATATTCTGGAATCATGGAAATTTAAGGATTATACCATTATATTATTTGAATTACCATGGAATATAATACAAATACCATTGGGTTGTTGACGTGACATGGCATTTTCACTGTCACACAAGATAAAAATGAATATAATTAGTATTGTCAACATTTAAAATGCAGTAAATGGTTAAACATTTCTTTGTCTTACATGGACCTGTTGATATAAAAACTGCTTTGTCTTTATATTTTTTAAATTTCTGAGCCAAATCTCAAAATTGTCCTATGGTGTGAGTGTCTGCACGGTTCAATAAATTACAACTTTTATAAATTAAAAAGAAAAGCATACAAATGTTAATAAATACCTCAGGCATAATTTTACAAGTGTCTATTTTATGACAATAATTTTTTTCATCCATATATTTCTAAAAGCGTAGGAACTTGATACATTTTGTCACTGAAAAGCATGTCCTCCAGTGTGACACCATATCCTGATTTTAAATCGGCCAATTCCACTGACAAGTTTAATTACTTGAAGGACCCCATTCAAGGTCATGTTACTGTGAAGCCCATGACATGTGCACATGGTAAAGTCAGAATTGTTCAATTATTGAACTTTTTTGGAACCACTATAAAAGTGTTAATTGTCTATTGTCTGTGCGACACCCCTATATTCTTAATTCTTTCTGTCACACCATAGGACACATTTCAGTAAAAATGTTCAAAAAACAGTGAAAGAATTGACAAAGTTAGTGACCCCTTATATTTTCTCAAACATCAGACTTCACACTACATAATTTGCATTTTTTCTTCAAAAGTGGTGGTCAACTACCCATTTGCAGATAGTATTTCTGAGTATCCCCGGCAACAGTGAAATCAGTGCATTAAAACAGTATATTAAACATCAAATATCTTCTGATTGGCTGTGATCGTGCCACATCACGAAATAGTTTTATGGTCAGTGTGACGGTGACCAGACAAATTATTTGTCATTGAAAATAATGGACATAAATACCCACTTAATAAGAATTCATATCTGCAAAATTGCATTTGATGATGAAAAATAACCACAGATACACTTTAAGCAAAATACTGGACAAAGTTTTGAAATGCTAAAATAGAAGATACTGTTCAAAATGAAGACAAAAAAAGTATTTGGCCGATTTCTGTGCTAAGAACAGAAGACCTTCATGGAGACTCATGATGTGATACATTTATAGAGTTTGTTTCTCTCTGTAGCCTCGTGTTTGTCCTCGCGTCACACATCTGATCTTCTGTCCTTCACATTCTTTGAGACCGATCATCAGGACAGATGCAGTTTCCCTGGGTAACCAGAACTCTTCTGTGATTTCACCGACTCCCACTCACGATGCCTGGCAACAGTATGCAGTCACTCACAACCTTCCTGCAATAAAGTCTGACTTGCCTACATTTTTCTCACTTTCTCTTTTCTATTTGTTTCAGCGCTTTATGGGATTAAAGAGACAGCACTAAGATATGCTTTTAAAGTTATTAAATATTAAAAGCCCACACACAGGAAAAACAATCTTACCACTACACCATATGAAGTTACAATTTTGTGGTTTTTAGTCCATGTCTATCAACTTTGAAGCCATATGTATATGTTAATATATTCCTTAACATTGACAACAATTAACTTATTCCAGAAATAGTATTAAAATTGTTTCTTTTCAGGGAAAACAGACCAAAATACTGATGACTCATCCTGCATTACACATAATTTTGTCCAATCAAATGCTCTCTAGAGTGAGAATGTTCCTCCCCCTACGTATGGCTGTGATGTAACTAGAGACTTTTGGGTCATTTTTAACAACCTCTCAAGCTCTATTGTCTCACCTTTCTGTTTTAATAGGAAACACCGGACAGAAAGCTGTACTCGTCATGGAGATTTTAAAGGGATTCATCATTTACTGTCATATAATGTCATTATGTCATTCCAAACCTGTATGACTTTCGTTCTTCTGCTGAACACACACACACACACACACACACACACACACACACACACACACACACACATTCTGATGAGCTGTTTTTGATCATGTCTCTTCAGAACACTTGGATTAAACCGCTTGCTTCATATAGATTACTTTTACGTTGTTTTTATGAATGTTTTAAAGCATCAACATTTTGGTTTGCATGGACTTTCAATTAATGCACACAAATTATGAAAGAATATTAAAAGTGTCTTCATTTGCATTTCAAAGATGAATGAAAGTCATACAGGTTTGGAAAAGGTGAGGGTGAGTAAATTATGGCAGAAATTTCTTTTTTGGGTGAACTATACATTCGTTCTTATACAGAAGTACACACAGTCCATAATGATCAGTTTGTGCAAAGAGCAAAACTAAATTCTTACATTAAAATTCAAAAGAGAGAGGGACAAATACATTAAATCAAGACTAGTGTGAGACACCTTGAAAACTGATTGTATGAAAGCACTAGAATGATGAATCATTTTTCCCCAAAGGGATTGTGATTGTGTTGTGATTATGGGTACCACACAGGGTCTTTTCCAACAGACAGGCAGTCACATCTTAGGTAAGCATCAATCCATCATACAAAGCCTGTGTGGGAGAATTTCAAAGACTACCGACTCAGAGACATCAGGGAGACTGAAATGGGAGTCATTCATGAGCAGGCAGACTTTCATGCTGCCATTACATCAACAGGACTCAACATCACTACCTGAATGCCTCCACCAGCGAGGACAACAAAAGCCACTCAGTGGGAATTCTCTGGCCTACATTCAGCTTTCAGTTTAGGATGGTGGGGAAGAGAGTGAGGAAGCCTGACGAACTACATCATCTTGTTCCAGACAAATACAACTTGGCTGCAATCTGCCTTTAACCACTATTAACTTCAGATCCAATACAGATGGCAACTTTCATGAAGGTGGGGCTTTCTGACACCTTGCAACCATTCAGAACACCCAAAAAAAGGCCATAGCAAGCGCACAGCCACATGAATAGCCACACTATAAAAAAATTATTTGGGTTTGGTTTTCATCTATGATTTAGGAGGTCTTGCTGCATCGCACTAATATTGTTATTAGGGTTGCACGATTAATCACAATAAAACCGAATAGCAATACAGCTATAAATTTATACCACCACTGGTTGTTGAACGCTTGATTCTGATTGGCTGACAAACGGTCTAATAATTATTTTCCGGTAAATTATTTAAATTAATTTAATTATTGGACATGTCTGAAGTAGCTCTGTTGACAACATTAGTTACATATCACATATCACAAAAAAATTCTGTTATTTCAAAGGTCCTTACAGCTTATAACAGAAAATCAACCAAAACCCACAAAGACACTGATCATGCAAACAAATATGATAAAGCATAAGATAAAAATTACACGCAAAGCAAACAAGATTTGCAGCAAGTGTCAATCAACAGAACATTATTTTGGTACACTGTGCACTTCTCTCTGCCTCTCAATCGATACACTCGTATTTTGAGTGTGAGTCATTGGCCAAAAAAAAGAGAAAAACACAAAATAAAGAGTGTTAAAGATAGCATTGTTTATTAAATAATATTTTCAAAATTTAGATATTCCAATAAATTCGTTATAGTGAATTTTTTTGGCCACGATAATAGTGACAGCTCTAGTTGCACTCTAAATTGACTTTATAAGCCTATTTTACCTGCACTATTATTTGAATAGAGTTTCATCAAGCAAACTCATTCCCGGCTCTCAAAACACTCTTGCCATTCACTGTGTAAAGGTTAAGGTTAAAAGAGGCAAAGCTAATGAATAAATTAATTAAGGGAAAAGAGCAGATGCTTGTTCGCTCACAGCTCCGCTGGCAGACAGCTCATCAGCACAATAAAATGATGGACTCAATCTGGCGAGCACAAGCACAACTACAGCGTTTTTGGCACATACTGTTATGGAATTTAATTCTTACAGGCACACACGCTACACAGACACACACACACACTGCTGGATATCAGCTCGATGGCACAACTCAGAGCATAGCTTCTAGATAGGAAGGGCCCCGTTCTTAACTGCAACTGAATTAAAGCACAACAGTGACTGCCCACTTTTTGCCCTATTCATTTTCTCCATAGGGATTGCAGATCAATAAAGTGGTTCTAAGCTATCTGTGCCCAAAGAGTTCCACCATCCACTAACATCCCTTGCATCTTGAATCATATTTATTAAACATTATGGCTAATTTATTTGTGCTCTCACATATCAATAAGGGAATAGTACCGCATCTACACTGGGCCATGCTGCTCGCGTGTTAGTTCAGTTTACCACATAGTTACCTACCATTTACCATAAAAGGATTTCGTATGGGCCTGGTGATTTGTCATAGCAATAAAGCACGAAAATTGAGAAAAGACGTGGAGAGAGACATGACAAAAGAGACAGACAAAATATCAGCAGGAGCTCTTATTCAGAAGAAAACGGGACAGATTTCATAGAGCAATATGAAGACAGCAGATGACAGATACACTGCAGAGACTCTGCATGTCTGTTTTGCAGAGACTGAAAGAGTAAAAGCACTGACCACAATACACAAAAGAAGATCTACAATGGATTGCAATAAATTATCTGTGAGAAAATCTACAAACAAACAAACAAACGCACACCAGAATCAAACAGGAAAGTGCTATACCTGCATTGGGGTTTCGCAAACAAGAGCATCCTAAAAATGTGCTTGCTTCCTATTAGTCATCAACAATCAATTCTCTTAAAGCTGATACATCTCGCATTAAATCACAGGAAGCAGAAATTAATTGTGGTTCTGTTGGACAGGGAAATTAATTATGTTTCACACCAATGTCACTACATGACGCAACAGTTTAAAGTCCGTGTGAACCAGAAGTTGCAACCAACTTTACTTCAGTGTTGTGATGTATTTCCAAATGAAACAGAATATTGAATAGAGGGCAGGGTTTTACTTTAGCGCACCTCCTCTCCATCCCTTGCTCGTAGCAGACTGATGATTGGAGAGAAGTGTGTTAAGGATATTCAACCCAAGCCATCAAACTGATGTCATCAGAGAAGGAACGCCATTCCAAAGCGGAAGTAAATTTTCAGATTTTGATTAAAGATTACCATGACAAAAGATTTTTTGTTTTGTTTTTTGGGATAGTTCACTCAAAAATGAAAATTCTGTCATTAATTCCTCACCCTCATGTCGTTCCAAACCCGTCAGAAAACAAATGAAGATATTTTTGATGAAATCCGAGAGCTCTCTGACCCCTCCATAGACAGCAATATAATGAACACTTTCAAGGCTCAGAAAAGTGTTAAAAACATTGTTGAAATAGTCCATGTGAGTCCAATTCAACCTTAATTTTATGAAGCGACGAGAATACTTTTTCTTCGCAAAAACAAACAAAAATAACGGCTTTATTCAACAATTTCGTTCTGGCCTGTGCCGGTCTCCTACGCTGTTAACGTTGTAGTGCAGCTCCCGCGTCATCATCACACGCATGCGTCGTGGTGCTCACGTGAACAGCATCGGCTGCCGTAGATCTCGAGAGCGCTGCACTATTTACAACGGAAACTGCGTAGGAGACCGGCACAGGCTAGACCGAAATTGTTGAATAAAGTCGTTATTTTTGTTTGTTTTTGCACTCAAAAAGTATTCTCGTCGCTTCATAATAATTCATTAAATTAATTTGTGTTCCGACAATGAACGAAGGTCTTACGGGTTTGGAATGACATGAGGGTGAGTAAATAATGACAGAATTTTCATTTTTGGGTGAACTAACCCTTTAACTTGCACAGGTTAATTGTTCACCACAAGACTATTAATGTGCACTAACAAAGTAAATAGTGTCAATTTTGATTTCATGAAGACTTTAACTCAGTGGTTCTCAACCAGGGGCCCAAACATCCTGGGACCTCAAGATGACTTGAATGTTTTAAAATAAGACAAAACAATAGGGGTGTAACGGTTCTTGGTTAAAAATCGAATCGTACAGTTCTCCACCCACGATTCGGCACGCACTTGCACCGCGGTTAATCTCAAATCTGACGACGCATATATAAATGGTTTGTTGAAAACAACAACGCGTAAAACAGACTAGACAGAGAAAGACAGAGTTACGCCAATGTATAACTATAACGTCAGAAACAGGCTGTCTTGGAAATATACTGTATGAGATTTCTAGAGCTGGAAAAGTCATGTAAATTAATAAAATCAATGAGCATTTTTATAATTAATACACTTTTTCTAATATATATATATATATATATATTATATGCCAATTTCTAAAATATTTTATGAGGTAGAAATTGTGAGTACAAAATATACATATATATATATATATAAAAAATAATTTTCCTTAATCCTTATTGTCATGGTTCTGTTAGTGTTTTGGACTTTCAGTTGCATTTTGATTTCTGTCACATGTTCCTTTGTCGCAGTTTCCCGCCACTTGTCTGTTTCCTTAGTAACCCGCGTTAGTATAGTTTGGTTCAGCTGTGTTTAGTTAATCATCTTGTTTCTGTTCTCTACTTAAGTTGCACCCTCACCTTCAGTCTTTGTCTAGTCACTGTTGTGTTACCTTGTTATGTTGGGCTGCATTTCCCTGCCTTTCTGTTTGTTCCTGAGTGTCATTATTAAAGTTTAAGTTTGTATTTTGATCTTCTGAGTCTTCAGCCTGTTCCTGGTTCCCCAACCGTTACACTTATTCAGTAAATCGGAGTCATGGGGCCTTTTAATATTTTTGTGGACAATAGAGGGATTTGGAGTCAAAAAGGTTGAGAACCACCGGTGTAATAATTTAAATAATAAAAAAGTAAATAATTCTTCACAATAAATCTATTTAGACTATTTTACATTTACATAATTCACACCACTATCAGAACAAAAGTTTGAATATCTAAATGAATGGTTCAGTGTCTAAAATTTTTTACTTCCACACGACTGAGAAGACTAGAGCAACCCTGACCTGCCAAAACTGTGGGCTGGGAATATTATGGCACTACTACATTTGAACTGGCAAATAACCAGTGGGAATGTGTGCCGATCATCAAATGAATGGGATGAAAGATTCCAAATATAACAGGCATATCTAGTTCCACCATGACATGGAGTTTTTCCTGTTTGACTTTTGGTTTTTCTTATCTTTGTAACAGTAGTTGTATAGAGGCTCTTTGATGCTCTTTGCGCCTATCAGGAAGACGCTTTCCGGCAGTTAGCAGTTTGGCAGCGACTGAGTCAAAAAGGCATTTCCTCTGTGGATAACCTACTCCTTTCTCCCACTTTCACTTCCTGTCCTGCTTTTTCCTTCTTTGTGCCTTTCTTTCTCATTCCATATGGATGGCTTTAATCCTCTCACCGCTGATTCAGTGTTCCTCTTTATTCATTTTTTATTCATGGCGACTGCTGTATAATTCCTGGCCGTCTGAGCCAACTGCAATTCACACCACTCTGACAAATAATCTCACAGAGAGTGACTGGATTTTCAATAAAGAAGAGAAATGGTGACAAAAACAGACTCGTTTGCATAAGTGAGTTACAGCGCAGGCCATAGATTACGCATAGGTGGGGGCGGAGACATTTCACTCTGATCCGAGACCGGTCTTTTTGTTGGTCATAATTTTTTTTCAGCACAAAACAGCAAAACAATCTTGGGTTTGAGAAAGAGAGCGAGAGAGAGGAACCCTTTTTATTTGGCTATGCTGCAGGAGGCTAGTCTGCTTTTACTACAGCAGCCACACCTGGTCTGAGCAAAGACACATGAAAAACAGGGGATGAATGGAGCAGAGTTCACACACCTTTTGACCACTACATTTACATGACCTGCATGAACATAAAATAAAATAAATTTGCAAGATCAGATAATAATAAGAGATAAAAAAATAAGTTTGCAGATATTCAAACAGCTTGTATTGTTACAATGATGGTAATATATGTAAATGTATATGTAAATATTGTTGTCTCTAGTCATGTAGGATTTCAAAACATTTTTTTACATTTCCATTGCACAGACAGCCAAGTTTTATTAAAAAGGAAGGAATGAAAGGAAGGAAGGAAGGAATGGTAGGAAGGAAGGAATGGTAGGAAGGAACGAAAGGAAGGAATGAACGAAGGAAGGATGGAATGGAAGGAAGGAAGGAATGGAAGGAAGGAAGGATGGAACGGAAGGAAGGAAGGAATGAACGAAGGAAGGAGCGAACGAAAGGAAAGAATGGAAGGAACAAACGAACGAAAGGAAGGAAGGAATGAACGAAGGAACGAACAAACGAAAGGAAGGAAGGAATGAACTAAACGAAGGAACGAAATGGCAGAAAGAAAGGAACGAAAGGCAGGAAGGTAGGAAGGAATTGTAGGAAGGAACGAAAGGAAGGAATGAACGAAGGAAGGATGGAACGGGAAGGAAGGAACATAAGGAAGGAAGGAATGAATGAAGGAAGGATGGAATGGAAGGAATGAACGAAGGAAGGACGGAACAGAAGGAAAGGAATGAATTAATGAATTAATGAATGAAGGAAGGAAGGACGGACGGAAGGAAGGAATGAGCGAAAGGAAGGAACGAAAGGAAAGAAAGGAACGGAAGGAAGGAACGAAATGAAAGGAAGTAAGGAAGGAAGCAAGGAAGGAAGGAAGGAACAAAATGAAGGAACGGAAGAAAGGAACAAAAGGAAAGAAATGAACGGAAGGAAGGAACGAAAGGAAAGAAATGAACGGAAGGAAGTAACAAAAGGAAAGGAAGGAAGGAACGAAAGGAAAGAAAGATTTCTAGCCAATTAAATATTTGGGCATAACTAGAAAACTGTGTTCACTATAGAAATTCCCATGACCTTTAAATATTTTATTCATGACTTTTCCAGGCCTGAAAGTCACAGTTAAAGTAAAATATTCTGATGATATTGTGAGGTTTTCCATGACTGTAAAAATCTTAAAGTTAGGTAAAGTTTTAATTTTGACAGCTTAGAGCTGTTTTGACATAAGATAATAGATGTGAAGATATATATAAGAATTCAAACGCCTACCTGAAGCCAGGAAGATTGGTTCTTTAAAATAATAATAAGATAAAGGTGATTCAAAAGAACAATTCGTTTGCAAAATCCTCAACTAAAGCCAGCTCCTAAAGGCCCTAATGAGCCCTATTTTCCAGCCCAACTTCATGTGTAAACAGGAAATACGTCAGCACTGGACAAAAACACTTCACTTGTGTGGACATTTCATGGCGTCTTTAAAAGATGATGTTTGAGTCTCAAATTCAAAAGTGTTCCTGCTTTCGATCAGAAGACAGGTCTGTTGAGTGTCTAGACATCTGTAGACCGATGTGCGGGGCGAGCACCGGGCTCAGGTTTCTCACAGCAGATTGTACGTCTGTGACCGTGAACCCTGTGACCTCAGATCTGTTGACCTCTGTGACCCCTGTCAGGGAGAAGCACGTCTTGAGTCCCCGGCGGAGAGAGTGCTGACACGGCCATGTATCAGACACAGTCGACCTGTCTCAGCCCAGCGCCACGGCAACAGCCCCATCAATTACACCACCCGCCACGTTCCTCCAGCTGAATCACTGTGACATACAGAGAACACCTCCTTCTGTTCAGCCGCTGTGACATGTCTCCTCTTTATGTGTGCTTTCCACATTCTCTTAGGCCATCAACATCGCTTCTAGCACAATGAAATGTATCAGAATGCAAATTAAAAACATGAAACAAGCAGCATGTGCTGCATTCTCAGTACTGCTGCATGGGCCGCTATAGTCCGTTTTCTCTGTCAGATCAACTACAGTCATAGTAGAGTAACAGTTTGAATCTTGCTGAGCAGGTTAGTTGAGCTAAGAAGACAAAAAAGGCAGCACTCAAAATGGTGACTGTAGGAATCAAAGTCCTGCCTTTGGTTAAAAGAGCCAAATGCGTTTATAATAGAGACTTTGAAGAAAGAATTATTTGAGCTAAAAAAGCAAATTTTACAAAACAAGTCACATTTTATTTTTGATTTGTTGTTATTAAACCAAAGAATGAACACAACAATTTGAACACATTGTACAACTTTTGACATTTTGGGCCCTATCATACACCCATGGCAACGCGACGCTAGGTGCGCAAGTGTTAGCTTCAGCCTGACGCAGTTATCATTTTCACATCCAGCTCCACGTTGTTTAAATAGCAAATGCACTCGCACCCATCTGTTCGCCCATGGTCGTGCTGGTCTGAAAACAAGGTGTGTTCAGGCGCATTGTTGGCACGTTGCTATTTTGAGACAACTGAAACCGACTGCGCCATTGACCAACAAAAACCTGGTCTGAAGTCAATAGCGCAGTATTTTTTGTGTTATTTAAAGGGCGCGTACACTCTGCTTATTACACACACAGGGACGCGCAGCAGCATGCAAACATTTTTAAATATTACAAATAAAAGGATTCCTCTCTGGAGAAGCGTTCAGTCTTTCCGCTCGCAAATTCCGCCATGGTGCAAGCGCAACTGGCTTTTAACTGGAATGGGAGATGACACTCTGATTGGTTTATTGCACGTTACGGCCAAAACACACCCATGACACATTAAGAGACTAGGTACAACCCTTTTGGACCATGCGCCAACTGTTTTTTCCATTATTAAACTAGCAAAATTAGATTCGGACACGCCCTAAGTGCACCTGCGCCATGCGCTTCAGACCATGCACTCAGATTGTTAAAATAGGGCCTATGACTGTTTAGGGTCAGATTTTTTAAAATACTTTTATTCAGCAAGACTGCATCAAATTGATGAAAAGTGACAGAAAAGACTTTTATAATGATACAAAAAAATTTCCATTCTATTTTTATTAATTCCTATTCTATTCATTTCTAGATCAAAGAATCCAGAAAGAATGTTTTCAACATTGATAATAAGAAATATGTATCACGATGTATCATTTTAGCATCGATATCGCGATGTGCTCATCCGCGATAGTCACATCGCAGGAAGTGCAATGTGATATGGATCGTAATTGATCCGTGATCCGTATGGGCCAGCTGCTCCACGGTTTGGCATGTGATTTGCGAATTAATTGCAAGGTTTAAAGGTCCTGTATGTAAGTTTTTCACTTTACTAAAGCATAAAAATACCATAACATGTTTGCAGATATTTAGCAAACATACTAAATTCACCTACTTGTTTCTCAGAAAAACAACGCTACAGCCAGTTATTCTTTGAAATGTGCATTCCGTGTCGAAATGTCTGTTTTTGTTTTGGTCTGTGCGAAACAGCACGTTGCCAGTTTACCCAACAGTATTTCGACATCACAGGTTGCCAGTTGGCAGAAAACACAGCATATTGCTGCCATGGAAGCCATCAAACAAACTGGGTCAGAGATCGTAGATTCTACCCCTAGCCTCGGCATTCATCTAGAAATCTCTATGAACGAGAGCATATTAAAACGCAGATAAATCAACTCATCAACTTACAGTGTGGCTTTCATTGTCAATTGCGCTTGCTCCGTTGCGTGTCCTCAAGTTGGCAATCCGCGTGAGCGTCGAGTCTGAGGAGGAGGGGGCGGGGGAAACAACAAACTCCAATATTTTGAATTTGGTCTGCAGTACCTATTTCGACCACTAGTGGTCAATCCTACATACCGCACCTTTAACTATCATAGAGATAAAGTTTATCATTTGCATGTGGTTTAAGTCCTGTCAGTTTAAACATCAAGTACAAAAAGACTGGAACTCTCACGCTGCTTTCTGTGCACACACAGAGCCGTGCAGACAACACGTGAACACCGAATTCAGTTCTGCTTTCTCTTCTTTTTGAGCTTGAATGGACACATGAACGCAAAATTAAGTCAAAATGCCAGTTTCTGCGAGTATTCTCGTAAGTCGGTTATGTGTTGTAAACAACTTAGACAAAAAAACGCATGCGTATCATTATATTGGATCCGTGCATTCGTCTTAAGACAGCAGCCTAATATACCCGCAGATTTTTGTCACCAATGTTAATCAAACAATAAAAGAGAAAGACAAAAAAACTCTTTTGTAGCTTTACCAAAGATAAATCATTATATTTAATTTATACAGTGAAGACTATGCAGTGTTACTTTACATTTGATTATTCAATTTCTATACCTGAATACTGTTAGATTTAGGCCTATCTGAAAAACAAAGCACTGCTTATTTCATTTGTATCTTTGTTCTATTGTATTTATGCTGATTTATCATTTTCTATGCACTACCCTATAAATCACCCCAATCTTCCTAGAATTATTAATTCTTTACAAATAGAGCTATTCAAATCATCTGGTGAAATTGTTTTCATATCACAATATATATTGTAGAAAAACAAAATATCGCAATGTCAGTTTTTTCCAATATCGTGCAGCCCTAATAAGAAATGTTTCTTGAGCAGCAAATCAGCATATCAGAATGATTTCTGAAGGATCATGTGACACTGAAGACTGGAGTAATGATGCAGAAAATTCAGCTTTGCCATCACAGGAATAAATTATATTTTGAAAATATTTAAATAGAAAAATGGTTATTTTGAATTGTAATAATATTTTGCAATATTACTGTATTTTTAATCAAATAAACGCAGCCTTGGTGAGCATCTTACAGAACCCGCACTTCTAAAAGGCAGTGTATATGGTGGTTATTTGCACACATTGGAACGGTTGGTTAGAAAAGAGCTGTACTTGTATTATTGTAAATAGCTGCCCAATATGACTTGTTTTAAAGGGACTTCAACTATAACTCTGGTTTGATGCCACAGACATTTGAAGGTAATATGACTAGTAAGGTTGGTATCACAGTAATGCAAGAAAGCATTTCAAGTATGTACAACAGGACGGCACACTTGGCCAAGCATTTACGTCTATATTTATGCACTTACGCAGACTATGTCTCTGGTCTTAACGAGCATCTTAGTGAGTGAAACAATTTATCCATAATCATTATCCTTAATTTTCCATCATGCAGAGACGTTCAATACTAATTCCCTTCATTTGTTAGTCCCAGGGGCAGATATTCAATACATGATCTTCAACACAAAAAAAGCTCAACTGCTCAAAGCTTTATGATGATAAAGAGCCAGTCGAGCAGCAGCAGCAACCTGAGGTGAAGGCTGGTAGATCTTCTGCCCTGTCACTATAGGCACTTGGCCATTTCATCTCACCTCCGCACAGTCTGTGTGCCGCCCACGTCTCCGCACATGCTCGCACTCCAAACATGCCGCAAACATACTCAAACAAACTATGATTGAAATATCTGCCTCAACATACACTCATACGCACCTCTAACGAACACAAACATACTCAAACACAAACATAATGAAGAAAAGCTCTAAAAAAATCTAATTGGCTGAGCCACGAGAGGCTATGTTTTTATCATACTTAAAGAGTTAGCAAAAATTTACATTCTGTCATCATTTACTCACCCTCATATCGTTCCAAACCCGTATGACTTTAATATCTTCTTTTATGTTCCACAGAAGAAAGTAAGTCATACAGGTTTGGAAGGACATGACAGTGAGCAAATGATGACAATCACTTTAAGGGTCACTTTATAGCGACAAACAATTTATATGTCTGTTCACACCAGTGTTATATTAGTATAATACACTCACCTAAAGGATTATTAGGAACACCTGTTCAATTTCTGATTAATGCAATTATCTAATCAACCAATCACATGGCAGTTGCTTCAATGCATTTAGGGGTGTGGTCCTGGTCAAGACAATCTCCTGAACTCCAAACTGAATGTCAGAATGGGAAAGAAAGATGATTTAAGCAATTTTGAGCGTGGCATGGTTGTTGGTGCCAGACGGGCCGGTCTGAGTATTTCACAATCTGCTCAGTTACTGGGATTTTCACGCACAACCATTTCTAGAGTTTACAAAGAATGGTGTGAAAAGGGAAAAACATCCAGTATGCGGCAGTCCTGTGGGCGAAAATGCCTTGTTGATGCTAGAGGTCAGAGGAGAATGGGCCGACTGATTCAAGCTGATAGAAGAGCAACTTTGACTGAAATAACCACTCGTTACAACCGAGGTATGCAGCAAAGCATTTGTGAAGCCACAACACGCACAACCTTGAGGCGGATGGGCTACAACAGCAGAAGACCCCACCAGGTACCACTCATCTCCACTACAAATAGGAAAAAGAGGCTACAATTTGCACGAGCTCACCAAAATTGGACAGTTGAAGACTGGAAAAATGTTGCCTGGTCTGATGAGTCTCGATTTCTGTTGAGACATTCAGATGGTAGAGTCAGAATTTGGCGTAAACAGAATGAGAACATGGATCTATCATGCCTTATTACCACTGTGCAGGCTGGTGGTGGTGGTGTAATGGTGTGGGGGATGTTTTCTTGGCACACTTTAGGCCCCTTAGTGCCAATTGGGCATCGTTTAAATGCCACGGCCTACCTGAGCATTGTTTCTGACCATGTCCATCCCTTTATGACCACCATGTACCCATCCTCTGATGGCTACTTCCAGCAGGATAATGCACCATGTCACAAAGCTCGAATCATTTCAAATTGGTTTCTTGAACATGACAATGAGTTCACTGTACTAAAATGGCCCCCACAGTCACCAGATCTCAACCCAATAGAGCATCTTTGGGATGTGGTGGAACGGGAGCTTCGTGCCCTGGATGTGCATCCCACAAATCTCCATCAACTGCAAGATGCTATCCTATCAATATGGGCCAACATTTCTAAAGAATGCTTTCAGCACCTTGTTGAATCAATGCCACGTAGAATTAAGGCAGTTCTGAAGGCGAAAGGGGGTCAAACACAGTATTAGTATGGTGTTCCTAATAATCCTTTAGGTGAGTGTATATATTAGTGTTCATTTCGTTAACAAAAACTTTGTCAAAAAATAGTTTGTCAACTAGCTAACACCAATGTCATTAAACGATGAATGTTGACTATATCAACATGCAATATCATTGACGAAAAAAGACGAGATGAAAATGTAGTTAAAAAAATAAAAACTTTACCAAAACCATGTTTTTGTTTTTTTTTAATAAAAAGAGACAATATTATAGACTGTTTTTAACAAGCCTCTATGAGTGTTACTCTTGTTTTCTTTTTTCTCTTTGTTCTGAGTATAGTTGCCAATTGGATGGGGGCGGAGCCTGATTATTCCTAACACCTGAGGCCTCTGCCTATTTATGGGCTGCTGGTGGCACTTCATTTTTGGCCTACCTCAGGAAACCTATTGTTGGTGGTTTTGGAGTTTGTTTTTTCTTTTGTACAGGACTGTGAGTTTTGTTTGTTTAGTTATATTAGAATAGAGGGAAAGCATAGGTAAGTAAGCTGACCTGGAAGATTCTTTTGTCTTTCTTGGGAGTTAGGAAAGCGTTAACTCTGAATTGTAGTTTAGATTAATGAGCTCACTAGTCCTTATTTTAAGTTTTGTATATGTTTATATTTTTGTTTTTGTTACTTTGCCAATAAATTTGATCTTTTTCTTGCCCATATATATATATATATATATATATATATATATATATTATATTATATTATAATTATATTTATTTATTTTTGCTACCTTCCTGAATGGCTCTATGTTGGACCCTATTTTGGGTTGTAACATAAATAGCCATTCAGGAAAGTAGCAAAACAAAATCGCAAAGGCCAGATGATTTGTGCTTCTAGGTGAAAGAGCAATCATTCTGATAAAATGTAAAAATCTCTCAAATGACGACAATCGTTGTGATTTTTATAATTGAGCAAAATAATTGTGATGATCAATTTAACCATTATGCAGCATGACGAAAATGTGACCGTTTTCCTTGACTAAAAACATTTAGCCACATAAACTTGACTAAACAAAACAAGGTTGACTAAATATGATAAAGTAAAAAAATTAACACTAATTTATATACTATTATATATTAATATTGTGAATTACCATTTATTTGTATATTTCCAGATTTTAATTTTGGTTTTAGTAATTTTATGTGCTCTTAGTTGCCAAGGCAACATTTCTAAGTTTAAGTGTTGATCTAATATTTATATTCTATTTCAGTTTTATATGAAATAATAAAAACATTTAATAGTTTAACAACACTGGTTCACACTCAATGCAGAAAGCTGTTCAATAAGAGTCAATCAGAACAGCTTGTCACTTGTGGTTGTGGAACAAAAAGTTTTTTAATCGCATTCTAAAGCTTTTATTATTTGTCTTTTGTGCCTAGTTAGGAAAAAAGTGTAACAGACTGACATTTTATTGACAGCTTAGCATATCCCCACCCACCATAAAATCCCATTCTGCATAACTGTATTAAAATAAATCATGTCCTGAAATCCTGCCTGTTATTGTGCTATTGCAGCATTTTTGCATTTAGTGTGGACAAACTAATTACATAGTTGCTGGAAACTCATTTCAACACACAGTCTCTTGTGGTGTAGTGCTTTAAAATAATATACATCGGAGGGCAGCTGCTTTTTGTCAATGAGAACAATGAGAGGAAAAGGACCATCATAAACTAGAGCAGCCTAGAAAGCTTGTGTGAAAGGATGGGATTTTAGCAGCCATTATACATGTCACCATGAAGAAGAGCAGAGAGGAGGATAGAGCACCGTACCAGAGAGAGGAGAGAAAACTCACTAAGTTATGGCCGGGGGGGAAGGGAGAAGAGGTGTGAAAAGAGGGGGAGAAGAGAGGTAGAGGAGGTGTGTGTGTGTGTGTGTCAGGGAGATCATTCCCCCTCCGCAATTAAAACAGCTGCCAAGGTTAATCTATGCCTGATCGATCAGAGGCTTCTCACACTCTGTTCACAGTCTTCAGCTGGGAGATCACACCGTCCATCTAAATGAAGCTTGCCATGAACTTGTGTGACTCTGAAAGGAGAAGAGCGTTTCACATTTTCAGGTGTACGGCTTACAAAAATCAGTGCAGTACAATGTCAGAGACTAGCAGATGTGCGCTCCTCCTTCTGTGGATAACAACAGCCCTGTTTCACGGCAAGTCAAAAGCACAAATAAACGGCATGGAAGTGTGCAAACCTTTTTCTGCACCAAATCTATCCACACCAAGCCTGATGCAAACGTAGGGCATTTTTTTTTTAAATATTTAATTATATGAATGAAAGCAAAATCTTTTCTGGATTCGAGCCACATGAAAATATCTAAAAATCAAAAAAAAAAAAAAAAAAAAAAAAAAAAAAAATCAAAAAAAAAAAATCTATACATTTACAAATATTAAAAAATAAAAATCTTAAGGCCCTTATGCATGTGGAAAAAGGCATACCAGTTTTCCCAGTGAATGTGATTTTTTTCCCCCCTAAAATTATGATGATGATGATGATGATGATGATAACACCCCCACATTTAACAGAAAAAAGGGTGGATGATCTCAGGATAAGCTTTTAAACCAATAGGAATGCCTTTCATTTTTTTTAAAGTTCCAATATACTAAATAATTAAAACTCATCTTTGATCACCAAAATGACATATTTAAACATTTTTTTCCTGTGAAAAAAAAAAAAAACTTCATGCCTTAAAATAGCTTAGAATGTAACTCTACACCCTTGCTTCATTTAGTATGAGGACAGAGGATGGTAAGATCAACACAACTTTATTAAAGTGCAGACTGATGTGAACGGGGATCCAGAGAGGTGAGTAAACAGTAGTATAGCGGAAAGAATGGAGCTTATCTGGTGATCACAGTCTTTTGGTATCTTGCAGGGGAACCGGAAGGCTGGCTGGTCAGCGCGGATGCCGGCGTGCAGGTGTCTGGATGATGGGAACTGATGTGGACGAACAGGATACGGTGGACAGATGATGGATCGGGAACAGGTAGGTAACTCAGGTGAGCAGAGAGTGTCCGTAGACGAGACCAGACAGGGAGTGAAGGGAGATGGTGGCTTATAAAGGGGAACTGATGAGTGATTACAGGTGCAGGTGATCAGAATTCCGGTGATTGGGAACAAGTGGATGGATCTGGTATTGATGGCTGCAGAGGGGGCGTGTCTTGCACCGTGACAATATGTGGATGAATATGCAAATTATCCCCGCCTCCACTCACTCGCACAAGCTCAGAGACCCACTCGCTCAACTTTTACTCAAGTTACTGTAGTAAACACTGCACAAAGGTATCGCTCTTTACAATGTTGGACACATAACGGTAATTAATATGATTAGCCTTTTGCTTGATTACGTTATCAAACAGCTAATAATGTGTTGCTAATGTTACACAAACCATGTTCCCGTTCGCCATCTCAGTCTACCTTCTAAAAATCAGCATCCTTAGAAATGCTTTGAACATCATAGAACATCAGTGGAGAAAGGCATATAGTTCATCATAACATCGTACTATACATCATATACATAATTCACCCGCTATATTGCTAAATATACCCGATTTTTCACTTCAACAGAATAATATACCGGGATAACCTGGCTTCCCTTGAGACCCCCTCTGCTTTGCAGCATAGTTAATGATATGCTAAAGCCCGCCCACACTTTGACGTGATTGGATACAAGGTAGTTTGTGACATCAGAAACACCAGCGATTTCAAACCGCGTTTTTGAGATTGTCTTTGGTTCACTGCAGTTTTAAGGAGAAATTAATCAGCAATGGTGTTGACTTATGAATTTGCACATGGTTTGTCTTAAAGCATATTAAAAACACCACATAGACATATAAACAACATTAAAAACTTGATTTTCACCACAGGGGGTCTTTAAAATCTTACGTGAAAGTCTGTGCTGTCACTCACATACTGCATGTCATACATAAGGCTAAAACAGTTCGGCCCACAGGGGTAGTTAAGAGTGTATTATGTTAATGTCTGAACAGCTGGGCAACGGCACAGCCTCGCTGCTCATCACAGTCAGCAGGTGTGCCCACATCCTCACACACACACATGGAAATAAACACTAACAATGTGCCTCTGTGATGCAGCAGAACAGCATGTTTGATGATACCCACAGTTTACACACTATCTAAAGCGATGTGTTTGTAGAATGAGTGCGTTTTTCCTCCTCCTGCTCTTGTTTAGCAAAATAAAAGAAACCGTGCCACCCTAATCTTTCTAAACTGTCGCTCACACTGCAGATTTCAGAGGCTGGAAAGCTTGTGGCATTCAAAAGAGATTTCTCTTTTTGGAATGCAACACTTGGGTGCACAATTACCATCAGTCCCGGGAATATGTTCACACGGAGGACGTCTTCACGTCTGCTGCTCTACAGGATTAAAAGTGAAATAATTCCTCCTGTCACAGCCTTTGGTTCTGGTGTGACATCCTCCTTCTGTTGAAATCCTTCCTTAAGAGCTTGTTTTTGTTGTGCCACCCATTTTCCAAGAGCTGAAAAGCTGCCATAATTTAGCACAAAAAAAAAAAAAAAAAAAAATGAATCACCACAGCAGCTCTCCAAATAAATGGAAACATAGAAAATGGGGTGAGGGAGCATTTCCAAATCTGCACTTCACTTATCTATAAAAAAACACTGTGTTCACGGAATAACACATCCGGTGCTGGGAATTTGGTGTTGGAGGGGTGAAAATATTGGTAAATGGATTGTATAACGATGTTGTTGTGATGATGTCAGCTGTCTTGCACTCAACGAGGAAGACATCAGCAACGTGTGTGCAGACATTGTCCACCAATGCAAGTGTCTGTGTATTTTGCTCAAGGCTGTAGATTCTATTCGCATGTGCTGAGGACTGCCGATACTTTCAGTCTGATGCTCCTCGCTATGCGTGCTGGCATGTCCGCGGACAGCGGCGAGAGACAGCTGCGGTGGGTGGGGTTTGGATGCAGTGCACCCTGCTGCCATACAGTGTAACAGGGGAAAAAGGAGGGTTTGACTGGCTCTGTGGTAGCGGTAAGGGGACAAATGGTCTGGTGGTGTCTGAGGATACAAAAGACACATGTGCACGGGCATTCTGCCCGGTAACACTCGAAAGCAGAAAACCATTGGATGACATTGAGTCTCGAATATATTCTCAAACTCTGTGGCCTCTTCACGCAGGCATGGCGCCAAACGCGGGGCCCCCTCCCCTACATTAATGCATTCAACCCCTCATTATGTCTTTAGAGACAGATTAATTTGAATGTTGTTGTGCAAAGTTGATTTCCAGGGTCAAGCCTTCAAAGCTTAAACATGCATTCATTGAGAAGCCTAAAACCTTTTATTTTTCCATTATTTCCCAAATCAAAACGTGCTTCTCAAGGCTCTTCGCTTGAGAAGTTGTGCTAGGGCAGAAATAGAAAAAGAGAGTAACAGGGGAAAAAGTGCACTGAAAAGAGGTGTGAGAAGCAAAGCAGCATGCAAATAACTCGCTATACAAAGTCTGACAGCCATTGATTTTTTTCCCCGTATTTCACTCTATTTTTCACTGCATTGTTTGATTGCGTTTGCGATGTGACTCATTTCTATCCTTTTAGCAGGGCCATCCGGCATTTCTTTAGATACACTCTCAAAGGCAACACAAAGGGAGAAAAAGAACTGAGAGAGTGAGAAAGAGAATGAGAGGGCACAAAGAAAGAGGTAAAGCCATGGTTTTGTCCTAAAGTAAGGCATTAGACAGCTCTAGGAGAGTGAGGATGGGAAATTAAAGGTTGTATGGGTTAGTTGAAAGCAGGACTACATCTGAGAGGGACTTATTAAGTATTTATTAACCATAGACACTATCAGGAGGCGCAAACTGGCAACTCATAGTTTAAACAAATCCGTGGAATTCACCCTTCGCCAGGAGTTTGATTGACAGGCGATCTGACCAATCACAACGTTGATATTATGTGACCTGTTGCATATCCGCCATTTTGTCCGACAAACAAACCAGACAGTAGAGTTAGGAGATTAACATTGGTGGACTTGAACTTGGAACATCTTTCCGCGGTTGAAACAACATAGCTTCTGATGTTCATTCATGTTTATTTGGTGCTGTAACTAGTAGTAAAGAGGAAGAGATGATCGGTTCACATGCCGCTTGAACTGAGAACAGCTAACGACAGCTGAGAATTTGTTTTATTCCAAAAGTAACCTGCCCTGTCTTGTCTGTTGACGCGTTGGCAGGTTTTTTTCACTGCGTGAGAATGTTTACATGTGCACCAATAATGCAATTAT
Source organism: Coreius guichenoti (assembly GCA_039654105.1). Lineage (NCBI taxonomy): Eukaryota > Metazoa > Chordata > Actinopteri > Cypriniformes > Gobionidae > Coreius > Coreius guichenoti. Next base: position 28,018,807 of record CM077172.1, on the reverse strand, counting down.
TTCTAATAATCCGAGTAAAGCCCCCAATATACTCATGGCGAAGTTCTTTTTCGTTCTTTGCTTAGGGTTAAAAACGAATTTCGAAATACGTGAGCAGCGTTATACTGTTAGCGAACATCTGACGCCCCTCACTCTGCTGAGAGCAGCGTTTAGATGAATGTGTAAATACACGCTTGAAAAACACGCTTTCCTCTCTATAACAAAATAAACACACAACAACATTGAGAAAACAGCAAGCATTTTCTTAATAAAGCATAAGAAAAGCATCTGATCATAGCAACATGAATATGTTTGCACAAGCTCTGTAATTCGGCACTCTAGTAAAGTCACGTCACGTTTATTTATATATCACTTTATACAATAGATTGCTTAAAATCAAACAGCTTTACCGTATTAAACATGAAAAACAGTCAGTGACTTGTTTCATTAGAAGTACAACTTAATTTTATACTATAAAGCAGCTCTCCAGTGTTCATGTTTTCACTCGCGGACACCTGACCTCAACCGACTGAACAGGACAAATGAACCGGAAAAGATTTCTATGTGAAAGAAGGCGGAGCCTCCGCACACACCTACCTATTATGTAATCGACATGGACCAATGGTAGTACGAAGGTGTTTACCAGCCGTATTAAACTTTTCCAGAAAGTTCGCTTTGGCAAGCTGTTTCGAACTCCCAAAACTGATTTTGTTCAAAATGACGTCACATCAGTTCGTTCTTCGATTTCGCTTGAAGTATATCGGGGCCTTAAAGACTTAATCGCGGTAAGACGTTTAAATGACACGAGTGAAACCTCTTCACCCCTGTTTACATGCAATTTTCATTATACTGATTATTTCTCCATGGTATGTGATTATTTTTATCGCATTTTCCGCATACCCCACAGTACAAATGTTGAACTCACATACAGTAGGCGTGTTACTGGCCACCCTGTTAATCTACTTAATCACATTTCTATGGACGAATTGGAATGTTAATCTGCGGCGTAATGAACATCGCAATGCCGCTGTAACTGGGTTTGCCTATGCCGCACTGCGTTCTTCGCACCATCTCTGCATGAAGAAATGGAGCAGACAGTTAAGGGTTAAGTGATTCGGAGTGGAGGGAAAACTTCAGAATGATGTCATGGAGTTCAATTATGAAGTTGAACAGCACACAACATCCATGTATAGGACTGAGCACATGGTCAGAGCGGTAACAATTCGATTAAGGTGTTTACATGCCCTGTTTAAAATAGCCGTACACCACATATTTTATTTATGACTGTTTACTACGATTATGAGCTTAATCGCATTAGTTTAATCGCAGTATTATGTTTGCATGAGGTAAAGTTTAAATCGCAATATTGCCAAAATCCCATTATAATCGCATTATGAGGGTGCAAGTAAACATACTTATTTTGTGTGGCGTGAGAGCTTGTCGGACGTAGTAACAGTAACTAAGAGGGGCGGGTCTTTGTGAAAGGTCAATTGCAATGTTCAATATGATGGTTATAAGAGAGGAAGCCTGCCTTCCATTTAAAATAGCCAACTGACTTTTTGGTTGGTTCAACACCTGATTTTTATATAGTAGTACAGTAGGTGGTTTGCTGGTCTCCCAGTATTGGCCAAGCTGGTGTTCAACAAGTTGGCCACATGGTCTCTCAGCCTGACCAGCTGACAAGGGTCCAAAACCCCTGTAAAGTGACCAAAAAGGCTAATGAAAATGAACCAATTTGTTGTCCATCCTTCAGTAAACATCTTTAAATTCAACAAAAATGACTACCTTGACCAGCGGAAACCAAGCTAAGACCAGTAAACCACCTTAGCTAAATATATGATATCACTGTTGTTGCATTGTATGTGTTTTTTGTTTTTGTTTTGTTTTTTACATATTATTAGAAACTGTCCAGCAAACTCTCTACTCTGATATTGGCTGAACACGTACCGCAGGGCTTCTTTGTAAAATAAGAATAATATTTGGTAACCTCAGAAGTTCACCTACGACTTTAACAGCATTATGGAATCATGAACAACTAGTGTGAATCTTAATGTAATGAATTCGGTGATGGGAATTTGGGAATGGAGCTGGTGCTAATTCTAAAAGCTAAAGACAGCCACGAATTAACAATAGCTTATAGGCATACTTATATTTGAAAAAAAAGCTTAACAATACAAGAGAGCTACTTTACAACAACGTGTGGGCACTTATTTTGAAAAGCCATGACCCCATGGACGAGAGGATGCTGACCTTCCATCGACTGCATAGAAGTCAATATGACTATTAGACTATTGAGTTTTCTTATCCAACATTCCAAAGCACAGTCGATACTGTAGTTAGTAGAAGAGAGTATAACAGAAAAGCCAACCACACAGTGAGATTTATACATTCATTTAGACCAGAATTTCCCTTGATCCCATAATGTACCACATTCTTTATCAGCAGAGACAGATGAACACATTAAATGTAGTTAGCATTAATGTGTTTCTCAACGGTAAATTCATAGTCACCCACACACAGGTAATCCAATGTTAGTAATTGAGTATGTTGGCAACTGCCGATCACTCTAGTGCAAGTTCATTTTAGCAAGCATTTTCCTTTCTAGTGTTAATACTACAATAATTGAACTGACACTTACAGTAAAGCTGTAGAAATGAGCTGATATAGGACAATAATCATCTAAAAGAGTCCTCTAGAATATTAGAGATGTTCTCTTTGTGTGGTGGACTTAACCACTGCAATCTGATGCAGGGCTCCAGACTGTGACCAAATGGTCGCTTTTTGCGACCTTTTTTCCTGCCGGTGCGACAAAATTTTGTTAGAGTGTTGCCCCACTGATGAGAGCTGCCATTTTTGTTGCACATAATCCATATGAGAAACATCAAACGGGAAACAAAAGCAGAACGAAACACGGACCGTTTATCAGCTAGGAGCAATAATAAACAGCGCAATGCAGCGCGAGCTCAGAACAGGTCCTCGTGCGCCGATCTCGATCACACGACCGTTACTACACAGCGCTGGGAGATCAGGTGAGAAAGCATTTGAATTCGCCGCAGAATAAATAGCATCGCAGCGAGATCTAGTGGGAAGCATTTCAATTCAGCAAAGTATTCTCTGTTATAAACTATAGGTATCAGATCAAACAGCGCTGAAGTGGAAACCAGGAGAAATAATGTAAAAACATTCGACTATTTCTGTGACCATGGTTACAGTTAGCGTTACTACATTAAATCCATGGTGAATGTTGGCGTTAGAGCCGAGAGCCTTATATAACTTGTTAAAGCGTTACCAAATCAGGTGCTGCCGCCACCATCTGTAGAACTTAGTGGCACAGGTGCCACTGCTCTCAAATGTTAGTCTGGAGCCCTGTGATGATTTACATGAGAACATACAACATGCTCATACAGGGTTTCTGCAGGTTTCATCAAGTCAAATTTAAGACTTTTTAAGACCTTTTTAAGACCATTATAAATTAAATTTAAGACCTATATCACGCAATAAAAAAACATACAAAGGAAATGCAGAATCACAAAATTACTTGCAAAGCAAATTAATTTATTCAAATTGAACAAAGTATCAGTAAACTTGCACTTCCCCATAGCTCAATTCCACCAGGATTTCGCAATATATATATATATATATATATATCAAGGCCGTAACCATGTCTTGAACATTGGGGGGGACCAATTTTTTTTATTTTTATAAAGCATAAAGAAACAGAACAATGAACGAAATTCTAGGTCTAATTCTAGTTGGGAAATAATCATTTTGGGACTATTTGCAAATAATATTTGCATTAATATTTGCGTCAAATATATCGTTAGTCTCGAGATTCTTCCCGTTAGTGAATAAATACATAGATCCGCTTATAACCTATGAATTCCTTAGTGGTCTGGTGGTAGAATTTTTGTAAATTGTGTTGAAGGTTACAGGTTCTAATCCGCCCTCATATAGTTTTTTTTTTTTTTCAAAAATCAAAGATGTTCAATGATTGTATATTAACAGCATGGACACGTTTATGTGCATTTTGTTTTGTGATTTCACCAGAAAGAATAGAGTCCCTGTAATGGCATTAAACGATAGATTGACGCGCTTGTCTGTGTAAAGACTGTGAACGAGCCAAAAGAGAACGTAAACCCCGCCTACTTTGATTTGATTGGCCATCACAATCATTTTGACATTGACGAGCATCGTTAGACCTGAGGCAGACCAGACTAAAAACGTAACTTTTAAACCTTTTTGTCATCCTAACATACAGAGCGCTGCATAATGGAGTGCAGGAGAGCAGAGCAAGAATTTCAAATATTGGGGGGGGGACAATTTGGCCATTTCTAATTATTGGCCATTCCTCAATGTCTATGGTGGTTATGGCCCTGATATATTATATATACATATATATATATATATATTTTATTTATTTTTTCTTTAGATCAAAATGACTGATTTTGTGGTGGTAAATTTGTCCCGCTTAGAGTAGGAAATATGACCAAAATCTTACAAGTAAACCACAGCAATTAGCAATTACTTAATATAAGTTCTCAAGTAATTAAATAATCAAGTAAACAGTCAGTAATAACATAAGAACTTATAAACAAATGACAATACTGCCCTACAAAGGCAAAAGGCAGTAACTTCATTTTTGGTCGAAAATGAGTTATTGATATTTTTGACACATTCAAAACCTCCTTTATCACGTGGATAAGTATCTTGGGTTGTCTTAACAGTAACTTCCAAAGAGTGTTGTTTTTGGCGGCCTGTTTTAATTTTAGTTTTAGTCTAGTCTTTGTGTCAAGCTGTCATTTTAGTTTTTATTAGTTTTAGTCACGTTCATACTCTTTTTAGTCTAGTCAAGTTTCAGTCGACTAAAAGTCTGAGCATTTTAGTCTTATTTTAGTCAGAATTATCCATGACTATTTTCGTCTAGTTTTAGTCAACGAAAACTGATTACATTTTAGTCTAGTTTTAGTCAATGAAAATTGTATTTTAGTCTCTTTTTAGTAATGCAATTCTATTTAACCCAGTCAATACAGTATAAGTACCTATATAGACGAAACCAAAATCTTTTAGCCAAACCCATTTCAAACAAGGTTATCTTATTATATTATTGTTACCTTATAGACTCAAGAATACATCCATTCCAGACACGGAAGACGGTCTGATTTGAATTTACAACATATTTATTTTACCAACCAAACATGTTAGAAGTACACGTACACATAAATTTAAATAAAATAAATATAAACATTGAGATGTCTCTTAAGGTCCGTGGTGTTTTTTCCTGTGATTTTGTGGCCGCATTTCTCCCCATCTTTTTCCACAACACATTCCGTTTTCTTTTCCACTTCTATGTAATGAAAGTTTTTCCAAATGTCATTTCTTCTTTTTTTTACCAAAAGCCCTATTCGGACGGTAATTGTTTCTCACGTGGAAGTCCGTAAAAATAAATTTGCATGCCACCTCAGTGATGAAACTCGTGCATTCGGATGGTGATTTATTCACGGTGGAGGAGCGAGTTTTGTGATGCTGCGCACCTGGGAACGCGCTGCTCACGTGGTCAATAACATGACTGTACGCTGTAAATAAAATGTCATATGCTTGGTATAATAAGAATAAATGCATAGGCCTATTTAATTTAATAATAGGAAAATAATATCCTAATTATTATTTATTTAAATCCGTTTAAAAATAGGAAGATATATAGACGTGCATTATAGTTAAAATGGTTTTCTGTCTTGTATTTTATCTCAAAATTAAGGATGTCATTTTATTCCACATGGAAATGAGCGGAAATAAGTTAATACAGCCTCTTATTTACATGTGGTAAACATAATGCTGCTTGGTTATTTTAACATATTATATAATTGCTGCCGTAATAACGGCCCATTTCAAATGTTTACGTGCTTTTCTTCTTCTTTCGGACAGCAAATAAATTACCACACGACCTTGGTATTTGTCAAAAAACAGTAGGTAATTCGGCCAGGGATTTTTACGCGGGTGGTGGGAGAAAAACACTGACATTCTGGATTCGGACGGCAATAAAATCACAGACAGCCCCTGTAAATGATGAAAATACCTTATGACCTCACGAGAAGCAAATACCGTCCGAATACGGCTCGAACCCCGGCTGGCCAACCATCGGTCCCTTTCTCTGTGTCAGACTTAACTTTGTTTGTTGTCGTTTACGCTAACTCACCGCCGCTGCATCTTCTAAATAATGCCGCGAGTGGGGCTTGAAGAGAGTGACGTCGCCTGCGTCTGCACAGTGCGACCTGATGCAGTCCCTGAAGTGAGACACACAGAAATACTGCAAAATGATAATAATAACGCGACTAAATGAGACGAAATAACGTTATAACATTTCGTCTCGTCTCGTTTTGGTCAACGAAAATGAAGAGACATTTTAGCATAGTTTTTATTTTGTAAACCACATTTAGTCTCGTTTTTATTCGTCAACAATATTGCATTATACATTTAATTATAGTCATCGTCACATGACCAGCATTTACGTTGCGTCTCGTTTTCGTCACGTGATAAAGGTTCGTTGACGACACTACTTCCAAAAGCCCAAGAGAAACCAAGGCAGAACACCATAACACCAGTTACTATTCTTTGCCTTTGTTTTGGAACGCTCAAATTTGGATACTCTGCTATTGTTTAGCCGTTGTTTAGAAGTTACTGTGTCGGCCTGGAGTTACGGTATTCTGCCTTTGTTTTACTGTCCATTAAAGTTTGCTGTGTTTAAAATTAAATTACGGTTTAGCCTGTGTCATACATCTGTCACTGAAGCACTTCTGACACACACGATACCTGAATAAAAGTGTAGGTAAAACAAATAGCTGAGTGGTTGTTTTTACTAATAGCGTTTAAGGATGGTTGAGGTGGCTTTGAATCGCAGACATCAAGGTCAAGGTAAAAAATTGTGTAACACAAAATGCATTTTAGACTAACAAATTAGATAGATCGCAATCTACTTCGTTTAGCTAGTTAGCAGCCTATAGCATAAATAGTCTAGTCAGCTATCCAATGAATAGGCTACCAAACTGCTCCATATAACAAAGCAATTGTAAATCATCCAAAATAAATGCCATGGTCACTAGATTTTATTCAGGTGTTACTATAATGATTTTGTAAATGGTGATCAGCAGCCAAATATTGATAATGTGGAAGTTACTGCCATTTGCCTTGGTGTGACTTTTTGCAGACAATACAAAGGCAAAGTACAGTAACTTCAAAATAGGGGTCAAAAGTCAAGTTTGAGCTCAAGATTATTTTATGTAAATAATTTTCATTACTAAAACATCTAATTATCAGATTTCCAGTGTCCTACGTATAATAATTTTGCAGGACAACAAAATGGTGAGAATCTTTAAAGTAATTTTTCTTAGTTCCACACTCTAGCGAGTTAAGGTATTTTGCCTTTGTAGGGCAGAATAGGACAAATAAATACAACATAAAGATACAGATACAAACAGTGCTTTAAGTTTAAGTACTGTCTGTTTTTTCCCCGTTGTTGTTGTTTGTTTAACATTAACGACACAGACAGGAGCGGGTATAGGCTATATTAGATTGCTTTCACTTTAAGACCTACAGTAATGCGCAGATCCAACAGTGACACACATCTCCCAATCTTGTTCACTCAAGACATAACCACCAATATGGACATAGGCATAATTATGTGTGTATTTGATCGTTCAAGGGCAATAAGCCTAAATAGAACACATTCAGTATCTGACATCAGTCCGTGTGTCAGTACCGAATTGAGTTTGTGGTTTACATCGCTTTTATTAACACTTTTTTAGTGCTATCATACTTTTTATTGGGTCATTCATCCACCTTGCGTAATCGCTTTGCCCGGTCCTTGGTGCTTATGCGAGACGGCAGGTGAAAAATTTAATGATTCGCCTTCGCTCCTACAATCACGGAACTGGAAGAACTGGAAGAAGGGACGGGCATTTTTCAGAAATATTGTATTCGAATATTTGGGCTCATAAAAAACGAATATTCAAATATTTGTTTATTTAAATGACGTTATTTTTTTATTCATCAAGTTGTCGTCACCATTTCTGAACAAGCTTACGATTAGGCAATATACACAACAAGCTTACGTTATATCTTAAGGTTTTCTTTCAGTTCAAAACATTAAACAATAAGTGTAAACCAAAAAATATATGCCTAAAGAACAAAAGCATTATAAGCTCAAGCAGCGTGAATAGGAAAAAAAACGCTAATAAAGCAGAGCGCACCAGTTATCGTGCAGAACGTACATACACTCGAGTCGGTATGGTTATTGTGTTTATAATGTTTTTATGTAATTCCAAACATCGCGAGGCAGACGACAACATTATGTGATCAAATACAATCAACTTAACACGCTCCGCAGCGCCACCCAGTGGATTTAGTTATAACTGTGATTTTTAGTGGGATTTATCATGGATTCACTGCATTTAAGGCCAGCAAAGCAACATAGTAAAATTTGAATAGTATTTTTATTTTTCGAATATTAATTACAGTTGGAATATTCGTGCACACCCCTAATTAAGACCTGTTTAAAATTATTTAAGACCTAGAACTAAATACATAGGCGAATTTAAGACTTTTTAAGGCCTAAAATTTTGATTTTGAAATTTTAGACTTTTTTAGACTTTTTAAGACCCCGCGGAAACCCTGTCATATATGAACATCAGCATGATTTGTGGTGAAATTGATGACAATGGATCCTGCAAGACCAGTTCTACTCTATCATAGAAATCTAATAGGGGCGTTGACTCTCAGACGGCGGCATGGAGCATTCAGATGAGACCTAGAGGCGCAGAGGCCCTCTGTTTAGTGTTTGCGGGACTTACGGGGGCTGGTCTTGGTGGGGCTTGGCACCCAGTTCTCTGTGAAGTTGACGTTGCACATGTTGGTACTGCAACAGCAGAATCTGTAGGTGCCGTTCTGTATCTGGGACGGCGTGGTGGTAACCACACAACGGTCGTCATGGCAGTCCTGCTGGTCGCCAATGTAAGTCCAACAGCCTGCGATGAAAAGATGCAGATGGTTGAGTGAATGAGAGTGAGACACTGTAGAGTGAGTCTGTAAGAATGTTCAAGGGGAGGAAAAAAAGATGTGTGTGTGTGTGCGCACGCGCATTTCAAGAACATTTTTATGATAATATATCATAGAAATAATATAATATAATATAAAATTTTAATGTTATAATGAATTAATGAATTAATTAAATAATGAATATTAATTTATTGAATTAGAAAATGAGTTCTGATTGAAGTGGAAGAATTCATATTCCATTGTTTCACCTGCCAGCATAATCACCTCGCAAATCGTAAAAAACAAATATAACATAATATTAATTAAACTAATATTCATTATTTAATTAATTAAATAATTCATATTATATGATATAATGTGAATATTAATGAAACAATGAACATTAATTCAGCTTTTATTAATTAAGCTTACTTAACCATCATATATTTCATTTATTGAATGTCCTAATCTCAATCATGCAAACCTTTATTTAGGAGACTCTGGGTTAGGGTGCAGTTATTAGCTTAATTTAAAGGAATAGTTCAGTCAAGATGAAAACTGTTTCATTATTTACTTACACCTCATGTTGTGAAAAAACAGTACGCTGTCATTTTTTAGTGGGTAAGCTAAACATACAATAATAGCATACTTTGAAAAACATGGTGGTAAAAATTAAACTTTTATTTTTGGTTGAACTGTCCCTTAAAGAAAAACAGAAATCAATCGAAGGTCCTCATAAGTATATATGCAGAAGTTTTTTGTATGTTTGGGTTCATTATGACCTTGTTTGACCAGTCGGATCTCGCCGTCATGTGTTTTCTCCCACAGGCCGTAGCAGCGGCTGCTCTTGCTGCACAGGATGGTGTTATTTTCTCTGGTGATGTGCCAGTCACCAGCCACACTCTGTTCATCCACCTGCTGGTGCTGGTCATTAAAAGCACACTCCCGCTCTCTCTCCTCACTCTGAGCAGCTGCAGAGACACAAAATAAAAAAAAGAGATGAGATTATTAACTGAACATGCAACATCCACCAGGAAAATTCTTCCTATAGGCCTACATACGCAACATGAAAAAGGAAAGTGATCATTACTTATTCAAGTCTCTTTAAAGCAAGTCATTCCAGAGGGCAGCAATCTTCGCAACACCCCCAGCCCCAGGTGGCTATTATCTATGCAGACAGCTACTTTAAAGTCAACATGAAAATTCACCCTATGTATTTTTTAAATGCACCTTATCGTGAACGATTCATCCATGTAATGTATGTTTCATTTTGAAAAACATTTTTGAGCTCGTAATTAATGTCAAAACTGGTCTTCCGGTGAAAACGACTTCTCTGGTGACGTATGCAGGACTTCTCCAATCATTCAGTCCGTTTAAACTCTGCCCATGCAAGCTCATAATCATCTGCCTCTGTTTTTGAACGCCCACATCTCAAAATCCAACCAATAACCAATGGATAGAACCAAACCCTGCTTTTTTTTTTGATAATTTGTCAAGTTTTAAATAACTTGGATGTCACAATATAAAAGAAAAGATCTGTCTCTACTTCCATTTCATCATAATGTTAATGGGGAAAGACCGACATCTCCAAAACAGAGCTTCATGGAATGGGTTAACATGGCAGAGCAGCTGCATCCAAGCCTTACATCACCAAGTGCAATGCAAAGCGTTGGATGCAGTGGTCTAAAGCACACAGCCACTGGACTCTAGAGCAGTGGAGACGTGTTCTCTGGAGTGACGAATCACGCTTCTCTGTCTGGCAATCCGATGGACGAGTCTGGGTTTGGCGGTTGCCAGGAGAACGGTATACTTGCCTGACTGCCTTGTGCCAAGTGTAAAGTTTGGTGGAGGGGGGATTATGGTGTGGGGTTGTTTTTCAGGGGTTGGGCTTGGCCCCTTAGTTCCAGTGAAAGGAACTCTCAATGCTTCAGCATACCAAGACATTTTGGACAATTTCATGCTCCAAACTTTGTAGGAACAGTATGGGGATGGCCCCTTCCTGTTCCAACATGACTGTGCACCAGTGCACAAAGCAAGGTCCATAAAGACATGGATGAGCGAGTTTGGTGTGGAGGAACTTGTCTGGCCTGCACAGAGTCCTGACCTCAACCCGATAGAACACCTTTGGGATGAATTAGAGCGGAGACTGCGAGCCAGGCCTTCTCGTCCAACATCCGTGCCTGACCTCAGAAATGCGCTTCTAGAAGAATGGTCAAAAATTCCCATAAACACACTCCTAAACCTTGTGGAAAGCCTTCCCAGAAGAGCTGAAGCTGTTATAGCTGCAAAGAGTGGGCCAACTCCATATTAAACCATACGGATTAAGAGTGTAAAGGTAGGCATCCCAAAACTTTTGGCAATATAGTGTATTTTAACAAACTTTTTCAAAAACTTCTTGAGCTCAAATCAAGTCAAAAACTCTTTCATTTTCAAACTCAAATTTTTTTCATGTTGCACATTTTTACAAAATTTTATTTTGAAGTCCAAGTTTGTGTTAACTAATATTCAATGTTTTATTTGTTTGTTTTAAATAATTTAGGAATCATATTGTTTATTCTGCCTTCTTTTACTGTTAACAATAGCCCTTATTTTTAACTGTAAGAAATAAAAATACATCGTTTTGTAAAAAATATAAAAATAAATAAATAAACAAATAAAAATACTGTGTACACATTTTATATATATATATATATATATATATATCAGCCATATACTGAGCATTATGATTTTTACCATTCAATTTACAAGTGGTTTGCCTCCAAACAGATAATTAAACAATGTTATACACATCCCCTTGCACGTTCTTTTATTAAATAATTTCAATAATGCTTTCAGTTCAGCTCATTCATCTTTAACAGATTTCTCCCACAATCACTGCAGGGTGCTGTGTGGGCCTACATATGACTTATTTCAGCCCTACAAAATGATTTCCTGCCTCGAGGAAGTTGAAGAGTTAATTCTGTGCAGAGGATAATGAGGTTGAATGTGGGCGCGTACTTCTGATCGATAGCTAAGCCTTGATTAATCAGACGCAATAGGAGGGGCGGGAGGATCTGAAACGGTCCAATAGCTTTATGCTGGGTGCAAAACAACAGAACACCTGGGGTCTCCTGCGCACCTGCTGCTTTTTTAACCAGCAACGTACAAAATCGCTAGTGTGCACAATGCACACCACCCAAAAACTCCATTACAATGCTTTCCGTAAGTCACTGTCATGACAACACAAGAAAGGAGGGGGAAACAACATTGCGCTGAGCGTACGTGCAGAAAACGAACCTTTTGAGCGGTGCTGTGTATTTAGAGAACACAAAACCATGATGACTGATAAGGGCCCTAGCCAACGGGATTGCCCTCATTTCCATGAGCAGAGCCAGCGGGGCTGAATTCTGCTGTCGGCTGATCGCAATCTCCGCCGCAGCTGGCCCGCACTCACCCCAACTGTATCCAATGAATTAATCCTCTCTCTCTTACCCGCAATGTCATGCAAATCGCCAGGCCAGTGTTTGAGTTACCGAGAGGGAAAAATCATAATGCCACTCGTTTAACAGGCTTGGTGAAGTCATGGATCTGGACTATTGTATTCACAGCGTTCAGAAAAGCGAGCTGGGAGGGGAAAAAGCCCCCTGGTAGCATCATCGCCGTATCTACGTCCCATCGGAGTCCAGAGAGAGAGAGAGAATTGCCGCTGTATGTCCCTAAGGGGGGCTTTTGTCTGCTCCTCTACAGGAGCGAAGCCTGAAACGGCTGCACCGGTTTCTATCATGCCGCACACACCAGCAAGTGGTAGCGCAAGCTAGGATGAATGTGTCCCCTGTGTAGCCGCGGATGCCTGACACTGCAGGACACCTCATTATACCGAGCAATCCTTAATCTAAAACAGGGCTGCTCGACCTGAGACCGAGGCGCAAAACGGTCCCTCAGTGGCTAGGAGAGAAAAAAAATAGTTTCGGTTTGGCGTGCCTCTCTTCAAGACAAAACACAGAGCTCCACTGGGGGCCATAAAGGACCGCTGATGGTTCAGAGATGCCTCCCAATTACAGAGTTAAAGATGGAGGATTCCGTCTCTGCTGACGGTAATGAGCACATGAGGGCTGAGGCAGATGGATAATGCTCACGTCCTCTTCCTCTGTAACACACTGTTGTTGAGCATTTGTATTTGCGCAGTTACGAGTGTAACTGGGGGTGTAATGTCACGTTCGTGTCAATTGTGTATTTTAGGCCCTGTCTTTGTTTTTGAGTCAGCAAGCCAGGTCATTAGGTGCAACGGTTTCCTGTAATTTGGGTGAGAAGCCGTGCGCCTACCCCCCGATACAGGGGTAGAAAGGAACAAGAGCGGCCTACAGCACGACCTTCAGATCCAATCACAGAACAGCAAAAAGCAAAGGAAGACACTGTAGCATTTTGACTGGCTCAATAGCAACACCTCAGGCCATAAGTGACTCAGAGTTTGTGTGCTGGAGGAGAACAGCAGGATGCTAAACCTTATAGCAGGGCACTGAGACAAAATCTCTGTTTACTGGTTAAAAGTTTGCTAAGGAGTTTTCTTAAGTGTCTCCTTAAAGATCAAATTAGATTTTTCTTCTCAAAACTGGCCCACATTTCCAGTGACTTAAGAGCCGAACGATGATGTAGCTGATCTAACTATGTTACAGAATAACAGGGCCACAAATAATCATGACACACCACAATCTTTATTTAGAGCTCCTTTGCCAAGTTTAGAAGGTATATTATAGAATTCTAGGCTCTAAAAGAAAAAAGCAGCAAGTTACTTCAAAAGGAACATTTTTACATGTCGTGTTTTGACATCTCTTGTGCGTTGATGAATTTGATGGTTTGAGGTAGAGGTTTGTGTGGGATGGATTCCAATCCCACAAGAATCTGTCACGCCCCATCCATAAAGGCCAGCAATAAGAAGTCACTCTCTGTCTGGTTAGATTCTGTCGTGTTCCGGAGTCATAGACCAGAGGTCTTCAACCCTGCTCCTGGAGACCCAGGCTGAATCCGAAATCGCCCCTATACCCTCAAAAAGGGCATTATTTGAGGGAACAGGCATTTGTAGTGGTGTCCGAACCCATAGTGGACGTAATCAAGTGCACTCATTCTATCCCACATTGCACCACAATAACGAGTGTACAGCCGATATACACTCAACGGCTGTCCGAATTCGCTTACTCATTTTCATTACCTCCTACAAGTGAACTGTATTAGTGGACTAATGTAGGGAATAGTGATTGAGGGTTTAAGGGGCGATTTCGGATTTAGCCCCACTGTCCTGCAGAGTTTAGCACCAACCCTAAGGCAGGTAGTTGGATCAGGTTGGAACTAAATTTAACAGGATAGTGGGTCTCCTATGTCATAGATGTACAGTGGGGAGAACAAGTATTTGATACACTGCCGATTTTGCAGGTTTTCCTACTTACAAAGCATGTAGAGGTCTGTAATTTTTATCATAGGTACACTTCAACTGTGAGAGACGGAATCTAAAACAAAAATCCAGAAAATCACATTGTATGATTTTTAAATAATTAATTTGCATTTTATTGCATGACATAAGTATTTGATCACCTACCAACCAGTAAGAATTCCGGCTCTCACAGACGTGTTAGTTTTTCTTTAAGAAGCCCTCCTGTTCTCCACTCATTACCTGTAATAACTGCACCTGTTTGAACTCATCACCTGTATAAAAGACACCTGTCCACACACTCAATCAAACAGACTCCAACCTCTCCACAATGGCCAAGACCAGAGAGCTGTGTAAGGACATCAGGGATAAAATTGTAGACCTGCACAAAGCTGGGATGGGCTACAGGACAATAGGCAAGCAGCTTGGTGAGAAGGCAACAACTGTTGGTGCAATTATTAGAAAATGGAAGAAGTTCAAGATGACGGTCAATCTCCCTTGGTCTGGGGCACCATGCAAGATCTCACCTCGTGGGGCATCAATGATCATGAGGAAGGTGAGGGATCAGCCCAGAACTGCACGACAGGACCTGGTCAATGACCTGAAGAGAGCTGGGACCACAGTCTCAAAGAAAACCATTAGTAACACACTACGCCGTCATGGATTAAAATCCTGCAGTGCACGCAAGGTCCCCCTGCTCAAGCCAGCGCATGTCCAGGCCCATCTGAAGTTTGCCAATGAGCATCTGGATGATACAGAGGAGGAATGGGAGAAGGTCATGTGGTCTGATGAGACAAAAATAGAGCTTTTTGGTCTAAACTCCACTCGCCGTGTTTGGAGGAAGAAGAAGGATGAGTACAACCCCAAGAACACCATCCCAACCGTGAAGCATGGAGGTGGAAACATCATTCTTTGGGGATGCTTTTCTGCAAAGGGGACAGGACGACTGCACCGTATTGAGGGGAGGATGGATGGGGCCATGTATCGTGAGATCTTGGTCAACAACCTCCTTCTCTCAGTAAGAGCATTGAAGATGGGTCGTGGCTGGGTCTTCCAGCATGACAACGACCCGAAACACACAGCCAGGGCAACTAAGGAGTGGCTCCGTAAGAAGCATCTCAAGGTCCTGGAGTGGCCTAGCCAGTCTCCAGACCTGAACCCAATAGAAAATCTTTGGAGGGAGCTGAAAGTCCGTATTGCCCAGCGACAGCCCCGAAACCTGAAGGATCTGGAGAAGGTCTGTATGGAGGAGTGGGCCAAAATCCCTGCTGCAGTGTGTGCAAACCTGGTCAAGAACTACAAGAAACGTATGATCTCTGTAATTGCAAACAAAGGTTTCTGTACCAAAGATTAAGTTCTGCTTTTCTGATGTATCAAATACTTATGTCATGCAATAAAACACAAATTAATTACTTAAAAATCATATAATGTGATTTTCTGGATTTTTGTTTTAGATTCCGTCACTCACAGTTGAAGTGTACCTATGATAAAAATTACAGACTTCTACATGCTTTGTAAGTGGGCAAACCTGCAAAATCGGCAGTGTATCAAATACTTGTTCTCCCCACTGTGTATAGCACACTAAACTGGAAACACTTTTACGAAGGCAAGTGTCTAAATCTGACTTCTGACTTCTAAAGCTTAGTGTGCAGCAATATTTAAAGGTCCACCAGGAAACAAAAGCCATGTCTACAGCAATGAATGCTTTAGAGAAGCAACCAAATGCTGGATTAAAAAAAAAATTAAGGTTCACAGCTTTAAAAATTTTTAAAAGAAAATTAAGTGTTTTGTTTGAGGCACTTAAGTTTAATTTTAAAAAGATGTGTCCATGTTTACCCACAGGATACAGGAAAAGTGCTATTTTCCAGGCTTGGCCAACCCTTGGGATTTCGGAGTTATTTCATTTGATTAGTTGTGTGTCCTCTCACATCTATAATGGAAGATCAGGTGAAGTCCCTCACTGAGAACAGAATATCTGCAGGTAAACATGAAAGTACAGATAATCTGTCATCATAGCACATCAGTCTGTTATTGTAGCGCCATTTACTCACTCCTAAACTTGATGATGAACAAAACAAAACAGTTACTTCCTGACTAAATAGGTGGTCTTGGGCCAATTTAAGTGGCTATAGATCCCAGGCCTTATGTCATCAGGCAATAGTCTGGCTACACAAGACTAGAGCAGACATGATTAGCGACACAAAGAGTACCTGATACCTTTGAACAATTAAACTGACTTTGATGTAACAGTAATGTAAATTAACAAGTTTAAGGTTTAAATACATAACAGACAAACTTCTAATTAACATTTTAGAAGAAAATAAAGAGAATAGCTAGGACAGCTGTGTAGCTCAAAAATAGGAAAGGGGTGTCTGTCTGATGGAAATGGCATTACAGCTGATCAATAGTCATCCAATTAGATATTTAGAGACTAGAGAGTCTGGAAAATTAAAATGGTGCTGTTGGCACAATATTTTCCCCCCTCAAATCCCAAGAGATGTTTTTTCCCCGCATAATTAGGTATGACGGCACAATCTGAATTTATTTCATTCCTGTACAGTACAGCTGGGATGAGAGAATTTCGGTCAAATGTTTTCCTCATGTCATGATTAATTCAGATTTCACCAACTGGCTCCGTTCCATCCGGACATGCAAGACAGGCATCTTCGAATCTTCCAAAAGACTTGGCTATTTTTTTGGGTGGCGAGAAAAAATTCCTCCACCTCTAGGTGGCAGGGTGCTCTGCTCTCTGTCAGGGGAGAACAGCAGAAAGGAGGAGGGTGAGGACAGGGGAGGGGAGAGGGGGATTGTGGGATTGTTTTTGGGCGCAGTGGAGGCAGTCTGTACCAGCCTGACTCTGCCCTGCTACTGTTTGTGCACCGACTCAAGGTTAAAGCTGCCGCTCAGAGGCCTGTCAGCATTTTCCCCTGATAACATTCAACTCTGCCTTACTGGGGACCTTCGGCCTGTGTTAGTTCCACCTCCCGGTCTTCATTTTAAAGGGAAAGTGCAGTCAAAAAAAGCTGGTGCTACTTCGTAACAATTGTAACTGACTCTTTTACTGGCACTGGGAAAAACGAAACTGGGCTTTTCTATAAAGAACACATCAGAGTGAAGGACTACACGAACCTAAGCCGAGTACAAATCGTGATTAATTTATCACATCTCCGCTGAGGCCATAAGCTGAGGCTGTGTCTGCCAAAGAGCCGGAGGGCCTGTGGCCGTTTCCTTTCGAGTAGATTATCTGAGAGGCTGGCACAGGCCCCATCTCCTGCCAATGTCTCTATGGACAGTGAAGCTGTCAGGCTGGCTCTCAGATACAGGAAGGCAGAGGGGGGTGCTGGCACTGGAGGGGGCACCAGCAGAAACCCCATTCCAGCTTGGCCTAGGAGAACTTGAGGGCCAAATTAAAGGAAGGAGGATGGTTCAACAATTTCAATGCCATATGGCAAGGCTGAACCATGCAAGACCATCAGGCATCAGATTAAGTAGCATATTGGTGTAATATAAAATTTCCTTGTTCTATAGTAAGGAAAGGTAGGCTGCGTGAACCTTTACTATCAATTTTGCATAGAAGTAAGTGTGGCATTTGTAGTAAGAACAACGTAACACAAATACAAAACCAAGAATTCTTCTAGTTTCCTGAATACCCCCCTCATCTGCCATTGGTCAGTCAAACAAACTCGCACCATTGGTCAAGTCAAATGTTGCTGTTCTGGTCTGGTCGGGATGGTGAAAAAAAAGTTTTAAAAAGTTTTACAATGCCACAGAACCACTGTTTAGACTTCAAAGAAATCAAATAGATTTACGAATGCACAATATAGTGGTACCTTATCAATGTTAGAGATTTTGAAGGGGTCATATGATGCTTTTTAATCCTTTTCCTTTAGTGTGTATTATACAGATGTATCTGTTTGTGCATGTATAAGATCTGCAAAGTTACAAACTCAAAGTCTCTAACAGGGAACACTGCTTCAGACCTGCCTAAAAGGTAGTCCAGATATTGCTTCTCGGAATGTCTACGTCAAAATGTGACATATTAGCATAATGTCCGCCCAAAGGCATACTCAAAGAAAGAAGACAAGGCTTCAGTGAAATGTAGTGTTGTCGTCATGTCCTGGAGACGCTGTTTGGCCATCCAAAAATTTATGAAATTAGAAATCAGTGGTTAAGGTTTATTTATAACATTGTTCCTGAGCAGTACAACTCAAAAGTTAGCTTGTGAACAGTCCTCCGTAACAATTTTACAGAGGACAGCTTCCTGAACCTTGGAGAGTACAACGCCGGCTATACACACCTAAATAAATTAGACATATACACTTCAGTATGATTTTTAACTGTATTTGATGTTGTCACTTCAGGACATAAAGTTGTTACAGTGAAGTCTATCTGCTTGATCAGCCTCTTTTTCAGAATCTGACTCGAACTTGCTTCGAGAGTTGGAATCTGACTTGGAAACCGAAGCTCACGATTATGGTAAGGGACATTACATTTCCGACACATGCTTGAGGTGTTTGACCAATCACAACGCATTGGGTCAGCTGGCCAATCAGATCACTCTGGGCTTTTCAAAAGAAGGGGCTTTGTAAAAATTAGCACGTTTTAGACAAAGTGGGAATAGAGGTACTGCAATAATGTACAGTATGTGAAAAATAATGTTTTTTTACCATTAAAGCATGTTAACCTATTCTATTACCCCCATAAACAAAAAATTACTTTTAAAATAGCATCATGTGACTCCTTTAATTATGGATACTGAATATATTCCTATATTTTTAATTACATTTGTCGTCATCTAATGCTCACTTAAAGTTATTCTACAAAAATAAAAATTATTTAATAACACCCTTCAATGCAATCTTTAGCAAATCTCAAAATGAAAATCCATCTTATTGTAGATTCTACTGTTGTGATGCCTAAATTCCCCATTTAAAAGGCAGATTTGAGTTTTTAGTGTTTTATTTTAAATTTATGTAAAAAAATAAAATAAAATAAAAAGGTATAGAATTTTAATCAGCCATTTATCAGTTATCAGCCTTAACATTTAATTAATTATCAGCCTGTTATTATCGCCAATATAATTTTAATATCAATGCATTGCTAAATGTTTTACTTATAGCTGTCTTGGCAAATTAAGCTGAGACAGAAGAAAGTATTTTAACTGAAAAACAAATTGGACACATTTTGAAACTCTAATTGCAGCTGCCATGATATAATAAAATGCCATGATATAATAAAAAAGGAGATTCCCTCACTCCCATAATTTACATAAGACTTAGAATACATTGAGGCTAGAGTACTTGATCCTAGCTTGATCCTTGAACCAAGCAGTTGCTCACACAAGCAATCGAAAAAGTCATTAAATTGCAACAGCATTTACACAGCCAGAAGTGGGGATGAGGATGAGCTCAAGGCAGTGATCAAACACAGGAGAGGGAAACGACAAATCCATATTTTTAACAGGTAGGAATTATTTGGAACTGTGGTTTCATAAAGTAACATCTACTGAGCCTCAGGGATAAGGCCATCGACTCGCTGCAAGGAAAAGCGAATCGTAAGATAATACAATTACTGCGCTATAGCCTTTCTCCCTTTAGCTCAGGACACTTTGTGTTCATCGTGTCTCTGTGTACATTTAATCAACGTTGAAGTGGAAAAACACGGCCAAAAACACACCAAACACGTGTGAGATTCAGCTGCAGGGTCATAACATGTAAAATACATGAAAATGTATCTTAAAAAGCTTTTAATGCCAGCACTATCTGGCTTTATATGCTTTTCAAAACAAAAACAGGCCTCTAGATAATTAGCAAAACACAAACAGAGAGGATTTTATTGAGCTGAACAGACACTGTAGAGCTTGCAGTGCTGCTCAGTTTATTAATATTAATCAGAGTCTCATCCACCCTGTCCAGGACATTTACCTTATCTATCCACCTCTGCAGGAAACCAGCTCTCCATCCCTGGACACTAACACTAACGTCTGCTTTATATCATGATCATCTCAATAAGATTAGCTGAATTAAAACGAAAGCAGAATGTATGTAGATGGATACAAGATACCAACTTGGTTTCAAAATAGGGCTAACTACTATTCTGATTATCAAATAATTTGTTGATAATTTCTTCGACCAATTCAATATCTTACCCAATGCTTTCTTTCAAGCAAATGTGAAAACAGAAAACTAGGTAAAGCATGCTACACACTGTGAGCAAAAAAATAGATAAATTCAAAGCGCTTGTTGCAACAACCTAGCCCGTGTAAAACTTTATGCTAATGACCTTCTTTGAAGTGTTTAATATGAAGCATTTTGGACAAGTTGCGTCGTACACTTTTTTTCTACTGCAGCTCGCTTTGTGCCCTCTGGCTTTTTTTTGTTGCAAATGCATGTTTTTTTCAAAGAAATAGGTTTTTACTGCAATGTGACACAATATTTATTTCATATTTCATATTTCATTATTCATTATATATATATATACACACATACATACATACACACACACTACAGACAGACAGACAGAAGGATAGACAGATAGATAGATAGATAGATAGATAGATAGATAGATAGATAGATAGATAGATAGATAGATAGATAGATAGATAGATAGATAGATAGATAGATAGATAGAAAAAAAAAACACACTAAAAATGAATAAAATTATAACAAAAGTATAAAAAAAATATATATAGTTAAAATGAAAACCGAAAACTAAAAATAAAAAATGGTTAAAAATATGAATAAAAACTATAATAGTATGTGAATAATAGGAAAACAACTAAAAATAACTATAAGCAACAAAACTGAGACTCAAACGGGCCAAACACCAAAATGCAATTAGCTTCTGCAGGCATTTGTTGGCACTTTTTCAAATGTGATATTAGTGTGCAGTGGCTGTTTGGGGCCCTTTGGGAGTCTTGTTGCCATTCCTCAGGAGTTTGCAGAGACAGTCTCTGTCTCAAGACTTTGACTTCCAGGAATCAGCGCTAGTGCCATGCATTACAGTACAGCTGAGCAGCTTCATCTGCCTGTGGCTCTATGAATACAGTGAGAGACGTTTCCCCTGCAATCCACTTCCTCAGGACAAATCTGACGCACATAATGAAGTCGCCACAGTCTCATGTTTGAGAGTTTTGTTGCCATTTGCCCCGCAGAGAGTCGCTTGCAGAGGAACACGGGGATGTTTACACAAGAGTGGCCCGCAAGTCAGTCATTAATCATCTGAGCAACACAAAATTCTTCCTTCCAAATGGCCCCTGCAATACAGAAAAGCAATCCCAAGAATACAAAACCACCCCCCGAGGAACAGTAACAATGAAAATGACTTTTTCTCTGCAACAAAATTGACTTGATTCCGAAATTAAGATTCTTTTGTGTAAACCAGCTATAAACTGCAGCTACTGTGGATAACTCTTGTAAATGGACAGACGCCACATTAAGGGATAGTTGGCATAGTCTAATAGGAGCCATTAGTATATTTTATGTGTGAGAACAGATTACACGGCACACAGCAGAGCACTCTGACCTGAGACTCACAAAAAACAACACTCAACCTAATAAACAATCATGACCTCTGACCAGATCCTACTGGCTGGTGTCCTGACAGCTGGCGGGAGATGTGTACCATGCCGTGTATGTGTGTGTGTGTGTGTGTGTGTATCTATGTCCAGACTTTGGGGGGGCTAAGGGGGGAACAGCTAAGTCTGTCTGGACCCTTCCTCCCTCCTTTCTTCTAATGCACCCGGCTCTCCCTTAACGCCAGGGGGTCCTAAAGCTGCTTTGGTCAATGTAACCCCAGTGTCTCTCTCTGTGTCTGTCTGGGTAAATCCAGGCTAAAAAAAAAATCAGGCTGCTCTGAGGGTCTGACTGGGTGCAAGGTGAGGTCAGGGCAGCAGGTGGCTACGGAGAAAAGTAAAGGCCAAAAATACAAACGGAAAAACATATATTATATAACAAGATAAGAAAGCTTGTCTGTTCAGTGTATTCACATGCTGTAGTCGTGCTGTTGAAGTCTCGAGTTGTCTGTGAGTTAGCGTTTGTTCGCGTTTGTCCACGTGTGTAAACAAGTTTCGGTGAGGCGTGGCCTAAGCCAGCTAGGTACATATACTGTTGCGTTTGTGGCATTCAGTAAAGAGAAGCAATCTAACAACAGGGAAGACAGCAACTGTAAGTGTTTTTGTATCTTTTTCTCATTTGATTTTAGCTCAGTTGTTACTAAGAAAGCTTGTCTGTTCAGTGTATTCACACGCTGTAGTCGTGCTGTTGAAGTCTCGCGTTGTCTGGTGAGTTAGTGTTTGTTCGCGTTTGTCCACGTGTGTAAACAAGTTTCGGTGAGGCGTGGCCAGCTGTATTCAATAACGACACTTCAAGAGAGTATAAAATAGAGTGGTATTCCGCGGCAGCCCTCGTGTGAAGCCCTCATCGCGTGAAGACCGAAGAGTGTAAAGACCAGCGACTCTACCTGCGCGACTCCACCGAGCAAGGACACCGACAAAGCACTTGAGTATTGCTTTCCTTTCCCTTTTTTCTCCTTTGTGTTCAGCTGTTTTCATTCGAGATCGACCGATATATCGGTTGCCCGATATTATATTTAAGCATTTTCCCATAATCGGGTATCGGTTTTGTAATATCGGATTCACCGATAAATGGCTCCATCTAGTGGACGGTTTGATGACGTGCAAGCCCGCCATTAAAGCACTGCGTCTGAGGGGAAATGAGTCAACAACGGTGTTCAAAGGTAAAATAACTTGCATCCCTTAATTAATAAACTTTATTTAACATAACAGCAAGTAATGCACAAATGAGATATGCACAAATAAGATAGGCTATGTATGTTATGTAGTTTAAACTTGCCGCTAAAAATAGAGACAAACTCACGGAGTCAGGTAATTCGTCATGTCCCAATAAAGACGTAACTTTACATGAATGAAATAAAACAGCCATGAATGAGTGCATGTTGGAAATAAAAGCTCTGAATTTATTTCTCTCTTTCTCTCTCCGTTGTCTGTGCTCATCTCGTGAAGTCGCGTTCAGCCGTTCACTCACCGGGTTGTTGCTCCAGCATGGTCACCGTATGTAACTTTTAACAAGACTGCTATATAACATTCATATAATAAACATCTAAATAATTACAGCTCTGTGGAAATGAATTATTAGGCCTATCTCCGTGAGAGACGTTCTGTGTAAATGCATAGACGATATTTCATAATCTAGACCAACAAAAACATATTAATAATTCTGATAACGTGCCAGATGAGATGGACTCGGTAACTGCGCTGATGTATTCGCTGTTTTGTTTATTTTTCTGACAATGTTTGCGTATTCCAGCAAATATTCCAGCACGTTACATTCTCTTCACTCTTTAGTCTATTAAACAACACATAAACCTTTTAAAACTGTAGTTTAAAATTAATGCTTATATTTATGCTTATATTTATGGGGAGTTGACAGACTCACCTGTCATTTATTTATGTTCTGCATTTGAAAACATTAGACTTTGTAAATTTATTTTAACTGTTGTTAATATGCTGTTGTTATAAATAAAAAGATGCACCAGCATTAATGTTAAAACGACTTTACTTGCACTGTATTTTTTTTTTTAATTGGACTCTTTCAGACTCTATTTATTGATGTAGAAGTGTGTTTTGTTTTGTATGCAAGAAGTGAAATTGCAAATATTACAGTGTTTAAAAAGTGTTAAATAAAACAGTTTGTTCAGTTCGGTGCTGTTGCTATAATTGTGAAAAACAGAAATAACAATAAATAAATATCGGTTCTATACACTCACCTAAAGGATTATTAGGAACACCTGTTCAATTTCTCATTAATGCAATTATCTAATCAACCAATCACATGGCAGTTGCTTCAATGCATTTAGGGGTGTGGTCCTGGTCAAGACAATCTCCTGAACTCCAAACTGAATGTCAGAATGGGAAAGAAAGGTGATTTAAGCAATTTTGAGCGTGGCATGGTTGTTGGTGCCAGACGGGCCGGTCTGAGTATTTCACAATCTGCTCAGTTACTGGGATTTTCACGCACAACCATTTCTAGAGTTTACAAAGAATGGTGTGAAAAGGGAAAAACATCCAGTGTGCGGCAGTCCTGTGGGCGAAAATGCCTTGTTGATGCTAGAGGTCAGAGGAGAATGGGCCGACTGATTCAAGCTGATAGAAGAGCAACTTTGACTGAAATAACCACTCGTTACAACCGAGGTATGCAGCAAAGCATTTGTGAAGCCACAACACGCACAACCTTGAGGCGGATGGGCTACAACAGCAGAAGACCCCACCGGGTACCACTCATCTCCACTACAAATAGGAAAAAGAGGCTACAATTTGCACGAGCTCACCAAAATTGGACAGTTGTAGACTGGAAAAATGTTGCCTGGTCTGATGAGTCTCGATTTCTGTTGAGACATTCAGATGGTAGAGTCAGAATTTGGCGTAAACAGAATGAGAACATGGATCCATCATGCCTTGTTACCACTGTGCAGGCTGGTGGTGGTGGTGTAATGGTGTGGGGGATGTT
The DNA here is from genome assembly GCA_039654105.1 of Coreius guichenoti. NCBI lineage: Eukaryota > Metazoa > Chordata > Actinopteri > Cypriniformes > Gobionidae > Coreius > Coreius guichenoti. The sequence continues at coordinate 27,993,874 of CM077172.1, read as the reverse complement.
TTCTTGGCACACTTTAGGCCCCTTAGTGCCAATTGGGCATCGTTTAAATGCCACGGCCTACCTGAGCATTGTTTCTGACCATGTCCATCCCTTTATGACCACCATGTACCCATCCTCTGATGGCTACTTCCAGCAGGATAATGCACCATGTCACAAAGCTCGAATCATTTCAAATTGGTTTCTTGAACATGACAATGAGTTCACTGTACTAAAATGGCCCCCACAGTCACCAGATCTCAACCCAATAGAGCATCTTTGGGATGTGGTGGAACGGGAGCTTCGTGCCCTGGATGTGCATCCCACAAATCTCCATCAACTGCAAGATGCTATCCTATCAATATGGGCCAACATTTCTAAAGAATGCTTTCAGCACCTTGTTGAATCAATGCCACGTAGAATTAAGGCAGTTCTGAAGGCGAAAGGGGGTCAAACACAGTATTAGTATGGTGTTCCTAATAATCCTTTAGGTGAGTGTATATCGGTTATCGGGCACATAAACATGCAAATAATTGGTATCGGTTTTCTAGTTCTCGATCTCTAGTTTTCATCTGTTTCTTTTACTGACCTGTATTCACTATGTGCTTTCAAATCTCTACTATTACTACTAACACTCGTAAATCACGCTCTGTATATTTGAGGCAGCGCAATCCTAAAAATCTGCGTAGTTTACCTAGGTCCTCTGCTACTTTACTCTCTATTCCAATTGGTCTCTGGAACTGCCAGTCTGCTGTAAACAAAGCAGACTTTATTTCATCTATCACAACTCATTCAAGTCTCAGCCTCATGGCCCTAACTGAGACCTGGATCAAACCAGAGGACACTGCCACTCCTGCAGCCCTCTCTACTAATTTCACTCTTTTTCACACGCCCCTCGCCTGATTGGGAGGGGTGGAGGTACTGGTTTGCTTATCTCAAATGAATGGAAATTTAATCCTTTACCATCTCTATCTGGTACCAGTTCATTCGAATCACACTCAATCACTATTACTCACCCTGTTAAAATCCATGTTGTAGTTGTGTTTATCGTCCTCCAGGTCAACTGGGTAACTTCTTGGAGGAGTTGGATGTGTTACTCTCTAACTTCCCGGAGGATGGTACTCCTCTGGCACTACTCGGTGACTTCAACATCCACCTTGAAAAACACCAGGCCACGGACTTCAACACTCTACTGACCTCTTTTGACCTTAAGCGAGTATCTACTACGGCTAGCTACTGGAGTTCCACAGGGCTCAGTGCTTGGACCACTTCTCTTCTCCATCTACATGTCATCATTAGGATCTGTCATTCAGAAACATGGCTTTTCCTGTCACTGCTAAGCTGATGACACTCAACTCTACTTCTCATTTCAACCAGATGATCCTACAGTCGGTGTTTGTATTGCAGCCTGCCTGACAGACATTTCTGCTGGATGAATGATCATCACCTTCAACTCAACCTTGCAAAGACAGAACTACTTGTGGTCTCAACCAACCCAGCACTTCATCACAATTTCTCCATTCAGCTAGGTTCATCAACCATAACTCCTTCCAGGACAGCCAGGAACCTCGGAGTTGTGATTGATGATCAGTTAAACTTCACTGACCACATTATTGCAACAGCCCGGTCCTGCAGATTTGCATTATACAACATTAGGAAGATTAGATCCTTTCTATCAGAGCAGGCCACACAACTCCGGGTCCAAGCTCTTGTTCTCTCCAGACTGGACTACTGTAATGCTCTTCTAGCAGGCCTTCCGGCATGCACTATCAAACCTTTGCAACTGATCCAGAATGCTGCGGCAAGGGTGGTCTTCAATGAGCCGAAGAGAGCACACGTCACACCTCTCTTCAACAGTTTGCACTGGCTGCCAATAGCCGCTCGCATCAAATTCAAGGCACTGGTGCTTGCCTACAAAGCAACCACAGGCTCTGCACCAATATACCTTAACTCGCTTGTTCAGACTTACGCACCCTCCAGAAGCTTGCGTTCTGCAAGTGAACGACGCCTCGTAGTGCCATCCCAAAGAGACACGAAATCACTCTCACGGACATTTTCCTGGACCGTTTCCACCTGGTGGAACGACCTGCCTATCTCAATTCGAGCAGCCGAGTCTGTAGCCATTTTCAAAAAACATCTAAAGACACATCTTTTCTAGCAACACCTGACCAATTAAGACTAGCACTTAACTATTCTATTCGTTTTTCTGTTTATTTAAAAAAAAAAACTGTACTATGTGTACTGCGCTAGACTAACTGAGACTTGTTACAGCACTTGCATACTGTTGGCCCTTGTTTGTCTGATTGCTTCTATTGCTCTCCTCATTTGTAAGTCGCTTTGGATAAAAGCGTCTGCTAAATGATTAAATGTAAATGTAGATAGTTCAGATCGTTCTGACTCTGATTTCTGATTAGCTGAGCCACAATCACAGCGGTTGAAAAACGGCAATAAACACAGACCTATTAATGTGCCAAGATGCAACGTTGCCTGGCAACAATGTTACTTAGTGGAAGAATGTGTCCTGTCTATGAACATAAATTTTAAACATAAATCACAAAAATAAATGGCAATTTTCAAACAGGCTTCCCAAACAATCCCAACACATGCTCCAGCAAAAACTGCAAACTAACTACTAGGGCTGGACGATTAATCGAAAAGTAATCGAAACTGAAATTCAGAACCTCTAACCGACGTAATTTTCCCATGTCGTTTATTTCGGTTTTAGTCACGTGACTCCGCCCCGTCAGTCACATCAAGTGCAGTTTGCAGGCACACGGAAAGATTCAGGAGCAGTTATCTTTGTTTATACAATCTGGATGCTCAGAATTACTATGGTAATTGCATGTTTTACACAGTTTATACAGGTAAGTTAATTGCCGTTCTTATATGCGCTGCTACACTGCTATCACTTTCACTTGCGTCCTCATGAAGTTTGTCAATTAAATGCGTTTAAAGGCTTGCCAGTTTGAACATTCAAGCGATTGTGCACTATTCAAGAACAACAATATGGCAAACATCTCCGTTCAGTGCTCGTGAGCTTTTTTCTGTGACACAAGAGAGCCAAGTTGTGTCATGTCTCTGACAACGTGTCTCTGACATCACTTTCACTTGCGTCCTCACAAAACTTTGTCAACTGTATGTGTTTTAAGGCCTGCCCGTTTGAACACTGAAGCGATTTTAGACCATCGGATGTGTATTATGTTGAACTAATGCCTGATATATTGTGACACACGAACACTCATACAGACAATAGCTCGCACATCACATGAAGATCGCGCGCAGAGAGGAGCGCAGAAACTCACTGTCAACGCTGTCCTGTGATTCATCACTAAAGTAGCTTAGAAACTCAACCGTTATAGCATAGATTTGTCTACCTTTGAAGTAACTACAAACCACAGCTTCATAATTAATAGAGACGGTATGACTAATTCACACACACAATCACTCTCTCATTAATGCATTCAAATAAATGTAATGTAGGCCTACTGTGCTAATTTATCTGTATCTGATGTACAACAAACAGAAATCTGTTGAACATATTTACAGTACAAACCTTATCAGTGAACTATGAGGACAAAAAAAGGAAAGCAAAAACAAAAAAAATAAATAAATTATTCGTTCATTAATCGTAATCGAGGTAAAATAATCGAGATTGTGATTTTAGGTCAAATCGTTCCAGCCGTACTAACTACTCAACAAAATTAATGTGATGTAATTTTTTTAATGCTAATACATTTTATACATTAAATTAAATGTAACTAAGTTAAAACATTAAGGGCCAGATTTACTAAACAGGGCAAATGAGAGCAGTGAAAAAAGTTCCAAAAAAGCGGCGATGGGAGTGCAAATTTCTGCGTGTGATTTACTGATGACGCACAAATTAAAGGACACAGACACAGCCGGATCATTTCCATAATGACCAACGCAATCTACCAGTTAGCGTCTGGTTTAAGACGTGCTTTTTTTAGGGCGGTAAATAATGGCGCAAAGCAAACACCAGTAAACTGACAAGGGCAAATCTTAGTAAATCACCTTGCATGATTCATTTAAATACTCTCCTGCCATAAATTTTGCGTTTTAAAGGGAAACTCCTACAAATACATATACAATAAGTTCAGCCACAAAAATAACTGCCCACGCCTTTTCAGCGCTAATTCTTCACTGTGTACTAAATCCTGACAGTAATTTTTTAACGCCAAAAGAGGGTTTGCACTGCCGCAAGCTGTTAGTAAATCTGGCCCTAAATTAAAAAATTTTAATTAAAAATTAAATTAAAAAATTAAAAACTAAATTAAATTAAATTACAAAAACACAACACCCATCTAAATAGAAGACAGAATACATTATACAGGGTATCTGCAGGTTTCACCAAGTCAAATTTAAGACCTTTTTAAGACCATTATGAATTAAATTTAAGACCTATATCACGCAATAAAAAAAACGTACAAAGGAAATGCAGAATTACAAAATTACTTGCAAAAGCAAATTCATTTATTCAAATTGAACAAAATATTAGTAAACTTGCACTTCCTCATAGCTCAATCCCACCAGGATTTCACTCATACATATATATATGATTTTTGTGAGATCAAAATGACTGATTTTCTGGTGGTCATTTCCAGAAATTTCCGAAAAATTGGCTACTGTTTGTTTTTCCCCTGTTGTTGTTGTTTGTTTAACATTAACGACACAGACAGGAGCGGGTATAGGCTAGGCAATATTAGGTTGCTTTCACTTTAAGACCTACAGTAATGCGCAGATCCAATACTGACACACGTCCCAAACTTTTTTTACACACGACATAACCACCAATATGGACATAGGCATAATAATGTGTGTATTTGATCGTTCAAGGGCAATAAGCCTAAAAAGAACACATTCATATACTCACACAGCGAGACTCACGCCAATAACACGAAAGCTGACTGGCTGCAATATAAGATGCATGTTGGTCTCAGTTGTAATACAGCGAACTATAGTTGGACTAGCGAAAGAAAGAACTACAACACCATGGAATAAACACACACGACACACTAAAGCGCTGCGGGAGCATTTCATGGACGTAGGAAAATTAAGACCTGTTTAAAATTATTTAAGACCTAGAACTCAATACTTCAGCGAATTTAAGACTTTTTAAGGCCTAAAATTTTGATTTTGAAATTAAGATCCCGCGGGTACCCTGATTATAGTCCACACAGAACATTTGAACTAGGGCTGCATGATATTGAAGAAAAATGCGATATGCGATAACTTGTTAAATAATGCAATATTCAATATGCAATACGATAATGCTATGTGTAAAATAAATGAATTATATTTAAATATATTTAAAAACTGAACATTAACCAACATATACATGTTGGTTACATGTTTCTCATTCTTTTTGTGAGAAGAAAGCATCCATACAACTTCTGAAAGTGAACAGCAGTGTTTTACTTTAGCATTGCATAAAAAGTAAGTGTCATTTTAACGTCAGTGTAAACCAGGGGTGGGTTAGGGTTTCGGGTAGGCCTACATTAGGTTTATTTAACAACAGAAATTGAATAATCAAAAATAAAACACTGCTTAGTCTTTTAATATACACTGATTCTTAATAAAGCTACAAAAGTTATTCAGTCAAGAGCAGTGAGTGATTTTCTCTTTGTCTTTTATTGTTTGATTAACATTAACGGAAGCAGGTTTATTAGGCTGCTGTCACTTTAAGAGCTGAACGGATCCAATATATTGTTACACATGCACGTTTTCTTTCTCAACTTTTTACTCCACTTAAGACATAACTCACTGGGCATTTTGACATAGTTTTGTATGTATTTGGCCACATAAGCTGCGGAAGAGAACTGAATTCGGGATCACGCGCTGTCTGAGAGGCAGCTTTCTGTGCACAAAAGTATTAGGTGAATTATTGCGCCTAATAACATTAAGCATGTCACACGTATGAAACAGTCATGTGTCCAGTCTACTCACTGCAGTCTGAGTGACCTAAACCTTGGCAATATTTTAGAGTATTAAAATCATGCAGTTATCGCAAGCCTTTGCGATATGCATATCGTAATATGTACATTTGCGATATTTAAATAATTTTATTATATCATGCACCCTAATTTGAACTATAGCATTTGGATGAAATTTAGTACTTTTGGTACATTATCACATTATAGTTGTTTGCCAGTGACAGACATCATTTTCCTGTTTCCTGTCATAGGAGGAGGTGAAGAATTAAAGTGCGCTGTCCCATCATTTAGCACATCACCCAGGCAACAGACATCACGTCGCTGAGTCTGGTTCCCTTGTCTAGGTAGCAGCAGATATCCGTCACAGCCATGCAGATAAAACATGCATGCCATACACATACGCAAGATCACCTATATACAACCTTTGAATGAGGCAAATGAAAGCCGCAAGAGGAAGTCAGACGCTATCTTATGGCAAAGCAGACAAAGAACTGGAAAACAAAGTAAAGTAAGCTGTGGTCGAGAGCTGCCGCCGTGCACGCCTTTTCCTCATGGTTTGCCTAGGAACTAGACATGTTCCTGCTTTCCTGTTGAACAATGCCGCTCTGAAGCTTGAAAAAACTCGTCAAACATGACACCTTTAATTGGTGCGACAACTGTAAAAAACATTCACAAGGAATGCCTCTTGTGGCTGTCTTTCTCAGTCGGGTGGCTGGATTGGCTGGCAGTGGTCCAAGAAGAACGTTTAACGCGTATGAATCAACAGAAGCAGACACGATTAAATTGATGAATGACATCACTCAGAGAACGAGAAAACACTTCCTCTTTCGGCTCACCTGTCGACCCACCTGCGGTGAGCCACCAGAGGCACAGACACACCCTACTACGCTGCAGTCTCACCCTTAGCACTACAAACAAATCTCTCACTGACAGTCAGACTCCTACCACGACAAGCCCTTACATGCTCCACCTGCAGCAAGTCATTTTGCAATACGGACCTTTTTTTCATTGGCTAGACGGCAGTAGTAGTCATGCATAGAAGACCTTTACAGATGAGGCAAGTAATGACAGTAGGATCAATGATGTGTCCACAATAAATAATCTTTCAAAAATCTAGTTTAACCACATGTAAAAAGTTTTCAGATGGCAACTATTCAGATGTTTGAGGTCTGTAAGATTTTAGTCTCTTATGCTCAACAAGGCTACATTTATTTGAAAAAAAAAATACAGTAAAAACAATAATATTGTGAAATATTATTACAATTTAAAATATCCGTTTTCTATTTTAATATTTTTTTTAATGTAATTTATTCTTGTGATGGCAAAGCTGAGTTTTCAGCATCATTACTCCAGTCTTTATTGTCACGTGATTCTTTCAAAAATCATTCTGATTTGTTCCTCAAGCAAAAAATGTTATCAATGTTTTATCAAACTTTTTATTATCAATGTTTTAAACAATTGTGCTGCTTAATATTTTGTGGAAACCGTGATACATTCATTTTTGTCAGAATTCTTTGATGAATAGAAAGTTCAAAAGAACAGCATTTATTAGAAATAGGGATCTTTTAGGGGTGTGACGAGACACTTATCTCACGAGACAAGACGAGACACGAGATTGGGTTCACGAGAACGAGACGAGACGAGATTTTTACATAGTATTTTTAAGTAATCCTCAATGATGAAATACATGACTAATTGTTTGTAGGTGCATTTGAAATGTTTTAACTCATCATCTTGTAATGCATGTCATTTCAGTTCTACTTTCTGAGTATGAATTTGCCGTCATATGCAGTAAAAGACAATACTCAAGCACTGTAAAAGGTTTTGCGCAAACTCAACTGACTGGCTTTTCTTTTTTTTGATTGTCTCTTCAGACCTTAGAACTGCACATGATTTATGAGCTTCTACAACTTTTGACCTCCTAACTGAACTCCTTCCCACAAATTGATCATAGATCAATTGCAAACAATAAGTGCAAACATAATCAAAGTACTCAATATTCAAAGTGCAAATAGAGACAAAATTTTTCTTCAAGCATGATACAGAGCTCAGAGATGGGCTGAATCCGAAATCGCCCCCTATACCCTCAAACAGGCCATTATTTGAGGGGACAGCCATTTGTAGTGGTGTCCGAAACCATAGTGGACGTTATTGAGTGCACTCATTCAATCCCACATTGCACCGCAATAACGAGTGTACAGCCGATGAACACACAACGGCTGTCCGAATTCACTCACTCGTTTTCATTCACTCCTTCAAGTGAACTGTACGCAATGGAGGCGTAATGTAAACGTAGCGGTGACATATTCTATCCTAACTTCACCCTCACACTCCGTCATGACAATATGATGCGAGACAGCTTTTCACATTTTAGTCTCGCAATATTTTCTTTATACCTTGAATACATAATTTTTTTTACAAACAATATGAATTATTAATTCATAAATATCATTATCATAAAATTTTTTCACCACATTAACTACCCTTGCCTTCTCATAAAATGTTATCTCAAATTTTAAGATAAAAACAGTTAAAAAATACCTTTTTTTACCTTTGTGTTGCGCCGTGTTACGTCGTGAAGTACATAGAACATAACGCACTTAGCACGGTCAAAACTGATTAATCGTTGATTCAAACCTCTTTCAGCAGCTGTCAGGGACGAGTAGAGCGCAGTCTAGACGGTTTAAAACTTGCAGATGTCCTGGTCAGTGTGCACACGATGATGGACAGGAGTCATATAGTCCCATATTCGATTTCAATTCAAGCCATTCAACTGTGCTCTCAGAGTTGGTTATATTTATAAAGAGCCTTTGAGTCATCTTCCACCACAGATGTAATCCACGTTGGATCACTCTCCCACTCTTTATTGTAGATACAACTTACTGTATATTTATGCCACTTTGGCATTGCGATCACTGGAATATACAGCTACGAGTTATCACGCTTAAAAACCTGTCAGTCATGAATGAGCGCGTCTGCCTGCTGATTAGCTGGAAGTGCGTGCTCGTCGGCGACGTCAATACCTACGCCAGCTGACTCTGCGTGGGCCAGTGTGTGTCATAATGACTGATTTTATGGAGTTCATGCACACTTGAGTTTTGTTTAATAACCAATAACCAAACATTGATTTTTGAAAACCGCCGAACTGACCTCAAACCAGCCCAAATTTTGTCCACCCGTCCAATCTGGCAACACTGGTGGCTGGATCTTTTCCAATACCCGCCCCATTCTACTTCTGATTGGTTATGTTAGTTTGGTTAAGAGTGAAAGCTGTGTTCCTTTCAAACCATTGGTAGGCAAACTCATGAACTCGAACGTGATAATAACACGTTTTTTTTTTTGTTTTTTTTTTTAATGCATTTTTTTTTTTCGCAGCCAAACGCCGCACACCGGAGATCCGGCACGGTGCCCGAAAACTTTAATCCCTGTATACAATATGTATGTATATATCTATTTTTTTTTATTATTGTTTATTATTATATTATTAAATTAAATTAATAGACAGGACCAAAAAATGAGTGTCACATCCAGCTAACAGCTATTACTTACTACCATCTACAGACTGCCATGCTTTTCACACTGTGGGAGATTAATAAACATATAATATATAATACTGGATATGAGATAGCATTGAGTTTCATTAAGGAAGGAAAGTCTTAATAAGGAAAGCTTCATCAGTGGGGAGGAAGCAAATTAATAATTATAAAGCATACTGATGGTGATGAGCAGAAAGAGCAGCCTGAAACTTAATTTACTTTCACCCTGCATCATACAGGCAATGTTCTAATTAAAAATGATGATCTGAGAATAAAAGGCATGCTCGGACATGAGGTTTCATGTAACGCTAAACTCTGTGCCTCCATGTGAGCCGCAGTCAGTTCGGCTAGATATCGACAGGGTTCGAGACTGATGGTAAGGAGTAGACATGGAGGAAAGCCCCTGCTCTGCTAGCCGGTCACACTCCAACGCCTGGACACGGCTCACTTTCCCGCCATTCTTCCATACGTTCATCCATCTGCTCAACAGAACCTGGACCTCACAGCTGATTGCATTATTGGAAGGAAAGCATCAACACTGGAGCAACCAGAAGTCAAAGCAATGAATCCTGATTGTTGTATGCTTTATAATATTAGTCATGGCCACAAAACCAAGATTGATGCTAAACATTTCAACATACCAAGACTTGTGCTAGTTCTCAACTCAGGAGTTTTTATGTTGAAGAAGCCATATCATAATTTACAACCAGGACAACAGAGAGAAGGTTAGAGATACGACCAATATGAATGTTTGATGGCCGATGCCATGAAAAGTGCCAGTAAAAACATTTATAAATGTTACAAAAGATTTTTATTTCAAATAAATGCTGTTCTTCTGAGCTTTATATTGATCAAAAAATTCTGAAAAAAAGTGTAATTTCACAAAAAAACATTAAACAAAACTGCTTTCAACATTTATAAGAATAATAAATGTTTCTTGTTCAGCAAATCAGCATATTAGAATGATTTCTGAAGGATCGTTTGACACTGAAGACTGGAGTAATGATGCTGAAAATTCAGCTTTACCATCACAGGTATAAATTACATTTTAAAATATATTCAAATAGAAAACAGTTCTTTTAAATTGTAATACTACTTCACAATATTACTGTTTTTTAAATATTTTAAATATTAAAAAAGCCTTGGTGAGCATAAGAGACTTCATATCAATAATAAATATTCATAACTGTGTTATCATGGACACTTCAAAATACTGTGAATTTGTTTTTAAATGATTATACTTTTTTTAAACAGTGACCATTTATATTTATTTTCAAATTTGTATAACATTTTTATTTGTTTGACTTTTTTCTATATTTATTTCAAGCTTATTCTGAAGTTACTTTGTGATCTTTTCATTTGAAAAATCTTGGTATCAAAAAATTAACCACAACTTATAAACAAAAAATGTTGTCTTTCAACCTGTTTCGTAATGCAATACAATACTGTAATATGCCATATACATTGATAAAACTTCTCTAATCCTAGTTAAATCTGAACTTTGAAAGTTTTCCGTCTGGAGTTTACAGAGGCAGCATGACAGCAAAACATTGCCTCAAGGCCTCTAGCTCAACTCAATAAAACAATGCTTGGTTGGAAAGTAGAAGGTCAGCTAAGCTCTTATTGGACAGACGCTATTTATAGTCCAATCCTACATCTAAATGACGCCAAGCCAAAACCTGCGTAGAGCCTCCAAAATCACGTCCGCCAGAATAAAGCTACTCTCTTAGCCTGCTATTTACACATCTGAGGCTGAGGTGCACATTCACATGCAAAGCATCACCTTTTCCCTTCCTTTGAGGGGCTCGGAGAGGGAGAGAAAGGGTCCCAGCAGGGGCAATAGCCCTAGATGCGGACCCATCCCAAAGCTCTTAGCTCCTCAATGAATGCTGAATGAGCTCACAGCGGCATTTTGTGTTCAAGACGATGAAAGCCAGGAGAACTGCTGATCATGCGTAGAGAACCAGTGGAGAACCAGTGAAGTTTCAGTTTGCGAGTTTACGAGACAGAATCATGATGACACATGACATCGGGTTACAATGAAAGCAGACGAGCTCCACCGCAAGATAAAATTATGACGTTGTGATTTATTGGCAGGCAGTAATGTAACAAGGAGCACCCTTTTATCACACATTACAGTGGAGACGATCAGCCTCTGGGCTCTTCCACGAATAGAAGGTATGCATGATAACAGCGCAGGGAATGCATTAGGGCAGTAAAGGTAAAGATCCAGACGCCAGTCCGTCAATGACTCACGCACAAGATGGTTTACTCAGACCTTTCCCAAATGCATACAGACCGAATAGTTGATTAGAGACAGGGAGTAAAAAATGAATAAATGTAGGAGACACAGGTTCTGTAACTTCTATAACTGTACAGTTAAAAAAAAAAAAAATTACAACATTGAGTATTTCCTATAATAATGGTTATTGGTTATATGGTTATAACTATTACAAACTTGATCATTAAATATAATTTACATGAGGAGGGAAATCTGATTAGTGAGTTTCTATTCACATATTAGGAGGCAAATTTTGGGATACAGCATAAAAATGCTGACAAAATGTATAGAAAAATAAATTTTTTCTACCTTGAGGTGAACACATTTTTTAATTGTATAAGACGAAATGTGCATAAACTACAATTAGGGGTGGGCGATATGACCAAAATCAATATCACGATAGTTTGCTTTAAATAAGGTTTGTGATATCAAAATTTTTGATACTGAAATTTCATCATTCTTACCACAATTTTCAATATTTGAAAAAACTAATACTAACCTAAAAACTCTCAAGCTTACTGAAGACAAATAAACAGTGATAAAGAAAGAGCAAAGAAAACACGCTATAATAGAACAAAGACATAAATGAAATGAATTAAATTAATCAAATCTATTAAAAACCAAATGCATAGCCTTTACTGTGTACATTAAATATACATTTATTCTTATTAAAGTTACAAAAGCGATTGAGTGATTTGCATTTCAACGGTTTAAAATCACTTGTTTTTAAACCACAGTGGTTAAAACACATGCAAACGACAAGCTTTCGTGACCGTGCCGCATCGCAGCGTCATATGAGCGTCTCCACGATAGAAACGATAGTCTAAAATCTCTACCGGTTGACAAATTTCTACCGGTTAATTGTGTCTACCGGTATATCGCCCACCGCTAAATACAATGGTAATACATTTACCTAATAAATGACGTGCATCAAAAAAAAAGACAGGCAGCAGCACAAATTACACATAAAAACATCCAGACAATTTGCATATACAATATGAATATGCATATATCTTTGTTTCCATTAGGCTTGCTGCGATAGTCTGTGTTGCCGGTGTTACCAGTGTTCAGGCGCAACACCGGTTACATCACTTGCCCACCGCGGCACCGCCCCCACCGTCATTTTGATTTTTTTTTATAGTAATAAAATCCTTTAGTTCCGTTAGAGAACAGACACTACAATTAAAAACTGAATGTGTCACCTTAATAAAGCGTGAGCCGAACGAGAGTCGCAGCACAGACCAGCAGCAGGAGTCAGATTTCATTCATCACGAGAGTGAGGAGCTGACTGACAAGATGGTGGCGGAAGATTTGGTTTCAAAGCGAAATGTAAAAGCGCCTATTTAAGTGAGTTTGTCATTGCACTGTTCTGTTGTTGCGTTTTTCTTGAAGAATAATAGGCTAATGAACCCACCATTCAAGCAACCCGCCCCCGAATTTACGCTAATTCTAAACCGAAAGTAAAATGCTTACGGCAGCACAGTGCGCACGCACTTACGACCGCACAGTCATTCACGGTGCGTGTCCACTGGCGCGTTTTCAGTTCAATTCATTGAAAACACTCGCTTTGCTCCGCACCGTTATGAATGCCCGAGCGGCCGTGCGCATTTTACTTTCGGTTTAGAATTAGTGATTTAAAAGCCCCCGTTATTACCGGTGTTGTCACACGTCGATTAACCGGTGGGAAAATTTCTTCACCGTCACATCCCTAGTTTCCATATATCTTTTTATTTTTGTTTGCATATATCTATCTTTGTTTCCAAAGCTCAATGCACCAATATTGTTACATAGCATCTCAAACATTGCTCTGGTCATTCTGATATGTTTGAGGCAAAGCCTGCCATCAAAATGACTGGCTACTTCTGACACACAGTAACTTCCAGACATAAGGCATCTGTCGTTGGTCACTAAAAAACATGAAGTTCGTAATTTGCAGTTTTGCACATGCCCAGTTTTATTATTCGGCTGGTCACGCAGACAATTTCCTACCAACTAAGCAGTCTACTGATTCATAAGTAAACACTTTAACTGGCTAAAATACAAACATCCTGTGCCAAAAATGGCCTCAGGAGAGACCAAGAGTCTTTTCAGAGAGACCGGGTTTAATACGCAGCTGCATTAGGCCCAGAAGCACAAGCCCACCTTATGCGTTTACGGTGTGAAATATGAGCTCACGGCAAGCGCCTGCTCCTCCTGATTGACGACTCTGAATCTGATTACATGCCAGTACCTTAACCACAAACACACTGGGCTCCTTTTTACACCCTGCCCCCTTTCAATATCCATATACACACTCTCAGACACCTGGCGTTTGTCTGCCTTTCAATGGAGAAGATGCAGGCTTAATCTTGCTGATTCATATTTCATGAGGCAATGAGACGAGGAAGTACAAAATGTCAAAGGGAAAAAGTCGAATCCAAAATAAGCTTAGCCGTGTCCTTTAAAGCACAACAGCACAATACAGCGCCTCGTCCTGAAGAGGATTAGTGCCAATAGAGCCCACTGATATACAGATCTCAACAATAAAACAAGAAAAAAAAAGTAATTTTTCTCTCTCTGTCCTCCTTTGCACTAATTCCCCACCTCTTTCCCTTCCTCCCTTTGAGTTTCCAAGGAATACTGCACGGACTCACGTCTGAGTGTCTGGCAGACTTCCAGACTTCAGTAATGCACTAATGAGTATTTGGAGACTCCCCTCAGCATTGCCGACGCCATTTGGGACATGAAAAAGGACAAAAAGAAGAGGGGGAGTAAAGGGGAAAAAAAGGGAGAGAAGAAAACATTGGCTGGCCCTTTGGCCTGACAGATAGAAACTACTGTCATGCAGTATACTGACGCTTATTTACAACATTGACAGACACGTATGTTCAATGTTTGTGATGTTACATTAGCAGCTCGACATATGCCACCGCTAAAACACACTAAACAAACACACCACACAAAAGAACAAAGACGTGGTGATCGGCGCCAGCGCAGCAAACATAAACCGCAGACGGGGATGAGGTAGACCATGACACACTCCACTGAGAGCTGCACAAATAAACGAAAACCTCACAAACACACTTGAAAAACACAAAAGCAGCGAAGGAGTCCAATGCAATTAGGGCCCGGCTTATCAATATAGAGATGGAGGAGAGGATCAAAACACAAGGAATAAACAAGTAATAAAAGGAAAACAGAATGAAATCACACAGCGCATGAGTCATGAGTTTTATTTCTACCTCGCTTCAACACCTTGTCTCATTTCAGGCCCAGTTCTCTCTTACTTCCCACTTGTATTATCTCCAGCTAGAGCAAAAAAGAGTTTCAACCATTTTCCGTTTGTTTACAATGTACCATGACGTCAAAACAGCATCAAAATTCTAAATTAGCAAGAGTTTTTTGCCACTATTATGGATAGTTGATGCATAAAGAAAGTGATAAATCCAAATCCATAAATGACAAAAAAGACTAAATTATAGTACACAACTTAGCCTAGCAAGCAGAGTAGATCATATTACGTCTAACATTCAATAGTTGTTTAGATAACATTAGCGCTGCTGTTCTTTTTTGTACTTTAAGTACAGATATACACAATGGTGTTAGACGCTACACTGCACAAAGAAGCAACTTGGGCATCACTATGATTTTCTCCATCATCAGATTTTTACATTTTGTGTACATGCTGCATTCTTAGTTTCTGTCTATCTTTCTGTCTTCTGGCTTCAGATCTTTTCTGGTTGTTCAGCCGTTAAAGGTGGGGTAAGTGCTTTCTGGTAACCGATGTTGATTTCAAATCACCAAAACAAACACGCCCCTATTTTGATAGCTCCGCCCCACACATACGTAACCCAGGCAACGACTATGGCGGAATCTGCTGTGCCATCAGGCCGAGGGTATGATGTCATCAATAAGTGAAAGCAATGTGTGTTACTATGGTAATCCAGGTCGAATGTTCAGTGAAAAAGTCATCCCTTCCATCCCAAAAACACAAACACAGTTCTCATGAACAACTCGACAGCACGAGCACGACAGTCCAACTAACGAACATATTACAATTATGATTAGATACAAGATTAGAGGGTTATATCGATCACGAAAAGAGGAACCAAAGGAAACAAACATATTAGGAGTATATTATCTTACTTTTCGGACACACTTTGGGAGCTGACGCTTGAAACAGACAGTGGAGGAGGTTTATCGGGTGTGGAAATGAATGGGTAATTATCATAGCTGAAGTGAGCGACAATACGATCGCAAATGGACAAGCAAGCAAACATGACACATGAGCATATTCAAGCAAAAGCCAGCATATATTAGGTCTGTGAAACAAAACAAAATCAAGCAACCTTTTTTATCTGCCATCTCTCTCTTTCTGTCGTCGCTCAGCTAATGTCCGTCCTGTGTCGTGTCTTTTGAATAATGACGTGCACTGAACGCTCTCTTCTCCCCGTCTGATTGACAACAAGTTTGTTTTGGTACTCGGCCCAAGACCCTTTTCTACAGCAGTTTTGAAATACCACTTACCCCACCTTTAAAGGTACTGATTCTCCTGTTGTCTCCGCTGGTAAAACATGATCATAAGCGTGTTTAGCAAATTAGCGTGAGGATTCTCTCCATCATTTAGTGAAACACTGCAGGCCACATCATTTATTTTAACATGGTGGAACACATTGAGGAGGCAACCCGCACCATATATAATTAAAATGCTTTTTATAGAAAACTCACATCTCATGTGAGTGACAGCATTCAGATAACTCTTCACAAACTTCATTTAAACTTTTTAAATTAGCACCAAACTACTGAATGCTTTTAAAACTGGAAAAGGCAATACAAGAATGCGAAATCAACATCTGAACATCATCCAAACTATAAAAACAGACAAAAATTTACTTTTCACTAAACCTGGTCCCTAAACCTCAATCTCTTCCGATGTCTGAAATTCCCAACCCTTTAGGGAAGAGCACGCATTATGTCAGACGTCAAATAAGCAAACAGGAAAACAGGTATTCGTATTCGCTATGAACTGACAGCGATATCTTTGGACTTTTAAAGTAATCAGCTAACCAAGCTAGTTTTACTGTTGCCGTTTTACTTGATTTTAATATTTGAATGTCAGTGATAAGAAGATAAATTAAAAAAACCTTTTAGATATCTGCATATGCAATGGACTAGGGGTGTTGATAATCGTTGCATCGCGATGCAGACGTGGACGATTCTGCATCGATGCAGTAACAGACCATAATCGATTATAGCCTACTGACGTTTCTCTGACGTTTATTCGCATACGCACTTCTCGCGCTAGCGTAAAATGGCGGAGGGAATCGAAACACAAAAGTGAGTAATAAAAAAATGCACCCAGTATTTTAACATTTACAGCGTGCGAGCATGTATGCGCGAGCGTATGTGCGTCTATGTGTGCGTGTGAGCGAGCGCGTCTATGTGTGCGTGAGCGTGCGAGCGTGTGTGCTTGTGAGCGAGTGTGTGTGTTTGCGAGCGTGTGAGCGTTATTGTAACTTAAGTACACTAACTTGACAGTTTTATGCACTTTTAGTAGCCTATTTACTAGTTTTTATTAGTTCTAAATGCTCCTGTCGTCTGCTGTGTTCAGACTTAAGTTGTGTTTGTTGTTTGCTATATTCAGGAAGCGTACTTTCTTGGAGCAGATAAAATAAAAACTGCTTTATTCATTGATGAAACCATAGCCATGTGCAGTAATAGTGAAAATTGAGGATGCAATGAATCGTGATGCATCGTGATATCGAATTGAATCGTTGACATGATAATCGTAATCGAATTGAATCGTGAGACCAGTGACGATTTACACCCCTACAATGGACATCGGTTATGCTCATCCTTGGTAGCTCCTTTGAAGGCATCTTGAATAAAACAGCTGTTTAATGTCTATTCGTCTATTTAAAAGAACTGAACTGGAACCGATGCAACCGGTTTTACAGAATATGCAAGTTTGTTGTGCACATCCCCAATTAAAGAACCACAACTTTTGTTCCAATTCTGGCTTCTATTGGAAACTATGAAACTACAATGCTGGAATGAGCCAGCGACTGAGGAAGGTGGTCTGTAGAGGGGGAGGAGTGAGACGGACAGTCTTAAGCCCCTCAGACGCCGCTCTGTTCTGGATGAGGTTTTTGAGCAGTGAAGCTGTTGGCTCAGCAGGAACCGCTGACACATCAGCAGACTCACAGTAACCCACTCCACATATAATGACCTAAAACAGCAGTGGATCCCCTTTATGTGGATCATCAGACATGAGGGAAGAGCCTGTCCTGGCTCTCTGTTGACAATGGCAATCATTATGTTAAAATAAAGACAGATTTAAGAAATGAGAGTAAGGCTCTGTTAAAAGGAACTCTCGGAAAGCACCAAGTACAAGTACATATTGGCTTTGGTGAGTAAATGAGTTTCTCACTACTTGGCTGAATTTTTTAGGAACAGCAACATAATATATGGTTGGAAATGAATTGTAAGAATGACCCGCACTGATAGTTTTTGGAGTTTTGTTTTTCCTCTGGAACTTCAGGTATCAACACACCCATGTAGAATATTCCTCACATTAAAGATGCAGTCACATTTTGGGAAAATGTTTGGCAAAATTTAGTGGACAAAAAATGTCCATTGTCTATTGTCAATTGTATAGTTATGTATGAAGCACCGCACACACACATAAGTTACTTTAAAACCAAGCAGCTTTCTAACAAAACCAAGCAAATCCTTGTGACTTGCGAAAATGTGACTGGTAAAATTTTAACAGATGGAGACAGTGACACAAATGTGCAAAAATATATTTTCATTGCTGGTTAGACAGCACAAGTAATCACTTTTCAATTTAGTTTTTTTTACTACTGCAAAGTGACATTACTGACTGAGATTCTCCATGTCACAACACACATCCAGCTAATCAATAATGAAACTCGCTGTTGATTATTTTCATTATCCACTTTTATTGATTTTATTGATTCGTTGTTGCGTCCCCAGTTCCTTCATCTGCATGATCCTGTATGATTGGTCAAGAAGAGAAGCTTGTGACTACTGGATGTTCACAACATTAGTTCAACAAATCCAGTTTGTGGCTTTTTGCCAATGTCTGCCAAATCTCACCAATTTAACCAACATGCATGAAACACTGAAACAGATCTTAGATCAGCTGTGTGCAGTAACATAACTCTGAAAGAGATTCCGCACTTTCTAATCCTACTGCCTGAATAGTAGAGGGACTAAGACCGGAATAAACCATGCAGATCAGACCACTGCTCGGCCAGATGGCGTCTCCGTCTCCATCCATCACGCCCCTTTACGAGGCCCAGATTAGCAATCTCCAGACTTGTTTACCTATCATCAGCGAGGAGGAAGTCCAAGATTATCCATACAAAGGATCAGGAGGTTTGTGAATGCAGTTAGGAGAATTAAAACTTGCTGAACGTGCAGTAACCGCAGGCCTTCGCTGTCACTATGGGAACCTGCTGCGAGAAGATCCTACTTCATAAAAAAAAAAAAAAAAAAGAAGCCATGTCTAGCAGAGACAACCACAATGACTGTCACTAAGCGACTGGCTCTTTTCTGGACAATTACAGAGACCGACAGTAATTAAAGACACTCCTGCACACCCTCAAGCTAATTAAAAAGGTGAAGGACCTTGATACATGAGAGCCGTCACATTCCATACAAGTCACACGGCTGGTCGTGGAGATACACCTATACGACCGGACAGAAGACAAAGCAGGCAAGGCCCTGTAAAACAATACTGTGTCAAGACAATGACAACCCAAGAGCTCACCAATGTGTTGCAAGTGATACGCTGTATAGGTCAATGGCGTGACGCTTATTTTCAATCTATTTTTTAATTAAAAAATACTGTATTGTTCCGAATATAAGAATAAAAGTTTTTTTCTTATAAATACATCTGAAAAAACGAGTTTGTCTTATATTCAGGAGCTAGACTTTTACATGTCAATAATACACCCACAACAATAGGGTTTGCCAAATACCCCAAAAACGAGTGTGCCAAGAAATATGGTGCGTCAGTGTAATGTTAGAAGACCGTGAGCGCAAAAAGACCACCAGTCAAAGAAACGCTTACCGTCTAAGAGCCGTGTGACTGTCATGTTTGCGTGCCTCACTTACGGGACCAAACTTCCCCCGTACGTGATTTTAAAACGTAAGATGGTACCCAGATTTCAACTACAATAAGATTTCACTTCTACTGTTAATGAAATTTTGGTAGGCCTCATGGTTTTTTACTGAGATGGATAGCCTAATTGTTATATAATTCAGATGGGCTACAGGTTATATTTATAGTATGCCAAAAAGTGTAAAAAAGTATTTACCATACTTTCAATATAAAAATTAAACATGAAAAATATGCAGTATGAAAATGATTTTCAAATGAAAGCATTTTCTTTATAAAATGCTAGATTTGGTCTTCAAAAAGCCTTTTTCCATAAGGTACATTATGAGGGGGTTGTCTTATAATCAGGGTCGTGTTATATTCAGAACAATACTGTACACTAGAAATGCAATTCATACATACTTGTATGCACCACTTCAATGAGCATGTTTTAAACTTATGAATTAACATTAATTTTTAGGAAGCATAAGGTAAAAAAAAAAATGTCAGGGTGATACAACTACCTTGATATCATAATGAAGGGGAAAAAACAATTAAGTAAACCTTAAGCAGTTTGGCAAACTTTTATTATTATTTCATAGTAAAGGTTGTAAAATGTCTAATATTCTGAATGAATAATCCATGATATTTAATATTTTAAAAAATGTTTAAAACAATGTACTTTTATATGATACACACGAGACATACATGACATTTTTATCATTAAATTAAAACTTTTGTTGAGATGGTATAAAAGCTTTTCAAAACCATGAGACCAACATGAATGCAAAGAGTACATTTCAAACAAAACAAAAAAGACATGCATTTAAACTAGGTTTTTTTTTTTTTTTTATCACAGACACTTTTATATGTCATTGACCCACCTGCCATTTTAGTTTCACTTTTGTTTTTGGACATTGGTCTAGACGAAGACATAGCTTGTAGAACAGGACACGTACCATCAGTGCTACTCATGTCTACAAACTCCTAATTTCAAAAGTAGTTGCGCGTCTGTGTCCAAACAGTATTAATCACAAGAAGGGCCTGACAGCGCCAACCTATTTTTGTCACGGGCAGAAGCTGAGGGCTGAACTTGTATCTCATTAAAAAAATATTACACAAATTATCTTGAATCCAGCTTGCTGGGATTCATAAATTGTTGATGGCTTTGGTTCAAGGTCAAGCCACTGACGGCAGAGCTAATGTTGATGTTGAACGTGTCAACAGTCATCTTCCACAGGGACGAAGCATGTTTGCTCACAAACCCAACGGGAACGTGAGAGAACTGCATTAAGTGTGTTCATAATTTAGCAGAAATGCACACAGAAGGGTCATTATTAGTTGTTTAAAAACTTGTACAACATTTACCTCAAAATGAACCCACATTAACATGCAGGTCACCTTAAAATACGGTAAAAAATAGCCTTTCATGCACCAACAGCTACACGGCAACAAGATCAGGGGTGTTTAATGGCTGACAGGTTTGTCTGCTCCTCACTTTTTCCACTGGCTTTTCTCGATCAGGTTTGCCGTGTGACTGTGGCGGAGGGCAGCTTGAAAAGCTTCAGAATTGAGCCTCTGACCACAGAGAGAGCTGTGCCAGGGTTTTGAAATACCCCTCCACAAATACACCTCCCATCCAGAGAGCTCTGTTGTGCACTTGCCTCTCACCACCCAGACATGTAGGCGCTGTTGGCAAGAGAATGGATCCCCCTCCCTTCGCTGGAGAGGCTACGAGACTCGCCAAGCTTTCCTAATGCAATGCGCCTCAACTTGGTGAGGTAAAGTCTGCTTAAAGGGATAGTTCACCCAAAAAATGGTTCATTCTCGTGTTACGCAGCACGTTTGAGCTTCCGCAAGAACCAATAAGGTTCCTTATCGTGTGTTACGCAGCACGTTGGTGCTTCCGCAAGAACCAATGAGGTTAATTCTCGTGTGTTACGCAGCACGTTTGAGCTTCCGCAAGAACCAATGAGGTTCATTCTCATGTGTTACGCAGCACGTTTGAGCTTCCACAAGAACCAATGAGGTTCATTCTCATGCTCTCGTGTGTTACGCAGCACGTTTGAGCTTCCACAAGAACCAATGAGGTTAATTCTCGTGTTACGCAACATGTTGGAGCTTCCGCAAGAACCAGTGAGGTTCATTCTCGTGTGTTACGCAGCACGTTGGAGCTTCCGCAAGAACCAATGAGGTTAATTCTCGTGTTACGCAGCACGTTTGAGCTTTCGCAAGAACCAATGAGGTTCATTCTCGTGTGTCACGCAGCACGTTGGAGCTTCCGCAAGAACCAATGAGGTTCATTTTCGTGTGTTACGCAGCATGTTTGAGCTTCCACAAGAACCAATGAGGTTCATTCTCGTGTTACGCAGCACGTTTGAGCTTCCACAAGAACCAATAAGGTTCCTTATCGTGTGTTACGCAGCACGTTGGAGCTTCCGCAAGAACCAATGAGGTTAATTCTCGTGTGTTACGCAGCACGTTTGAGCTTCCGCAAGAACCAATGAGGTTCATTCTCATGTGTTACGCAGCACGTTTGAGCTTCCACAAGAACCAATGAGGTTCATTCTCATGCTCTCGTGTGTTACGCAGCACGTTGGAGCTTCAGCAAGAGCCAATGAGGTTCATTTTCGTGTGTTACGCAGCATGTTTGAGCTTCCACAAGAACCAATGAGGTTCATTCTCGTGTTACGCAGCACGTTTGAGCTTCCGCAAGAACCAATAAGGTTCCTTATCGTGTGTTACGCAGCACGTTGGAGCTTCAGCAAGAACCAATGAGGTTCATTCTCGTGTGTTACGCAGCACGTTGGAGCTTCCGCTAGAACCAATGAGGTTCATTCTCATGTTCTCGTGTGTTACGCAGCACGTTTGAGCTTCCGCAAGAACCAATGAGGTTCATTCGCATGTGTTACGCAGCACGTTTGAGCTTCCACAAGAACCAATGAGGTTCATTCTCGTGCGTTACGCAGCATGTTTGAGCTTCCACAAGAACCAATGAGGTTAATTCTCGTGTTACGCAGCACGTTTGAGCTTCCGCAAGAACCAATGAGGTTCATTCTCGTGTGTCACGCAGCACGTTGGAGCTTCCGCAAGAACCAATGAGGTTCATTTTCGTGTGTTACGCAGCATGTTTGAGCTTCCACAAGAACCAATGAGGTATATTCTCGTGTTACGCAGCACGTTTGAGCTTCCGCAAGAACCAATAAGGTTCCTTATCGTGTGTAACGCAGCACGTTGGAGCTTCCGCAAGAACCAATGAGGTTAATTCTCGTGTGTTACGCAGCACGTTTGAGCTTCCGCAAGAACCAATGAGGTTCATTCTCATGTGTTACGCAGCACGTTTGAGCTTCCACAAGAACCAATGAGGTTCATTCTCATGCTCTCGTGTGTTACGCAGCACGTTGGAGCTTCAGCAAGAGCCAATGAGGTTCATTTTCGTGTGTTACGCAGCATGTTTGAGCTTCCACAAGAACCAATGAGGTTCATTCTCGTGTGTTACGCAGCACGTTGGAGCTTCCGCTAGAACCAATGAGGTTCATTCTCATGTTCTCGTGTGTTACGCAGCACGTTTGAGCTTCCGCAAGAACCAATGAGGTTCATTCTCATGTGTTACGCAGCACGTTTGAGCTTCCACAAGAACCAATGAGGTTCATTCTCGTGCGTTGCGCAGCATGTTTGAGCTTCCACAAGAACCAGTGAGGTTAATTCTCGTGTTACGCAGCACGTTTGAGCTTCCGCAAGAACCAATGAGGTTCATTTTCGTGTGTTACGCAGCATGTTTGAGCTTCCACAAGAACCAATGAGGTTCATTCTCGTGTTACGCAGCACGTTTGAGCTTCCGCAAGAACCAATAAGGTTCCTTATCGTGTGTTACGCAGCACGTTGGAGCTTCCGCAAGAACCAATGAGGTTCATTCTCGTGTGTTACGCAGCACGTTTGAGCTTCCGCAAGAACCAATGAGGTTCATTCTCATGTGTTACGCAGCACGTTTGAGCTTCCACAAGAACCAATGAGGTTAATTCTCGTGTGTTACGCAGCACGTTTGAGCTTCCGCAAGAACCAATGAGGTTCATTCTCATGTGTTACGCAGCACGTTTGAGCTTCCACAAGAACCAATGAGGTTCATTCTCATGTGTTACGCAGCACGTTTGAGCTTCCGCAAGAACCAATGAGGTTAATTCTCGTGTGTTACGCAGCACGTTTGAGCTTCCGCAAGAACCAATGAGGTTCATTCTCGTGTGTTACGCAGCACGTTTGAGCTTCCACAAGAACCAATGAGGTTCATTCTCGTGTGTCACGCAGCATGTTTGAGCTTCCACAAGAACCAATGAGGTTCATTTTCGTGTTACGCAGCACGTTTGAGCTTCCGCAAGAACCAATAAGGTTCCTTATTGTGTGTTACGCAGCACGTTGGAGCTTCCGCAAGAACCAATGAGGTTAATTCTCGTGTGTTACGCAGCACGTTGGAGCTTCCGCAAGAACCAATGAGGTTAATTCTCGTGTGTTACGCAGCACGTTTGAGCTTCCGCAAGAACCAATGAGGTTCATTCTCATGTGTTACGCAGCACGTTTGAGCTTCCACAAGAACCAATGAGGTTCATTCTCATGCTCTCATGTGTTACGCAGCACGTTGGAGCTTCAGCAAAAGCCAATGAGGTTCATTTTCGTTTGTTACGCAGCATGTTTGAGCTTCCACAAGAACCAATGAGGTTAATTCTCGTGTTACGCAACATGTTGGAGCTTCCGCAAGAACCAGTGAGGTTCATTCTCGTGCGTTACGCAGCATGTTTGAGCTTCCACAAGAACCAATGAGGTTAATTCTCGTGTTACGCAGCACGTTTGAGCTTCCGCAAGAACCAATGAGGTTCATTCTCGTGTTATGCAACATGTTGGAGCTTCAGCAAGAACCAATGAGGTTCATTCTCGTGTGTTACGCAGCACGTTGGAGCTTCCGCAAGAACCAATGTGGTTCATTCTCGTGCGTTACGCAGCATGTTTGAGCTTCCACAAGAACCAATGAGGTTAATTCTCGTGTTACGCAGCACGTTTGAGCTTCCGCAAGAACCAATGAGGTTCATTCTCGTGTGTTACGCAGCACGTTTGAGCTTCCACAAGAACCAATGAGGTTCATTCTCGTGTGTTACGCAGCACGTTGGAGCTTCCGCTAGAGCCAATGAGGTTCATTCTCATGTTCTCGTGTGTTACGCAGCACGTTGGAGCTTCAGCAAGAGCCAATGAGGTTCATTTTCGTGTGTTACGCAGCATGTTTGAGCTTCCACAAGAACCAATGAGGTTAATTCTCGTGTTACGCAACATGTTGGACCTTCCGCAAGAACCAGTGAGGTTCATTCTCGTGTGTTACGCAGCATGTTTGAGCTTCCGCAAGAACCAATGAGGTTCATTCTCGTTACGCAGCACGTTTGAGCTTCCACAAGAACCAATGAGGTTCATTCTTGTGTTACGCAGCACGTTGGAGCTTCCGCAAGAACCAATGAGGTTCATTCTCATGTTACGCAGAACTTCTGCAAGAACCAATGAGGTTCGCTCTCACGTCTTATGCAGCACGTTTGCGCTTCCGCAAGAACCAATGAGGGTCAAAGCTCTCAGATTTCATCAAAAAGATCTTCATTTGTGTTCCGAAGATGAACCAAAGCCTTACGAGTTTGGAATGACATGAGGGTGAGTAATTAATGACAGAATTTTCATGTTTGGTTGAACTAACCTTTTAATGTAACCTTTTAATATAACATGGAGGTATTTACACATTAGTCACCATTAAGTAAAAACTGACCATTCTTGTTTTTTCATGGAATACTGCAGTATTTATTATAAATGATTTATTGTGCACAAAAAAAATTTTGTGCCCTCGAAATCTTTAATCAAAATAACTTTGCCTCCCTTTTGCAGCGACATCTCTTCTCTTTTCTGATGACGTGTTCACTGGTGCGAGGACGGGACAACCTGTCACTCACATGACATCACAAAGATCCAACGATCCAATCAATTCCCAATTGTCAAAATCAAGTCCTGCCCTATATTTATTGTATTCACTCAGATATATGTCTCAATAGGGAAGAAAAGACTATCGAAACTTTAGTTTCATGTCGACTTCAACTTTACCAAAATATCTCTATGAAGGAGAGGAACTGTGATAAATATTTAACCAAATAAGCAAGTCTCTTTTTAGTCTCTGCTTGATTTGAGCAAAACAAATAGACAAAGCCTCACATAGCCTAATAAAAGCAGTTACTTTTATTGCATTTTGTACACAGGCCATTTTAATGCAATTTTGTGCCGGTTGCAGATCATTCTTTTACGTAACAAATCAATTCATCAAAGCTGCATCTGTTATTTCACAACAGAGTAAACTGCTGCATGTTTCTGAAAGCAGGCGCAACGGTGCTCAAAGACAGCTGGGGTAAAGAGTAACAGAACGATGGACTGAATGTGACAGAAAGCCAGAGGAGAGCCACTGCATTTTAATATGAGCTAGACTGAGAAAAAGTTTCCTTTGATATTAACACTGCCCAATTTAACTCATTAGATTAACTAAATGTTTACTAGTGGTAAATTTAATTCAAATTGTTTTACTCTTAGCCTTAATTTTTTAAAGGCAAATAGAATAGAACAGCAGCAGCACAGTGAACATCAGTTTAAATCACAAAAGTACCAGATAATTAATACGCGCCTGTATGCTGGAGAATATAATAATATTCTTAATAACAGATTTTTTTATGTATAATAATAATAATAGTCTTTAATCCTAATTTATATTTAATCTATATTTATATCTATATTTAATCTATATATATATATATATATATATATATATATATATGATTTATATTTATAAATTAAATTCGGATCAAAGCTAAAGTCATTTGCTTGTCTGGTGAAATTTAAGTTCAGTAAGAAATATCACCTATTAAATGGGAAACACTGTCGACTGCACTAAAGTTATTGGCACCCGAAACCATTGATTCTCCAAACTGCTTATACAGTAAAACAGTGATAATGTGAAATTTTATTAATTTAAAAACTTTTTCTATTTTAATATATTTTTTAAATTCCTGTGATGGCAAAGCTGATTTTTTTAGCAGCCCTAATACATTTGCTTGGGAGAGCAACAACATTTCATGCTAAGGGTCAATGCTGGCATGATATGGGCTTGAGGTTTGGGCCCCAAATGGTTTTGTCCACAGGTTCCATGGTGGCCCAAATTAAATTAGCCCCATTCATATGAAACTGATGGACAAACCATTTAGGGCCCAAAATGCATACATTGGCCCCACCATGAAATGTTGGATGGGAGATAATGGGCCGCTACAATGAGTGATTATGAGGACTAGTTGCCATATTAGCAACTTGTTTGCAAAGGTTCAAATGAGGCTGTTAGCTGCAAAGAAGATATTGCTGCTAATACATTCACCCCATATTAAATATGCCATTTATCCTGACTATTTACTATAATCTACAACATGTACCAGAATAGTCAACACTTGCAAGACTAAACAGTCTTTGTGTAGTGAGAGCAACAGGGCAGACTATCTTGTTGCGCATAGATAGTTGCAAAAACAATTATGGTTACTGTGAAAAGCATGGTGCAGATTTGCCAGAACCATGTACAGATGATCAATGGCTCACATACATGACATTCCTCACAAACATTCCTCAAAAGCCTCATGTATCATATTTGATCATCATTTTTCTAAAAAAAAAAAAAAAAAAAAGAAAAGTTGCTTCAGTCCTTCAGTGTGTTCATCTTTAAATATTAACAACAATATAAATGGTATTCTTACATTTGCTTTATAAAAGGAAATGGAAGAAACAATGTATTTTTAAAGGATTAAACACATTTGGTCAAAATCTCATCATGTTAAAGATGAAGAGCATCACACAGGATATTTAAGACAGTATTGACTATGAGATAACAAACACTAGACTAAGACACTCTTCTCCACTCAGTAATTGTCTTACAGAGTTTTAGCACTAGAATTAATAATAACAATAATTTTAAAATCTCTCATTGTAATTGGGCCCCCCTGGACCTGCGAGCATAGGCACGCGCCTAGAATGGATAAATAAAACATTTTTTTAAACGTTTTGATGATGTTGATAATTCAAAGGCCTTAAAAATTTGCGTATCAAATATGATACAGTAGGAATTATAGAGTTAATCCACCACAGTGTGCGCCGTCCAACTGTGAAGGACGGTAAACGATGCAAAAAGCCCATAAACCGTAATCGTAAGTCTATGAAGGGAGTGAGCGATTAGAGATGCATAAAAAGAACAAGATCGAAACGACAGCTAGAATAGGGTGTTTTGCCCTCCTAAGCAATGTGCAGAACTGAAAAGGGGCCACATTACATTCCTCAAGTGAAATGATTTTTCAATTAGTGTGTGAACTGCACTTGAAAGAGGGGGGGAGTCTATCAGAGGAGGGGTCTCAGATTCAATCAGTTCAACTGCAGACGGACGGCACTATGTGAATGAGGGGGGTTTGGCGTCACCGCAAGGGAATGTCTCTCTCTCTCTCTCGCTCTCTCTCTTTCCTCCCCTTCCCCAGACGCCTGCCCCTGGAGCCAACGAGAGACACATTGTTTAGTCTAAATCCTGCTAGTGCAGGGCTACACACTCCAGACCCCCACCACACATGAAAAAAAACACAAACAAGAGGAAATGCGCAACGAAAAACAACAGTGAACTTCAAGAACAGAAAATCTGTGCGTTTGCTGCTTTATTTTGAAGTGTCACGCTACAGACAGCTGTATATACGTGATCCTTGCAGCATGAAACGCAGACGTAGCGCTGACATGACATGCAATACCGCACTGAGCAGAGCCACACACACGCAATGCACACATGCATTTGGTACACCCATACTGAACCGCTATCAGAGTACAAATCAAAAAAGTGGAAATGCTTGACAGAGTGAGACAGCCTACTCCCACTTCCTGCCCTCCCCCACAGACAGACGGGCAAATTCCTTAAGGCCGACAGCTCAGAGACGCAGACGCTAAAACATTACGCACAGGGCAACAAACACACCGCTGTGGGGGCACTACGGTGTGTTTCAAAGAAAATATCAGGAAATATCAAAGAGCGTCACGTCTGAGCTAATTTGCACTCGTTTTATTATACCGCAGAGATAATCATCTTTGCCCATCAAACGCTCAAATTAGAATGGCGGAAAACCTCAAAGGAAATTATATTAAAACCAGACGTTTGAAATTATATATTTGGGTAATTACAGAATGGGATCCAATGTAACACTGTGTATGTACACAGTGTAATATAATGTACCTTCTTTAAGTAAGAACAGCAGCACATACTTATAAAAAAGCTCTCTGGTACAGTGATGGTATTAGATGGCAATACTAGAGTAACACTTTCAAAATAGTGAAGTGTTGCACTTTAAGCCTGGCCGATAAAATACTAACATTTTAATTTTACTTAATTTATTTTAATGTACTAGGTGGGACAATTAAACAACTTTGGTTTAAAATTTAAAAGAAAATTTAGTTATTTAAAAGCTAACTTAGTAATACTACATTTTATTTAACAAATATTTAAATTTTTCACAACAGGTCCAGGACAAACAATAATTAGCAGCTGCGTATTCCCTGTTGAAGACACGTGTTATATACACCATGGTAATGAATGGTTACCATATTTTTCTACCATGGTATTTACATTGTATTCCAAGGTACTTTTAAGAATAAATTAACCTAATAAATGGACCTACATGGTATTGCAAGTAATGATATACACTACCTTTTAAAAGTTTGGGGTTAGTTGATTTTAAAAGAAATTAATACTTTCATTCATCAAAGAATCAAGGATGCATTAAATTGATCAAAAGTGACTGTAAAGACATTTTATGTTACAAAAGATTTCCATTTCAAATAAATGTTCTTTTGGAAACCTGAATAAAGTATCATGGTTTCTACAAAGATGTTTAAGCAGCACAACTGTTTTCAACATTGATAATAAATGTTTCTTGAGCATCAAATCAGCATATTAGAATGATTTCTGAAGGATCATGTGACACTGAAGACTGGAGTAATGATGCTGAAAATTCAGCTTTACCATCACAGGAATAAATTATATTTTAAAATATATTCAAATAGAAAACAGTTATTTTAAATTGTAATAATATTTTACACTATTACTGTTTTCACTGTGTTTTTGTGTGACCATACTTCTTTCAAAAACATAAAAAAGTAAAAAATGGTACTGTCATGGTGTATGTCCAAAAAAAGCATAACATTATCATGCAGCAACCGCCCACTATAAACATAGTAGCATGATTGCTAATATTATTTGCTCCTGTATTGTAAGTTACTTGTGTTCAAAGTCACATTGGATAAAAGCATGTAATGTAAAAATGTACATAACATTTTTTCCTCTTTTTATATAGAAAAAATTTAAACTGGCAAAGCCTGAGAAATTCTGCCACTGTATGTGAAATAAGCTGCTAGTTTGGCAGCAAGTTCAGATACTGTGTCCAAGATAAGACATAAGGTCAAGACACAGGCTTACTTGTGTTTCTAACATGGTGCACAGCCCATTATCCAGAAATTGATGCACAGTACTGGATGCTCCACAGAACGTCCTTGATCAAGAACACAATATCTCTTTTCATGGCCCAGCTAGAATCTCATACCACAGCCTGTCGTCTCTGAAAAGAGCCAATACTGTGTATGAACTATTGCCAGAGCCTTAATGGTCATGTTACACATATGTGAGTGTGTGTGTGTGAGTAATGAGTGCTGATGGGCTTAGCAGAGTGGCAAAAGATCCATAGCTTCATGCTCTCACAGCGGTCACAGACGGGGTAATGACTCTCACACACAGTACAGCCTCCCCTTCATCTTAATCTTTTCCATGCTCAACAAACCGTCCTCTCGCTGGTTTCTGAAAGGCCCAACCCCAACTGCGGCACACTGCAGTACTAAACTCCCTCAAGTGAGGCTAACTACCCATCCAGGGCCTAACTCAGATCTAAATCACTCTGGCAGCTCCTAACGGCTTTAAAATGAGCTTGTGATGAGTCCTCAAACCGGTTTACCAGCATGGTTGGACAAGACCACACTTTTAATTACCATGTCTGTCTCCATTGTAACCTCATTGTGTGGTCTTACCTCTGTAGTCACAACCGCAAACCTGAAATCGCATTCCTCGAGGGACCTGGCTGTGGGACAGATGATGGTGGAATATGTGACCCCAGTATGATCACTTTAACTAAGGAGAATCAGTATGGCGATAACACTCAACTGAAAGGAATTTGTCAAGAAGCTTTTGTTCTAGAGACGGACTACATGAAATGTGAATGTGTAATTTCTATTGATGTGCCCTGGGGGTTCAACCACAGGTGAAATTGAAAATCAAGGCTTAAGTTATGACTCATATTAAATTGTAAAACAAGTCTCTGAAATTTTAGCTCTTCCATTTCTCAAAAGCAATACTAGGTTATTTTCATGACCGGAAATTATCCGGATTAATATAATAGGAGATATTTTGTAGATGCGCTTGATGCATTCAAAGACAAAAACAGTCAAAATACTGACAAAACAGAACATTAACAACAAAGTACCATGATAATACCAACATTTTGGACCATTATTCTTTGAAGTACCATGTAAAAACCATAGTATTTGAATATGGTAAACAACCAGTACTATGGATCATGGTATTACCATCTGAGACATCACTGTACCATAGAACCGTTACAGTACTGCCATCATAAATCACAAATTAAATGCATATGCTGTATAAAAATCCTGCATAATTTCCAATGTGAATATTAGAGAATCTAAGGATCTTGCTTTCCATTCAACTTTAAGCTGCACACATTAATGTTTGGGTTATATTTTGCTGGCTCTTATTCATTCCATTGGTCTTGGACATTATACTGACAAATCAACATTGACAAGCTTTTCCGTTTCTTATCAGAGCTGACTGGTTGACTTTTGTTGTATTCCTCTACATTGTACTGTTCAAAAGACTTGTGTTTTTGAAAGAAGTCGCGTCTGCTCACCAGGGCTGCATTTATTTGATCAAAAATACATTTTAAAACATTAATATTGTTGTGAAATATCATTACAATTTAAAATAACTAAAATAATAATTTATTTCTGTGATGATGCAAAGCTGAAATTTCAGCATCATTACTCCAGTCTTCAGTGTCACATGATCCTTCAGAAATCATTCTAATATGATAATTTGCTGCTCAAAAGAAACATTTATTATTATTATCAATGTTGAAAACAGTTGTGCTGCTTAAAATTTTTGTGGCAACCATAATACATATTTTTCAGGATTCTCTGATGAATAGACAATAATCATTTATTTCAAATACAAGTGGAAAAGTAAACAAACTATTTACAAATTGTTAATTTTATTTTTCACAGAACTCTTTTAGGGTGTGTTTACACTTGTCATGTTTGGTTCGATTAAAATAAACCCTGATGTGATTGCTCTGTTAGTGCGGGTCATTTGAATAAGTGTGAACGCTGCCATCTGAACCCTTGATCCGCTTTTAAACAAACTCTGGTGTGGATCAAATGAAATATGAATGGATATGAACACGGACCAAAGACATGTAAGCGAACCAAAAACAGGACATGATGTCACAAGGTTTGACCCTAAAAAGGACAGAATGCTGAAGCATACATGTTTTTTCTCATCATATCACAGTTCGGTACAGGCATCAGAACCAGGTCTCCTCACAGCAGATGTTTGTTTGTGTGTGTGACGAAGGGATTCCTGCCACTGTTTTAACTCTACACATTTTATAAGCTCTTCACGAGTTCTCAGCTGGCCAAAATACCATCATATGTAGGCTATGCACATACAATGAGCGCATTTAGCCCAGCACACAGCATTGTTTTGGATGTTCTGTAAGTTCCGTCGCAAAATATATGTAATAAAAGCCGACCAATCAGGTTGTGAATATATCCCTATGCCTTTAAGTTCAGAATCTTGCTTGTTGTTAAAATGGCCATGTGAACGCTAAGCGGACCAGGACTAAATGTTCCGGACCAAGCGAACCGAAACACAAGTGTGAACACACCCTAAAATTGCATGACACAGTAGGTCATGTGATCTTAACATGGCAGCCTCCATAAATGTACAACATTTTAAACATATTTGTCAAAAGTTCTAATTTCTTTAGGGGTAAAACATTATAAATGTGGACAAATGACTGGGTGCACCTTTAAAGAAGAGCACAACTGACACTTTCATAATTCCCTTCTCCTTCCATCCTCTTCCTAATCTATTGTACAAGTGGAGACAGAGACCGTTATCTCATCGAGGTCAAGGCTGAACCCAAAATACATTTTCAACTATGAGCAGTGCAGTTAGCTCACATAAAACAATAACTACCCAACAAAACTCTGTATGTCTAGTAATTAACGCTTAATTAGGGAAAGGCTTGAATGAATTCTTGCGTACAGCATAGGGAAATTTATTCATCCATCACACTCCTGCAATGTTCTAGGGACTTTTTAAGAGTCTCAAAACAATCAATGGTACAATAATCACATGCTTCTGTTCTGATGACTAACTGCATATAACAACAGGGTAAACAGGCTCTAATGGCCGACACACAGCATGGTCGATCTGATCCATATGAAAGTAAGAGACAAGAAACAGACATCAAAACACACTCTCTGATAATGATCCCCAGTCTGTGTGATTTATACACAAAATGGCCTTATTTTTAACTTGATGCAGCAACAGTCCAGTCAATTTTTGTCATTTTGTATTCCGAGTGCTACTGTATATGAGCAAGCCATCAGCCTAAAAAAACATCTGATTATGAAACCAACCATCTAGAAACTTTTCTTGTAAATGTCTTTCCAAATATCCCCAAAAGCACCTGCCTGTGTAACTAACCAATGCAGAGACAAAACACTTATTTAAGTCATTATACTGAAGAAGAAAAAAAAAAAAACAGGATTCACCATAAGACTAGGACTAATAATAATAGACTAATAGTAATAGACTGACTAGGTTGTGTTCATGACTGAAAACTATAAGTCTTGATTAATAACATTAATAACATGGTTATAATTATAATTACTATTGTACCAATAGGACCTACTTAGGCTTACAATGTTTTCGGGGGAATGCAGCTCAGTACTGAAGTAAAGACTGCACAAACTAATTAATCCATCAAAAAAATTAAAGCTAAAATTAATATGCAAATTCACTGATCTAGCTCTAATCCTTCTTTCTAAGTAGCACTAAAAGCACCTGCCTGTGTAACTGTTGATCAATTCAAAGTAAATCCACTTTAGTTTAACTAGACTAACACAGAGAAGGCACCCTTCAAGTTGATATTGAAACAAGACGCACCACAACACATCACTCAGTAATAGTGAACCAGCACGACAATCCTGACAGTTCACATTTGTACAGTAAACCGATTCAGTTCACTTCACATTACAGTGTTTATGCTGCAGCGCTGAGTGATTCTAATGAACAACACGCACATAATCTGCAAATAATATAACATGGACTCTGTAATATGGATACACATCATACACATAACAGTTAAATAGTTAAAATGTAGATCTGAAGCATATTTACCAGCCACAGCACTGAGCAGAAGCATTGAGAACAGCCCCAGTGACAGTACTGATGTTCGGTTTAGGATCCGCACTCTCATCCTGATGACAGTCCTGGTGCTTCTGAATGGGTTCAGCTCCAAAAAAAAAAAAGTTCCAGTAGATTTTCTTTTTTCCACCCTCTTCTCTATCGACCGAAGTTCAAGCTCATGTGCTCGGAGCGAATAGTCCGAAATGAGACGTGCACATATAGGTTTGGAGGCGATGCATGATTTTAGATGCCTGGGTTTCTTTGCTAAATAGATTATAAACGCATTTTCTCCATGCTGGTTCGGAGTTTGAGCGATTATACTTCATGCAATGTATGTGATCCACTTCCTCGCATGTCTTTAGCCTTTTTACGAGAGAGGGCTCAAACTGTGATCACGTCTTGGTTGTTATCGGCGTTTATAAACAAGATTTAGTTTCGATCTATTTGGTTCTGGTCCAGATGCTCGAGCAGTATCTCAATATGGGTCAGGTTTCTTCGTGTCAGTCCGCTTCAGTCGATGTTGAGCTTCACGAGCTGGCGACATGTCCGACATTTCCCGGCTTTATCCTATTTTATTCCTGCATTACCACTGAAATAATGTATCTGAAATGAAGTAAATCTAAGGCATAACGCGTCGAACCCATCGGTCGGTTCAAGCGGCCGAACAGAAGTGACATTGAGTCCGATCCAAAGCGACAGAGGCCTCTAAAACAGCACAGTGACTCTCAGTCGATGATGGTCGGTAAACTTATCTCCGGTCAGGGTCTGCTCGGGTAAATTAACGCATTTCTCCCGGTGTGGATGATTATCTCCCCGCGGATCGTGTTGAGCTCCCGCGGCTGCTCTCGGTAACTTCAGCTCCGCCTAGAGCAGAGCAGACAGATGAAGGGCAGCCAGTTCTCCTCCTCCTCCTCCTCCTCCACCCCCACCTCGCGCTCTCTCTCTCTCTCGCTCTCTCTCTCTCTCTCTCTCTCTCTCATTCTAAATTGTCTTTCTTTCTCTCCTTTCGCCCTTACAAATTTACCATGGTTACAATAGTTTACGCCAAAACACCATACTTGCTACAATTATAATTACTAACGGCTGAGGTAACTTGGTTTACACTAACAAAAATAGTTAGTGTAGGCTACAATAGCAATTAAACAACTTGTTTTAATTTTAGTAAAAACTTCCAAAAGGGCCACAGGATGACATGAACATCCTATGTAGGCTATTGTAAAACCCCACAAAAATCAGACGTAAAATCAAATCAAATATATTTTTCACCCTCGATGACTATAATGTTTTGTTGTTATTTTTTATTGTGGAACATACAGAATGATATTGAATCGACAGGTTAATAGGCTACATACCAATTTTTTGAATGAAAATGTTTGAAAACAAGCAACGTTTTAATAATTACGGTACAAATACCAGAGGATATGGGGGCCTTTGAATATTTGTGTTGGAAATGGAGTGTATTCGAGTCTAAAATGTTGACAGCCCATGTTTTTCATTGTTTTCACTCTTTTTATGCAATGATTACAAATCCATGTAATGAGTGTCGTGTATGTGTAATTACTCTATTTTTCTCTCTAACGCATGCTAATGTTTTTATTTATTTATTTATTTTAGAGTTAAATATGACCCGTTCATGTTTTCAGAAGTTGCACCGACATATGCATCTGAAATGTATTACAATACTGGCCAACATGTCAGATGACGTGACAGTGCATTTTATAAGCCAATGCTACTTGTAATTATATTGTATTTTGGGGGGAGGGAGGACTGCTTGCTTGTATTTTTATTGCGACGTTCGGTTGATACTATCAGTGATGTATATGTGGGCGACTTGAGGCCAGACGATCTTTCCATCCAAACAGCGCCCCCTGGTTACCGACACCCTACAGTTCATATGAGGTAAAGCAACAAGGCCTCACAGGACCTCGAGAACCTTTGAATAACATAACCCTAGTCATTAAAATCAAGTGCTCTGTAATTGATTTTAAGAAGTTGACTTTCAAAAGAAGCTGTTACAAATACCACACAGATTTGATTTGGTATATGTGTTGTAACAACTATGGTGAAAACACGTATTTATGCATTTGGCAGACGCTTTTATCCAAAGTAACTTGTATTCAGGGTATACATGTTATCAGTTTATGCATTCCAGTAAATCCAACTCAAGACCCTGGACTTAAATTTGGGCTATATTTGTGATTTGGTATTCTCAATATCAGAGATGTGAGGAAACAGATTCTGAATCATTCTGAAGTTTATTTGAAAATAAATGAAAAAAGAAATAGCATTACAATTACTGATTGCTTATATTGCACACATAATAACACTGACAGAATAGCTTTGAAAAGTATTGTAAAACGATCGCAAAGCTTTAAGCTATTAAATTATCTTCCTGTCAGGAAGAGACAGATGTAAACCTGAAATTCGCCATCTAAAATAGTTGCCTCTTTTAAGGTGATATTTTGTAGCTAATTAGAATTTTTAGAATGGTTTAAAACAAAAAGATTTACAAAATACATAAATATATGTAAAAGTAACCCTGAGTGTAAAATAAATCTTAGGCTCACGGATAGAATTACTGAATGTTAAGTGCAAACATATGGTTTTAAATGAACTATATAATAGTCATTACACATAAAGGAGTGTTTTATTTCTTTAGCTTTGGCTGAGAGAAAATCGGAGGTCTTCCTCTCTGATGCTCCTGTCCAGCCTCTGTGTCTCTGACTCCAGCACTGAAGGGACGGGCCGCTGAGAGACCGCAGCTAGAGAATCATTCAGATCCTGTCTCAGAGACATCAGACTCTGGCTGTTCTTCAGAGAGCGGTCTATGAACTCTGCCCTCTGCTGATGGTCCACAGCCAACATGAGACGAAGATGGTGAACCTAGGAAATTGGGTTTAGGTTTTAAGGCCATATTATATGCCAAAATACTAATGAACAGTTGAAGTGTTAAAGACTAACCTGCTCTTCTAGCTCACTGGCTCGGACTCTGAGTTGCTTCAGCTCTTCCTTGTCTGTATCATCTGACAGGTTCTATTCAACATGATATTTAGCTATTTTAGCTTTTTTACTGGCAATTAACACATGACAGACAATAGTTTGGCTTTTTCAAGTTGCAACAGTATTGATATTGTTAACTAAAAAGATTAAAAATACCGAAAGTTTTCAGTACTTAAAATAGAGCTGAAATCAAATTAAAAATATTAGATGAAAAACTTAAAATTAGAAATGTTGTCTTTGCAACTAACTGAAATAAAGAAGTTGAAGTACTAAACTAACAAACTAAAGCTGAAATAAAAGTAAATTAAAATAATAAATAATATTAATAATACTAGATATGTACATTTTCTGAAGAAAATGTGATTCATGCTTGCCGTGGCATAACTCGGCACTGGGCAAAGATGCTAACATGATTAGCATGTTGCTAGTGTGTTTTAGTTAGCATTTTTGACATGTTTTAACACTTAGCTAATTGCTGTTAGCATGTAGCTATTCACTGCTAGCATGTGTAGCATGTTGTAAGTGCTGTTTGCTAGTCAGAGTCAAAAGAGCCAACCCCCATGTTTCTATGATGTTCTGATGCAGAGATATAGGTCTTGCTAAAAGGTTGCTAGGGTACTCGGTTTGGTTGCTAGGGAGTGGCTTGGCAGCTGCTAATGATGATGATACTTCAGAGGCTGCTTGAAAGTTTGAATGATATAAACCATGCCTCAATGACATTCGGATTGAATATATCCCTCTTTGGGTTTGGGTTGCTAGAGTGCTTGGCAATGGTTGCTAGGGCATGGATAGGAAGTGTCGAAGGTGATTTGTGATTGGTTGTTTGCTGCCCCGAGTCAAACGAGCCCACCCTCATGTTTCTATGACACTTCTGTCCAAAGATATCCCTTTTGATCTCTTTGAATGGAAGTCTATGGAACTTGTTGTTAGGGTGTTCTAAATGGTTGCTAGGGCGTGGCATAATAGCTTCACGGTGATCCTGATTGGTTGCCTGAGTAAAATGAGCCTACCTCCTTGTCTCTATAACACTGTGATGCAAAGTCATGTTCAATACAAAATCCCTATGCAATTTACCATAGTAAGATAAACACATGCGCAATCCCCGTTTCATTGGCATTCCCTTCACCATAGTATGTCTATGGGGCAATTTAGGGCACCTCTTACGCCCCATGGGTAAAACTTACACCCCATTGCGAGGTATGTTCTTACAGAGCCTGCCAGCCTCTTCAAATGTGATAACCCAAATGTTTCTATGAAATCCTCGCTCAGAGCTATGACCCGTCCAAGTTCGTTGCAATGTTAAGTCTATGGGATGTTTCGCCCGCTATGCGAACACCAGACACCCGATCACTTATAAAAGTCACAGCACACATCTCCTCAATAAGCCGCATGATTTGACACCTCGTTCATGGGTCTATAACAAAAGGATGCGGGACGAGTTACACACCAAATATGTACGGAAGAAAAACAATAATAAGTAATAAGAAGTAAATAATAATTATAGGCAAGCACCACTAACAAATGACAAAAGCACAACAAAATTACAAAATCTTAAACTAAAATTAAAATGAAAACTGAAAATATGAAATTAAAAGCTAATTTAAAATATTAATAAATAGTTTATAAATAATACTAAAATAACACTGGTTGCTAAAGCTAACAAAATGATACTCTAATAAAAATAAAAATACATAAGGCTAACAAAAACAAAAATGGTCCCTTTTGTGACAATCCATCACACAGAAACACAACCAGAACAAAACACAAATGTATTGCAAATGTACTCTCTCCATCATACCAGAACTCCAGCTTCAGACTGTGACAGCTGATGCCTCAGTTTCCCCCTCTCCAGCTCAACCTGGTGATGGCCAAATAATTACAGTAGGTACATTAATCATGCTGAAATCATAATATATGGTCCCTTCGTGAGGTGTGCTCGTACCTGTGTCAATGTCTCTCTCAGGTGCTGTCGCTCAGCTCGTAGTCTCTCAATTTTCTTCTCCAGATGATTGTTTTTCTTCTGCAGAAGGTTCTGATCCACCTCCAGTTGTGCCACGGCCCGTTGCATGGCCGAAAGACGCTCCTGCACAGCAGAGTCTGTATCCACCTCATCTATGGACTGGGCCTTTGGTTCAAGCTCCTTCTCCTATTAATATTGCCCAAAAATAAAGTCAATAGAATCAATAGAAATAGATCAATAGAAAGTTCAAAAGAACAGCATTTATTTGAAATAGAAATCTTTTGTAACATTATAAATGTCTTTACTATAACTTTTGATCAATTTAATGCACCCTCAATGAATAAAAGTATTAATTTCTTTAAAAAACAAAACCTTACTGAGCTTTTGAATGCTAGTGTAAATGGTCAATTTAATATTTTTTTTTTCAGAATCACAATCCATGCTTAATTGAGAGTTCCTGACACTACTCTTAAAGGTGCCGTGGGTAATATTTATGAGGATCTATTGACAGAAATGCAATATAATATACATAACTATGTTTTCAGTGGAGTATAAAGACCTTACATAATGAACCGTTATGTTTTTATTACCTTAGAATGAGCCATTTCTATCTCCATACACCGCGGGTCCCCTTACAGTGAAATCGCCATTTTGCGCCGTCATGATTCTACAGTAGCCCTAAACGGACAAACTTCTCTACAGAGCGCTAGCTACTCTCTGCTGTCTCAGACGACATCTTTGTCCTGTGTCAGCCCCCGTAGCTTCTCTATGTGCTCCGAAAGGGAGGGGTGAGCGGTGGGTGATGCAATTCGCAACCTCACCGCTAGATGCCACTAAAATTTACACAGTGCACCTTTAATTGTATATGAGGTAATCAAAAAATTTATATTTAAAGGTGAATTTTAGAACACTTTTGCTCATAGAATACACAAATTATAGTTGATTGAAAATAGGTAACTGAAATCTTTAGCTTTTGCTGCATCCACACCAGTAGGTGTCAGTATAAAGTCCAAGGCCATATCAGCACAACTACACAAACATGTACCTTTAATTGTGATTATAATGCCAGGTTTTTTATGCTAGGTATTTTAACCTTGGGGATGTCTCTGCCTTACTGACCTGTGACATATCAGCATCTGCTCGGGTTCTGTTTTGCTCCTGCTGTCCCAGCCTCTCTTTATAGTAAATCAGAATGGCTTCAGTCTTCTCCAGAGCGAACCTGACCCGGTCCCTGTCTTTAGTCAGCTCCTCGGCTCGCTCCTTCAGAGCATATACTTCAACATCCTTCTCTCTAAGGAGTATGTCCCTCTCCTCCTTTTCTAAAAGGACAGCGGACACTTGTTCCTTTAGCATTTCCCATTCCTCATTCTCTGTTGGCCCAGTTTTTACGTTCTCATTTCTTATTGTGGAATGCAATCTGTCTATCTCAGTCTGCAGTGTCTGAGCCTTGGTCCTCAAGCTCTCTATTTCCTGTTCCTTTCTTGTAAGGTCCCTTCTAAGTGTGTCTGTCTCTAACAACAACTTGTCATGATGCTGATATTCAGCATTTATCTCCAGGAAGTCTGATAGAGTGCCATGGCCACTATCCATCTTTAGACCTTTGTTTTTCTTTTCAGATTCTCTAAGATTACGTATATCCTCTTCTATTTTGTTCACCATCTCTTGTTTCTCTTTCTCTAAGGTTTCCATTTTTTCCCTCAATATCTTAGTATCTCTTTTCTCATCTTCAAACTGATCCTGCAATCTAAGTCTTGCTGATTGTTCTTTATATGCCATTTCTCGAATACTCTCCAACTCAGTTTCTTTATCCTTCAGTCTCTCTGAGAAAAATTCTAGTTGTCTAACTTTCTGCTCCTCCGCTTGCTGGAATCTCTCGCTTTTTCTTTTCTCATTTTCATATCTCTCTTTCATCAATTCTATCTCCTTTTCCTTTTGCCTCAATGTTTTTCTGAGGGACTCCAATCCCTCTAACACATTTTGTTTCTCTTTATTTTCATTTTTGAGTTCCTCCCAATCTTTACTCTCTCTTATTCTGTCCTCTCTCAGTCTGTCAACTTCCTGTCTCAGCTCTCTGAATCTGTTGCTCAGTTCTTCTGCGTCTCTGGTCCTCTCTGCTGCCAAAGAGCTGAGTTCAGTCCTCTGATCTTCCAGGATGTCTATTCTAGCCCTCGCTCTGGTCAGCTCAGCCTGTCTCTGCTCCACTACGCTCTTCATAGCTGTCAATTCTTCTTCTAAGTTCTCCTGTCTTTGCTGCATTTGCTTCATCTCTCGCAACCCTTCTTCATTTTTCTTCTTAAGTTGTTCCTCTTGGAGTTGCAGGGCAGACTTAAGTTCCTGTTTTTGCTTCTCTAACATCTGGACTTTGAGTAGAAGATCTTTGGCTTCAATTTGTGCCACCCTAACTCCTTCCTCTCTGTTTCGGACCAACTCATCCTTCCTTTCCTGCATCATGGACCTGAGTCGCTCTCCCTCACGATGACTCTCTTCCAGCAATTCCTTCAGAGTAGCCATCTCCTGAAGCCCTGCAATCAGCCCCTCTCGCATCTTCTGGTTCTGTTCTTCTCTTTCCTGGATCATTGACCTTGTTTGTTCTTTGGTTTTAGACAGATTAACCACCTGTTCTTGTAAAGCATCCATCTGAGTAACTAGTGCTTCTTTCCTTTCATTTGCGTCATTCAGCAAAGAGCTTATTCTGTCCTTCTCTCGCCTCTCCCGAAACGTTTCATCTCTAAGAGCCTCAATCTCTCTCTCTTTTCTTCGAAGCTCTGCCGAGAGATGCTCTCTCTCCTCCTCCAGCTCTCTAATGCGAGCCCCAAGCTTCTCCACACGCCCCGCCTTTTCCTCCATCAAGATATGTTGACCTTTCTGAAGATCCTCAAGCCTGGCTCTCAGTCTTTCCCCTTCTATTTTTTCATCTCTCAGTTGGGTCTCCAGACGCCTCCTCTCATCTTCAATCTGACTTAAAGACCTCTTCAATCTTTGTTTCTCCTCTTCACTGTTTTCTGCCCTGGATTCAAGCACCTGTGCTTCCCCTCTGCTGTTTTGCAGCAGTTGTGACAACCTTCCCACTTCTTCCAATCGTTCATCCAGCTCTCCCTTCAGTGTCTTCACATCTTCGCTTTGCTCGCCTATAAGTTTCTTCAGTTCTTCAACAGTCTCCCTCTCTTGATCTAGCTCATGTTTGACCAATAGTAGCTCTTGGTTACAGTCCAGAAGTCTCTCCTCTTTTTCTTTGTGCTGACATTTTTCCTTCTCCAGTGTCATTTCAGTCTCTCGTAGACAGCTTGAGACTTCAAGGTTCCTCTGTTCGGCTTCATGCAGCTTTTCTCTCAGCCTTCTCATTGCTTCTTCCTCACGGTGGACTCTATCTCTTTCCTCTTTTTCTTTTTGTTGTAAACTTTTCTTCAATGCCTGTGCCTCCTCCTCAGTGTGTTGTAGGAGGGCACTTTGTCGTTCAAGGTCCTCTTGTTGCTCCATTCTTATCCTCCTGTCCTCCTTGATCTCCTGGTTCAGTTCATCAATCTTCAGTCTCAACTGCTTCAGCTCCATCTCCTTCTGAAGGAGCTCTTCTCTCAGTATCTGCTCCCTATCTCTTTCTTCGATCTCCTGTCTTTTCTTTCTCTCTTTCTCTTTTTCCTCCAAGCTCATCCGATCCCGTTCCATCTCGGCTAACTTGGCTTTGCACCTGTTCACCTCTTCGTGCTCTGCTTTGAGCTTCTGTTCAGACGTCTTCTGTTCTTGTGTAAGTTTTGCTTGTAATTCTTTTAGCTCACTATCTCTCTCTTCCACCCTTTCTAGTGTCGCCTGTTTTTCTCGAATCACTCCCTCCATTTTGGTATTAAGATCTTCTAATTCTCTTTTCATTTGTTTCTCCTGTTCCTTTACCTCTACTTGCTTCCTGTCCAGCTCTTTTTGTTTCTCCATCTCCCTCTCTTTCATCTGTGAGATTTGCTCCTTTAGAAGTTCAAGTTGTTCATCCTTCAGCTGAACATCAGTCTCTAGTTTTTCTATGAGTACGTCTAATGACTGAATTCTACCTTTGAGATCACCAATGTCCTCTTCTCTCTTTTGTACCTTTTCCTCTTTTTCTCTAAGAAGCTCTGTCAGTTCTGTTCTCTCTCTTTCAGCAACCCAATTTATGCTCTCCTTCACTTTTTCCATGTTGCCAGCCCGTCTCTTCCACCACTCTACATTGTCTTTCGCCTCTTTCAGTCTCAGTTCAAGTGTTCTCTTTTCTGTCGACAACGCATTTTGCAATTGTTCAACATCTTTATCTCTTTCTTCCACGAGTAATGAGATATGTTCTTTCTCTCTCATTAGTTCTTCAACTCTGGTTTTGAGCTCTATCAAGTCTTCATCTTTCTGTTCCAACTGTCTTTGCCACCTCATTTCTTTCTCCTTCTCTTGCTCATCTCTTTTCTTTTGTCGGTTTTCATTTTCTCTTATTTTCTCCATTTCTCTCTCTTTCAGTTTAGTGTTATGTTTCTCTAGGGTTTCTACTCTACTCTCCAAAGTCTCTTTCTCTTGTAACTCTATTTCCAGACTTTCAATTGTTCTCTCATGCGATTGGACTTTTAATTTTAACTCATCGATATCTTCTC
This sequence comes from Coreius guichenoti, assembly GCA_039654105.1. Classification (NCBI taxonomy): domain Eukaryota; kingdom Metazoa; phylum Chordata; class Actinopteri; order Cypriniformes; family Gobionidae; genus Coreius; species Coreius guichenoti. The sequence goes on along the minus strand of CM077172.1, from coordinate 27,949,857 downwards.
CTCTCTTTCGTATTTCATCCTCCTTCTTTTTCATTAGATCATACATCTTAGCCTTCTCTCTCTCTGTGATCTTGAGGTTCTGACTTTCTTTTCCCACTCTTTCTATATACTTCTCATTTAATTCTTCTTTCTCTCTCTGAACCTTGTTTTCTCTCTCCTTCCATCTCTCAATCTCATCACATGCTTCTCTCAGTCTCAGTTCGACTGTTTTCTGCTCTGCTGCTGATTTCATTTGTAGTTTCTCAAGTTCTGTGTTTCTTTTATCCAAGTGGTCTGAAAGCTCTTCTTTTTCTTTTAACAAACCATCAATCTTGTTCCTCAGTATCTCCACTTCTCCATCTTTCTGGCCAAGTTCTGCGTTCAGAGCTTCCCTCTCTTTTTGCCATCTTTCTTTCTCGGTTTTGCTCTCTTCCGCTTGTACTTTGTTTTTCTCCGTTTCTTGTTCAACGTCCCGCTGAATCCTCTTGCATTCCAGCCGCCAATTTTCTATCTCTCTTTCAGTCTTCCTTCTTTCCTCCATTGCTTCTTGGTTGTCCTGTTCTCTCTGTGTTGTCTCTCTCTTCAGGTCTGTTTGTAGACATTGAATCTCTCCTAAACAATTAAGAAAGAAAACTTTTACATTTTAATTACACACACAAATACAACAACATGTTAAATCATTAAAGAGAATAGCAAAGTTTGTTTTTTAATAAAACAATCTGACCTTGCAAGACATCTTTGGTCTGCGTGAGCGTGTCCACCTGTGTTTGTAGCTGACTGCATTGCACCTCCAGACCTGAGGCCTGTTCCTGAACCTGAGCAATCTGCTTCTGGAGACATGCCACCACACCTCTGAAGAGAGACAGCAGCAGGTTGGTAACTAATAGGGCATTGGTACAAAAAACGGTTCAAACTAAATAAATATTAATACTAATATTTATTTGAAATACATACGTAATCCGTTTGATCTATTTCTATTTTTTTGTTCAACCTATCCAGTTATACAGATATAACATAAAATATGAGTTGATGTTGATTTTAGAGGTAACCTATAACAAAATGTCCTCCTAAAGCACACACTGCCTCTTGAAAAGAACAGAATTCTGATCTGTTAGTATGTTGTTTTATAAGAGAGTCTTTTTTAAACAAATAAACAGACTATACCTGAGTTCCTCTTTGACTTGTGTGAGTTCCTCCTTTTCTCTCTCCAGTATACATACTGTGTCCTCTAGTCTCTGGCTCTCTCTCATTAGGTCGTCTCTCTCTCGTTCAGCTCTTCTCTGTTGCTCTGCTGCTTTGAGTAGTTCCGCCTGGACACTCTGCAGCTCCTTCAACATCGTACTGCACTGTTCAGTTAACTGACACACAAACACATCACTGTCCATGAGTGGACCCAAAACACAAAATGTATTCAAAAACAGGAGAATATGTGCATAGGATAATGTACAGTAAAACCCATTATCGCAAATTTTGCCCTATATGACCTCTCACCTCATATTGCACAGCTACTCAACAAAGAAATTAATGTACATGAAACACAGATTTATTTTTATTGTACAAACCCGATTCCAAAAAAGTTGGGACACTGTACAAATTGTGAATAAAAAAGGAATGCAATAATTTACAAATCTCATAAACTTAACACTATTTAACTCATAAACTATTCACAATAGAATATAGATAACATATCAAATGTTGAAAGTGAGACATTTTGAAATGTCATGCCAAATATTGGCTCATTTTGGATTTGATGAGAGCTACACATTCCAAAAAAGTTGGGACAGGTAGCAATAAGAGGCCGGAAAAGTTAAATGTACATATAAGGAACAGCTGGAGGACCAATTTGCAACTTATTAGGTCAATTGGCAACATGATTGGGTATAAAAAGAGCCTCTCAGAGTGGTAGTGTCTCTCAGAAGTCAAGATGGGCAGAGGATCACCAATTCCCCCAATGCTGCGGCGAAAAATAGTGGAGCAATATCAGAAAGGAGTTTCTCAGAGAAAAATTGCAAAGAGTTTGAAGTTATCATCATCTACAGTGCATAATATCATCCAAAGATTCAGAGAATCTGGAACAATCTCTGTGCGTAAGGGTCAAGGCCGGAAAACCATACTGGATGCCCGTGATCTTCGGGCCCTTAGACGGCACTGCATCACATACAGGAATGCTACTGTAATGGAAATCACAACATGGGCTCAGGAATACTTCCAGAAAACATTGTCGGTGAACACAATCCACCGTGCCATTCGCCGTTGACCTAAAACTCTATAGGTCAAAAAAGAAGCCATATCTAAACATGATCCAGAAGCGCAGGCGTTTTCTCTGGGCCAAGGTTCATTTAAAATGGACTGTGGCAAAGTGGAAAACTGTTCTGTGGTCAGACGAATCAAAATTTGAAGTTCTTTTTGGAAAACTGGGACGCCATGTCATCCGGACTAAAGAGGACAAGGACAACCCAAGTTGTCATCAGCGCTCAGTTCAGAAGCCTGCATCTCTGATGGTATGGGGTTGCATGAGTGCGTGTGGCATGGGCAGCTTACACATCTGGAAAGGCACCATCAATGCTGAAAGGTATATCCAAGTTCTAGAACAACATATGCTCCCATCCAGACGTCGTCTCTTTCAGGGAAGACCTTGCATTTTCCAACATGACAATGCCAGACCACATACTGCATCAATTACAACATCATGGCTGCGTAGAAGGATCCGGGTACTGAAATGGCCAGCCTGCAGTCCAGATCTTTCACCCATAGAAAACATTTGGCGCATCATAAAGAGGAAGATGCGACAAAGAAGACCTAAGACCGTTGAGCAACTAGAAGCCTGTATTAGACAAGAATGGGACAACATTCCTATTCCTAAACTTGAGCAACTTGTCTCCTCAGTCCCCAGACGTTTGCAGACTGTTATAAAAAGAAGAGGGGATGCCACACAGTGGTAAACATGGCCTTGTCCCAACTTTTTTTTGAGATGTGTTGATGCCATGAAATTTAAAATCAACTTATTTTCCCCTTAAAATGATAGATTTTCTCAGTTTAAACATTTGATATGTCATCTATGTTGTATTCTGAATAAAATATTGAAATTTGAAACTTCCACATCATTGCATTCTGTTTTTATTCACAATTTGTACAGTGTCCCAACTTTTTTGGAATCGGGTTTGTAATTATAAATACATTATTTTATCATTAGTGCATTTTTAGTAAATATTGAGTAAAAACATTAATTTAATTGGTCATATATATAGAAAGCGACAATTACTTGGAAGCTTGTCACCTTGCACCTAGTTAGAACACAGTATAATGTTTAGTTTTCAAAAAAGTACTTTTTCTGTTTTTTTAATAGAGTTGGCAAGCAGTCAATGTTGTCTGAGTTTCTCACCTCTGCAATCCTTTGTTCATCTTTCCTCTTCTCATCTGTGAAAGCAGTCATCTCCCTCTCTCTGTCCTCCCGATCCTTCTCTAGCTTATTTTCCAGCTCCCTCTCCCGGTCTCTGAGCTGCTGCAGAGTTTTCATATCAGTCTCTCTCCGTTCCCTGTAACACAGAGGGATCATCAACACAATTGCAGTAAAGCATCATTGGCTGTGAATAAACAGGGCCAGCATACTACAGCCAAATATAACAGCTGCTGAGATAAACTCAGACATTTATAGTGTCATCTAAAAGCCCCATGTATTCATTAGTATTCCTACCAAAATCCTACTAGCTCATTAGAGACCCGATTAGCTGTTATTTAGTCACAGGCACACTTCATCTAGAGATTTCAAGCTGCCTATTATACAAACACCTTTTATTCAGCCTTGTGCATAACAAGCAGGTAAAGGTTGGGGGTAGGCAATATAAACAAGTATTTATATCAAGATATTCTTAGTTTAGTAATATAAATATTTACTTAAAAAAAGGGATTCAAGCTAAAATGAGTTTCTTTATTTGATCAAAAAACTGTAATATTGTGAATTAGTATTACAATTTAAAATAACTGTTTCTATTTGAATATATTTTAAAATATAATTTATTTATGTGATGATATAAAACAGCATTTATTTGAAATAGAAAAATTTTGCAACAACGTAAAAGTCTTTATTGTCACTTTTTATCAATTGAATGCGTCCTTGCTGAATAAAAGTATATATTTCCTTAAAAGAAAAACAAATACACTGTAGAAATGTCCATGACTTTTACATTTTGCTTTTTCCTACTCAGCAGACTTTATAATACACCTATAGCTTTTTCATCAGCTGACTTGACTTGATTTTTAAATTTCACAATGTCGCACCTTAGTTCATTGGCCTCTAGAGATGCAGTCTTCACTTCCCTGCACAGACCCGCCATCTCTGCGTCAAATGCCTGGATCTGGGCCTGGGCTTCTGCCACCTCCGTCTCCAGCTAAGGGGTCAGGAAGACAAAAATCACACCTCTCATCCCTCCATCCCAAACTTGGCCCAACCAGCAACGCAATCTGGCGATGGATCAAGTAATTAAAGGCAAGAGGCATGTGACAGCTTGCGGGGATTTGGTCATGTCCCTAGGCAGTATAAGTGATCTATGCTAAAGATGGGCTAAACCCGCGTGCCAGACCTGCAGAGCACGAACACTGAGTTCTCTCTTGTCCTTGGCCAGAGCTTCATTTAAAGTAGCCATTTTCTCCAGGGTATCTCGACCTTCTGCCAGCTCTCTCTTGAGCTGGGTTTGACTGGAGGACAGGGCCAGTAATGACTCCCGTGCCTGGAAGGGTGGAGAGCAGGAAAACATCATAAAGGAACAACATAGAGGAATGATGGAAAAGTTTGGAAATACAGGATGTTAAACAACATAACTCATACAAAACTCCATGAGCTCATTTTAACAGGCAGGACTCAATGAGAAGTGTACGGTGGCTGAGAGAGCTCAACGCGCTGCAAATGAAGAAAACACATGCAAATAGAAAAAACACCAGCAAATAAAGAAAACATCTTCATCAGTTTGACAACACATGCGCTGCAAAAGTTCACAACACATGCAAATACAAAAACGCGCTGCAAATACTCACAACACATGCAAACAGAGAAACGCACTGCAAAAGTTCACAACACATGCAAATACAAAAACGCGCTGCAAAAGTTCACAACACATGCAAATACAGAAACGCGCTGCAAATACTCACAACACATGCAAATACAAAAACACGCTGCAAATACTCACAACACATGCAAATACAAAAACGCGCTGCAAAAGTTCACAACACATGCAAATACAGAAACGCGCTGCAAATACTCACAACACATGCAAATACAAAAACACGCTGCAAATACTCACAACACATGCAAATACAAAAACGCGCTGCAAAAGTTCACAACACATGCAAATACAAAAACACGCTGCAAATACTCACAACACATGCAAATACAAAAACGCGCTGCAAAAGTTCACAACACATGCAAATACAGAAACGCGCTGCAAATACTCACAACACATGCAAATACAAAAACACGCTGCAAATACTCACAACACATGCAAATACAAAAACGCGCTGCAAAAGTTCACAACACATGCAAATACAAAAACGCGCTGCAAATACTCACAACACATGCAAATACAAAAACGCACTGCAAAAGTTCACAACACATGCAAATACAGAAACGCGCTGCAAATACTCACAACACATGCAAATACAAAAACGCGCTGCAAAAGTTCACAACACATGCAAATACAAAAACGCGCTGCAAATACTCACAACACATGCAAATACAAAAACGCGCTGCAAAAGTTCACAACACATGCAAATACAAAAACGCGCTGCAAATACTCACAACACATGCAAATACAGAAACGCGCTGCAAATACTCACAACACATGCAAATACAGAAACGCGCTGCAAATACTCACAACACATGCAAATACAAAAACGCGCTGCAAAAGTTCACAACACATGCAAATACAGAAACGCACTGCAAAAGTTCACAACACATGCAAATACAAAAACGCGCTGCAAATACTCACAACACATGCAAATACAAAAACGCGCTGCAAAAGTTCACAACACATGCAAATACGCGCTGCAAATAGCACATACCAGGCCCGGCGATCTCAAGCCCCTTCTGCGATGATCTGAATGATGATGAGGCTACTTTTAAAATTAAATTAATATTTTAATTTGCCCTGCAATAATTTGTAGCGCATCACGCATAACCGACACGCTGTAATAAAATTAGCTAACTCTTCATTTAAAACAACAAAAAAAACAAAAAAAACAACTTAACACCTACATCTCTTCTCATTTTTTTAACTACGGGCCACAAGGGAAATATTAAGAAATAAATTAAGGTTAAATAGTGTTATCAGAACATGTTGAAGTAGAGCTCTCATCGCTGAGTTTTTAGTTTCACTTTCTGTGAATAATTGACTGGGATTTGAGACAAAATCAAGTAAATTATTAAAAAATATATTATTTATTATTAATAACTTATTAATAATATTTTTTAACGCAAACTAATACCCCCAGACCACAATGATAGTGTATAATGGAAAACCAACAAGTGACGTACCTGGCTGGGATCGCTGGCTGGGATCGTTCAATGTTTACTCTTCAGTGGTGTGCACCTGAAAGTTTTTTTTTTGTTTATCTTAACATTCTGATCGTATGTGCATGATGAGCAGGCCTATTTGCAACGCGTTTTTGCATGTGTTGTGAGTATTTGCAGCGCGTTTCTGTATTTGTATGTGTTGTGAACTTTTGCAGCGCATGTGTTGTCAAACTGATGAAGATGTTTTCTTTATTTGCTGGTGTTTTTTGTATTTGCATGTGTTTTCTTCAGTTGCAGCGCGTTGAGCTCTCTCAGCCACCGTAGAAGTGCCTGATTTAAGAGAATTTCGGGCCAGCTGAGACAACTGTCACATGATCCATGACTGCGCTGTCACTACATTCTGCATTCATTAATCATGTTTATGCCTTACAAACATATTAATAATTGTAATAATATTTCACATTATTATTTTTGATCAAATAAATGCAGCCTTTGTGAGTAGAAGAGACTTATCGAAAACATTAAAAACAATTATACTGGACACAAACTTTTGAACAGTAGTGTATATAGCTGGCTACCATAAGTGAGGTTTTGTCAAAATTGCGAGTATGATTTGTGACAGTCATGCCTCTCTCCACTGTAATAATATCAGTTTACCTTCAGTAAAGAATCTTTAGCATCAGCTGTCTCTTGCTCAGCTCGTGCTCTGTCCAGCTTCTCTCTCTCTAGTGCCCCCTGCAGGCTGTGCAGCTCCAGACGGGTGCGAGTCTCTCTCTCACACAGCTGAGCGGCCTCTAGCATTTCTGCCTCCATGCTGATTTACAAATACACTTCATTTACCAGCAAAATTTAGAATCATAAGCATGACTAAACAGTGCTCTAATGACAAATTCAGCATTACATTAAGAGGGGATTGATGGACAAGCGTACCGTTTCTGTCTCTCTCTCTCCAGCTGGATTCTCTCCTCCTCCTCCTTCTCTCTCTGTCGTCTCATATGTTCCATCTCCTGTCTCAGCTCCTCGGTGAGTCTCTCAGTCTCTTCCATCTGGCTGCGCAAACTAGTCACCATCTCCTTCTCACTGTCACACACATCACCTCCATAGATTACTCTTCTAAATTCAACCATGTCAGTTTACAGCAATTACAGTTTTACAGTTATGGCTGATACAGCGAAGCCAATAATTATTTGCAATGGCCTCTAGCAAAATTCAATATTATTTTGTCAAAATACTCTACCGTTCAAAAGTTTGGGGGGTTGGTAAGGTTTTGCAATGGCTTTGAAAGAAGTCTCTTATGCTCACCAAGTCTGCATTTATTTAATAAAAAATACAGTAAAAACAGTAATAATGTGAAATATTATTACAATTTAAAATAACTGTTTTATATTTTAATATATTTTAAATGTATTTTATTCTTGTGATGGTAAAGCTTAATTTTCAGCTTCATTACTCCAGTCTTCAGTGTCACATGATCCTTCAGAAATCATTCTAATATGCTAATTTTCTGGTCAAGAAACATTTCTTCTTATTATATTTATTATGTTGAAAACAGTTGTGCTGCTTATTTTTTTAATGGAAACCATGGTACATTTTTTTCAGGATTATTTGGTTAATAGAAAGTTCAAAAGAACAGCATTTATTTGAAATATAAATATTTTGTAACATTATAAATATATTTATTGTCACTTGATAAATTTAATATGTCCTTGCTGAATAAAAGTATTAATTTCTTTAAAATAATGGTACTGACCCCAAACTTTTGAACAGTAGTGTAAATTAAAAACAAAACATTAAATTCAATTGTTTTAATTTTAAATGCTCCAAGTGAACGTAGGTACTACAACATTATAATGTACAATATGAAAAATGCAGCTAATTTGACATTTAACAGTGTTATTACATTATAAGCATTTTTAAAGATTAACTTTAAGTAAAGGTTAAATCAACATTTAAATGTAAAATAAGAAAAATGAGCTTACACAATTAAATATAATAGCAACCAATAACGCTAAATAAAAATAATATCAGCTGAAACCCAATATGGTTCAAATATTTTGTAGATAACCAAAATAGATGTTATATTACAACTCAAATTTTTAAATAAATAAAAATAGTTAATCAATTAAAGTAACCCCTAAAGGTAGAATTTGGAAATATTAAAAGGTAAAAGTGTATTTGTATGAGTTATGATAATGAGATAATGAAGCATTTATCACCTGTTCAGTAGTTCCTGTGTGTGTTTCATCTGCAGTGCTCGCTGATCGGTCTGTTCCTGAAGCTCCGCCCTCTCACTCTCCAACTGCGTGATTCGCTGCTCCAGTGATTCTTTCTCTGTCCCAAGTCTACGCAAGCTCATTTGAGCATCCTGACGAAAAAAACCTGGCTTACTAAGAGGGCTTTGTGACAAGCCAAAAATGTCATTTTAAAGACCAAGTTATTACATTTGGATGAAAGATTAAGCTGCCATTGTTACTGTTTGGAAGACCAGGAACATGTATTAAAGGGGCTATATGTAGAATTCAGAAACCCTTGTTATTAGTGACACCGGTGGCCGTTAAGTGAACAACAGCCAACATGTAACACACAAGAGACTGAATGTGATTTTAGGCCCCGATATAATCATGGTGAAGTTTTTTTTATTCTTCTCTTAAAAGTAAAAAGAAGTTGGAAATACCTTTGCAGCGGCATAGTGTTAACGGACATCTCGATGCTGTCCACTAAACGCTGAGCGGCGTTTAGATGAGTTGTAAATGTGCTGCATGCTTTTCTCTTAATAACAAAATAAACAAGCAACAGTTAAGAAAGCAACTGATCACAGCAACGTGGATATGTTCCCTGCTGGCAATTCACCGGCATCATGTCGACAGATGAGGTAATTAAAATTACAGTTATGATATTTTGATTATAAAGTATATTTGAGACTATAGAATTTGTAGATCTGGCTATGTGAGACTATAGTTTAATTAATCCCTTTTCTTTGCATGACACATTGACATTACAGTACAGAATGGCTCTTTTGGAATTATCCTGAACATTGTATAAGCATCCATTTTGTGTGTGATTGAACAGAAGAGAAGCTCTCGAGAGCGTGTGTATACGTCACATCCTCATGATTTTCCCAGCAAAAAGTCTTTCACATAAAAATCAGTCTACAGGCTTTCATAGACAACCTAGGAAGTTGGGGAAGGTCTCATTTTTTAAAGGGATAGTTTACCCAAAAAATGAACATTTTGTCATCGAGTTTGTTCCAAACACAAAAGAAGATGTTTTGAAGAATGTTGGTAATCAAACAGTTGACGGTAGCCATTGACTTCCCTAGTACTGAATCGGGCAAACTGCTGCCAACGTGTGGAACACACCACAAAAACTTGTGTCCCGGTCGGGACAGGTTGGGAACAACTTGAGGGTGAGTAAATGATGACAATTTTTATTTTTGGGTGAACTATCCCTTCAAGTTTTGTTACAAGCAGTTTACACATTGGCAATAAAAAAAGCAATTAATACATGAATATTCTTACATATAGCCCCTTTAAAAAAGTAAATAGGGTCAATGCTGATGTCACATTGACCAACCTGTACTTCCTGTTGTCTCCATTGCAGGGCAGTCTCAGCTTGAGCAATGACAGAAAGGACAGAAGACAGTCCTTCACTAGACACATCATCTGCAGACAGAGAGCCAGACTGCCCAATCATCTGCTGAGAGCTGAGAACCCTCGACTGGACAAAAAGAGAGTGAACACATGAATTTATTCATGCTTCACTACTATAATCACAATTTATTTCCTGCTCCTATGCTGACTCACCAGTGTCCCGATAGCATGTCTGACAGACTCGAAGTTTCTCTCCATTTCTATCTGCCTCTGCCACTTTCTCTCTTGCTCTTGTTCTTTCTCCATCTCCTGCCTGTGTCTCCTCTCCATCTCTGCCTCCTGCTTCTCCCTTTCAGATTCAAATGTTTTTATTGTCATATTCAACTCTGTTATCCTGAAAAAAACACACAGTACAATATACTGAAACACTGTAATACATCTTGTAAATTGCAAGAACATCTTGTAACTTTATATCTAGATATTTTTTTTTAATAATGAAGGGAAAGAAATAATGATGATTCAAGATTTGAATCAGAATCAATTTATCACCAGCAAAATCACTGCAAATATATTGTGATTACTTGAAATAATGCAGTATGAAATTAATGTTGTGTGGACCCTCTAATGACCTGTTCCTGAGTTCCAGTGTCTCTGACTCGAAGTTGGCTTTTAATTCAGTCGACTTCCTCTCTTCATGATTCAGATCATCAAGAGACAGCGGCCCCTGGGTGGAGGAGAGGGGTTGCGCTGTAGTGGAGTGGGCTATATGGAAGTCATGGGGCAGCGTGGGAGCCGATCGAGGAGAAGCCCATACAGAGAGGAGAGATGAGGAGAGACGAGAGAACTCTGCTCTCAGCTCCCAAAGGTCTCTGCGGCACAAAAACACAACACATTCAATGGAGCATACAGAACACTAACATTCAAAAGTTTGGGGTCAGTAAGATTTTTCCTTTTTTTGGGAAAAAATAATACTTTTATTCAGCAAGGATGTATTAAATTGATTAAAAGTGACAGTAAAAATATGTATAATATTACAAAAGTTTTCTATTTCAAATAAATGCTGTTCTTTTGAAATGTATATTCATCAAAGAAACCTGAAAAAATGTATCAGGGTTTCTACAAAAATATTAAGCAGCACAACTGTTTTCAACATTGATAATAATAAGAAATGTTTCTTGAGCACCAAATCAGAATATTAGAATGATTTCTGAAGGATCATGTGACACTGAAGACTGGAGTAATGATGCTGAAAATTCAGCGTTGGCATCACAGGAATGAATTACATTTTAAAATATAATTAAAATAGAAAACAGTTATTTTAAATTGTAATAATATTTTACAATATTTGTATTTTTGATAAAATAAATGCAGCCTTGGTGAGCATAAGAGGCTTCTTTAAAAAACATTTTAAAAATCTTACCGACCCCAATGGTAGTGTATTTCAACTAGCATAATGCTATGTCCATATTTTTGTTTTTGAAAGAGTAATTCAGTTTTTCGGTATGTCCTCACTTGTCAGTAGCAGTCTTCAGAGAATGACACTGGCGTCTGAGCGTGACCACGCGTCCCCACAGAGTCATCAGCCTGGTCTGCTCCTTCCCTATGTGGCCTGTCAAAACCTGTATTCAAAATAATGGTACCATGTAATTAATAAAATATGAAATTAATAAAAACAATCTGTTCCATTAATAAAATATTGCTTATATTGCATAAATGAAAACCAGTAGATGCTCCTTTTGCATGTGACTGATCCTAAGGCTACAGTTTGTCAGAAACATGTGGCATACACTGATTGTACTACCACAAACACTCATCCATCTGTATCTGTCAGTGAAAAACAAAGCAACAAGTGCATATTTACAGAGCCTTTCTCTGCAAATTCAGTCTGAGGAAGAGAAATCACTGTGCCAGTCATAATTTTTACAGCTGCAGAGGTATGAGAAAATGCTGAATCAGTGTTTGATCCTTCACACCTCACAGACATTTGAGCAATACCAATTACTGCATGATAACAGCATTGTAAGCCAAATAAAATACATTCTAAAATGTTTGTCTTAAAATGTAATATGAAAAATGACTGGATGCAATATTTGAGGTTATTTTAAAAGACCTACCAAAGCACACATATTTTATCCTCTTGTAATATCTTTATACTCTGTGAAACACCTCTGAAACCCATCCACTAATGGAATCCACTAACACATACTCAACTTGTGTGTGACTGCCCAGTTGCTTGGTGACAATATACTGCAACACATTCCCTAATGTGCTGATAAAATCAGCTCAGAAAAACTGAGCCATTGCTAAGCAACTACTAAATGCGCATGAACTTGCTTGCAAGGCCACATTCACACTGCAAATTTCAAGAGCGACAACTGCATTTAATGCTGCACATTGGAATTACTGTAATTACAAGATGACAACTCAGAGATTTTGCTGCATTTACAGTGGGGAGAACAAGTATTTGATACACTGCCGATTTTGCAGGTTTGCCCACTTACAAAGCATGTAGAAGTCTGTAATTTTTATCATAGGTACTCTTCAACTGTGAGTGACGGAATCTAAAACAAAACTCCCGAAAATCACATTGTATGATTTTTAAGTAATTAATTTGCATTTTATTGCATGACATAAGTATTTGATACATCAGAAAAGCAGAACTTAATATGTGGTACAGAAACCTTTGTTTGCAATTACAGAGATCATACGTTTCCTGTAGTTCTTGACCAGGTTTGCACACACTGCAGCAGGGATTTTGGCCCACTCCTCCATACAGACCTTCTCCAGATCCTTCAGGTTTCGGGGGCCGTCGCTGGGCAATACGGACTTTCAGCTTCCTTCAAAGATTTTCTATTGGGTTCAGGTCTGGAGACTGGCTAGGCCACTCCAGGACCTTGAGATGCTTCTTACAGAGCCACTCCTTAGTTGCCCTGGCTGTGTGTTTCGGCTCGTTGTCATGCTGGAAGACCCAGCAACGACCCATCTTTAGTGGTCTTACTGAGGGAAGGAGGTTGTTGGCCAAGATCTTGCGATACATGGCCCCTTTCTATCCTCCCCTCAATACGGTGCAGTCGTCCTGTTCCCTTTGCAGAAAAGCATCCCCAAAGAATGATGTTTCCACCTCCATGCTTCACGGTTGGGATGGTGTTCTTGGGGTTGTACTCATCCTTCTTCCTCCAAACACGGCGAGTGGAGTTTTTGTCTCATCAGACAACATGACCTTCTCCCATTCCTCCTCTGGATCATCCAGATGGTCATTGGCAAACTTCAGACGGGCCTGGACATGCGCTGGCTTGAGCAGGGGGACCTTGCGTGCGCTGCAGGATTTTAATCCATGACGGCGTAGTGTGTTACTAATGGTTTTCTTTGAGACTGTGGTCCCAACTCTCTTCAGGTCATTGACCAGGTCCTGCCGTGTAGTTCTTGGCTGATCCCTCACCTTCCTCATGATCATTGATGCCCCACAAGGTGAGATCTTGCATGGTGCCCCAGACCGAGGGAGATTGACCGTCATCTTGAACTTCTTCCATTTTCGAATAATTGCGCCAACAGTTGTTGCCTTCTCACCTAGCTGCTTGCCTATTGTCCTGTAGCCCATCCCAGCCTTGTGCAGGTCTACAATTTTATCCCTGATGTCCTTACACAGCTCTCTGGTCTTGGCCATTGTGGAGAGGTTGGAGTCTGTTTGATTGAGTGTGTGGACAGGTGTCTTTTATACAGGTAACGAGTTCAAACAGGTGCAGTTAATACAGGTAATGAGTGGAGAACAGGAGGGCTTCTTTAAGAAAAACTAACAGGTCTGTGAGAGCCGGAATTCTTACTGGTTGGTAGGTGATCAAATACTTATGTCATGCAATAAAATGCAAATTAATTATTTAAGAATCATACAATGTGATTTTCTGGATTTTTGTTTTAGATTCCATCTCTCACAGTTGAAGTGTACCTATGATAAAAATTACAGACCTCTACATGCTTTGTAAGTATGAAAACCTGCAAAATCGTCAGTGTATCAAATACTTGTTCTCCCCACTGTACATCCTCAGAGAGGACACAGAAATTGTATGTTTCTATGGCAACACTCATACTGCCAAAAATGGACTGGCTTTGTGGTGACAACATAAAACCTCTTGCAAAATACTGTAGAATGAAAAAAGTGCACCTGGTAACGCTGGTTATAGTAAATGACAAACAGATCAGCAGTTGCTTCCAAACTAGTCTTGTGTAGCCAGACCTTCTGACTGAAGGCAGACGGTCTGGACTCTTTAGCAGCAAGAGGGTGTCTGACCGACATGTAAAGCAACCAATCACAGTTCGTATTGTTCCGCGTCATGTTTAGGGGTGTGAAAATGTAAAGTGTCCCCACAATAACAGACCGCTGTGCAATTCAATAAAGAATGTTGTGTAGGTTTACTGCAACAATGGCGCTGTGAACTTCACATACTTTTGAAAATCCAGCATTTAGCTGATCCTGATAAGCACTCATTGTCACAGATGTAAATAAGCTTTCTTTTTCCATGAGGGGGTTTGGCTTTGTTTCAAGGCGGACCGTTAAAGAACGCAACACAAGTGTCTCCCAGAAATTCTGGTGAATTCAATCAGATGACGACTTCAAAACTCCCAAAGCGTTTCCCATTTTGTGTGCCATATGCATCAGACGTTCAGCCATCGGTCCGTGGGTGTGATGTCTGAGGCTGAGACTACTTCCCAACTAACTTTAACAGTAGTTGAATCCGCTGCCATTTTGGTTGTTTTTACATTGTCACAAAGTTCAAAGCTGAGCTTATATAAACTATGAGTTTCCATTACAATAATTGTTAAAAAGCAGCTTAAAGAGAATAACAAGAAAAAACTGCATCAAAACTTTTTTATAGATTTACACACTTCAATGATGCTTCCAATTTAAAGCGATTTACAGTACATTATATATTTTATTAGTATGTGTGTTGACTTTGATCCTTGGGAATCCAACTCAAGATCTTTACTGACATACAGTACATATCCCAAATATGTAAATAGTATGTATAAAGATTTCTTCCTCACCTCTTTCTCTTTTTGCCAATCGATTTCTTTCTGCACCACCTCCTCCACCGCTTTAGACCAATCAGCTGTTAGTTTTCGCAGATCGTCCCTCAGGGCTTCATTAGCCTCTGTTGATTGGCTGAGCTGACTCCGCAGAAGAGCACTGACCTCTGAGAGCCCCAAACTTCTGCTCCAGTGAACAAACACTACTCAGTCACAGGAATTCAAGCACTGAAAACATAAAAATCTTTCTTACACAGCTCCCGCACCTCTGCTGTTCCTCCTCCAGCCTGATGAGGGTGCTCTCCAGCGTGTCACTGCGTTCATCCCGCAGCATCCTCTGTGAAATACACAGCGTTAATGTGATGCTCACAGCTCTCCAGGAAAACACTGAGGACTGTTGTTTGTCTCACCTCTCTGATCCTCAGCTCTCGCTCCTCGCTGATCGACTGCTGCTCCAGAGCCTGACAGCGAGTCCTGTACTCCAACACCTGACAAACACATGCATGAGCACATTAATTACCAGTGAGGGACTGTTTGGTACTAACTGAGATATGATTGGTTCTCTTAAATGGGTAGGCTAATGGGGCATTCACATATGCAGCGTTTTTTTATTACTGGAGCTTGCGGAGTGATTGTATTGCTGGTCGTAGTGTCTGTTCTAGATGCACTTTCATTATCAGTGGGCACAACTGGCCATAGCTTTTAAAAACATGATCACAAATGGGCTTTATTGTTGGTAAAATAAGATTTCTTTTTCAGTTTTGACAAGGAATCGGTTTTCTTGCTGCTAAAAAACATGAGGAAAGTGTTTGTACAAACCCGATTCCAAAAAAGTTGGGACACTGTACAAATTGTGAATAAAAAAGGAATGCAATAATTTACAAATCTCATAAACTTATATTGTATTCACAATAGAATATAGATACATATCAAATGTTGAAAGTGAGACATTTTGAAATGTCATGCCAAATATTGGCTCATTTTGGATTTGATGAGAGCTACACATTCCAAAAAAGTTGGGACAGGTAGCAATAAGAGGCCGGAAAAGTTAAATGTACATATAAGGAACAGCTGGAGGACCAATTTGCAACTTATTAGGTCAATTGGCAACATGATTGGGTATAAAAAGAGCCTCTCAGAGTGGCAGTGTCTCTCAGAAGTCAAGATGGGCAGAGGATCACCAATTCCCCCAATGCTGCGGCGAAAAATAGTGGAGCAATATCAGAAAGGAGTTTCTCAGAGAAAAATTGCAAAGAGTTTGAAGTTATCATCATCTACAGTGCATAATATCATCCAAAGATTCAGAGAATCTGGAACAATCTCTGTGCATAAGGGTCAAGGCCGGAAAACCATACTGGATGCCCGTGATCTTCGGGCCCTTAGACGGCACTGCATCACATACAGGAATGCTACTGTAATGGAAATCACAACATGGGCTCAGGAATACTTCCAGAAAACATTGTCGGTGAACACAATCCACCGTGCCATTCGCCGTTGACCTAAAACTCTATAGGTCAAAAAAGAAGCCATATCTAAACATGATCCAGAAGCGCAGGCGTTTTCTCTGGGCCAAGGTTCATTTAAAATGGACTGTGGCAAAGTGGAAAACTGTTCTGTGGTCAGACGAATCAAAATTTGAAGTTCTTTTTGGAAAACTGGGACGCCATGTCATCCGGACTAAAGAGGACAAGGACAACCCAAGTTGTCATCAGCGCTCAGTTCAGAAGCCTGCATCTCTGATGGTATGGGGTTGCATGAGTGCGTGTGGCATGGGCAGCTTACACATCTGGAAAGGCACCATCAATGCTGAAAGGTATATCCAAGTTCTAGAACAACATATGCTCCCATCCAGACGTCGTCTCTTTCAGGGAAGACCTTGCATTTTCCAACATGACAATGCCAGACCACATACTGCATCAATTACAACATCATGGCTGCGTAGAAGGATCCGGGTACTGAAATGGCCAGCCTGCAGTCCAGATCTTGCACCCATATAAAACATTTGGCGCATCATAAAGAGGAAGATGCGACAAAGAAGACCTAAGACAGTTGAGCAACTAGAAGCCTGTATTAGACAAGAATGGGACAACATTCCTATTCCTAAACTTGAGCAACTTGTCTCCTCAGTCCCCAGACGTTTGCAGACTGTTATAAAAAGAAGAGGGGATGCCACACAGTGGTAAACATGGCCTTGTCCCAACTTTTTTTGAGATGTGATGATGCCATGAAATTTAAAATCAATTTATTTTTCCCTTAAAATGATAGATTTTCTCAGTTTAAACATTTGATATGTCATCTATGTTGTATTCTGAATAAAATATTGAAATTTGAAACTTCCACATCATTGCATTCTGTTTTTATTCACAATTTGTACAGTGTCCCAACTTTTTTGGAATCGGGTTTGTATATAAATCACAGAAATGTATAATATCATGAACAAGATGACCGATTATCAATGCATGAATCTAATTAGAAAGGCAATAATTTTTAACACGGTTTTTAATACATCATATTTTTATTATATTACTATATGTGGGCAGTGTTAAATCATATAGAGCTGTGAAATACTGTAGCTCAGAGTAACAATTAAGGTTCACACTTTCTGACTAATGAATTTCAATGATTTTTTTTCTATGACTATTCCAATTTTTTCACAAATAGTATTTATAGCTGAAGAAATACTTTAAAACTGAGCTAACTAGAAAAACTGATATTGATTATATAAATTGTATTATTTTATAAATTATATTAATTTAGATTGATTTTTCCCAGCCTTCACTTTGGCGTTCACACTTTGGAAATTCTTTGATATAGAAAAAACTAGCTTTGAAAAACTACAAATCAAGAAAGTTCTTATTTTAATTCACCCCCAAACTTCTGAAATTCTAAAATTTAATTATTTTAATTATAATTATTTTAGTTACTTATTTTAATCTGTAAATTAAAAAGGGGAGAGGGCTTCAAATATTGTTGTGGACAGTGGGGTCAAAAAGGTAGAGAATCAAAATTAGAGTTAAACTTCTCTCAACTTTGCTGTTGCTCATGTCATGCTAAAGCACACTGTAAATGAATAACGTCCAGTCTCACTGTCACTGCAAATTGCTGTATGTGTGAATCCCCCTTAAATGTTTTAGATATAAAACTAGAATACAAGATCCACGATCTGAATCTAGAAAGATAAATCTCTACAAGGACCTTCAGCCATCAGTTATATGAAGGAATATTAAATGTGTGCATGAATTCAGACCTTGTTCTGAAGTTTATGGATGAGCAGAGCCTGTCTGGCTTCTCTCTCTCTGCCCTCTCTGAGCTTTCTCCGCCATTCTCTCTGCTCATCGTCCAGACGCACTGATAATGACAGAGACGGGTCCAGTGTCTGAGACAGCTACACAGCATGGGTACAAACACACAGAGAGATCATCAGTTAAGCATCAGTTCACTGATGGACCCCATACATCACTGACTCCCTCCTCCTCACCCTGTCAGTCAAAGCTTGAGCTCGAGACTCAAGCTCCTCCCTCTCCGCTGTGCTCTCTGCCAACTCATCCTGCAGACGTGATAACTCCGCCCTCAGCTCCGCCCTCTCCTGCTGCCATCCAATCAACAGTTCTGATTCCATACTCGGCCATCAGCTGTGGAACATAAAAACATTTATTTAGATGAAATGATTAAAGGTATCATGAAACACTACACTATTACCAAACAGCAACCTCCCGCGGTCTCTCTCAAAGCTAACACAGAAGTGACTTAAACTGCAATTCATCGACTGGCCGCTAGAGACAGGCTCCAAAAGGGAGTCAAATCTGTATCTCCCCCATGTAAAAAAAAAGATGTTTACAGCCTGGTACAAAAAGTGGTTTTGGTCTATACAGCTAATTTTGCTCTTCATGGCAACTGTGAGAGGGGTGAATTTTTTATAACTCTTCCGTTTAAATTATATTAAGCATTACATTTCTGCATAATTAAAGGTGTGGCCACTTGAGTGACAGGTGGATTGCCACTATGTCAAGCTAGGTGGGCGTGGTTTCAGAAACCAGGCACACTAGCTCCACCCACGTCCCACCTCTTTGCCCATTTTCAGTTATCCAGGAGTGACGCGCTGCCAAGATGGCGACGGCCGGCTCGGCCAACTTTAGGCTTCAAAAATTCTCTTCAGAAACCTACGGGTGACGTCATGGACATTACGTCCAAATTTTTTCGCAGTCTACGGATATTACACATACACAATAAGTAAAAAGAAATGTAGGATGTGAATGTAGGATATATTATCCATCGGTAATTGATTGGATTGTGAAAATTAGTCACTATAGGTTATTAGAGGGTAGAGCCTGAAAAACAAGAGGGTTTAGTGACAGCAATATTTCATATTTCAATAAGAGATTGATAAGACAACCTTTTTTAGTATTTGGAATAACATGCACTGATAATTTGCTCACAATAAATAGGATACATTTTGATTTCATCAGTGATCAAAGAACAATTAGCACAATGGCAATATACTAACACTAGTATCCTTATATTTATTATGAAGTGCTTTGCAGATCGCCTGTACATCTATCCAGCAGAAAAGGGCTGATAATATACACTCAGATTATCAGTTCTCTATTGGGACTCTATTGACTGTATATTGTAAGTTTGTATGATTAATATGCTAGCATTTGACCGCTTGGACAACTTAAAGCCTTTAGTTCATTTATTCAGGTTATGGGAGCACTTCGGAGTGATTTCACTGACTGATTCCGATATATGTGACATATTTATATCATACATATGTGTAAAGAAGAGTGTTCACTCACAATCACTGCGTACAGAGAGATTTAAACTGCTTTATTAAGTCTCTGTTAAAGTGCAAATATAATGTAACGTTAGTAGCTTACTTTTGAAAACACGGATTACTTCACTGTGTCCATTCACGTATTGCGGTGTGAAATAACACGCAAAACCTCGGATATGCGTGTTTTAATGTTGTTTTCTGCCTTCCTGCAGCATCCGGATTTGAAACTGTAAAGTCGAGTGTTTTGAATGAGCAGCCCGCGTGCGTCAATGCGCGTGCTGTGGACAGCGCCACTAGGCGACTCGGAGACGCGTTTACCATCTGTTTACTGAACATTTGGGGTGATATTATGCTGTATAACATGTATTCGAGGCTCTTCAAATTCACTCATTGGAAAACCAGTAGCTAAAA
Organism: Coreius guichenoti; assembly: GCA_039654105.1. Classification (NCBI taxonomy): domain Eukaryota; kingdom Metazoa; phylum Chordata; class Actinopteri; order Cypriniformes; family Gobionidae; genus Coreius; species Coreius guichenoti. The sequence continues at coordinate 27,929,576 of CM077172.1, read as the reverse complement.
AGATCTGCTATTAGGCAAAATGCTTGTTTTTCGATATCAAAATATGGATGACAATATTGAATAGGCTAAGTCTAGGGCAGGCTACACAATAACAAGTAGGCCTATGAATTTTTGGGGGTTTTTTACTATGAGGGTTTTTAGATGAATTCACCTTTAAAATAATATTATATTATTTTTTTAAAATAAGATAGGCCTGTAATAATTATTTTATAACATTTAATTAATTGTAAAAAATGTAATTGTTTTCCTTTTACTAAATTATCATTCCGTTGTTTGTTTGTTGAACTATATGAACTAGAGAGTATTGAGTCATAATATGAGATAGGTGTGTCATGTCATGACACTGGTTAGAACAATCTAATCTAGTTTAAGCGGATTAGCAAAGAGGCAGTTAGGACTTGATTTAAATAACATGCAGAGTTGCTGCACATTTCAAGTTGTTAATACTTGTACAGAAGGTCCTTTTTCAAGAGGTTTGAAAACAGAATTGAATGAAATTTTGACGCTCTCTGCTTTGTCTATCTGAAGACAATAGATTTGGTATAGAAATGGAGTCATTGTGATATTCTGTCCACTGCATTATATTTCTGGTGCAGCTCATCTGGCGGTTTTTTTTAAGACATGTTGATTCTCTAGTCCTGTTATCTTTTCCTCACGTATCTTTCTCTCTACCTCTCCTTCAACTTCCTAAAAAGTTTACTCATCCTGGACAGTGAAAAGCAAAAGGTGACTGCAAGAATTCGCAGAAAGAGGCGGCGCAGGGGAAGGTCAAGGCTGTCCAGTTGGATGGGTTTCCAACGCAAGAGTGCACACTATAGGCCAAGATGCACTTAGTGGATCTTGTGAGAATATCATCCGGCCACTGGACCAAGGTGTGTTTGCGTTTATAATGTGTTTTGAATTCTCTATTCAAACTGAAATCTCTATTCTCTATTCAGTCGGATCTTACATAATGACACACAACTATGCACAACTATACTATGACTTGAGACAAAAGCATGACTGGTTTGTAATGTTTTATTGTTATCATTCCCCATGAGTAAAAATAATAGCACTACGCTCATTTTGTATGGATCTATTAATTTATTCAAAAATACATTAAAAAATGCAATTAATACATACATTATTATGATCTTAATATACCTGTTTTATGATGAGAATGATTTTAATTTCTGAGATAAAATTCAGGGTGAAATTTTATGCGAGGACCCCTGAACACCCTCATGACTATGTGGCAATATTAGTTCAAGAAAATGTCATGTGGTATGAACTCCCCCAAAACTTAATGATATTTATGAATTAACAATTCATGATGTTTGTGAGAAAAAAAATATTATTAATGTGTACGTATTTAAGGTGTAGGAAAAATGTTTTTATGGATTTTTTTTTAACTTCATAGTTACACCAGATGACATTTTAAGGGTCATTAAATTTAAACATTTGTCAAAAATGGTAAACCAATTTTAAAACCATATGAAACCAATAGTGCATTTCTAAAAACACAGCATGCGTTTTAAACTAGATTTTTTTAAAAGTTTTTTATCGTGGATAATTTTATATGTAATTTGCCCAAAAATGCATTTCTGGTATTGTGCTGTAAAATAGTTGAGCTGTTTATGTAACTAAATTGTGTCAAAATGTCATCATCATGTGTCTTAATTTAAATCATACATTTGCAATAATTAATTTCCAAATTTGAAATTCTCAACGCATCATAAAATGAAGGAAAGGTGAATAAATGTTGCCCAGTGAATTATGGTGGGTCCATTCCATATAGCTCTTTCATAAATTATTTTTCACACAAAGCCACCTAGAGGACACAAGAAAGAAAAATGCAAGTCAGACAGGAAGCATAGTAAACTTTACATAGTAAACACTTTGCAATAAGGTTTTGTTTTAACATTAGTTAATTAATTAGTTAACATGAACTAACAATGAAAAATACTTTTTACTTAAAAACACTTACTATTAAAATCAAAAGTTGTATAAAACAAACATGAACTAACAATATCAGTTTTAACTAACATTAACAAAGATGAATAAATACTGTAACAAATGTATTGCTCATTGTTAGTTAATGTTAGTTATTGTAAAGTGTTACACTTTACTAAAAGTGAAATGACTGTAATATCTACCACAGTTATACAAGGTGTTTATTTTGTGAATATCCAGAAGACTTGGTCCGTCTCGCTGGCCAATGGGAATATAAGGGTCTGGTTTAGGGATGATGGTGGGTCCCCCATCCTCTGAGAAGGCATACCTGTGTGTGCATCAGTATTCATTTAACGGCTGACATTGCTGTTTTTTTTATTTATTTTTTATTGCCTCATTTAAAAGAGGCAAAATTGTTTGGTTTAAGGGAATGTTTAAACAACTATGAACTACATTTTTAATGCATTTCAGATTATCCACTAATAGTTTAGCAGAAGCATGCATACTGTACAGCAGATTTCCAATACTCACCTCCCATAGTGCATGACAGAACTGTAGTCATATGCTGTATTGAGGTTGTTTGTCTCATACTTCCTAAAGTTGTGCCTTTGATCTGAAAGGAACCATATACATTACTGTACTGAACACATCGGCTTCAATAATTACAGTGCTGGTTTCAATAACTTACTCTCTATGATGTTTTCCCACAGGATGGAAACATAGTGGTCACGATCAGAGCGGGACTGCTCGTGTACAAATCCCAGAGCATGCATTAGCTCATGGGACGCCACTCCTGACCACATACAGCCCGGAGACTGCAAAGACAGGGTCTGACTGCCTCCTATCATTCCCAGATATGACCAGCAGCTATGAGGACGACAGTGGATGACAATAATAATAGTAAATAAATAAATAAATGCTGTTCAAAATTTTGGGGTTTAAGAAAAAAATCTCTAATGGTCAAAATGTAATGTATTCCTGTGATGGCAAAGCTGAATTTTCAGCATCATTACTCCAGTCTTCGTTGTCGTATGATTCTTCAGAAATCATTCTAATATGATGATTTGGTGCTTAAGAAACATTTATTGGGCTATTATTTCAAATGTAAACAAATGTATTTCAAATGTTTCAAAAGAACAGCATTTATTTGAGATAGAAACGTCTTGTAACGCTATTAATATTTAATGTCACTTTTAAACAATTTATTGCATCCTTGCTGAATAAAATATAAATTTCTGTCAAAACAAAAATGTACTGACCACAAACATTTGAACACACACATACATATATATGTATAAAGTGTGTGTGTATATATATATATATATATATGACATTTTCATAAAAATAAATAATTTCAAAATTAAACAGTAAAAACAGATCCAAAGACTCTTTCAAAATTAGGATCAGACTGTGTAAGAGGAAATATTAAAGAGAACGTTAATAAAATATGACTGTGTATGACTGCAATGGACTCACCCAAATCTAGACTGGATATTAAGGAAGTTTGCTTGATGTGTGCGAGGCACAAACTTCACACATGTTGCAGAGGAAATGTCCAACATTCCTGTTTCTATGGTGATTCTGTCCATATCATCTGTTGAGACACAAATCTTATAATTTATTATTTCATACCAAAGACCTTGATTAAACTTTGACTGATAGTTTATCAAGAGTTTAATATAGAAATCTTACTCACCATATAGTGGGGACATGATGTAAGGTACATACACAAAACCATCAACAGATTTGGGCCAGCGGCAAGAATCTCCTAAACATGTGATGGCACTGCGGGATCCTGAACTCTCCCGTATGTCACCCTCCCGCAATGGAAAACCTCTAGACACTGGTGGAGGAAGATAACCACATGTTTCATGCTCAAGGAGTAATTCCTTGTAAATCTATGTTTGGATCTGTCATGCACATACGTTGGTTTGCTCTGAGTATCCTGTCCATGGCATTCATCTCCTCTGGGTCCACGTATTGCTCTGTTGAGTTTAGGAACGGTACGTCAATTCATTGTATAACAACCTAGACTGCTCTCCATGAAGTACCAGTTTACCTGAATATTCTTTCTTTGACCTCAGCCTCGTCTGATGGACTAATGAGGAGTTCTAATACAAAAGAAATAACATTTATTCGCAGATATATGAATAATATCAACATAACTCCAGTAGTATTCTTACCTGCACAGGTAAAGACCAGGACTCTAACACCAATCCCACAAAAATACCCACACAGAGCATCTTGGTGGTCACTTTTGAGTGCGTCCTGGTATTCTGGATGCCCCTGTTTTGCATGTAAACTAAACTAAAGTTAAGGCCCTTGGAGCAAGAATATATACACTCAGGGTAACACCCATCTTTACTCCAGGTTGCAAATGGAGGGTTAGCGTGACGTAGCGTATCATTATTTGATATTCATGTGTTTCCCTAATGAAAGGTTTGGAAAGCATTCATGTTGCTGTCAGTTAGTTCTTACTTGACACTTCAGCATTTTTAAGACTGATCACTACAATGGCGATTTGAAGTCTTGCTGATTCTTGTGTTATTCACTCTGACCAAGCACAACATGTGCATGTAGTGTTCAAACTCATCCTTATCTACTGTATAAACTTCATCTTAATAATCATTCGGGCAGTGTTTATATTCTACCAAAATGTGGTGCAGATAAACAAACCCTCACACTTTTCTTAAACTTATAATTTTTGCATTACTGCAAATAACAGTTTGTTTTAAATTCAGCTTGTGTAATTCATAGTGTTGATGCCTCCATACATATTTATTAGCTCTGAGATCATTTGACTCTGAACACTACTTTGAACATTTACTTAACTTGATTTACTTAACTTGAGACTCATTTGGAGATTATTTCCCCCACCTATAATAATGACTATTTTGCAATGCAATGAAAGCTTAAATGAAATATCAGAGAAAATATATTTATGGACGAGGTTTATTAATGAAGTGTTTAAAAAACAGAATAAGAAAGAATATAGAAATAATAACAGCATTTTACAGATTAAAGAATGTTCCTAATAATTACTTATTATATTGATTATCAAGCAATCTTCACAATCAGCCATTTTACTTTAAACATATAATGTTACAATGTTAAAATAAAAGAAGTAAAAGCATTAATGCATTAATAATGTCAGACTTTAGCCTTGTGATGGATCATCCGTTGTAAATGGATTTCATTACACATTACAGTTATACAGTTTATTAATCTTCATTATATCCAAGTCGCTGGGCCCAAACCTCTGTCCAATCTTCACATTCCAGTTCCTTTTTGGTACAATAGTAGGTTCACCGTCCTCAGAGAAGGCATACCTGAAATGACCAAGAATATAATTACATAATTGCAGTTTCTTATATCTCTGAGTTATCATTTCAAATGTATGTCGACATACCTTCCAAAGTGCATGATAGAGCCGTAGTCGTAGGGGGTGTCCAAGTTGTTTGTTTTAAACTTTTCAAAATTCCTCAGCCTGTCTATATTTATGAGCAGAAGAATGTGAGCGATAAAATTGACTTTTAAGTATATATGGAATATGCGAATGCTACTTTACCTTTCCATATATTGGACCACATGATGGTGACATACTTGTCCCGGTCGGCTCGGGATTGCTCATGCACAAAACCCAGGGCGTGCATTAGCTCATGGACGGTGACCCCTGACCCGGTGCAGTCGGGTGTCTGTAGAGAAATGGTTTGTCTACCACCACGTGCTCCCAGATATGACCAGCACCTACCGTATTGATCATAAAAAATGATGAGAATCACTCAGTACAATCATGCAGTATCTCAGGAAATAAACATGATGTTTATACCCTGTTTTGGGCTGAATGTCCAGGTAGTCCCTCTGGTGAGTTCTGGGCACGAAGCGCACGCAGGTGTCCTGTTCAATGAGCTCCATGCCTTTCTTAATGTTCTTTACCTCTGCTTCGCCTGTGCAGAGGAACAATCGAAACCAGATAACAAGAATTACTACTTAGTGACTCCTGTGGCACTGTATATGAAAATAAAAAAGTCTGCTTACTGTACACATGAGAGAGTGAGTATGCAATGTACACATTTCCATCCACAGATTTGGTCCACAGGCAGCTCCTGGCAAAACAGTTCTTCTGACTCCTACCCGATACAGCTATATCTCCTTCTCTGAGGTTGGTGCCATCCACGGAAACGACACCTATAGCAGAAGAATAAAGATTCTTTATTGGCATCTATGGTTTCATGAAGAACCTTTAACATCCATGTAACTTTTCCATTGCACAAAATGTTCTGTATAGTGGAAAAAAAAGTTCTTTAAAATTATTACATTGTTCTTCACACTAAGAAAAAAATGGTTATTTTAAGAACTGTTCACTGAAAGGTTCTTTGGGAACCAAAAATGGTTCCTTTTTGGAACCTTTATTTTTAAGAGATATTACAGTAAAACAGAAGCTAGAACATTCGCATCTTCACAGACTTAAACTGCAAAAGCTTTACCTTCATAGTCATTTACATCTATGATCTTGTCCATTGCAGTTTGATTGTTTTCTTCAATATCATCTGGGAAAGAGATAAAATGTAACGTAACTTAAAATCTAACGTAACTGTAAAAAATTTAATTGATTTTCAATGATTAATATAATACAATTTACCAGAGTAGCTTCTCCTTTGTCTTCTTGCTCCAACATTCGATTGAGAGGAAATCTGCAGAACAAATGTATCAAAATATGTTTTTTTATTAATAAAAACAACTCATACACTGACTCATGCAGTTACCTGAGCAGGCAGGGATAAACATGGTCCTGCTAAGAAGAAGAAGAAGAGGAAGATAAGCAGTGTGTACTCCATGAGTGCACTGAGGTTTGCTGTCTAGGTTCATGCTGCCTGCCATTTAAGTACTCTTCACCAGCTTCCTGTTACATAATGTGCACTCTCAGTTGCCAACCAAATGTTTGTTTTTCTTCTTTACGCTGTTTTTAATTGTCACATGCTCTTACACATACTTAACTACTATTTTCATTGTATAATATCGGTGTTTTTTATTTATTTCACCATCACAAAAAATTATTCCGCCCGAACAGGGACTTGAACCCTGGACCCTCAGATTAAAAGTCTGATGCTCTACCGACTGAGCTATCCGGGCTTCTTAATGTCTTTTTTCAGACGGAGATCACAAAAGTTCAAAGCAACTTTTGAACTTCGTAAATATAAATATATTTCATTGTTAACGTTTCAATTATTGTTCATGTTTGTATATTTCCCGCGCCACAATCATTCTGATGATCCGTTAATGTATTAGTCTCGTACAAATATCATGCAAAAAAATATATAGATCCAGAATAAACTTTAGCTTTGCGGAGTCATTTGCGTGTATATCGTATTTCACAGCCGCTTTGAACGTGGTTGATCATCCAATCAAATTTTACTCGGGAATTATCTGTTTAATTGCAGTTTGTGTGATGTAGAGGGATATGTGTGGTACAAATCCCAATTTGGTACGCTACGTGTGCGTCCTCCTGTGAGAGAAAACGCTGTAATGGAGACCCCACAAAATTCTTTAAACGTCACCTTTCAAGACGATACGGAAATACAGGTGAGCCTCGCGGCTACGCGTGTTAACTTTATCCACAGTAGTTAGTACGAACGCTACACGCGTTTGAGTGACTCACGTTTTGTTTTTTGCTGTCAGGATTTGTTAAAGCAACTCAAGGATGCCAAAACTGAACTACAGTTTACTAAAGACGAGGTGGAGCAAGTAAACAAAGACGTTAACAAATGGTAATTAATACTATACCATCATTATCTATCTGAAATAAAGACTCAGCATGTATGAGTTATTTATGACGTAAATATAGTAGGAAAATCATAGGATGCCACCATCATTTTACCTTAAATGAATAGTTCACCCAAAAATGAAAATTATCCCATAATTTACTCACCCTCAAGCTATGACATTCTTCTTTCAGACGAATACAATCTGAGTTATATTAAAAAATGTCCAGGCTAATCCAAGCATTATAATGGAAGCCCAAAATTTGAAGCTCAAAAAAAGTGCATCCATCCATTATAAAAGTAATCCATACGGCTCCAGGAGGTTAATAAAGGCCTTCTGAAGTGAATCGATATGCATATTTAAAAGTTTATAAATATCTAGCTTCCGCCATACCGTCTTCCGTATTCAATTTACAAAGAAAGTGAAACCCCTCTCGCAGTTCAAAACGCTTAAGCTACGTCTGACGTCATACGGCGCGCGAGTTACGCTTTTTTTAGTAAATTGAAGGTGGTCTGGTGGAACCTACATATTTTACGTGTTAAATATGGATATTTTTCTTAAACAAACCCATCGATTTGCTTCAGAAGGCCTTTATTAACCCCCTGGAGCCGTGTGGTTTTATAATGGATGGATGCACTTTTTTGAGGGTTCAAATTTTGGGCTGCCATTTACTGCCATTATAATGCTTGGATTAGCCAGGATATTTATTAATCTAACTCCCATTGTATTCGTCTGAAAGAAGAATGTCATATAGGCCTACACCTAGGATGGCTTGAGGGTGAGTACATTTTTGGGTGAACTAACCCTTTAAAGGTATAGTTTAGCCCAAAATGAAAATTCTGCCATAATTTACTGACCCTCAAGTTGTTCCAAACCTGTATAAATGTCTTTGTTCTAAGGAAGATAATTTCGAAAAATGTTTGTAACCAGACAGTTGATGGTAGCCATTGACTTTCATAGTATTTTTCTTCCATACTATGGAAGTCAATGGTGCCCCAGAACTGTTTGGTTACCCATATTGTTCAAAATATCTTCTTTTGTGTTCAGCAGAAGAAAGAAACTCCTACAGGTTTGGAACATATTGAGGGTGAGTACATTTTAATTTGAGGCTGAACTATCCCTTTAAGAACAAACCAAATAATTTAATACCGTACAGAATAACTTGGCCTATTTAAAATTTTATAATATAATAATTTATGAAGTAATTATTTAGCTACATGTATCAGGGTTTTAGGTGCCCTTCCTATCTCAGACATGAATCAGCTCCTATTAATATTACTTTAGCAGAGAGGAGATGGACCGAAGGATGATGATGATGGTCCAGATGGATGAAGGCCTCTGCAATTCACTGCTTGAACTGGACACTCTCATGCAGGAGAAGAAAAGTCTCGCCAATCAGTTAGAAGAATTCACTTTGTCTAGGTATGACCATCCAGTAACACTATTGTTTCTATTGTTCAGTTTGATCCTTCCAAAAGAATGTGTTATTGCTTGGATTAGTTTCTGATATAATAAAAGTTTTGTTCTCTTGTCCATAGAGGCATCTGATTCTTCAAAACCATTTTGTTACAGGACCGTGGAGTCAAAGCAAGCTGTTCTGAGAAGTTTGCGGGAGGAGGAAAGCATCCTACTGGAGCAGGAGCGTAATCTGAAGCTCAAAAGTGAGCAGCTGAGGAAAACACTGGTGGAAGCTTCTTCAAACATACAAGAAGGTACAGCTTGTCATAATCTCTAGAGTTCTGGAGTCTGCAGGTACTGAACTGGCAGAATAATGTGGTGTTGATATTCCACTGATCTCAATTTCCAGTTTCACAGGGTGAAAATCTAGGTAAACCAGGCTCATCCAGCCAGAGTAAGTCTACTGAAAAGCCAGTGAGAAAAAGAGGAGCACGGAAGTGAACACAACATCAAAAACTGCAACACAACATTTATTTTTGATATTTAGTAAAATTAAGCTGCAATAAAGATGTAAAACTATAGTGACTTTTTCCATCATGTATTTTGTTATTTCTAACTTCTTTTGTTGTTATTTCTAAGAATGCAGTTCAATTTGTTCTTTGAAGGTCATTGCTGAAAAGAAGTGTAATGATTCAAAAGATTGTCCTCTGGCAATGATGAATTCAAACAGATGTACTGAAGTTTTCAAACTTTAGCTTAGAGACACCTCTAGGGGGGCATTTCAAAGAAAAAATAAAATAATGTTAAGGTTAGGATGAAACAGAAGTCGTGATTTCTTCTTTTCTTCCCTATTGTGATGTACACTCACCTAAAGGATTATTAGGAACACCTGTTCAATTTCTCATTAATGCAATTATCTAATCAACCAATCACATGGCAGTTGCTTCAATGCATTTAGGGGTGTGGTCCTGGTCAAGACAATCTCCTGAACTCCAAACTGAATGTCAGAATGGGAAAGAAAGGTGATTTAAGCAATTTTGAGCGTGGCATGGTTGTTGGTGCCAGACAGGCCGGTCTGAGTATTTCACAATCTGCTCAGTTACTGGGATTTTCACGCACAACCATTTCTAGAGTTTACAAAGAATGGTGTGAAAAGGGAAAAACATCCAGTATGCGGCAGTCCTGTGGGCGAAAATGCCTTGTTGATGCTAGAGGTCAGAGGAGAATGGGCCGACTGATTCAAGCTGATAGAAGAGCAACTTTGACTGAAATAACCACTCGTTACAACCGAGGTATGCAGCAAAGCATTTGTGAAGCCACAACACGCACAACCTTGAGGCGGATGGGCTACAACAGCAGAAGACCCCACCGGGTACCACTCATCTCCACTACAAATAGGAAAAAGAGGCTACAATTTGCACGAGCTCACCAAAATTGGACAGTTGAAGACTGGAAAAATGTTGCCTGGTCTGATGAGTCTCGATTTCTGCTGAGACATTCAGATGGTAGAGTCAGAATTTGGCATAAACAGAATGAGAACATGGATCCATCATGCCTTGTTACCACTGTGCAGGCTGGTGGTGGTGGTGTAATGGTGTGGGGGATGTTTTCTTGGCACACTTTAGGCCCCTTAGTGCCAATTGGGCATCGTTTAAATGCCACGGCCTACATGAGCATTGTTTCTGACCATGTCCATCCCTTTATGACCACCATGTACCCATCCTCTGATGGCTACTTCCAGCAGGATAATGCACCATGTCACGAAGCTCAAATCATTTCAAATTGGTTTCTTGAACATGACAATGAGTTCACTGTACTAAAATGGCCCCCACAGTCACCAGATCTCAACCCAATAGAGCATCTTTGGGATGTGGTGGAACGGGAGCTTCGTGCCCTGGATGTGCATCCCACAAATCTCCATCAACTGCAAGATGCTATCCTATCAATATGGGCCAACATTTCTAAAGAATGCTTTCAGCACCTTGTTGAATCAATGCCACGTAGAATTAAGGCAGTTCTGAAGGCGAAAGGGGGTCAAACACAGTATTAGTATGGTGTTCCTAATAATCCTTTAGGTGAGTGTATATCTGAGTAAAACTGCTTGTCAAACAAGAAAAAATGTAGGGTGGGACTTGATTTTGTCCATCAGGAATTCATTGGATCGTTGGATGGTTGTGGTTTGCTATTGCTGTGATGCCATGTCACATCTTAATTTACTTGGCTCTGACAGTGACTCCCTTTTTAATAGTTTAAACTTTAAAAAAAAAAAAAATCCTGTTTAAACATACACACTCTTCTTTTTGACATCTTCTCATCGGACTTGATCTCCTCTGCGCTCTCTATCACTGGCACTGACGTCGGATCCCGCCTTCACTATCGATAGGGAATTGTGATTGGATGGTAATTTTGTTCTTCAAAATATACCAAGACGTGACTGACTACCTTTGATTAGGCTATTCTCGCATGATAGAAGACTTGCTCTATTGGTCAGCAATAAAGAAATTTTAAGAAAGATGAAATACAGGACAAAACGTTTTTTTCCTAATAAGTAAAAATAGAATTGAAATACAGGACGTTTGGTCACCCTACATGTGAGTGACAGGTTGTCCCGCCCTCAAGCTAGTAAACGTCATCAGAGTAGAGATTACGCTGCAAGAGGGAGGGGAAGTTATTTTGAATAAAGATTATGAGCGAACAAAAAAATGTATGTGCTTGGATAAATCATTTATAATAAAATAAATACTGCAATATTGCATAAAAAATAAAAATGGTCAATTTTGATTTCATGGTGACTTTAAAGTCATCATAATTTTTTTTTTTTTTTTTTTTTTAAACTCATGCTGTTCCAAACTGGTATGACTTTCTTCTGTGGAACATCCCCCCCCCCCCCCCCCCCCCCCACACACAACACTTTTTGACCTCAGAAAAGCATAAAAGTGATTCAAAACAGCTTTTGCCATGGTTGTATATTCTCATTCATAGCAAACATATGTGAGTGGCATATCTAAAATCTAAGGAGGAGAATGGGGTGGTGGTGTGATGCAACAAGACAGTTTGGATACTGGGAGCTGTCAGTTGCAGTTTAAATTATGTGGAAGGAGGAATAAGAGAAATCGGAGGATGAGTAAAAGATAATACATGGTGATTGACTGTAGTCTTTGAATGAATGTACCTCTTATGGTTCTACATAGCACCATTTGACAAAGGTTCTGTATAGCCCCTTTAAAGATAGGTGCTATTTAGCACTTAAAGTGGTTCCCCTATGATTACAAGCCAATGAACCACTTTTAGTGCTATTTAGCACCATTTTTATTTAGAGTGTATGAAAAATTAACTGAGCACGATATACTAACATTTCAATACAAATAAAATATTTTATAGATAATATCTAATAATTTCTTTTGGCTTTTGTAATTTGTAAAATGACAATATAAAAGTCAATTAATGTTGCCTTATCACACATACTATTTTTCTCAGCTATTTATTTAGTTATTTAACATTTATTTACATGAAAACATATTGCTACCGTAATATTTTAAGAAAACGGATACAAACACATGGATATCAGCATGGGGGTCCTTGGCATCAAGCATTTTGAAATAATTTGAACCATTTTAATCGATTTTAATGCACCGAGTTGTGGACGTTCGCACTATAGTTTTTTGACACTTGCCGGCCACCGTAGAAAAAACACGTGTGTAATATAATATGATTCATGTCAGCTTATTCGGACTGAAAATATAAAGTCACACCGTAGGGACCGATGTTTTTGCCAAAAAGGTAAATAAATAAATTTACTTTGATCCCATTTATTGTTAATTTAGCTGAATTTTAGAGACAGCAGCGCAGTGTTATCTTTCGCCGAATCAGGCTTTACTCTGGTAGATAAGCAGCTGTCAAACTGAGAGAAAATATGGACATTGCTTTGGTTTTATCAGTAGTCCCAGTTCTTCGGATGTTTGGTGTAACAGTTAATGACTAAAGGCCACTCACAATTTTTGTTCTGTGGTTTGCAAAACTCTTGCTGTCATGACGTGCCATCCCTTCCCTTTTACTCGTGTATTTAGGTGATAGTGGTTTATTCTGTCGACTGAACCATGGCATCCCCGGAGCTGCGGAGTGTGTTTTCGCTGTGTGCTGACCAGACAGTGACCGCAGGTTTGAGAGAAGTGTCTGGACTGCTGGGCGATTCCGAACCTCCCCAGCCCTGTGCTACAGCATCCAGTGAGGGTAAGAGAGTCAGAATGCTCTAATGAGACCACATACGGCTGCTGATCAGGTGTTTATATATATATATATATATATATATATATATATATATATATATATATATATATATATATATATATACACCATACACTTTGTAACTCTCACAGATGCTGGAGCAAGAAAGACTAATATACACCATACACTTTGTAACTCTCACAGATGCTGGAGCAAGAAAGACTGTATCTGCCGGAGAGGTGTCAGACAGGATGTTCTGCTTGTCCTGTCAGTGTCGTTTTGAGAGTCGTGAGGAGCAGGTAAACATCCTGATGAGTAATTAATTATACTGCCGACACCATCAGTTTAGGGTTGTAGTAAAAAAAAAGTGTTAAAGTTCCACGAATCATTTAGTCTCTTGTAAAAAAAAAAACCAACTTCTAGAAATCTTTGTTTTGTAGATAATTTCAGCCTTAGGTGTGCCATCTATTAATGCTCTTTTTATAAACTACTGTATACTTAAAGGGATAGTTCACCCAAAAATGAAAATTCATTAAGTCATTAATTACTCACCCTCAAGTTGTTCCAAAGTCCAAAAGACTTTCGTTCATCTTCGGAACACAAATTAAGATCTTTTTGATTAGATCTGAGAGATTTCTGTCCCTCCATAGACAGCTACGCAACTACCACTTTGACGCTTCAAAAAGTTCATAAAGAGATCGTGAAACTAATCCATATAAATTGAGCGGTTTAGTCCTAATTTTCTGAAGAGACTCGATCACTTTGTATGATTAACAGATTTAATGTAGGCTTTTATTCACATATAAACATTGATCAGCGAACATAAACAGAAGCTCAAACGAACCTGTGTAACACGAGAATGAATCTCTATACGATCTCTTTATGAACTTTTTGAAGCGTCAAAGTGGCAGTTGCATAGCTGTCAATGGAGGAACAGAAAGCTCTCAGATGTCATCAAAAAGATCTTCATTTGTGTTCCTAAGATGAACGAAAGTCTTACGGGGTGAGAAATTAATGACAGAATTTTCATTTTTGAGTTTGAAGGTATTGGAGGTATATAGTGCAACAGTGCCTGCCCAATTTCTTTCCATAGGGATTTTTACAAAGTTGTCATTAAACAGGTAAATACAGTAAGCCATGAACCAAACCAACCATCTACGAGGTGAATCACAACATTATAAGCTTTGATTTGAAGCAAGAAAGTATTTGAAAATAGGACAAATAGACAAAGGAATATATGCTATGTACTTAATGGCTTTAATGAGTGAAAGAACTACAATCCCAAGAAGCAATGTGAATGAAATAATCATATTAAAAACAATGGATAAATATCTAAATGAATTATTGGTTCATGGTTTTAAGCCAGTTGTTTATATCTTTTGCTGTAGTGTGTCAGTAGGAAATATCATTTTATATTTCCAAACATTCCTTTTGCCATTAATTGTAATAATCCAGTGAGATTTTTGTATACACAAGGAGTTTGACAATGATCCACACAGAGATCTGTCTGTGATCACATGAAGAAACAGAAAAAAACTAGGACAGACTAAATCCAGAATAACTACGTCAAAGTCTCCAAGACGCTTGAAGAAACCAACCTGCAAAACTACAGTACTGTGAAAAGTTTTAGGCACTTGTGTAAAAATGCTGTAAAGTGAGGATGCTTTCAAAAATAATGTCATAAATAGATTTTATTTATCAATTAACTTCTATTAACTAAATCAAATCAATATTTGGTGTGACCACCCTTTGTGTTTAAAACAGCTTTTGTCCCAGGTACACGGTTTCTCCAAGCATCTTAAAGACATTGCCACAGTTCTTCATGTAATCCCAGACAGACTCGATGATGGTGAGATCAGATCTACGTGTGGATCATACCAGCTGTTGTCAGACTCCTTGTGCATATAAAAATCTCACTGAATTATTACAATTAATGGCAAAAGGAATGCTTGGAAATGTAAACTAGTATTTCCTACTGACTTACTACTGCAAAAGATATAAATAACTGGTGTAGGGGATTTTACAATTAAAGACCCAGGGACCAGATATGATGATGAAGTCAGAATTCTAATCAATTGAAGAAAAATTTTACTGAAGAATAGTTTGCAGTTTCATCAGCAGAAGCCAGCTTCACACTCAGCAAGGGGTTTGAAGGGTGTCAGGTTGAATGATTCTGATTGGTTAAGGCACAGATAAACTTTGTCATTTTGTCATTCCAGTTTGTCATTCCACCTCCCCTGTGTGCCAGTTGTTCACCTTGTGAACGTCAGTAACAAGAGTGATACACAGATAAACAGCTTCTTCAAGGTTGTATTTGGTCTAGCTGTGACCTTTCGCAAAAAATACTGATAACATGTTCTTTCTCTTAGTAAGCGGTACGGACAATATTTGTCATTATTCTCTAGTGATTGAAGATGAAGTGTAAAGTAAATTCTTTAACTAAGAATTGGTCACGTAGGAGACCAACTGAAGTGACCCCAGTGACCTCGGATGTCTTGGTCAGCTAGAAGAGTAAATAAATGTTTTAACATATGTTAGGTGCCTCTCTCAAAAACATGGAGAGAGCACATTCCAGTAAACAGACATGTAATTCTATAACTAAGTACATCTCATAAGCCTGAAGAAGTCATTAAAATCATTTAAAATGTAGAAGGATAAATATTGATTAGTACCTTGATTATAACTCACTCATTACAAATCACTCAAAAGGAGCGGCAGTGGATTCCAGAATTTCTTCACTGTCACTGTCTTAAAAGCATTTTTTTTTTTGGTGAAAATACTAACGTGCCTGACTTTTGCACAGTACTACTGTATGTTTAGACATTTATTTACATGCTGAATTGCATTTGTTGTTGTTGTTTTTTTTTGCATATATTTCCTCCTCCCTCATGTTGTTCCAAACTCATGATTCTTAGTCTTCAGTGGAACATAAAAAGAAATGGGTTACACTTTATTTTAAGGTGTCATTGTTACAGTGTAATTATATATATAAGTACTGAATAATATTCATTAACAACATGTACTTACTATAAAGTTAGGGTAGGATTAGGATTTGGTTGAGGGTTAGTTGCCTGTAATTATGCATAATTTACTGTTATTACCATGGTAAGTACATGTGACATATGTAACAAAGACACTGTAAAATAAAGTGTTACCAAGAAATGTTAAGCATAGTGTTGATTCTGCTCTTTTCCATACAGGGAAAATGAATGGTGACCAAAAAGCACCCGTAAAAGTAACATACAAGTCATCCAAACTACTACTGTGCTATATTCCAAGACTTTTAAAGCCATATGATAGCTTTGTGTGAGGGATAGAAAGAAATGTAATATGTATGTTAATGCAGCCCCAATCTTTGATCAGATGGAGCATTACAAACTTGACTATCACCGCTTCAACCTGAGACAGCGGCTGGAAGGAAGATCAGTGGTCACAGTGGAGGAGTTTGAGAAGAAGACTGGGACAGGTAGATTCATGAATGCTCATATGACCTCAATGAGGAACTCTTTTATGTCATCCAGTTGCATAAGTGTAATCTTACCGTTTCCCTTTTGTCAACAGGCGATATTTCCAGCATTTCAGGTTCAGACTCAGACAGTGAGGATGAGGATCTTGGAGATGAAGTAGCCCCTGAGGAGAAAGACAGTGCTCTGGACACAGATCAGTCCCCATGTCGACGTTCCACCAAAATAGTCTTTCAAAACATGCAGGGACAGTACCTCTCATTGTATCGCTGTGTTCTGCAAAGCAAGAGAGTGAGTAAATGTAGCCATTTTGTTTGCCTTTATTGTTTAGGGCAGTTGAGTAAAAGCAGGAAGTGATAGGAGAGAGGAGAAAAAGGACCTCAATTATTTACAAACATTACCAATTTAACTTCAGTTTAGTTCAAATAAAGTTTACACTGTTTTTCCCAAAAAACTTTAAACAAGGAAGAGGTGAAAAAAATAAAAATTACAAATATATATTAATCATGCCACTTTCTTTCTGCATTTTGCTCTCTGATTGGTTGAAGCACATTACTCATACTAGATTATTTACTGGTGTCTGCGGCAATTTAAGAGCAAATTGTTTCACAGAACTGAAACCGTTGTTTGAAATTATGAACGTTATTTTCTATAGAGTGCTGCAGGGATGACATTTTTTTGTAGCCCAACCCAGAAGTTAGCATCACCCAGGTTCCCTTGACAAAAAGCCAATAGGGTTATTCCGTGGCAAATCTGACTAGTAGATGAGTTTACCTGTTTGACGTGATGTTTATTGTCCCCAACAACCTTTTTTTGTCCCGTTCAGCCACTTACTGGCAACCAGTAGAATAAAGTGTGAAAATATCTTAAGCATGTGTTAACCACAGAGCTTATTTCAGGCATTTAACCAAAAAACCCATTGACTTCAGGACAATGGAATGGGAAGTTCGAAAAGTTTTAGGACTACGTTGCAGCACTCTATTCTTTCTGTCTCATCTAAATCTGTAATCATATTCATACTCACAGGACAATGAAGAAGACTTGGTTTCCTCTTTACTGAAAATATCAAACAACACTATTTGGGTCATTCTGATGACTGGTGGTGGACACTTTGCTGGAGCGGTTTTTAAGGGGTCAGTGAAAAGTTCTAAAGTTGTTCTATAAATACAAATATTTTAGAGTTAATAAATGGCTATTGCCAAATTGATTTGTATAGAAAAGAGATTCTGCAGCATAAGACGTTCCATCGGTACACAGTGAGAGCGAAGCGAGGGACTGCGCAGGGACTGAGGGACTCTCAGAACCGCAGCCACGTGCCTAAATCTGCAGGGGCGGCCCTCAGGCGTTACAATGAGGCAGCACTGCACAAGGTACGATATGGACATATAAATGTCCATTTTGAATTTCCACCCTTTGCTATATATAAAAGCTTGAATAACACTGCCTGGCATAGCATTTATGAGTATGGAATTGTTATAGAGTGCAACAGTTGGGTTTCTGAAGTAATTTTTGTCATGTGGAAATTGATTTTTAACAATAACTTATAAACCTTTAAAGACAGCCCTACTGTGAGCTACGAGGTCGTTAATTGATGGTATTTGCTTCTGTTGAAGCTGTTAGCCTGCATTATTTCAACTTATTCTTAAAATAAATGTTTAACAGCAGAAATTGTGAATCATTACCCATGATGCTGTACAGAAAATTCCACCAAAGTCGCCACAATCAAAACCTGCCAAAAGAGCTCTTTAGCTCCGCCCACTAATCGAGTTGGTCTCCCTACGCTCTCAAAATACTTAAATATTTGTGTGCACATTTTGCAGTAAACTTAAAATATATAGTTTATATATACTGTATAAAATCAACATTTTTAAATGGGTAGTTTTATATTTCTCCTTTGTTTTTAATTAGATTATGGACACTGTTGCACTCTATTGATGTTATATGCCCTATTTTAACCAGGATATTCATGATCTTCTGGAAAGCTGGGCTGAGTATTTGAAGGAAACAAGTGCCATCTTCCTGCGAGCACCAAGTTATAACAAGACCATGTTTTTTGGAGGTCGTGAAGCACCATTGGACAAAAAAGATCAGAGAGTCCGCGTACTTCCTTTTGCCACACGTAGAGCAACATTTAGTGAAGTACAGCGAGTCTTTGATCTGCTCTCAACTCTACATGTTTATCGTACGTTGAGATTTACCACTATGTAATATATTTTTCTAAACAATCTTTTAATTTCTTACCTTTTAAAATGAATGTCTGTTAAATTTCAGAAAAAGACACCGAAATCTCCAGCATTCTCAGTCCATCGAAGAGAGTGTTGAAGAAGAAAACTCCTAAAACTGTTAGTCATTCGATCCCAAACACTAATGGTGCGTCTGAACACTTGACTGTGTCTTAAATGCTGTTTCTAAAAAAAATGCACTTATTTAAGGGCTCTTTTGTGCTCAGTGCCTGCAGGGGGAGAAGAGGGTGAAGTAGAAAGTTCAGGGAGTGAAGACTCAGGAACGCTAGAGATGGTGGAGGTGACACTGGGAACTCTGGACCTCCGAGAATATGAGGTACAGCTTAATAAGAAGAAAAGGAGGAAACGGAAAGAGAAAAGAGAAGGTAACAACCTTTGCAGAACAGATAAAGTAAAGATTTTTAGTAAAGATAGAAATTATATACATAATCTTTTGTCTTCAGACTCAAGCAACAAAGATGTAACTGAAGAAATGGCAGATAATGAAACTGTGGAAAAAGGTGAACTGAAAGGTGAAGGCGACTCTAAAGAAACTCAGAGGAAGTCAAAGAGCAGGAGGAAACCCAAAGGCAAAAAACATCAGCCAGAAGAAGGTAAAACACTGATATTGGAGCCGGAAGCCAACCCACAGTTGCCACAAAGCCTTTATGCCACAGAAACATGGCCCATTTAATCCTGAGGGTCAAAAGCTTGGGGCCAGAAAAAAAAATAATACTTTAATTTAGCAAGGATGCATTAAATTGTTCAAAAGTGACTGTAAAGGCATTTATAATGTTACTAAAGATTTCTATCACGGTTTCCACAAAAATATTAGCAGCACCACTGTTTTCAACATTGATAATAATACAAATATATTAAATTAAATTTATATTTATTTATATATTTATAATATTAATGTATCAAATAAATCCAGCCTTGGTGAGCATAAAGGACTTTTTTCAAAAACATTTAAAAAATCTTACTGACCCAAATATTTTGAACAGTAGTGTAAAACTAGATTTTGGTGCAAAAACATGACTGGCATTATAATATGAAATACCCCCTTTAAATTGAGAATTGCATGAATCAGTGTTCCTCCTGTCTTTTCAGATGAAGTGGATGAGTCTTGGGAATACAGTTTGAGGGACGCTCTCTACACTGCCTGTAAAACAGGAGACATCCAATCATTACGCTACCTCCTGCAACTACCAGAGGACCAGGAAGAGGAAAAGGATGTAGGAGAGAGAAAAACTGAAGAGAATCCTACCTCAAGGGTTTTGTGTCTTCTCAACAAGCCCATAGACTCAGCAGGCTATACTTTACTGCACGTGGCATCCGCAGCCGGACAGAAATCAGTTATCAAGTTGTTAATGGATGCAGGGAGTGATCCAGCTAATAAGTACACACATGCAAAATCACTATAATAATCAATTTGCAGCAATAAAAACGTACTGCATGAACACGTTTTCATGTGGTTAGACGGGTCATTCTAAATAGAAGCCTGTTTCTTTTTCAGGGATAAGAAAGGACAGACTCCATATGGCGTTGCTCCTGAAAAAGATACCCGAAACACGTTCAGAAAATACATGGCCGAACACCCTGATAAGTACGACTACACTAAAGCACAGGTAGACAAATTTATATTGTTATGATGACTAGCAGCACAAACAAATGTTAACATAATCTTCATAGGCATATCAAAAACAAAAAAACTAAACCTTTGTATTCATTTAAGGTCCAAGGCCACTAATTAAAATGATTGTTTTTCACTTAAAAAAATGTTTTAAAAACTTTTATAAAATGTTTTTACTAAAATTAAAGATACAAAAGTTTAATGTACATCATTACATTGTTTTGTTTTTTTCATACTAATGTCTCAGACCTCCACTGCATACAAAGGTTTATTAAAATTATTTAAAATGTACCCTTTTTCAGGTTTAAATTGGATTTTGAATATACAGCTGCTTTGTCTTTGCAACCCAAATGAATAAATCCACCACTTATTGCTGTATATTCTTTGCTTTAATGTGTTTAAGGTTCCTGGACCACTGACTGAAGAAATTGAGTCCAAAAAAGCAGAGAAGAAGAAAGCCCAAAAAGCAGCACGGAAACAGAGAGAGAAAGAGCAAAAGGAAGAGAAACTTAAGAAACAGCAAGAGGAGGAGGAAAAGAGGAGGTTCATGGCTCTTAGTGACAGAGAGAAGGTGACTACTTTCTTTCTTCCTCTTGCTGTAGCTCTTTGTTACATGGTTGACCTCTTGTCATTGGCTGATTGTCATATTTCTGATGTCATACAGCGAGCTCTGGCTGCAGAGAGGAGATTGGCTGAACATGTGGCCACATCTGGAGTAAAACTCACCAGTGTCACCACCATCAGGTATTATCTTTTCTTATCATGTAATCTCTCTATGGAGAAATAACTGTGTCCTTTAAGTTGTGTTTAAAGGAAAAGTTCATCATTACCATCATTAATGTTTTGATAGGAGATGCTTTCAGTGCGGAGAGTCGTTGCTGGGGAAGATTCCTTTTGAATATCTGGACTACTCTTTCTGTACACCTCGCTGTGTCCAAGCCCATCGCAAAGCCAATGCTGCTGCCCAGCCCTGACCTCTCACATCCTACCACACCGCATTAGAAGAGGGGAAGGAGTAGTGCCATATTGTGGCCAAATTTCACATGTTATGGGAGTTAACTGAATTTTACAGTAAATATATCATGGAACTCATAGTTGTCTTTGAAAATCACCAGACTATGACAGAAGGATTACTTGAAAATGGATTAGAGATTGATTAATAAATCATAAATGGGCAAATGATTTGAGTAAACACTGTCAGTGTGTCAAGTTTCTGTAATTTAACATTGTTTAACTCTGATATTGTTTTACTTTTCGACTCACTCTGGACACAGACCAACCACTGTGATTAAAAAAAAAAAAAAAGTTCTATATTTTTATCTATACTTGAAATGAGATATCAGTTTCTTAAAAATCATATTTCATTCAGAATTGTAAAGTGAAATCCTGGTGCGTTTTGTGTTTAAAAAATGCAAACTATGGAGGAATCCCTTCCACCAATACTTCCATTTGGATTGGCAGCAGTTTTAGATTGTACAAATACAGTCTTGCTTGAATCCAGTTTTGAAATCATTCTTTTGGTGTATTATTATTTCCAGACCAGTGATTTCTATAAAAAAAAAAGAAGATTGACGCCACAGAATGCTATAATCAAATTAAAACATCCCAGTGTTTTGTTTTTTTTTTAAACTTATTTTATGAATAATTTATTTCTGAGTGGCTACAATGCTTTTATCTTATTCAAAATATTTTACTTCATGCCTGCCGGACAAAAAGCTGAATATAGAGTTATGATTCTGAGATTTAAATAATCTTCTTTTGAAGCAGATTAACTTTAATGCACATCAAGGATTCTTAGATTTGTCATATAAAGTACTAAAATTCACTTCTGCATTGTGGAAAAATTTAGCATTTTCCATTTCTTAAGAAATCAACTGATCAGTAAATTGAGCAAATGTGGCAAATATTACAGTGTATTATCATGTATTATGATTTCTCTGTAATACTTGATAGATTTGAGCAGAGATGATGCAGATAACTGGTTTATCACATAACAGCAAGAGGCTTTTCAAAGGCACTAGTATGTTGTCATGTCTTCTGTCCAGTGTTGTTAAGCTGAGGCCGGTCCATAAACAGGATTCTGCTGTGTGATGGAGCTCTTTCCAGCTCCAGCACTGTGATGTTGTTTGGCTGAGTGGCACTAAGAAAAGGTCCAGGGACATACAGCGTCTGCTGGGGGCCCCTCTGGGGCCAATACCTTCCCAAGTTCACCCCATTTATCCATACCTGACCCTGAAAGAGAAAAACAGAATTATACAAAACTGGCACATAGTTAGTCAAATCTCAAACAATAACAAATACTAGATATTCTTCATTATATAAATAGTGTGCCTCACCTTAGTCCATCCATTAAGTTTTACAAAAGTGTCCCACGCAAGGCCTGTAGGCTTCAAGGTTCCTGAGTAGATCATTGGTCCGTCTCCTGCTTCCATCCCTGACCCTGAGTGAGCCGACTGTAGCCAGCCATTGGCTACTGCAGTGTCAATGTCCAATGGGTAGATCGACCAATCAGCGAGCACGTCATTTCCCAAAATGAGGTTACCCAAGAGACCCTGAAAAATAGAGAGGAAATAGACAATGTATCATTTTTAATTTCCTTTATTATTATTCGTTCTAAATTGAATTTTCTCAGATGGTTTAAGCAATCTTAGCAAATCCTTAATGTTATATTTAGTGTAACTTACCTTATTATCATTGATATAACTGCCAAAATTAACCCTGCCCATGTTCTCCACGAGTAAATCCAACTGATCCCCTTGACGTCCCGTAACGTTTATCACCAGTGCAGTGTCCCTCTCCATAAGCCCTTGATACACCTGCTCATAGACAAGCTTAGTTTCAATCTAAACTAATTGTTCTGGCAATCATTTGTCTTTCAAACAAAAATAACAGTTATGGTATAATACATTCATGTGCATTTATATAAATATTAAGGTATTATTAATTTAATTAATATAAATAGTCATATTGGAAAGTGCAACACTGGGTGATAAATATTTGTTGTGATGTTGCATTTGAAAATAAACATACTTTGGTTATATTAGATGTGTATTTTGTCTTATTTAACCGTAATCATGATGCACTGCTGCATCCTGTACACTTTATACCTGCAAACATCTGTATACAAACCACACTTGGGACTAATTAAACTATATTATTATAGTCTCATGTTCACTGTTTATTTTATTCAAACTTTTTATCCTAAGTACTGGGGTAATGCACAATGACTGAGTATAAGTATATTTCCCTCTGCACTTCCTGTAAAGTGATGTATCAATGCTCTTTCATTCTCTATGTTGTTTGCAATGGCTTTCGAACTGAACGTGTACTTCCTACGGATTAAAATCTCACTTAAAATGGCGGAATGCCCAGTGAAGCACACTTTGCATGGCACTTACTAGCTGCGTTTAACTCCACTTTTAGACACATGCCGCAAACTTCCCTAAGCACTTCCCCATTGGGGGAATCCCTGCCGCCATTCTGAAGTGTTTTCAACTTTGTCAAGTGGACGAAGGAAGTTTATTTGGACAGACCCTTGACCCCTCAATTTTGACCGCATGAGCGAGTCTACTCATATGAACACTTCAGGCAGATCCATAGACCACAATTCAACACAACTGTGACGTCACAACAGCAACTTGCAGTGCTTGCACTTAATTTACTCACAAGCAATCAAGGGCTTAGATCGTTCCATTTAAACCCATTGCAAGGGTTACCCCAGTAGTGGGCACTCGTGCAAAGTAAGTTGTGGCATACATCCGAGTGAATGAGGCGGAGGGAAGTTAGCGTGGGAAGGGCATAAAAAAAGTGAACTTAGTAATTAGTAGTAATTTAATTAACTAGTCATTTCAGTGGCTCATCTTCGTCACAATAGTCTTTGGCTTTATACCGACACCTACTGGCCTGGATGCATTAAAGGTAGGGTAGGCAATTTTGAAGAGGCTAGCAATAGCAAGCTAGCTTTGAAAACATGAGATCCCACCCCTCCTTCAGAGCGTCTCCAAAGCCACGCCTCTTCCAAAACACATGAACACAGCAGAGTCTGCAAAGCGTCACGACAGATGGTGTTAAATTACCTCATGTCTCAAAGCACATAACATTACAATAAGAGTTAACGTAAAGAATTTACAGAGCTCTTACTTGCACTACATGACTGCTGCAGATTAATTTAGGTGTTGATAATGTTGATATAAATATGAAACGCATTAATCCGAGGACATGAACAGCTCTGGGTACAACATCACGGGTTGCCAGCTCATAATTACGGTTATGACATGCCGTGAACACAGCATAAGCTCATTGTTTTGGTTCAGGAGGAACTGTAAAAGGCGACTGCTGTTTGTTTGTGGCGCTCGGTGACTGTCTGTCTGCAACTCTGCATAGCCTTACAGAACGCGCTGATGACGTGTGATGTCTGCGCGAGCAGGGTGTGCGGAGGTATGGAAATACATATGTTAACAGGCAGGACATTGTATCATTGCATTCGGACCAAAGATTTTTATTTCATATGATTTTGTCATATGATTTCAACATAATTCCCCATGTTACCCGTTAACCGCCCCATGTTATGTAGAATAAAGTCTTCATTTCATTTGAGCATACATTATTTTAAACATTTTTTCAAAATGATTATTCCTTTCTTCAAGTGTAAAAATGTTTTACTCTAGGAGTGCACCTTTAAAGGGATAGTTCAATTTCTTTTTTTTCTGCTGAACACAAAAAAATATATTTTGAACAGTTGATGGGCCTCATTGACTTACATGGTATTTTTTTTCCATACTATGGAAGTCAATAGGACCATCAACTGTTTGGTTACCCATATTTTTCAAAATATCTTCTTTTGTGCTCAGCACAAGAAAGAAATTCATATAGATCTGAACAACTTGAGGACGAGTAAATGATGACAGACCTTTCATTTTTTTCGGGTGAACTATCCCTTTAAGCTGCAAACAGTGTTTTTTGGTAATACACACTGTTGTAGTGTCTGACTAACCATGGCAAAAACAAAACATTGTGTTAGCGTGACCAAAACAAGTGGTCTGCTCACCCCATTCACAGAGACGTATGCACGATCATGGATGCCATTGAGGGGCGAGATGAGAGGGGTCGGCTCAGGAACATTCCGTGGCAGTGTCGTTCGGTAAAGCATGAAGCCATAGTACTGCACACAATTGACATAACACAAGCTCAGACCAGCTTTTACACTTATCCAAGACCAGCCTCCAAAGCCCAAACCATACATCCACATCTATAGCTATATTATGAGAAAATACAACATTTGCCTTTACTGGTTGGATAAACTCAACAACATAAAACATTATGAATTATAATTTAATTCATGGACTGTACTATGTTCTTTTAAATATCCTACCTGTTTAATCTCCTCAAACGTCAAAGGATATTGAGATCGTACTGGACCTTGAGGTGACAGCGTATCCAACAAGCTGCTAATGTTGCCAACCTATGAAAGAACACATGATTTGTATGGGCAAGAAATCATGCAAATTAATAAGGTTTTGCAATGTGATATATCCACACCTTCTGAAGTGTAACAAAGCCATAAGCGAGCTTTGGGGTGGCTGGTGGCAAGGGACCAACTGGAATATCACGAAACTGAAAACAAAAACACATTATTACTTCTACATATGAATAAACGTCTGTTTTGTTACTCGAAAGATGCTAGTTACAAATACTAGATAGTCTTGGTGAGCAGTATCAACATTTTATATTACAGAAATGTCTCACCATATTTGCTGGAAATAGAAAATAAAATGTTTATATATAAATTATGTTGTAATGTTTCAGATGATCCAGTGAACTAATGTAAATATCACATTTGATTATTTTCTCTTTTATTTGGAACCTGACGGATGCAAACAAATAGACATAATTATTCATAAATTCTTTGTCACTCTTACATGTGAATAACATACAAAAGTCTTTTCTACTGTAACACTACCATTCAACAGTTTGGCTTCATTTTTTTTCGTGAAAGTAATTAATACTTTTATTCAGCAAGGATGCATTAAAAGTGACATTAAAGAGATTTATAACCATACAAAAGTTTTCTATTTCAAGTAAATGCTGATCTTTTGAACTTTCTATTCATCAAAGAATCCTGAAAAAATGTATCAGTTTCCACAAAAATACTAAGCAGCACAGCTGTTTTCAACATTGAGCACCAAATCAGCATATTAGAATGACTTCTGAAGAATCATGTGACTCTGAAGACTGATAGAAAAAGAAAACAGTTATTTTAAATTGTAATATTTCACAATATTTTTGATTACTTGGTGAGCATAAGACACATACTGACCCCAAACTTTTGAACGATAATATATACAGTCATGTATTCCAGCCTATTTTCCCCTGTAAATTGGATTCCCCTGCCTATGTATTTCAACTATTTTCCCCTGTAAATTGGATACTGTCATACATGTATACAAGTACATTCAGAATGTACTATATGTACGTTCTTACATTCTTAATGACATCTCTGATGGCAAGCAGTTTGTCAGTGGGGTCTCCTGCCTCTGATAAAGGTGCATTGTAATCATAACTGGTCACCACAGACCGAAACCTGGTATCGTGGTCCGCTCCTATGAGTGATAACATTACAGGTGCACATTGAGACGACTGCATTACCAGATATTGTCATTGATATGGGAACAGGTGCACTGAGATAGCAGTTATACCATTCCAGTAGCCAAAGTTTGTTCCTCCCTCAAACATGTACCTGCGATTAGAAAAAAAAAAACCTTGAATTATCATGATGTAGTAGTTACACAATTGATCACCCACAATTTATGCATCAGTACAGCAAAGATTTAATATGAACTAGTTATTTGAATTTATATTAAAAAAACCGAATGGCTTTACACTTTACACAAAAATATTACTTACATGTTCACACTGGCACCCATGGACAACATTTCACCCAGTTTTTTGCTCACTTTGTCAGTGTCCACAGAAGCGTGTTTGTCACCCCAGTGATCCAACCAGCCTGTATAGAACTCAGAATTCACCTGAAATCACGACCCATGAATTAACTGCCACATTTTACAGCTCAAGAAATTGAAAAACAAACAATCAATACATGAATGTTCTCTCAAACATCTTATTTACCAGCGGGCCTTTAGGCTCAAACCTCCTTTGTCGAATGAAGGCTGTAGAGATATTGGTGTCTGAAAGGGAAAAAAAGTTGCCGTATTAATAGCATCACAAGGACTTTTCACATGCAAGCTTGAGTATTTACTATATTTTTTTAGGCAATACATTTTAGAGAGGTAGAGATTGAACAATATATATTTTTTAATAATCAGATATTGATTATTTTATGTTTAAGTGTCCATGGCTGATATGAAGCAACTTTTAAAAGTTTGAAACATTTATTTGAAAGTTTATTTTTTTTTGTATTTTTACACAATAATAAAAAAATCATTAGACATAACATCATATTATGCATGCTTTAATAATATTTATTTATTATAAATGTACTATTTTTATTAGTAGTAGTAGTAGTAGTAGTATTAATAATAATCATTATTATTGTTTAATAATTTAATTATATTTATTTATAAATAAATGTATATAGTGTATTGCATTTACTATATTACAATTTTTGTTCTATGAATTAAATTATAAATTAAGTTTTTAGCAATTTAAATATTTGACAATTTATTGTCGTCATTGTTTTGGGAATAAATCGCTCTCAATCTCTTGAGAATGAATTGCTGTTATGTAAAAGTCAAGTAATTTTTTGTAAACAGCAACATTATCTGAATAAGTTGGTCATTGTGAATTGGTAAAAAAATATCTATCATCTTATCAAATTGATTTACAATGAATTCTAGAACTGAAATTCTTGTTTATGGCATTACACTGGATATGCATTAGTGACAGAGACTAAAAATCTAGTTAAAATGTCTTAAAAAATACTGCAAGTCAGTACAATTTAGACAGAACTGCCCTCATTCTGCCTTACCTGTGCCAAAGTCTATAGTGGCGTACAGACCCTCAAGTGTGCCACAGCTCATCTCTTTATCCGTGTTCCCATCTGTAGTAAAGAGAATGACGTCCTCCCCCAGGAACAAACGGAACAGAGTGTGAAGATGCCGCATGTAGTTATAATCACAAGCGAAGTAGCTGCCATATTCATTCTCCACCTGATAAAAGAGTAAACATGCACAAAACATACAGACAACATACAGACAACAGTCATACTTGTCTATACACTGTAAAGCACTGTTTACATGTCAACACCAAACATAATTACTGTGTACGGGCTCTCAGTCCTACAAAACATGAGCATCAATCCCTGTAATAAGTTCTTTGTTATTATGCGCAATTGCTTACTCACTAAATATTATTTTAAATTTTTCTGTGGGTGGAGCAGCATAGTAGTTAAATATCTCAGCTGGTAACAAAATATTTGTAGGTTCTAACCCAGCTGTCAACATTGTATCCTTGAGAATGTCACACCAGGTTCATCCAGGGGGACTGACCCATTAATTTGGGGACTATACTGTACCTTGCATTGGACAAATGTGTCTTGTAATACTTGTATATTTGCATACTAAATGCTAGCTCTACATTGTACCTGCACACTGATAATATTTCCTCCATTCTGATAAAGCCATGGTTTCATCTTAGTGAGCAGCACGGCCAACCAGTTGCTCGCTGCCTGTAAATACTCTGAAAGAGACAAACACTGGCATTAAAGACAGGCTTGACCCTATGTGAAGTCATGTCTCATGCAGAAGTTACACATACCTGTGTCAGCTGAACGAAGGATAATGTTTGGCTTTTGTAGCAACCAGGCAGGCAAACCACCCTATCAGACAAATAAGAACCCACAATTTACAACTCACAAAATAACAGTCACACAGCTGTCTTTTGTATTGTGACCATGAACTCATTCTTGCTAGTATTATAAATCAAGTCTTCAGAATACTAACAGTGGTCCACTATAGGGCCTCAGCAAACATCTAAAGGGGCCCACAAGGATATTTCTCATTTTAATTCACAGTCTCAACAACTGCTTTTTTTTCTCTTCAGTCTTGGAAAACCTGGATAAATGAGTAACATAATTCTGAGTGATTTCATGACCCAGAAAGGTCATGTAAAATAACAAAAAAATACTTAAGACTCCATGGCCATTTTTATATTGATTTAATATTTTTCTAGTTATGCCAAGCTCTAAAATATTTTAACTAAATTACTAAAATGACTAAAAATAATTTAATTAAAAAAAAAAAAATCCTTATCCTCCTCATTCAGAAAATTACAGACAATTGACAAAGTCATGGGTCCCAGACTGCTTCTACAAACATTTGTGAAAGAATAGGTCGCTCTCAGGAGCTCAGTGAATTCAAGCGTAGTACCGTGATAGGTTGCCACCTGTGCAATAAATCCATTCTTGAAATTTCCTCACTACTAAATGTTCCACAGTCAACTGTTGTAGTGGTATTATAACAAAGTGGAAGCAATTGGGAACAACAACAACTCAGCCACGAAGTGTTAGGCCACGTAAAATCACAGAGTGGGGTCAGCGCATGCTGAGGTGCACAGTGCGCAGAAGTCGCCAACTTTCTGCAGAGTCAATAGCTACAGACCTCCAAACTTCGTGTGGCCTTCAGATTAGCTCAAGAACAGTGCGTAGAGAGCTTCATGGAATGGGTTTCTATGGCCGAGCAGTGGCATCCAAGCCTTACATCACCAAGTGCAATGCAAAGCGTCGGATGCAGTGGTGTAAAGCACACCGCCACTGGGCTCTAGAGCAGTGGAGACGTGTTCTCTGGAGTGACAAATCACACTTCTGTCTGGCAATCCGATGGACGAGTCTGAGTTTGGCGGTTGCCAGGAGAACGGTACTTGCCTGACTGCATTGTGCCAAGTGTAAAGTTTGGTGAAGGTTGGATTATGGTGTGGGGTTGTTTTTCAGGGGCTGGGCTTGCCCCCTTAGTTCCAGTGAAAGGAGCTCTTAATGCTTCAGCATACCAAGACATTTTGGACAATTTCATGCTCCCAACTTTGTGGGAACAGTTTGGGGATGGCCCCTTCCTGTTCCAGCATGACTGTGCACCAGTGCACAAAGCAAGGTCCATAAAGACATGAGCTAGGCCTTCTCGTCCAACATCAGTGCCTGACCCCACAAGTGTGTTTCTAGAAGAATGGTCAAAAATTCCCATAAACACACTCCTAAACCTTGTGGAAAGCCTTCCCAGAAGAGTTGAAGCTGTTATAGCTGCAAAGGGTGGGCCAACTCCATATTAAACCCTACGGATTAAGAATCGGATGTCATTAAAGTTGTGCATGTAAAGGCAGGCGTCCCAAAACTTTTGGCAATATAGTGTATAATCGATGTATGATACACTCACCTAAAGGGTTATTAGGAACACCTGTTCAATTTCTCATTAACGCAATTATCTAATCAACCAATCACATGGCAGTTGCTTCAATGCATTTAGGGGTGTGGTCCTGGTCAAGACAATCTCCTGAACTCCAAACTAATGTCAGAATGGGAAAGAAAGGTGATTTAAGCAATTTTGAGCGTGGCATGGTTGTTGGTGCCAGACGGGCCGGTCTGAGTATTTCACAATCTGCTCAGTTACTGGGATTTTCACGCACAACCATTTCTAGAGTTTACAAAGAATGGTGTGAAAAGGGAAAAACATCCAGTATGCGGCAGTCCTGTGGGCGAAAATGCCTTGTTGATGCTAGAGGTCAGAGGAGAATGGGCCGACTGATTCAAGCTGATAGAAGAGCAACTTTGACTGAAATAACCACTCGTTACAAACGAGGTATGCAGCAAAGCATTTGTGAAGCCACAACACGCACAACCTTGAGGCGGATGGGCTACAACAGCAGAAGACCCCACCGGGTACCACTCATCTCCACTACAAATAGGAAAAAGAGGCTACAATTTGCACGAGCTCACCAAAATTGGACAGTTGAAGACTGGAAAAATGTTGCCTGGTCTGATGAGTCTCGATTTCTGTTGAGACATTCAGATGGTAGAGTCAGAATTTGGCGTAAACAGAATGAGAACATGGATCCATCATGCCTTGTTACCACTGTGCAGGCTGGTGGTGGTGGTGTAATGGTGTGGGGGATGTTTTCTTGGCACACTTTAGGCCCCTTAGTGCCAATTGGGCATCGTTTAAATGCCACGGCCTACCTGAGCATTGTTTCTGACCATGTCCATCCCTTTATGACCACCATGTACCCATCCTCTGATGGCTACTTCCAGCAGGATAATGCACCATGTCACAAAGCTCGAATCATTTCAAATTGGTTTCTTGAAAATGACAATGAGTTCACTGTACTAAAATGCCCCCCACAGTCACCAGATCTCAACCCAATAGAGCATCTTTGGGATGTGGTGGAACGGGAGCTTCGTGCCCTGGATGTGCATCCCACAAATCTCCATCAACTGCAAGATGCTATCCTATCAATATGGGCCAACATTTCTAAAGAATGCTTTCAGCACCTTGTTGAATCAATGCCACGTAGAATTAAGGCAGTTCTGAAGGCGAAAGGGGGTCAAACACAGTATTAGTATGGTGTTCCTAATAATCCTTTAGGTGAGTCTATAATGAATGTAATCGACGATAGTTGCCGAAAGTTATAGCCAGTCTGCAGATTTTTGGCAGTCAGTTGACAGATTTCACAGAAATTTGTAGTGTATGATGGGCACAGACTCTGATTTTCTCAGACTAAGATTCCATTCAGTCATTGGAGATCAAACATGTTTGATATTTTGAGCCAATTTTAGAACACATATGCTGCATCCAAAATCAAACACAATTGGCGATAAGTACCTGAAGTGTGCATCCACTGGACACTTTACTACCCCATGAGGCCACAGAAAAGGATTTATAAATGACATTGAAGCAACACAACTCACGCTGTATGTCACATGACAATGACAACATGGCGGATGTAGTAGTGTTGTCATGATACCAAAATTATGACTTCGATGCGATACTAGACTAAAATACCTCGATACCGATACTGAATCGATACCACGGCAAAAAACAGTAAAAGTAATTGAATATGACAGAACTTACTATTCATTGTTTTAAAAATGTATTTAAAAAAAAAAAAAACTAAAAAAAACTAAACTAAACTCACTTGGCCAGCATGTTCCTGCCCTGTTTTTTTTTGTTTTTTTACCATTCCCTCCTCTTTATTTAAAAATAATAATAAATACATGCCAGTCTGAACATCCTTAGAGAGATGTTTGCAACAATCACATTATTATCAATCATGTTAACACTAACCTTTCACTATTCTGAACTGGTTGGGATGACCAAAATCTTATTTCATGATACAAGTAATTTAATATTTTTTAAATGTAATTTTGTAATTACAATATAGATATTTTATTTAATTTTATCTTTGTTTTTGAAAAAAAAAGCAAAAATGTAAATTACAAACAATATGACAAAAACAGTGCTTTATTTTCAGCTACATTAGGTCTATTTAACAATAGCATTCAAGAAAGAAATTAAATAATCAAATGTTAAAAAAAACAGCATAGTCTTCACTCTGTAAATTAACTATACACTGATTCTTAATAAATATATTAAAGTTATTCAGTCAAGCATGGGGTGAGTTTCTATTTTTATTTTTATTTTTTGATTAACATTAATCACACAGAATATTAGGTATGTTCTTTAAGACCTGCACGGACCCAATACATTGTAACACATCCGATTTCTTACTCAACTCTGTATACGTTCACTGAAGACATATCCGACTGTGTTTACCTGAATACTTGCCCGGACGTGCATTTTTACATATTTTTGTCCATTCAGACCCAATAATCCGCGCAACTGACGTCGCGACTGACTCAGCATTGCTGTCTGAGTGAAAGACGTGTGCGCGCGTTTCAGGTCAGAGTTCGGCAGCGCGAACACGTCCCGCGTTGCGCTTTATTTTCTCACGCAATATATTTGACTGTTCTGCTTCCATTGTTAAGTGAACGGTGGAAGCAGAGCT
Organism: Coreius guichenoti; assembly: GCA_039654105.1. NCBI lineage: Eukaryota > Metazoa > Chordata > Actinopteri > Cypriniformes > Gobionidae > Coreius > Coreius guichenoti. The sequence goes on along the minus strand of CM077172.1, from coordinate 27,895,935 downwards.
CTGCACACACACGTCCTGACTCCTGCTGTCACACATCGACGCAAATTAAGAAATACTGCTCTTATTAGAGTGCTGTCCTCAAAGTACAGGTACTAATAAAATTTCATATCGTACAGTTTTTAACAGCAGGGTATCACGATACTTTTCTAGTACCGGTATATCGTGCAACACTAGGATGTAGTAGTTGCAAGTCGCAAAAGTAAGTTTCAAACCAAATGTATTACCTAGTATACAGTATGCGGTTTTGGATGCAGCGATAGTGTTTTCATTTTATATGCATCTCCTAGCAATGAGGCACAAGTTTCTTTTGGTGTTTGTCGAGTTTGTTGCGAGTCGTTTAGTATATGATGCCTAGTTTTTCTCTGTAAAATCTGTTCAGATATTTAAACTTGTGTAGTGTATTCCAGCCTTTAAGCAATACAATAGGTTTGTGGAGGAAAAAGACAGATCAATATGTTTTATCAAAACTTAAATAAGTACACTTTTTCTGATTTTTTTTACATAAATAATGACTTAATTTTTAGTCTTTTTCTCCCACAAAACTATTGTATGACTCCAGGAGACTCAGAATATTGTGTACAAGTCCTATAAATTACTTTTACAATGTCATTTTTGGAGCTTGACAGCCCTTGGTCACCATTCACTTTCATTGTACAGAAAGGATCAGCATGAACATTCTGATAAACATCTCATTCTGTGTTCTATTGGAGAAAGAAAGTCATATAGGTTTGGAACGTTATGAAGGTGAGTAAAAGAAAATATCATTTTTGGATTAACTATTCCTTTAAAAACATACTTCCTGAGAAGTCATATTCTCATAATCACATTCGGAGACCTATTGTTAAACATCACATTTCACAACATTAAAATTAAGCAACATTAGGAAATAACCATCACCATTTCCCATTCTGCACAGATGTACGGTCCTGGTCGCAGGATGACTAACAGCCCTGTCTGATTGGCCAAGTTCAAGAAGTACTCAAGATCTCGGTCTCCTGCAAAGTTGAACAAACCCTGCACAGTCTCATGGAAGTTCCATGGCACATACCTGCATGACATCATTTAAAAGAGTTTTGGCAAGATGTGTAACACAAGAATGTACTTAATGTTTGCACTGTTGCTCTATTCCACGTACACCTGAATTGCATTGAGTCCAGTCATGTACATCTTGAGCAGCCTGTCCTTCCAATAGTCCCGAGGGATGCGGGAGTAGTGGATGCTTCCTGAAATGTACTGAAATGGTTTCCCATCCTTTCGGAAGCAGTTGTTCTTGTAGTCGATGGAAAATGAGCGTGAATCTGCCTTAAAACAGAAAAGTCATGTAGTTAAAAAAGTGCAGGGTGTCTGTAGTTGGAAAAATCAACTTGACACAAACATTTAAATAAATTCTAAACAGTAGCCTATATGACACAATAGACTGAATTCACAATGAACATACTTAAAAAATCACTATAAATTCACAACATTCAATTTCAATTACTTATCCAGGCCTAAAAATCACAATTTTGAAATTCCCCTCATATTTCCAGGTTTATATGACCGTGGGAACGCTGTCACATGAATTTGGCTCTTCTAAAATACACACGTCAGAATAATTACGTATCTCTTAGCCTAATGAAAACTAATTGATCTCAGTGTGTAGGTGATAGACGTATACTTTGAATCAGGTACTTACCAACACAAAAAATATTGGCATCAAGCACAGACTTATTAAAACTAAAGTTATTTGTGACTTCATCTCTAAATCAAACTGATCGGACGCAGTAGGCTAACACTCTTCCGTTTGACATTATGATTCCAGCGCGTGATTGTAAAGTGTCAGGGAAATAATATTACAACTGCTCAAACTTTTCCGTTCTGTAATTTTTGCATAAAGCGGTTCACTTTCGCTCTTCAATAGATTTGCAGCGTTTCTTCTCTTTGAACATGACGGTCATGTGATTGTATTCTGTTTAGGCATAATCTGGGTCCTAAAGTCCGCCCTCCCTGAACAAATCTGGTCTGAATATATGCTTCCTTCACGTGCTATCATAATGATCGTAGGCCTAACTACTAAAATTTGACATGAACGCCTTCTCAAGACAAAATGTGAAAGCAATGAGCTCGTAATCACGACTTCAGAAGAAAATGAAGGCGGCATTAATTTTAAGCGATTCATTTTTTAACAAGGTAAATTGCAGATGCAAGACGCAAGACTCTAACAAAGCAGCCTACAGTAGCTCAATGAACAACACTTGGTGGATGAGTTGTTTATTATGATTAATAGCCTATTTAAAATGAAATATTTATTGAAAAAATTTATTGAACCTAAATGTATTATCATATTTTGTTGCAGCCTTTTTCATGTACCAAGAACAGACCAGCCAGACCAAGCTGAGACAATTTAGTTTAATGGTTCTCAACCATCGGGCCGGGGCCCAATAGAGTGTATATCATATGATCACACTTCAAACTGTGTTTCTTACAGTGGTGTAAAGTATTTGAGTAGGGTAGAGTGGGGGAAAGCTTCTCGGGAACGAGTGTTGCATAAGCTTACGCTTATGGGAAAACTCCTTTTCTCGAGATATGAAGCCAAAAATTATCCTTATAATTTTATATAATGTTAAACGCAGTGCAGCTGATTGGCTGTGCTGCGGCAACTGCACGAATCTATGGCGAGGCGGCTGAAACGTGCACCAATGGGTTCGCTTCGCGCCCAAAAGCACGTCAAACACCGTCTAATTTAGCATATTTAAGCTATAAAAGCCCATGTTACGCCATAGGATTCAGGTTAAATCGACTGAAGCGATCCCCTGATCTAAGCACAATAGCACGGCAGGTTACGCAATACTCGTTCCCTTCTCTCAGGGAACCGAGGTTACGTCAGTAACCGAGAAGTTCCCTTTCGAGAGTACTCTCGTATTGCGTACGCTTATGGGAACCCAATTTAAAGTGCCGTGCGTGCTTAAAAACTTCGCCCTATACTACGGCCTGAGGGCGAAAGCCCGAGGCCCATAGAAGAGTAAAGTATGAGACCCAATAAGAGGCCAACCAGCAGTGAGCCTCATATAAGGGTATATGCAGGAAAAATATTCCTGTGTCATATAATTATAGGAACTAGACCGGACAGAGTCGGGCCTTATTGTTATAAAATGATATACTTTGTATATGGACTTAGATAAACTAGACCGGATAAAATCGGGCCTTATAGTATTGAATATGTTAGAACATATGTTTATGTTACACATCGTTTATTTATGTTTATAAAATTAAACACCAGACCGGATAATTTTCGGGCCATATGGTATTGCAAATGCGTTATGCATTTGTTTATATGGAAAGAACCATAGCTTGTAAAGCAGGAACCTCCGAGTTATAGAATTTGATAAATGTGGACGGAGAGGCCCAGCCTGCCACCGCACAGATATGGTATGGTATTCCACTGGACCAACCCCACAACGAGGCCATGCCTCTGGTGGAATGAGCTCTGACGCCTAAGGGGCAGCAGGGACCCTTTGACTCATAAGCCAGCGAGATAGCATCTACTATCCATCACAACAATCTCTGCTTCGTGATCGCGCACCCTCTGGTGCGACCGCCAAATCCTACGAAGAGCTGTTCCGACTGCCTGGAAGCGGCGGAACGCTCTAGATAAACTCTAAGAGCCCTGACGGGACAGAGTAGATTTGCGTCTCTTTCTTTACTTTAGTCACTCCACATGAGTGTGGGTCCAGGTTCTGAGCTGCACACCAGCTTGAGAACACTTACCATTTTAGAGTGTAAAGCTGCCTGGTAGAAGGCGCTCTAGCTTCAGAAATAGTATTCAGCACCTTTTCTGGGAGGTTCCCAGGTATCCGTTGATGGGCCACACATGGAGGGCCCATAAGTCGGGTCGGGGATGCCAGATCGTCCCCTTCGCCTGCATGAGGAGGTTCCTCCTCAGCGGTATTGGCCATGGGGCTGTTTCTAGCAGCTGAATGAGCTCGGAGAACCACAGTTGGTTTCTCCAGAGAGGAGCTATCAAAAGCACTGCACACTTGCTCTCCCTGATCCGTTTGATGACCTGAGGTAACATCGCGATCGGAGGAAAAGCATACAGCGGGCGGCTGGGCCAGTCGTGGGCCAGCGCATCCTTGTGCTTGGAGAAAAATGCTGAGCAATGAACATTGTCTCCTGAGGCGAAAGGATCGATTTCCGCCTTGCCGAAGATGCTCCAAATCAGCTGAACCGTTTGTGGGTGAAGAGACCATTCCCCTGGGGGAGCGTTGTCTCTGGATAGCATATCCGGACCCTGGTTCAGAATGCCGGGCACATGCGCTGCCCTTAGCGAGCGCAGGTTGTGCTGAGCCCATAAAAGGAGATGTTTTGCCATGGTGTGCAGGTTTCTTGACCCGAGGCCACCCTGGTGATTTATATAGGATACCACTGACATGTTGTCCATTCGGACCAGGACATGGTGATCCTTTATGTATGGGAGAAAAGCTTTTAGCAACAGATTGACCGCTTTCATTTCTGGACAGTTTATGTGCAGCTGCCTCTCCGAGCTTGACCAAAGGCCAGAGACGGGCCTGCCCTCGTGAAGTGCACCCCAACCTAAGTTGGATGCATCTGTCGAGATCATTTTCCATTTCGAGACCGCGCCCATACTCACACCCGACTGATACCAATCGGCCGCTTTCCAAGGAGCCAGGGCTTTGATACAGCCGCGGTTCACTTTGATGCGTAAGTGGCCGACCGCCATGGGCGAGCCGGGACACAAGGTTTTAACCAGCGCTGAAGGGGGCGTATGTGCAGCAGACTCAGTTTGAGTACTGCTGATGCAGCGGCAACACACACAGCTTTAAAAGGATATTTGGCTCGCCGGATGGCGTAGCGGAAACAGCGGCTGAAGGCGGAGTCCAGCGAAGGCAGGAGTCCAGCGAAGGCAGGATCCAGCGTCCTCAGACTGCGAAGCAGGTGCTGGTTGCGCTGAAGGCCTTTTCAACGGCAGCGACTTCTGGATCCGGAGGTCAGTGAAGGGTGAGTCCGATGAAGGAGATTAAATCTGAATCCTATGGTGTAACATGGGCTTTTATAGCTTAAATATGCTAAATTAGACAGTGTTTGACGTGCTTTTGGGCGCAAAGCGACCCCATTGGTGCACGCCTCAGCCGCCTCGCCATAGGTTTGTGCAGTTGCCGCAGCACAGCCAATCAGCACGCTAGTACACTCTGCCTGGGTCTGCCATGCTGCTGCACTGCGTTTTACATTATATAAAATTATAAGGATAATTTTTGGCTTCATATCTCGAGAAAAGGAGTTTTCCCATAAGCGTAAGCTTACGCAATACGAGAGTACTCTCGAAAGGGAACGCCTACTGTTTTTCCCAAAATAACCACTAGATAAAATCAAGATACATTTTTGTTTGTTGTTGCTATGGACTACATTGACCAGAGTGATGTAGAAGTTTTCATCGCGAAGCTTACACTGGTGACGTACCTGAGAGAAAACGGATTTCACGTTAAGTGATTTAATTTGTAACAGTAAGAAAAAACGTTTTAAAGCTTGTTTTGCAGAACATCACAGTTTTATATGATATGAGAAGAGTAAGGCCGGTAGTTAGGGAGTACTTGTTATTTAATGAAATATAATTACATTTTCAGAATGACATAATTTTCTTGTCAAACTCTGTGGGGTAAAACCATAGACCGTAAAAAAATATGGACGACGCGAATTTCATTCTCTTCCGCTGAGGAAAAGTGAAGCCACCGGAGGTCCGAATATGGCGCTTACATCTTGCGCAGATTTGGGACCGAGTCTGCGCAGTAGAGAGCAGGAAGTAGAGGCGCGATATCAAAAGCCCGCCCACACTCTCGCAGATGCAGAACAATTCATTATGTCGGTGTGAAATAAACAGTTATGGAAATGTAGACATTAAATCTAAAGCTCCAATCTCCTCCCAAAAATCCCGAAAAAAGTCCATTGGTGCCTCAGTGACAACTTCACTCAGAGAAGCTGTCAATCTCAGCTGTCAATCATGACGCCACATTTTTTCTACTTGGTTTATAATTTATGTCATTGCCACTGAAAACTAGGATAACTATTCTGGACACAACTTTTGTTTCACAGAAAAAGTTACACAGTCCTCTACCCTAAATGTAATTAGTTACTGTACTTAAGTAGGCCTATTGGCTACTTTGTGGTTTTACTGATTATAGATAGCAACTTGACTACAATTTTATGTAGCCTACTCTTTACTCCAAATTTGTAACGTGTAATGAAATTACTCATGGCACCTAACTTTTTCTGAAAATGTTGTATTTCCAGTAAAGCAAAAGAAATACATTTCAAAATTTTACATAAAATCTACCCTGTCAATTCTAACATTTCTAAATATTTGGACATTGACAGCTCATGTTCTTTTTGTAAACAAGCAGAGGAGACATTTGCACACTTATTTTTTGGTTGCCCTATTTCCAAACAATTGTGGTTTGACCTAGGTTCTCACATATTTGATTCTGCCAATCTTACACACTCTTTCAGTTTAAAAGTCATTATTTTTTATTATAATGATAATAAAAATAGACCCCTGGAGTATATTGTTATTTATTTATTTTTTAATATATGGAAAATATTTCATTCATAAGCAAAAATTTGCAAATGGCATTCCATCCTACACCCATTTTGAAATTGAATTAAACTCACTTCTTAAATCTCTTTATTAAATAAAGAATAAAAAAATACTATGAAGAAATATTTAAAGAAAATCTATGTAGCCTATTTAAAGCTTTCCTTGTGATTGTCTGTATGTTATTGTATTAATACAACTGTGTCCCTAGCAACTAATGATTTGATTAGAATTTTTTTTAATGTATTTTAATTTTGTGTGTTTATGTTTTTATATGTATTCCCTTGGTAATGTTCTTATGTTATTGTTACAGGGCATTGACAGTACTGTAACTTGTGCATTATGCCCTTACCCAAACTTGTCAACAAGAATAGGGCCTACTTTACACAACTGATATCCATTTCACACAGACAAGGTTTAAGATAGTCCCAAACTAAATGTTTGAGCTGTCTTAACTGAAAGCAACTTGCACTGACATATCTTAAAATATGTCAATGCCATTGTTTTGGCTCAAGATGCACATCAGTAATATTTCCCCCCCCCAAGGCACGTATATAACAGCTGCTTAAATGCCCTAATTGAAGAATTAGAGAATTAGCAGGTAGCTGTAAATAGCAGGTGTTTCATATATGAGATGAGGACATGACTGCAGACGGTGATGTGAACGAAACCAGGTAGGCTTTGACTGTTTAATTTTACTTAACATTATTTTATTTATGTTATATTGAAGAAACTTTTTTGAAAGAGCTTGGTTTACTTCTGCCCTTTATGAGCACTTGAGCTTAACTGAGACTTGTGTTTGTTGACGTTTAAGAGGCTGTTGTGTCAACCTTGATTGGTAACACTTTAGAATAATGGTCCGTCATTAATAAGTAACTATGCAGTAAGTAATGCAGGACTAATGAGTAGTACTACATTAACACTTCAGCTACTACTATTAACTAATATAGAAACAAGCTTAACTAATCAGTAAGTAATATCGAATTTAGGAGATAGTTCCTTAAGTTAGTTAGGTTTTTTTGTGTGATTTGCTCTCCTCAAAAATCAACTGCTTTTTCATTTTCATTGGCATGTCTCTCAGGTGTTGAAGACTAGTGCATCTTTGAGCCTACATTCAGTATGAGTAAAATACTTGTAATAAAAAGTAAAGTTAATTTGTAACTTGTAATGGAGTAATTTTTGCTGTAAGGTATCTGTACTTTTACTATGGTTATCAGGAACTCTTTACACCTCTTGTTTCTTAAATTATTTTCAGACAATAAAGGCAACTCAATAAGTCTGGAAGTATAAACTGCATGGACTGAAATTTTGATTGTATGTATATTGCTAAATGTCTGATAAAGGCCTAAAACTTCAATGGTGTGCTTCAGACACTCAGAGGCGCTACAGGATTGAAGACTGATGTTGCATTCATTCATGCTCTAGCTCCCTCTAATGAGAGCCTGCTGTACAGTGAGGTCTAAGCTTTGAGTGGATAGTTAGCAATAACACATTTATGTTCCAAGAAGCCTACCTCCAAATCTAATACATTGCTCTTTTGTGTTGTTGTATATGTGATGTTTGCTTTACAAATGATCAATGCTACGTGTAGCTATGACTGGAGTGACTGACATAGTGGATAGAAAAGTTTATATTTGAAAGATCTTATATACACATGTAGCATAAATTAGATTTACTTGGTTCAGTATAAAGAAAAAGTTATTATTTGTAACAATTGTCAGCGCCGTGTTGTGTGTGTGCATTTCCTCCTGCCACTTTAACTTCACAGTGGGCTGGTGAAGTGGCTTGTCACCAATTTTCACTTGTGCTGCATGATTGTGAATGTTTACTGCTGGATCCAGACACCCAAATAAACAGTGGCTGATCCAATGGCGTTGACACATACACCACACCACAGCCATTGTTTGACACCATCTGCTGTACACCATAAAGAGGTGCGCTGCGCAGAATGTGGGAGAATTGAAGACAATGCATAGAGTTTGTACTTGAAGAGGAAGGCAGATGCTGTGTTTAAAATTAAAGTTTTACAGATTTCTCTCACGTTCCCTTAAAGTGCGTAGTGGATAGTAAACGACCCCATATGTGTGTAAAGAGCAAGCCTCTTTGGGTTTAAAGGCATTCTTTTGAAAACCAAACCTAATGCTGTTAGGCTGTAATGCAGTCATTATCCTGCTGAGCTGAGTAAGCAAACACACATGCCTCCTGTGTTACCTCAACACACACACACACACACACACACACACAACCTGGTTTCCATGTTTTATGGGGACTTTCCATAGGCATAATGGTTTTTATACTGTACAAACTGTATATTCTATACCCCTACACTAACCCTACCCCTAAACCTACCCATCACACAAAACTTTCTGCATTTTTACATTTTCAAAAAACATCACTTTGTATGATTTATAAGCTGTTTTCCTCATGGGGACCAAAATGTCCCGACAAGGATTTTTGCATATTGCCATCTTTGTGAGGACATTTTGTTTCCATAATGTAGGGTTTACCAGGACACACACACACACACACACACACACACACACACACAATCTGAACAGAGAGCATCATCAAATTCCACTTCAACTTGAAATGTAATATTGAATACATAATCACACTAAAGTACATATAATGAAGTACTTTACATCTTTATGTTAGTCAACACATCAAAATAAGTGTACTTGACATGACAAATGATGATTTAAGCGTAATAATGTAAAATTTACTTTAAAGTAAAACTTTTAAATTGGCATTTAATTATTACAAAGAGCACTTTTTGACAGTCAGGAATGTGTACTCTCAGTGCTCTTTTATTCTAATAATATTATTTTATCTTCAGTGACAGCTTTTTTTTTTTCTTTTTTTTCTTTTAAGATTTAAAATACACTACTACAAATGCACATTTAGCACAATTAAATGCACTTCTTTTTCACAAGGGCTGATTACATGTACAGTGGGGAGAATTTGATACACTGCCGATTTTGCAGGTTTGCCCACTTACAAAGCATGTAGAAGTCTGTAATTTTTATCATAGGTACTCTTCAACTGTGAGTGACGGAATCTAAAACAAAAATCCAGAAAATCACATTGTATGATTTTTAAGTAATTAATTTGCATTTTATTGCATGACATAAGTATTTGATACATCAGAAAAGCAGAACTTAATATTTGGTACAGAAACCTTTGTTTGCAATTACAGAGATCATACGTTTCCTGTAGTTCTTGACCAGGTTTGCACACACTGCAGCAGGGATTTTGGCCCACTCCTCCATACAGACCTTCTCCAGATCCTTCAGGTTTCGGGGCTGTCGCTGGGCAATACGGACTTTCAGCTCCCTCCAAAGGGAGTTCAGGTCTATTGGGTTCAGGTCTGGAGACTGGCTAGGCCACTCCAGGACCTTGAGATGCTTCTTACAGAGCTGCTTGCCTATTGTCCTGTAGCCCATCCCAGCCTTGTGCAGGTCTACAATTTTATCCCTGATGTCCTTACACAGCTCTCTGGTCTTGGCCATTGTGGAGAGGTTGGAGTCTGTTTGATTGAGTGTGTGGACAGGTGTCTTTTATACAGGTAACGATTTCAAACAAGTGCAGTTAATACAGGTAATGAGTGGAGAACAGGAGGGCTTCTTTAAGAAAAACTAACAGGTCTGTGAGAGCCGGAATTCTTACTGGTTGGTAGGTGATCAAATACTTATGTCATGCAATAAAATGCAAATTAATTATTTAAAAATCATACAGTGTGATTTTTTGGATTTTTTTTCCGTCTCTCACAGTTGAAGTGTACCTATGATAAAAATCACAGACCTCTACATGCTTTGTAAGTACAAACCCGATTCCAAAAAAGTTGGGACACTGCACAAATTGTGAATAAAAAAGGAATGCAATAATTTACAAATCTCATAAACTTATATTTTATTCACAATAGAATATAGATAACATATCAAATGTTGAAAGTGAGACATTTTGAAATGTCATGCCAAATATTGGCTCATTTTGGATTTCATGAGAGCTACGCATTCCAAAAAAGTTGGGACAGGTAGCAATAAGAGGCCGGAAAAGTTAAATGTACATATAAGGAACAGCTGGAGGACCCATTTGCAACTTATTAGGTCAACTGGCAACATGATTGGGTATAAAAAGAGCCTCTCAGAGTGGCAGTGTCTCTCAGAAGTCAAGATGGGCAGAGGATCACCAATTCCCCCAATGCTGCGGCGAAAAATAGTGGAGCAATATCAGAAAGGAGTTTCTCAGAGAAAAATTGCAAAGAGTTTGAAGTTATCATCATCTACAGTGCATAATATCATCCAAAGATTCAGAGAATCTGGAACAATCTCTGTGCGTAAGGGTCAAGGCCGGAAAACCATACTGGATGCCCGTGATCTTCGGGCCCTTAGACGGCACTGCATCGCATACAGGAATGCTACTGTAATGGAAATCACAACATGGGCTCAGGAATACTTCCAGAAAACATTGTCGGTGAACACAATCCACCGTGCCATTCGCCGTTGCCGGCTAAAACTCTATAGGTCAAAAAAGAAGCCATATCTAAACATGATCCAGAAGCGCAGGCGTTTTCTCTGGGCCAAGGCTCATTTAAAATGGACTGTGGCAAAGTGGAAAACTGTTCTGTGGTCAGACGATCAAAATTTGAAGTTCTTTTTGGAAAACTGGGACGCCATGTCATCCGGACTAAAGAGGACAAGGACAACCCAAGTTGTCATCAGCGCTCAGTTCAGAAGCTTGCATCTCTGATGGTATGGGGTTGCATGAGTGTGTGTGGCATGGGCAGCTTACACATCTGGAAAGGCACCATCAATGCTGAAAGGTATATCCAAGTTCTAGAACAACATATGCTCCCATCCAGACGTCGTCTCTTTCAGGGAAGACCTTGCATTTTCCAACATGACAATGCCAGACCACATACTGCATCAATTACAACATCATGGCTGTGTAGAAGAAGGATCCGGGTACTGAAATGGCCAGCCTGCAGTCCAGATCTTTCACCCACAGAAAACATTTGGCGCATCGTAAAGAGGAAGATGCGACAAAGAAGACCTAAGACAGTTGAGCAACTAGAAGCCTGTATTAGACAAGAATGGGACAACATTCCTATTCCTAAACTTGAGCAACTTGTCTCCTCAGTCCCCAGACGTTTGCAGACTGTTATAAAAAGAAGAGGGGATGCCACACAGTGGTAAACATGGCCTTGTCCCAACTTTTTTGAGATGTGTTGATGCCATGAAATTTAAAATCAACTTATTTTTCCCTTAAAATGATACATTTTCTCAGTTTAAACATTTGATATGTCATCTATGTTGTATTCTGAATAAAATATTGAAATTTGAAACTTCCACATCATTGCATTCTGTTTTTATTCACAATTTGTACAGTGTCCCAACTTTTTTGGAATCGGGTTTGTAGGAAAACCTGCAAAATCTGCAGTGTATCAAATACTTGTTCTCCCCACTGTATAGAGGAATACTGTGGTTTGTGTAAATGTCTTTTTCATAACGCAGAACGCATGCAAAAAGGTCAGTGATTGAATTTGTGGCATAATGACACTCTTCACACGTCTTCTGAATTTTAAAAAAAAAGGCTGTATCTTAACTTTGTGGGGTTTTGATAAAGTCTGCCACATTTGATGAGGTGATACACTAATTTTGATAGTAAACTAGCCTACTATCTTCAGCAGGGGACTATCGTTCTCTCTGTAGGGAATACATCCCTCAGGCACTAATTAAACAATCCAGCACTCCCCTTCCCACACTTGAATCTGAATAAACGTATTATTTATTAATACTATTAGTGCAAATAACAGATTGGGGACAGGCTGAGATCCCGTTCTCTGTGTGTCATTATGAATCTGTTTGTCTAAGCAGTCCTGGTTAATGAGCAGAGAATAAATGAGTCAGTCTCTGAGGTCTTGTGAGATAAATTGGCTGTGAGTCAGGTTCTCTCTCTGTCAGGATACAGAAAAACACATCCTGTAAAGGGTTACACAGTAATCCTAGTAATTAGGATGGCTTTAGATTAATACAATTAATGCCGGGTTCATGACTTTAATATTGTGGCCTAAATTGCACTATGGTCTTTTGTATTTTTAAACCTGGTTCAAAATGTGTGCTTTAGCCACCAATTCAAACTTCGGCCTCAGTAATTATACCCTGAAAAAAAGTATTTTCCGAAGCTGATAATCCACTTACACTTCAGAAGTAAACCAAAATCCTCAATCACAGGGGAGGCCAGTTTTCCAAATACTGAGAGAGATTTGCCTTTTCAGTTGTTGGAGATTACAGGACGTTCTTAACTGTTTCAATGAATATCTGTAAACACAAAGAAAATCGATGACAAGTCATGTTATTGAGACAAATCAACATGCTGTTTAAATGTCAGTAAAAGGACCATATTTGTTCCTTGTTTCTTTTGCACTATGTGTGTCCTTACATGCACACAGAGCACTCCTTTAATTACTCACTATTTATAATGTGTCACAGCTGTATTTCCAAGGCTTTTCTGGAAAAGGCCCGTCTTTATTTGAGGATTTGCTTGAGTCAGAGTTCTCCTGAATGTTCAGACAGGCTATCTGTGGTGGTGATGATATGTTTCAAAAAGGACTCCCATCTGTTTGTGAATACAGTAAACTCAGCATATCTCACTCTTTAAAAAAAACTGTTTACTTCAATAGAAACCAAATCTTTCCATCCTGACTCCCTGAGAGAATCGTGACCACCAGCAGTCTTGGGAATCTTAAAATCATCAGCAGTCTGACCAAACAAACTCCTCCAGATTTCTCAACAGTGAACAGTAACATTTCTGTCATTTTAATGACCAAACTTAACAGGACCTGATGAATCACACCATGTGGGATCAGTTTTACACAAGGCATGTGCCATGGATCATGTTACACTGCATTAACACATTAATAAATGTGTTTCTAAATCCCTCCCACAGCTTTCAGTTATTACTTCCCAGTCTATTTAAGGTCATCTTTCTTCTGACTACTCAAAAACTCAACATTGAAGGGATTCATTTTTAGGCCTACTATGTGGGTTCTCAGTAGATTCCTATAATGAGTCATGAGGTTTGCATCAGTTTGAATATTTTGTGTCTAATCGTTTGCTTGTTTAGTGGTTTGTTCATGTCCACAAATAAGGGAAATATTTAGTAAAGTAAATGTTATGCACATCAAGTTTTACTACGTTGTCAATGAGCAAATCATAAATTAAAATGATTCATTGTGTTGATCTTATCCTTTTCTGTGTTAAAATTATATGAACATTTTACAAAACACATTTTGCAGGAAGTTTGTGGGGAGGAATAAGTGAATAACCTCCTCAAGCCATGAAGAATGAGGAATGGTATGTTACTATATTACACAATGAGTCCCTCCAGAGGCTCGTGAAGAAGAGTTTTGTATCTGAAAGTCCACCAAACACTTTCTTCTGTTCATCAAATAAGTAATTTTACTTCCAATACAGTGCACACTACCATTTTGATAAACTGTTTGCTATTATTAAATGTTGATATAAAAAACATTTGCTGATATTTAATTAAAAATCAAAAATTAACTTTGAAGAATTATGACAGAATTGTCCAATTCATCGTGTTTCTGTAGAAATTGACTATAATGTAGTCAAGCTATGTTTTATCCCAGCTAACAGGGAACATTATCAGAACTTTGACTAATGTTCTGGCAATGTTCTTTCAAAGTTATGAACAAACATTCTTCCAGTAACGTTAATAGAACAATTGTTAGTGGTTCTTGTCTTTAATAATGTTCTCTTAACGTTGGAACAAAAATTTTATTTATACTTATATTTTATTTATATCATTCATGGAACATTTTTCTGGAACGCAACTGAATGTTTTTTTTAAATGTTGCTACTTGTTTCAGAACGTTCAGAGAACATTCAAAAGTAATATTCCCATAATGTTTGCAACAGTCTTGACGGTAACGCATTACAAGTAACGTGAGTAAAGTAAACGATTACTTTTTTCAAGTACTCTAACTAGTAAAGTAACACATTACTTTTATGTTTACAACAAAATGTGTTACTTTTTCCAAATAAGTAACGCAAGTTACATTGTTTTCACAAATTTTTGGCAGACACCTCTCCTGTCCCCATGTTGAGAAATTGAGAGTAGTGTTGTGTGCGCTATTGTAATTCTACACTACTCATCTCACTTGCACAAAAACAGATCCAGTATTCCTCAAAATGAATAAAAACACTAAAATGCAAACTCAGAATATTACTCAAACCTGCAATAATTAAATGTTAAATTACACAAATATACTTTATGTATTTAATCTCACTTTATTAACCAATGTCTTTGCTGTTGACCTTCGATGATCCAATTCAACCGTATACTAACAAGCAAAAAAGATAAACATCACATTTGTGTTTCAAAGATTTGTTTGAGCTGCGCCCTCTAATGTAAAGGTGTACATTTGTACAAACCTGATTCCAAAAAAGTTGAGACACTGTATAAATTGTGAATAAAAACAGAATGCAATGATGTGGAAGTTTCAAATTTCAATATTTTATTCAGAATACAACATAGATGACATATCAAATGTTTAAACTGAGAAAATGTATCATTTTAAGGGAAAAATAAGTTGATTTTAAATTTCATGGCATCAACACATCTCAAAAAAGTTGGGACAAGGCCATATTTACCACTGTGTGGCATCCCCTCTTCTTTTTATAACAGTCTGCAAATGTCTGGGGACTGAGGAGACAAGTTGCTCAAGTTTAGGAATAGGAATGTTGTCCCATTCTTGTCTAATACAGGCTTCTAGTTGCTCAACTGTCTTAGGTCTTCTTTGTTGCATCTTCCTCTTTATGATGCGCCAAATGTTTTCTATGGGTGAAAGATCTGGACTGCAGGCTGGCCATTTCAGTACCCGGATCCTTCTACGCAGCCATGATGTTGTAATTGATGCAGTATGTGGTCTGTCATTGTCATGTTGGAAAATGCAAGGTCTTCCCTGAAAGAGACGACGTCTGGATGGGAGCATATGTTGTTCTAGAACTTGGATATACCTTTCAGCATTGATGGTGCCTTTCCAGATGTGTAAGCTGCCCATGCCACACGCACTCATGCAACCCCATACCATCAGAGATGCAAGCTTCTGAACTGAGCGCTGATGACAACTTGGGTTGTCCTTGTCCTCTTTAGTCCGGATGACATGGCGTCCCAGTTTTCCAAAAAGAACTTCAAATTTTGATTCGTCTGACCACAGAACAGTTTTCCACTTTGCCACAGTCCATTTTACTGAGCCTTGGCCCAGAGAAAACGCCTGCGCTTCTGGATCATGTTTAGATATGGCTTCTTTTTTGACCTATAGAGTTTTAGCCGGCAACGGCGAATGGCACGGTGGATTTTGTTCACCGACAATGTTTTCTGGAAGTATTCCTGAGCCCATGTTGTGATTTCCATTACAGTAGCATTCCTGTATGTGATGCAGTGCCGTCTAAGGGCCCGAAGATCACGGGCATCCAGTATGGTTTTCCGGCCTTGACCCTTACGCACAGAGATTGTTCCAGATTCTCTGAATCTTTGGATGATATTATGCACTGTAGATGATGATAACTTCAAACTCTTTTTCTCTGAGAAACTCCTTTCTGATATTGCTCCACTATTTTTCACCACAGCATTGGGGGAATTGGTGATCCTCTGCCCATCTTGACTTCTGAGAGACACTGCCACTCTGAGAGGCTCTTTTTATACCCAATCATGTTGCCAATTGACCTAATAAGTTGCAAATTGGTCCTCCAGCTGTTCCTTATATGTACATTTAACTTTTCCGGCCTCTTATTGCTACCTGTCCCAACTTTTTTGGAATGTGTAGCTCTCATCAAATCCAAAATGAGCCAATATTTGGCATGACATTTCAAAATGTCTCACTTTCAACGTTTGATATGTTATCTATATTCTATTGTGAATAAAATATAAGTTTATGAGATTTGTAAATTATTGCATTCCTTTTTTATTCACAATCTGTACAGTGTCCCAACTTTTTTGGAATCGGGTTTGTATTTCCTTCAGCCTGAGGCTTGTTCATATTCATTATATTTGCCAAAAACAGAACTTTTGTTTATCGTTTTTATTATTAAAAAACAAGCAAGGAAGCCCAGCCCAAGAAAAAGTAACACAAAGGTAACATAATGCATTACTTAGTTACTTTTTAGGGAGTAACACAATATGGTAATGCATTCTTTTTAAAAGTAACTTTCCCCAACACTAGTTTGCAAAATGATACATTTTAAAGTTTGTATACCCAAGAAAAGCGTTTTTAAAACATTTAAAAAACTGGACGTTTTTAACGTTCAGAAAACATTCAAATAACATTTTCACACCTTAATGGTAACGTGATAGCAAAACGTTCTTAGAATATACTTTTTTCATTGAAATCTTGAGGGAACGGTAACAGTATACTCTTCTAAGCTGTCAAACTTTCAGAATTAGAATACTAAAAAAAATATGATATCAGCTTGCTTTGTAATAGTATTATAATGGGCTTTAAATTGAAAATAAATGAGATTTGTGTCTGTGCACATTTATGGAATATTGAAGTGCTTTTGTGTGGTTGATGTGTCTCCTTTTATAGTGTATGTTTATGCGAGATGGCTGCAGTCAGCATCATGTTACAACAGACATTAGTGACGGTCTCTCAAGACTATTGAACCCAAGTTCCCTGACATTCATAAATGAACAGAACTCAAAATATGTTGACCTTTTCAGGCATGTTCTGGAACTGCTTGGACCACAGCAGGATTCCTCCTTATCTTCCAGCAGTTAACTGTGTTGTCATTTAAAGCCCCCCTCTGTTGCCCCCCACGATCTTTTGCATTCCACACCTTTGTATGTTTCTCATGCACTGCAGGATGATGGTTCCACAAACAAACCTGCCCCCTCCTAAACTCCCCTTTGGCCTTTCACCCTGATTATATTAGTAAAAGCACAATAGCTGTTCCAAAATCAAGTGACTTACATCGCTGTTTACCGCCTACACAGGCAGCTGTCTTCTAAGGCAGCATCCTAACCATCAGAAAACCTCGTAACTGACTGCTTTGAATGCTCTACGTACACTGAAAAAAAATATGAAAATGGTCAATTCTAAATGAACTGGTTTTATTCAAGTCAAAAATATTTTTTAACATCACTGAATAAACCTAAATACATTGATTTATACCAATAAAGCAATGTTTATGTGTTAAATGTTAAGGTAACAATTGCAGGTTACTACTTTTTACATTGTAGGCCTACAGCTCAACAAACGCAATTTTCTAATATATTGTGGCATTTAAGATCCTCTCTCTTTCACTCTGAAAAATAAAACCCATCAATTTAGAGATTTTAATTAGATTTGTTTATTCACTCAGCATTAGTGTCCTCTAAGTGTCTTGCCCAGTAAATAGATGATGACTAAAAGCAGAAAGTATGAGTGAGTTCATCTAGATTAGCTACTGCTCACTCAGCTACCATTTGCTTGCATTGTGATGTCTAGTGCATTGTAAAAATCTGCCATTCAGACTGACTTTCTTATGTGGTGCACACATTATTGTGTTTTAATGAATATCTGGTCGAGAGTAGGTGGCAGAAATGTGTTTTTTACGTTCTCTTTGCTTATTGGTGGATTGCAAACTAAATTGTGCATTACTGCCACCTACTGTAATGGATCAGAACCACATGAGAAATCCCTTATATATTTAAGTACTTTGTGAGCCCTAAAAAAGTATGTATTATATAGTATGAATGTGTGTAGTATAAATGTAATCTGGACGTACTACATTCGTCATGTTGTCATTATCATGTGACCTACCAGCGTCATTTACATCGCTTCACTGCCATTCATAAATCCTCCCCCTGTGGCCTTATGGGATAGTAAAGTATCTAGTAAAGTAGTAGGTCATACGGTCATACTGTTTTTCACCTATAGTATACTATTTTGCATA
Organism: Coreius guichenoti; assembly: GCA_039654105.1. Taxonomy (NCBI): domain Eukaryota; kingdom Metazoa; phylum Chordata; class Actinopteri; order Cypriniformes; family Gobionidae; genus Coreius; species Coreius guichenoti. The sequence continues at coordinate 27,877,392 of CM077172.1, read as the reverse complement.
CTATACCTTGACATCATCGAATTTCTTTAAGAGTTGTGCAACATTCAGTCACTGTTTGCAGATACCATAGAAATGAATGAGTAGTGGCGTAAAATGAATCCTACCTGTCGCAAAATTGTCTGTGACTTCTTTTATAAAGTAGCATTTTTTTTTCATTGTAAACTCTTAAAATAGATCAATCCAAAACATTTAATGGCAAACATGTTGAAGATTAGCAGACAGGCTGTCGATTCATTAAGTGATAAACTATTTCAACAGCAGTTCAAAAGCAGTTTATTCAGCATACTGAAGCCTCTCCTCCACTGACATCCATTAAATAATGGCCACTGGTCTGCTTGTCTGTGTACTATTGTATTACACTTTTTTTGCTAACCTTGGAGGCTTGCCTTAAAGCGGCTTTGACCTACTACTTTGGTTTGTGATACAATAGAGGAAAACACCAGAAATTAATAGCGCATTTCCTCCACCTACTGGACTGGAGTGCGCGAACAATTCTGGCCACCAAGATTTTAAAATGGCTTAAAAATTAAGTTGTTATACAGACAAAATCAGGCATGTCTGTATAAATGCAGAGCATTTTGTAACAGTTTGTCATCAAGTTTGATGTTTATGTCAGTTGTAAAAGCACTAGTGAAAACAATAAAATTATGAAAAAGTACACAAGGATGGTGATAGTCACAACAGTGCCGTTGACCGCGGGTTTGTGTGTCCTCTTTAATATGATTTTATGTTTGGGTAGACAGACTGTGTATGCTCTTATCTGATGTTTCATTTGTTGTGACATTAGCTCAATACATGTGCTGTTGATCAGCTGCTGCATCAAGGCGTTAGTGCCATTCTGTTTGGATGTTTTTACATAATCACCACAAGCCTGCTCATGTGACAATGTAGTGATTGCACTACAACTGAGAGTCATTAGAAAAACTCTTTATCTAACATCCGCTCTATAACCCCCTTCCCCCCCACCATTAACTGAGATCTGATGCTTTCAGCCGAGGGCTAATTGACCTTGTCTTGGGCCTGATTGAGAATCAGACTGTTACAAAGACTGCCATTAATCCACAAAAAATCACTGTCAAAATACAGAGTATAATACATTTATGTGTTTGCAGATGTTGTGTCTACAATTTTGGCAGCAAATAAACTGACTCCGAGTCAGGAGACTGAATGTGAGCCAAACAAGCTCTCAGACAGACAGAATTGACTTCAGAACTGGTATCTGTATGGCATGCCAGAGCAGAACAGCTGATCTAGAATCTAGCCCTATGAGAGAGCTATCGCTATGAACTATACACAGTTTCTATCTTTAAATGTCTAAAGTATATTCTGTGCACTAATTCTATTGACTTTGAGTAGTGTGTGTGTGTGTGTGTGTGTGTGTGTGTGTGTGTGTGTGTGTGTGTGTGTGTCAGCGAGATAGAAGGAGGGAAGAGTTACTCTGTTTTCTACTGACACACAGAAGGGCTATTCAGGCCCTATAGTGGATCTTCTGACAGCTCAACTGGTAGAGGCTTTGTTCTGTGTTTCTCACAGAGATGGTATGCTAGATCAGGAGCGTCATGCACCTTTTTTTTTAAAGGCATCCCAGTCCTGGCTTACTTTGTGCCCTAGTTCAGGAGTTTTCAAACATTTTGATGCCCAGACCCACAGATATGATGATCTTACTTAAATATATTTTAATGTATAAATAGTCAAGACCAGCTGACCCACTATGTGAGAAAAATATAAAGCATTATATTATATCTTAAATTAAATAATAAATATTGTAATTATTCTAAAGCAAAGTATTAAAATGTTATCTGGAATACATTTATTAACAGTGTGTATATTTTTCTACCCACTATTAGAATAATATTAGATGTGTAAACTTTTAAAATAAGTTTTTTATTTCTTACTATTAAAATCTAGGGCTGTACAATACAATTGTGACAGATATGGACTCTTATTTTGATATTCCGTTTTGTTTCCTTTAGTTCCTGTTTTCCTGCTATGTTTAGTTTCAGTTTCCTGGGTTACTGATTATGTCCTCATTTGTTTCTATGGTTACTTATGATTTGCACCTGTCTTTCATTATGTTTGCCTTGTATTTATACTCCCTGTTATGGCCAGCTCTTTGTCGGTTCTCGTTTTTGATTTATGTACTTAGTGTTTCTCTTATGTTGATTCTGTGATCCCCGGAGTATTTTGCATTGTTAATAAAGACCGTCTATTTATATCTTCTTCATCTTCGTGCATGCTGACTACCCGTTATAGAAGAAAGCACCCAAAAAATATATAAAGCAGCACCCGTCATAGCACTCGTCATCACAGAATCAGAGTCCAGCCAGCCATCAGCCATGCTCCCCACCATGGACATCCAAGTTCCGCCCAGCTCCATGTCTTCTGCGTCTCCAATGGATCCACCCAGCCTCCCTCTCACGCCTCCTCTACCTGCGGCTCAGTTCCTCGGCTCCTCCTGTGTTTGTTCTGCTCTGCTGCTCGGCACCGCCTGGGGTCTTCTGGACTCCAGCTCCAACTTGGCAAGGGATCCCCTGTCTCTGCCTCAAGCCGCCAAGCCCGTCACTCCACCTCGGCCTGTCGACCAGTTGGCTCCACCTTGGTTCCTCCCTCCCTCGGATCCACCTAGGATCGTCGTCCTAACTGCTCTACTGGGCTCCCTCATCTCTCCGACTCTGCCTTGGTCAGTTGTCACTCTGCCTACACCATGGTCTTCTTTTGCCTCGTCCCTCCACCCATTTGGCTCCGTCGGGCTGTACCTTCCCTCTGGCCCCTAAATGCTGAAATGGTAAACTAAATGCTGAACAGTTAGTTCATGCGTTCATGACCTCAAGGCTAGATTATTGTAATGCTCTACTGGGTGGTTGCCCTGCTCGCTTAATAAATAAATTGCAGCTGGTCCAAAACGCAGTAGCTCAAGTTCTTAGTAGAACCAGGAAGTATGACCATATTAGCCCGGTTCTGTCAACACTGCACTGGCTCCCTATTGAACATCGTATAAATTTTAAAATCTTGCTTATTACTTACAAAGCACTAAATGGTTTAGCTCCCCAGTACTTGAGCGAGCTCTTAACGCATTATACTCCATCACGTCTATTGCGGTCTCAAAATTCTGGCCAGTTGATATTTACCTAGAATATCAAAATCAACTGCAGGCGGTTGATCCTTTTCCTGTTTAGCACCTAAACTCTGGAACATTCTTCCTAGCATTGTTCGGGAAGCAGACACACTCTGTCAGTTTAAATCTAGACTAAAAACACATCTCTTTACTATGGCATACACATAGAACATTATCAATTTATATTATTCAAATCAATTAAATGATTGTTTTAGGCTGCATTAACTAGGTCAGCTGGAACCGGGAACACTTCCCATAACACCTGATGTACTCGTTACATCATAAGAAGAATGGCATCTAAACTAATGTTAGTCTCTCTGTTTATCCTGAGGTTTACTGCAGTCAGCCGGATCTGGGCCGTATCCAGATCAGATGGTGGACCTGCGCCTAGACCTTGACCAACGCATCCCTGAAATGTCTGCAGAGACCGTGTCAATTAAACTCCCCCCTGTAAATGCTGCATCAACACGACATCCGAATCTTCCGAATCACGAATAATCTTTCGAAAATCTTTCAATCTAATATGATCTTCTGACCTGTAATGTTGCCAGAATCATAATCATACACTGTTTGTTCGTTGGCCAGAGTAGAACTGGCACACCGACTGAGCCTGGACTGAGGAGTTTTGGTTCCTTGCCACCGTCTCCTTTGGCTTTTGGCTTGCTCAGTTGGGGACACTAAATTTTCAACTATATTACTGATCTGCCCGCATTGACACTATATGATAATTGAAATGAGCTGGATGACATCACCGTTTTCTCCAGATCGGCTGTACAGCCGAATCAAATTCTGTTGCATTATTTTCCTGTATAACACTGTGAAGCTGCTTTGAAACAATCAGCATTGTAAAAAGCGCTATATAAATAAAGGTGACTTGACTTGACTTGGCCCCACCTTGGTCCTCGGTCCCACCGGCTGCACCTCAGTCCTCCGGCACCCTGGCTCCACCTCAGCCGCTCGTCACTACGGCTTCAACTTGGCCTCCAGGACCTATGGTATCGCACGGTCTCTGTGTCTCCTAGGCTCCACCTGGGTCTCCAGCTCTCCCGGCTCCACTGCTGGTGATTGGACCTCTGATTACTCCACCCTGGCTCTTCCCACCATTGCTTCCACCGTGGGCCTTCATCCTGGCTGTCCTCTTGGTATCGCTATGGCTCCTCCATCAACTCCTCCCTGGCTCCTCCTTCCATAATCTCCTCTGTGGTGGTTCCTCCGTGGTGTCATCTTGCTGCAACCACACTTTGACAATAATAAAATAAATCATGATTAATCTCATGATTTCTGAAAACAGAATGAAACAGTAATTAATAGTTATAGTAATTAATATTGTATAGTAATACAATAGTGAATTTTTTCGTAGATAGGAGAGGCAGATGATGACATTTTTTTTGTTTATAACAAATTATCTGTTCGTTTGGACTCATTTGGACTGAAAAAATGTAGCCACTGTTTTCTGTAGATTTTTAGACGAACAACATTTAAATTATTGAATTATCAAAGATAATATATATTCTATATTCAAATTCCACTTGGCTCAAAAATCAGGTTATCATTTTTACAACAACACAACATGCATGTTGGCAAATTGGCAATCACACACTTTATTGACAAACACTCTCACTTAAACACACGCTTTTCTGACAGCTGAGTCTGAAATGAAAAAATGTCTGCATGTATCACATAGAGTTGATGCTGGTTAATGAAGATATTCTCCAGGGGCTACAGAAACACTGCCAGGTTGTCTCAGTCTGTTCCCCTCCCCCATTTCCTCATGGGCTGCTCTGATTAGCCAGTGGCAGCCACACTACTGCCTGCCTTTGTCTGAGCTCTTTGTCTGACCTCAGGTATTGCACAAGACTTCATTTGGTAACCTGCATTTTTTTTGCTGAATCCCAGCAAGCACACCACACAGTTGAACCAGTTTAGATTATTTGAAATTATGCGAAACTAATTACAAATACACTTTCTTTTGTGTTTGCTTAAATTAATGGGGGTTGGTGCACCACTTCAACACAACACTCACCCATCCAAGCAGACAATGTACAGTGTCCTTGACAGTGTATAATAACCCACTTCAGTTGAAACTGATCATTCACATTTTCTTGAAGAATAATGTCATCCGAACTGTACTAAATATAGAAAGAGCAGTCATTATAAACTATTTCCAGGGGTAAATTATAGCATAAAGCAATATTGTTCAGTAACATAATGGCACTGATCAGTAACTTAGCACAAAATTGTCATTTAACAGATCTCCTTCTGCTTGGATCTGTCACCGGCACCTGATGCCATTCTCATACCAGCCACATGCCTCAGTCTTAAGCAAACACAAAGTCGAAGGCTGTTTATAGCACTGTTTTGGATTGATGCTAGAGTGATATAAAATCTGCATAGAATAAAGTCTGATTGTCTGAATAGAGTTAGGCATAAGGCTAGGTAATGTGCGTCATTACATTCAGTTAATCAGTATGACTGGGCCGTCTACTATGGGATTAAAGCATAAGAACCAGTTAGGTTAAACCTGGCTCAGAAATGCAAGAGAATAATCAAAAACAGCTCAAGACTGGGAACAGATCATTTTCTCTTTGGTTTACACATGACAGTGGGTGATCTGTTCTGAAAAATACACAATTTACTATATAGCAGATCATTTTGAGAGTTACCCCTGTATGCAGCTCTTATGATCGTAAAGCATCTCTGTAACTGCTTATGCGGGCAGGGCTGTCATCACAGACAGAGCGAAATATTCTGTATCGACTTTGATCAGAAACAGTAACTACTTCCTCTCTGGCAATCTTTGGAAGAAGACACATTTGTTAAAAGTCTTACAATTTTTTATTTAAATGTATAAGTACATAACTATAAAGATGTGCACGGTTGTCAGTTGTGTACAAGAAATGTTATTAGGCTTGCTATATAAATTGTATTCATGCACTTTGGTCTTAAAACCTACAATTGAATCTGAGCAATGCCACTAAAACTGCATCTTTTAGGCTTCTACATCTTTCACAGGCCACTTAACTAGAGATTAATGTCCTCCCCAGTTATACGGAGCGCTTTTATGACAGAGTGCTTTTAATATAAAGCTATGGAACAGACAGAGTTTCGGTGAGGACATTATTTTATTCCCCAAAGAACCACTTGACTCCATTACTATTGATTCTTATCTAAGCAAATCTAATATTAAATCCTAAAAAGTTTATAGGAAATACTTTTTCAAGGAGACATAATGCACTTTTACATTTATTTTTATTTTTTTTAACTTTTGAACCCAGACTTGTAGAGTCCCAGAGCAAAACTCTGATGAGAAACTAGTTACTCGCATTTTTTTTTTTGGCATATACACCATGTGTTCAGTTTGTCAAGTCAAGTCACCTTTATTTATATAGGGCTTTATACAATACAGATTTTTTTCAAAGCAGCTTTACAGGGATAAGCAGAAAATAATGATTCAATGATGCAAACAGGGTTCGTTTCTAATGTAAAGCAGCTCTAAAAAGAAAATAGTGTCATTGTTCAGCTGAGGTCAGTTCAGTATTTATTCAGTTCCATTAAATAACTAAAGATCATTAAATATGAGTTCAATTCAGCTATAAAGCATTTCTGTAGAAAACAGTGATGTCATCATCCAGCTAAGTTCAGTTCTCATTCAATAGTGTCAGTACAACCAAAACAACAATATTGCTGAATACTATGTGTACCATGTACCATGAGTTTGTCATTGTTTAAACCTAGTTTACCTGGCCTTTCTCTGTCCTTGCAACTCAGGCCTATAGAAAGCTAACCCAAATGAGAGGTCACATAGCACTGTGCCTACAGCAAAAGCAGCTGTAGCACACCCATACAGACAGACCTCCCTCAGTCTTTGACTTGAGAGGAGCTCCAAACAGAGATTCATAGGAGCTCACTTGAATATAATTAACCCCATTGTAAGGGTCAAACATGCTGAGATAGCGGCTCTCGCTAATGATACTGGCAGAATTTGAGGGAGTGGACTCGCCCTGATTGAGTTTTAACATTTCATTCACAAGCATTTTCAAATATTGACTTAATAATATGCATAGAGTTGTTAACTAACATAGGCTATGTTAATAAATATATTTGATTTTTCAAAGTGATGACTGATATACAGGGACTGAATTTGGGTGACTTTCCTAAGAGGACAGTCCAGACACTAAGTGGGTCAAAGCCATTCCAGAATTCTCTGGATACCTATTTTTTCTCTCTCTTGGAATTCCAAAATTGTCATGACTGATGTGCTCCTTAAACAGTTTTTCATTCTGAGGACATTTACAAAACTTATATTCTGCCATTAAAATTGAAAACACAAATGAATAATTTCCTTTGTTGTATCTTCACAATAAGATAAATATGAAAAAACAGCAAAAACAACAACATCAAACAAACAAATAAAAAACTCTTAAAGGGATAATGAAAAAATGAAAATTACCCCATGATTTACTCACCCTCAAGCCATGGTGTATATCACTTTCTTCTTTCAGACGAATACAATCAGAGTTATATTAAAAATAATGTCCTGGCTAATCTAAGCATTATAATGGCGGTAAATGGCAGCCCAAAATTTAAAGCCCAAAAAAGTGCATCATCCATTATAAAAGTAATCCATACTGCTCCAGGGGTTAATAAAGGCCTTCTGAAGTGAAGCGATGCGTTTGTGTAAGAAAAATTTTCCATATTTAAAACGTTATAAAGTAAAATATCTAGCTTTTGCCAGACCGCCTTCCGTATTCAACTTATGCAAGTTCAAAATGCTTAAGCTATGTCCAACGTCATACGGCAGTTACGCTTTTTTTTCGTAAGTTAAATACGGAAGGCGGTCTGGAGAAAAGCTAGATATTTTACTTTATAACGTTTTAAATATGGATATTTTTCTTTACACAAACGCATCGCTTTGCTTCAGAAGGCCTTTATTAACCCCCTGGAGCCGTATGGATTAGGGGATGGATGCACTTTTTTGGGCTTCACTCCGATTGTATTTGTCTGAAAGAATAATGTCATATACACCTAGGATGGCTTGAGGGTGAGTAAATCATGGGGTAATTTTCATTTTTGGGTGAACTATCCCTTTAACAGCACAATCAGATAACCACTATATACATATAATATTTTGCTTTTGCATTTATACAAAACACTACAGTATTGTTTAAGAAATGTATGAGTTAAAAAATAGCTTGGGGCCAGACCATTTCATTTCATTATAAGGAATTTCCCCATACGGAATGCTGGAGATAGCTGTGCCATTATATGCAGCTCTAGCGCTCTCACACGGGTGTGTCTAGTGGGCGGGGTGTTGTAACCAAGCCCCGCCTCCAGCAGTCATACCCAAATGAGCCGGTGTCCTCAGTGTTTTCTCTACACAAAGATACACAAGCGCACGCCGGCGCCGCGCGAGACGAGCAGGACTGCCGCTGGGACAAACACGAGCTTCTTCTAATACACACAACAGACACATACTCGATAAAGCGGTTTCTGAATCAGTTTGCCAAGAGCGTTAAAAGAAAACTTTAGGCTTAATCAGAGGAATTACTGTCTGGACTGTACGATGGGAACTTCAGCTTTATCTTAAGCGCGTGAATGCAGAGCATCTATACAGTGCACGGAGTCAGTGGTACCCTGATCACCAAACACCGGACAGGACCATAATACAGATGGATACCTTCTTTGTTGAGGTAGGTAGAAAACTTGAACACTTCACTGAAACAATCTCTCCGTTTCCTTTGTGATGGTGCTGCCTTTAAAAGGATGTTGCTGAGCTCGTTTAAAGTTTTTCTCACATTGACATGTCAGGTCTTTAATACATTTAAACCAGAATAATATGTAGGCTATGTATGTCTATTTTTCTGTCTGTCTGTCTAGAGACTATATTCATATAATTAAATTTGTCCGTTGTTGTTGTTGTCTTTCTTTTTGCTGAATCAGGTCTGTTTAACTATAAAAACATGGTCTATAAAATCTAAAGGTTCATGTCATGGTTCATTATTAGGTGTTAAATCTGTTAGGACCTTCTGTCACTCCAGGTGAGAAAAAATGGGGAGTCCTTCTCATATTCATTACAAGTTCAAAGGTTATTTAACACCCCTTCACTGTCTTTGAAGATCACTACAGCGGTGAACAAAATACCATCTTGATCCAGAGTAAAATGATCATAAATGCCTCAGTGAAGACCCCCAGGATGTGTTTCATGCCTCCCTCTGTCTGCTTTGCTATTCAGTCTCTGTGTCAGCATGAGAGCAAACCTGCTGGCAATGAAAGCTCAGACCTCACACACAACGCACTGACCCACTGTAGCAGTATTAACTAGATACTAATGTATAGCATTCAGATGGCCTTATAAACCCCCTCCCCACTTCCAATGTTTCAGACCACCAAAGAGTAGGTTTCAATGCTGTATACACAAAAGAAATATACTTTTTTGTTAGAGTTAGTTAAAAAAGCCTATGCTATAACCAGTTGTTTTTTTCAGTGCATGTGTTGTTCTCGCCTAACTTTGGTGGTCTAAAGGTTTTGTAGAGTCTAATTAAAGTACGCATTAAATAGGCTTTTCCACACTAACTTTTACAGGGTACAGGGTCACATACTTTGTATTGTGAGATATGAAGTCTGCCTTTCATAGTAGAGCATTGGAGGACAACATTAGGCCTAAATGGGAAGAGTGATTAAACATCTGTCTGGGTTGGATGGAGGGCAGAAGGGGTCTGAGACACATCTAAGATTAAGAGCTTGGATTCACGTGTGTGGATCCAGCCTGAATGATGAGGCTTAGAAGCAACAACGCAAACATTCCATGATTATTTATAGACATGGGCCACTGTCAGGAGGAAGTTCCCATTCGTTGGCCCACACAGTGTGGCTTTAATTAATCTGGAGCATTAAAAGCATTTTAATTCCGATATAAAGCTGAGACTAATGGAGTTATTGAAGCATGAATTAAAAGTATGGTTTGGCATTATTAAAACAACATGTCTGATAGTCAGGATAGATTGTTCTAAACTTTGACCTAAAGATTCTTCACTTTGCTTTTATGATTTGCAATTCAGGGTTAAACTAACATTCCCGCTGTTATGCTTCACTGATATGTCAAAGCATTGCCTCCCTTCCCATCTGAATCCACACTTGGGAAAAGGCGTAATAATATTGCCAAATCCCTAGCTTCCCCTCCAGGCTGTGTTCTCCCTCAGACAAGCCCTCATCCTTCCTCTGCCAGGTGCTGAGTCACTAAACTATTGAATACTCAGAGTGTGTCATTTAGATCCTCCTCCTGGAGCTTACCTGTCCATGCCTATTGATCCTAATGACTAAATTTCGTTGTTCCCAGACAGAATAGTGGATTCATCCTCCCATGGAGAGATTTATGAAGCATGAACCCATTCCGCTCAGCATTCCCACCTGTGATAGACTCATCAGTGCTTTAAAGTGAGAGTTAACCCTGAGTTCCCCAAGAAATGGTATATTTAGTGCACTTTTGAAAGCCATAAAAAAGTTAATAGTGATGCATCAAAATAATTTTTTTTTGTATAAAGTTTTGGTAATTCACTTTGCATAATTGGTTCATTGAACTCTGTAGCTGTTTAGGTGTCTCACAGGTAATAAATAAAATCGGTTCTTCGGCAACAACCCGCTTCTTGATATTTTAGCTGAACATATTTTACATATTGCTATTTTAGCATCATTTTTAGTCACAGTGAATTGCGTCCACACTGCTGAAATGTTTTGTCGTAGCTTATATACGTTGTAGCTTATATACGTTGAGTGCAGACTTTGCACGAAATGGATGCTAACACAGTCAAAACGCATCATCGGAGAAGTGCTAAATGATTTCGGCCCTTGAAAACTATTTCAGTATTGCATTACTTTTTGCATTTACTTTTTTTCACCAATGTATATTTGTGTAAGTTGCCATTCCGCTATGTATATTTTTTTACATCATACTCGAGGAAGTTCTGCCTTTAATGAATCTATGTCCACTTTTAACGCACCGCTAAAAAACCTAAAAGACCCTTGTATTCTCTCACAATTTTTTTTTAAATGGATGAATATGGCCTGTGTGAACACTCTCTAATGCACTGGTGTTTAAAGGTGCAGTGTGTGAATTTTAGCGGCATCTAGTGGCGAGGTTGTGAATTGCCATGTGAAATGGAGATAGAAATGGCTCATTCTAAGGTAATAAAAACATAACGGTACATTAAGTAAGGTCTTTATACTCCACTGAAAACATAGTTATGTATATCATATTGCATTTCTGTCAGTAGATCCTCATAAATACTACACACTAAACCTTTAAGTCTCTGTGGATAATCTTGACGCAAATTGGACAAATTGGACCCCAAGATACAGCTAGAAATAATTTCGTAACCAAACACAAAATAAAAAATGAGGCCCCATTTTGACACGTTTCTGTATATAGAAATTTAATTATTTTGAAGTTGAGTCACCCAATTATTATTGTTCAAAGTAATTTGCTCGGGCACCCATGTTTATGTTTCTCGCTCACATACTGACCTGAGGAATTCATCTTATTCCTCAAGCAGCACATGCGTCCATTAATTCACAGAACCACAAATACATTTCCGGCTCAGTCCAGTGTCAGCTATGCTTAAAATACCCACAAAGTCCACTTCAGAAGAGCAGTCTAAAAAAAGAATCGATGAAGTGATCATGTCGCCTGGAACAACAGCTGACCTGCTTTAAAAATGGAATTCCTGCTTTTAACGTGTCTCTCAAACAGTGTCTCGCATCCAACACCAGATTCCTTTTCCAGAAACATTCCTATCCAGAAGATCTTAGTCTCTGTAACCCTGACCCGAGATTCCAAGCCATGCCTCTTGGTCGCCCCGTAGCTCTTGGATTTGAAGTTCCTCTGGTTTGGGTTTCACACTATTCTTCCCAGTCTGGCTTTGACTTCCTCAGGCAACCTCTCATGTTGATGGCAACTAGAATTATAGCTTTTCCTCCTTGCTCTGTTGGGTGTAGTAGACAGGAAGAACAAAACAATAAATAGATTTTGTGTTCCTGTTCCCCGTCACATCTATTTTGTTTGTCAGACCTTGGATACATCTCTTCTTAATAAGAATCCATATATTGAGAACTTTAAGTGTCATTTTTGGGGGAATTTGTGTGTTTATTGTCAATAATAGGGCTGTTCTAAGGTTCCAGGGGCCTAGTTGCATTGTCATAATCTCTTATTATGACTAATCAGTCATGAGACTGACTGTAGGTACTCAGTGCTTTCGTCATTCTGCAGGTTATGAAGAATTATTGATTGTCTTCTCACACGAGTTATATCAGTTCAAACCGGATTGCTAGCTGATCCAGTGTTGAGCAGGAGTGGGACTACATGAGTACAGCGGCAATCCCCACAAGGTCATATTAATCCCTTTTAAATGCAGTCTGGACATTAGTAAGGCTCGCTTTTCTCAGGACTGATGCGTTTACTAAATCTTCTCTGTCATATACAGGTTTTGTATGTGGGTATTGACAGGATTTACTCTGTGACCAGTATTTTTTTGGGCTGCAGTGTGCATCTGGACACAAACCCAGATGGATTCACCCCAGTTCAGTTACTCTTTGTTCGCTTTGTGGGCTTAATTGGTCTTGAGTGGCCAATCTGTTTGTTATGGAGTTTAAGTACCCTAATGCCATTCTTTTTTTCTTTTTTCTTTAATTAGAAAACTGGATGTTATAGATGTTCTTATCACAGAGTGACGGTTTTAGAGCCGACTTTGGACATGTTGTACAGTAAACCACAGTGAGTCTTAAGCATGGTTCAGGAAGACCACATTTCATCTGGTGTGCTATATGGAGTTTATTTATTTGGGACATGGCTGAAATTTTGAGCTACTGAATACAATATTGGTATTTTTGTTGTGATTAGGCACTAGAAAGATCTGTAATACATATGTATTTTGAAATGTAATTTGCTGTTTTGTAGATTTTAATCACAATTTTCTAAAAGCACTTTTTGTAGCCATTTTTAATCAAAATGTTACTATTTTAACTACACTATTTAAACTATGGCAGTGTACAGGACTCGTTCTCTTTAGCTGCACTTTACAGTGTGTTTTAAAGGGTGCGGTGCATGTTAATAGCACTTCCTCTGTCATCTCCTCTGAGGCCTGTGTGTGCACTGCACCCCTTCCCCCTTAATTTCTTAATACTGTACCTCTGCATTCAGTTGTATCTCCATCTGCCGCCGCTCCAGCCCCCTGCTGAGATACAGCGGCCCTGGATCCTCACCATCAACACCAAACGGAGCTATTGAAAGGCTTTTGTTTTGCCTAAGGGGCAAATTATGTGGAAGGAGTTACCAGTTTGTGCCAATATACCATTCAGGCAGCTCAAGGACTGAAGGTAGTCTGGTTGAGAGAATTTTTGGTAGATAGTGTTGGTTTGTAAGTTTTCTTTTATGGTGTTTTTCATCTTTTTTTGTTGTTACAATATGTGTTGCGTGGATGGAAGAGATTCAGATTTGGCCACCTTCTTCACCCTCATATGAAAATAGTCATTATGCTAATTCCAAAATATGATCATAGAGGCTTAACTTCATTATGGTCATCTGATTGTAGACTGTCATTTGTTCTCTAAGTAGTCATGCTTTAATTTTCCCAGGATCTTTGATAGCAAACTGTATTTAACAGATTTTCTCCACCTTTGCTGAGCATATGAGATCACTTTTTGCTGTTTAGACCTATGATTGTTTATGAAAAAAAACATATGATCTGTTAGATCCCTTATAGAGGAAGCCCAGTGACTTGAAAAACACTAAAAGAAAATGATTCGCGAATGTTTTGGCATAATAGAGCATCTGTACAATTATCACCCACTCGGGGCCTATAAATTAGTCAGGTGGACCCACCTTTTCATAATATCTGTACCATCCCATCCTTCCTTTCCTTCTGGTGACAGTGCAGCATTATTTATGTGCCCCTGTCAGCAGCTGTAGCTCGGGGCACTGAGAGCAGACGGGTGTAGCAGACAGGCTTTAAAGGCTCTGATTAACACAATCAGTTCTTGTGCTGTAATCTGTTCACAAGAGACCTACCCCTGTCTAGAGCCCCGAAAGATTTGCAGAAGGCCTCATTTTCCACTGTGGGCTAAACACACAGGTACAGGGTAGTTCACCCAAAAATGAAAATTCTGTCATTAATTACTCACCCTCATGTCATTCCATAATGGTGAGCCGCCTTTCTGCCGTAGAACTCACTACGTCAACAGCGTAGGAGACTGGCACAGACAAGAAGAGAGTGTTGAATAAAGTCGTTATTTTTGTTTGTTTTTTGCGCAAAAAAAGTATTCTCGTCGCTTCATAAAATTAAGGTTGAACCACTGGAGTCACATGGACTATTTTAACGATGTTTTTACTACCTTTCTGGACCTTGAAAGTGTTGATTAAAGTGCTGTCTATGGAGGGGTCAGAGAGCTCTCGGATTTCATCAAAAATATCTTCATTTGTGTTCCGAAGATGAACGAAGGTCTTACGGGTTTGGAACATCATGAGGGTGAGTAATCAATGACAGAATTTTCATTTTTGGGTGAACTAACCCTTTAATTGTACAAGTTAATTAATATTTTTTTTATTCAAATATTTTTATTGAATAATTTACAGTGTTTGCTTAGATATTTTTCTCTTCCAATTTTAATAAATACAGTTTTAGGGGTTTATTTGTAAGGAGATTAAGCTGTTGCACAGCTGACATGTAATATCATCCTTCAATTTAAGCTTGTTTAATGTTAAAACTGCTATGACCTCACAATGATTTGTTTCATAATAGATAGCTTGAATATTACTGCATGTTAATTCTAGCACGCCACCTGTGACTTGACCTGGACTCCTCATCTCCATGGCTGATATGTTTAAGCTGGTTGTGAAAAATTAATGTTGTTGCTATATATAGGACTTATAAATGTGTGTGCATGCAATATGTACATGCAGGAACAAAGCCCATTGATTTTCATGCATCAAGCAAGCATGTTTGTGCTTACATTAACTGTATGTTTTGCTCTGTTTGTGCACTGAGCAGTATTTATATATGATGATAAATATGAATTATACAGGTTAAATTAAATCTGTTCATCATATAAAGCGATTATATCTCCTCTGATGAATTCGATCAAAGCACTCTATTCTTATAAATTACTTTTACAATGTTTTTATGAACATTTTGAAGAAGTTTAAATGTTTCAAAGGAAAGGTCTTTCAAAGGAGGGACAGAAATCTCTTAATTTTTGTTCTGAAGATGAACGAAAGTCTGGTAATTGATGACAGAATTTTCTTTTTCAGGTGAAATATCCCTTAACGGTAGGGTAGGCAATTTTCGGTGAGGCTAGCAATAGTGAGCTAGCTTTGAAAGCATAAGATCCCACCCTCCCTTCAGAGTGTCTCCAAAGCCACACCTCCTTCAAAACACATGAACACATACAGTAAGGAGCAAACAAAAGGGTTACGAGAGACATTAAACTACCTCATGTCATCATATAACATTACAATAATAATTAACATAAACAACTTAGAGCACTGACCTGTACCAACTGACTGCTGCAGATTCATCTCGGCATTGATAGTGTCGCCATTGAAACGCATAAATCCGAGTCACAAACGGGTTTCCATCTATTTCAAATTACAGTAGTTATGGCGTGAATGCAGCATAAGCTTGTTATTTTGGTTCAGGAGGAGCTGTAAAAGGTGGATGCTGATTCGGTTGTGGTGCTCGTGCTGACATAACATGAAATGCGCTAATGGCGTATGATGTCTGCGCGAATATTTAAAAACATACGTTGACAGGCTATATCTATGATATGATGACATCCTATCGTAGCCCTTGGAAAGAGGTGTATGATTGGACGAACATTTTATGGTCCTATGCCTTCCACATTTAGACCACTTAGCTTAGTGATTGCTATTGGGATTCGAAGAGACTTTCAACCAGCATAACAAAGAATGTTTTTGAAGCAAATCACCTACCCTGCCTTTAAGTAGCATGAACGTAATATCCATAAGCCTCAATTACTTAGAGACCAAGAGATCTAGAGTAAAAAAAATTCAGCATGTAATTGTTTAGCCAGCCCAGATGGCGTGTTTCCTATTTTAGTACAAGTTTTTCCCTGTGATTAAGACATCATGGAGGGACATCTGTGACATGATGTGGCATACAGTCATGGGTTAAAAAATTAGTTAAAGCATCCTGACATCCCATTAAACTGAAACCAAGAATACTACCCTAATTGAGTCCTTCTGTATTGTTGGGAAACATACTATGTTGAAATAACGGTAATTTGTTTTTTATGTGACTTTGTGTCTGTAAATGGTGTTTAAATTGGTTATAGTCAGCATTAGATGATCAACAAGCTAGCTCTGTGCATTACAGGATGTGGCAAAGCAGATTTAGCTTGAGGCTTCAGAGCCCCAACCAACTCCTCCATCAGAGAAATACATTTCTCATTATGCTCACAGTGGGTATCACAACCTGTGTGGCACTATCGTTCTTATTTGCTGATGCACAAGGGATGTTGGAATAGTTTTAGCTTTTTTTTTTTTTTAGTAGGACACCATAAGCGATCCAGTACTGTCTGATTCTACTGTCATATCTCCAGGCTCTCCACATTAGAAGGAATCAGTGCAAGGTGGCAGCAATCTGACAACAACAGCTGTCGTAGAGTTTGTGTGATGAAGATGCAGTATAGTGGCATCAGGCCGCTCAAAGGCTTCTGAGATGCTAATAAATGTGGACAGAATTGGTATGTCCTTCATTTCCTCATTGAGATGTTTTGGTGCTGGAGAAGTGTCTTTTATGTGTTTTGTCAGATCAGGGCTGATCTCTTATAAAAAAGCCAATTATATCTGAACGGCTGTTGTGTCTTTGTTGAATGCTACAACTGAGAAAAGCTGCCACAGCAGTAATAACCCCCTTACCTTCACCATGTTGGGATATTTTTGAGGGCTACAGCTGTTTATGAAATCCTATGCTTCGTTTCAGATTGTTGTTTATTTGAGTTCACTTCACTTCAGTATTTGGCTTGGCTAAAGGTTTACAGCAGTGGTAAAGGTTGTTTGTGCATGCGATAGTGTCCAATCTTCACCACTTAAATTATACTAGTTTTGGTGTTTGGTGTTTGACATGCACTAGTAGAAAGGTTCATCCTTGTCTATGTCTGTGCTATAGAGTGCTGCAGGGATGATGTTTCTTTGTAGGCCAAACCCTGGAAAAGAGTTATTTTGGCACTTTCGGTTCGATCATCTTGAAGTCGATATTTATTTATTTATTTTATTTTATTTTTTTCTGAAGAGAAAAGGTGCATGTCACATTCCCATTACATATTTCCTTTCCTTTCCGTTGCTGTTTGAAGAGAAAAAAAAATAAAATCTGGACAAATATAATTTGCAGTTGGTTTTTAAAAAAAAAAATCAGATTCAAGAAATAAAACCTTCTGCAGAATGACATACAGACATTCTCCAGTGTAAGCAAAACCATACAGTATAATCCATCCACAAGTTTCATTCATTTAGAGTA
Source organism: Coreius guichenoti (assembly GCA_039654105.1). Taxonomy (NCBI): domain Eukaryota; kingdom Metazoa; phylum Chordata; class Actinopteri; order Cypriniformes; family Gobionidae; genus Coreius; species Coreius guichenoti. Next base: position 27,859,752 of record CM077172.1, on the reverse strand, counting down.
CATGACAACCTGCCATGACCGTTAATCACCGTCTCCAGGCTATGCTTTATGCAAATCAGTCAAACATCTCAGTTGTAAGGTTAATACCATTAAGTGTCACCATCTCTGAATGCTAATAGCACTCTCTTTCTCTATTGTGTGATCTGGGGGAAGTCTGGGAAGTGTCCTTCCCCTGGGGCCACAATCTCTCCATTAGCTAATTTCTGATCAGCTGCACCTTCCATCATTTATTCATACTGCTGTCAGCCTAGTGGTCAAGGCTGTTTATCTGATCCTGTACAAAACACTGCTCCTTCTCTGCCTCGCTCTCATTGTCAATTCAACTGTGAATTTACATGTTCTGAATTGTTAATGTTGTAAATGTATCGCTTGGACAGTACGAAAGGGCGTTTGTTGCAAACAATTCCTGAAATGTGTCCTAGAGTTTAAGAATGTTTGAGCTCACCTTCAGGAATTTTATTCTACAAGATGCTAAACATCCATTTCGGTTATGACCCTGATTTGAGGTGAGGCAAACCTCTCGTTGGCTTGGGTGATGTCACGCAGGTCTGGGGAGGTTGAGGACATAGGATGGGAGAGAGCTGTCTTGGTTTCACTTGGCGGTGGCTTGTGACATACAGTAGGCATCCGAAGGTACAGTTTCCCCTCTCACACTAGATTGGTCTTTTGTGTGGTTCAGTTGCTCTTGTCATGTATTTTAATGGATCACAGAGTTGTCAAAATGCCTTTTTCAGATATGTTTAGTGGATTTTTGTTGTTGTTGTGAATTTTGTGGGAATTAAGGGTTAGTAAGATTATAATCTTCAGTAAGATTTTTTTTCTTTTTTGAAAGAAATTAATACTTATTCAACAAAGACATTAAATTATTCAAAAGTGACAGTAAAGACATTTATAATGTTACAAAAGATTTCTACTTCAAATAAATGTTCTTTTTGGAATCCTGAAAAAAGAAAAAAGAATGTTTCTACAAAGATATTAAGCAGCACAACTGTTTTCAACATTGATAATAATAATAAATGTTTCTTGAGCATCAAATCAGCATATTAGAATGATTTCTGAAGGATCATGTGACACTGAAGACTGGAGTAATGGTGCTGAAAATTCAGTTTTGCCATCACATGAATAAATTAAAATGTAAAATATATTAAGATATAAAAGTTATTTTAAATTCTAATAATATTTCGAAATATTACTGTTTTTATCGTTTTATTTTTTAAATCAAATAAATGCAGCCTTGGTGAGCATATAAGACTTCTTTCAAAAACATAAAAAAATTAGCTGACCCCAAAACATTTGAATGCTTATATATGCATAATTATGTATTTCTTATTTATTATCATTTAAATTGCTCAGAGTAGAGAATTTAAGTCTAACACTAAATTGTCTTGAAATGTATTGTTGAAGACTGAGTGAATTTGTTACAGAAAAAGCTGTAGTTAGCTCTAAATTCACTCAATTTCAAGCACTATAGAATATGAAAGCTAAAAAATCTTGATAAACTCACTAGTTGACCTCAGTAACCAGCTAGTCAGTTGCTGACGGTCCTGACCCATCCCTACAGGTTATGTCAGCACTGTTCAAAGGACATATGTAGATCTGAATGACTTTAAACTTGAGCCTGTGATGTCAGCAGTAATTTCAGTCCATCTAATCAGACACTAACCAGTAAACTCACTAATTTCTTGACCAATTCCTCATTTCCATCACTCAGTATTCTGCACACATTGCTACAACTCAACGCAAAGCACCTACTGGTTTCATAGAAGAGCAGTTTTCTGTTTGCTTTGAACCATCATCTGCCATATTGCACAATAAATGAGCAGTTAGACCAGTAGAGGTCCTAATGATGGAGGACATTTTTTGCCAGATTGAGTTCAAAGAGATCTTTCTGTTAAATACATGCATGATTGTTGGGAAACAAATTTGCTTTTTGCTCTATATTCCTCTAAGATAATTACATGAAATATAGTATAGTGTTATGCAATTCACAGATTAAACCAAGACTTGAGTTGTGTGTGTGTATGTGTCATTTTGCAGTCTAAAGTCAGTCAGTACTGAGTTGCCCAGACGGTTTACTCTTCAATATCCGAGGCCCTCTGTAATGTGAAGAGCTCTTCACATCTGCACAGCTGCACTGAAGGAGAGCCAGAGGTCAACAGAGGTTTCAGTATTGTTATGATAATCTGAATAAGTGCCGCTGTTTGAGATCTAAATAGTGTGCAGGAATCTCATTGAGACAGAGTGTGAGCAGCTGCTTTGGAAATGTCTTTATGATATTTGCGAAGTCCACAGGAGTTCTTCTCAAACAAGTTTTCTCAAACAAAATGTCTAGTACTGAGTTCTCTGTCATCTCATGCATAATCGGTCATCCCAGGCCAAATAGTGCAGTGTGATCGGAAAAAAAAAAGAGCGTCCGTCGGACTAATTGCCAAATAACATCTAATTTTGTGGAAGTTGATTAGTTTTCTTTTGTTGAGTTGATTGGGTCACTCGATACTCTTTGTCTTGGGCTTCCTGCCACAAGGAGAAAGAGACACGCCACCTTGCGCTGTGTAGTCTCATTAATGTTTCAGTCTCATTAATTAGCAAATCTCCTTCAAATTTGGCACCGTTAAACACACAGAGGTAATAGTAGCCCTTTGTGAGGGTTCAGAGTGACGGAGCGTTTTAAGTTGTGCTTTCTGTTTTAAAGGGCACACAACTTTTTTTTTTTTTTTTACTCTTCTGTGTTACCGGTTAACAGTTACTGTTAAGATCCTTTGAATTTTATTCATCAACCTTTGTCTTTTTTTTAACAATTTTTTTTTTTTTTTAGAAAACAGAACCAGATTGAAGTTGCAATGTAATGGAAGTAGCGACAGATCATTTGTTCTATATTGTGACATACTTGAAATGGATTATCGCAAAAGCAGAACATGTTGGGCGGGGATTTGGTTCTATCCGTTGGGGTTGTCGATTGGATAGAGGCAGATCTAAATGTTAGCTTGTAGTTGATTGAGTTGATAAGAAATAGACAGGGTTTAACCAGACTAAATGATGCCGGAGGAATCCAGCATACAGTATGTCATGTATCATGGGATATCTCATATGCCATTGAGAAGTCTGTCATTTCATTGGAAGATTGACTTATGGCATTATAGTTAAAGATTACGAGGTCAAAGTTTAAAATTTAAAAATTGGTTCACAATAAGATCATTAAAATGCATTTAGTAAATAGATACAGTGGGGAGAACAAGTATTTGATACACTGCTGATTTTGCAGGTTTTCCTACTTACAAAGCATGTAGAAGTCTGTAATTTTTTATCATAGGTACACTGCAACTGTGAGAGACGGAATCTAAAACAAAAATCCAGAAAATCACATTGTATGATTTTTAAATAATTTATTTGCATTTTATTGCATGACATAAGTATTTGATCACCTACCAACCAGTAAGAATTCCGGCTCTCACAGACCTGTTAGTTTTTCTTAAAGAAGCCCTCCTGTTCTCCACTCATTACCTGTATTAACTGCACCTGTTTGAACTCGTTACCTGTATAAAAGACACCTGTCCACACACTCAATCAAACAGACTCCAACCTCTCCACAATGGCCAAGACCAGAGAGCTGTGTAAGGACATCAGGGATAAAATTGTAGACCTGCACAAGGCTGGGATGGGCTACAGGACAATAGGCAAGCAGCTTGGTGAGAAGGCAACAACTGTTGGCGCAATTATTAGAAAATGGAAGAAGTTCAAGATGACGGTCAATCTCCCTCGGTCTGGGGCACCATGCAAGATCTCACCTCGTGGGGCATCAACGATCATGAGGAAGGTGAGGGATCAGCCCAGAACTACACGGCAGGACCTGGTCAATGACCTGAAGAGAGCTGGGACCACAGTCTCAAAGAAAACCATTAGTAACACACTACGCCGTCATGGATTAAAATCCTGCAGCGCACGCACGGTCCCCCCGCTCAAGCCAGCGCATGTCCAGGCCCGTCTGAAGTTTGCCAATGACCATCTGGATGATCCAGAGGAGGAATGGGAGAAGGTCATGTGGTCTGACAAAAATAGAGCTTTTTGGTCTAAACTCCACTCGCCGTGTTTGGAGGAAGAAGGATGAGTACAACCCCAAGAACACCATCCCAACCGTGAAGCATGGAGGTGGAAACATCATTCTTTGGGGATGCTTTTCTGCAAAGGGGACAGGACGACTGCACCGTATTGAGGGGAGGATGGATGGGGCCATGTATCGCGAGATCTTGGCCAACAACCTCCTTCCCTCAGTAAGAGCATTGAAGATGGGTCGTGGCTGGGTCTTCCAGCATGACAACGACCTGAAACACACAGCCAGGGCAACTAAGGAGTGGCTCCGTAAGAAGAATCTCAAGGTCCTGGAGTGGCCTAGCCAGTCTCCAGACCTGAACCCAATAGAAAATCTTTAGAAGGAGCTGAAAGTCCGTATTGCCCAGCGACAGCCCCGAAACCTGAAGGATCTGGAGAAGGTCTGTATGGAGGAGTGGGCCAAAATCCCTGCTGCAGTGTGTGCAAACCTGGTCAAGAACTACAGGAAACGTATGATCTCTGTAATTGCAAACAAAGGTTTCTGTACCAAATATTAAGTTCTGCTTTTCTGATGTATCAAATACTTATGTCATGCAATAAAATGCAAATTAATTACTTAAAAATCATACAATGTGATTTTCTGGATTTTTGTTTTAGACTCCGTCACTCACAGTTGAAGAGTACCTATGATCAAAATTACAGACTTCTACATGCTTTGTAAGTCGGCAAACCTGCAAAATCGGCAGTGTATCAAATACTTGTTCTCCCCACTGTATTTTAATTGAGTGAATTTCCATTTCATGCTGACTTTTTTTATTTACACATGCATTTACCAAAATTGTATTCAGTTTTTAGGCTTTTTTCCGCTTCTATTGAAAAGTAATAGTGTAGAAATGACAGAAAGTGTAGGGAAGATGACGGGGGAGTGACAAATGACGTAGGGGAATGCTTAAATTAGCATTTCCCATATGAGCATCTTGGTTCCATGTTGTCCACTAGGCCAAACTGAAATTTGAGTAAAGGTGCAGTCACATTTACTGTTGCTCACCCAAAATTGCATGGGAAAAATACAGTCATTCCAATAGGAATCCAATTGCAGGTTTCGCTCGTGTTCAAGTTGGTTATGTGAATTTGTGGCACTGACCAACAGAAAGCTGCTTGTTGTGAAAGTGACCTCTGTGTGCGCTGTGCTTCATACATCTCTACACTATTGACAACCCACAATGAAATTTTTTTGCCAGCAGAGTTTTGATTTCTACCATCGATTCACTGGTGTTCCAGCTGAAAGGAGCTGATTCATGTCTCAGAGTATAATACGATATAATACGAAGGAGTTATTTTGTTTGCACGTGTGCTGCAGTTTGACAGACAAAACCCTGCCTCAGAGTTGCCCAGCTGGCCTTTGTTGAGGGATTTCCGCTCAGTTGCCCTCTGGGACCTGAGCATGACCATTCTGCTTTGAGACGGCCGAGGTGATGGAAAGGTGGGGGAAGGAGGGGATGAAATGATAGAAGCGGAGGAGAGAATGGAAGGAGGAGGAGGTTTGTGTTTCTGTGACCATCTGTTGTCTATACAATACACCCCGTGCACAAAGCAGGTTTACACTGCTGTCTTTTAGAGGCACGCATCATGGAGCTCGCTTCTGGAAAATCTGTTAACCTCACCACATAATTGATGACATCATACAGCGGTTTCCAGCAGTGCCAGTGGAAACATGTCTGGTCTCAAACGTTGTCATTATAGTGGGGATGTTATAAGAGTTTCAGAGTTCTTCTTTTCCTTGAGTTCTCTCAAAATAAATATGAAATATAGGATCTCAGGGAGGAACCCATCGTTGCTGTTTCAGCAAGATTTAAAAAAAAAAGATTACATGGTAATGCAAATGTTTGGAAAGACATTTTGGGAAGAATATGAGAAGTTGAGCACAATAGCTTTACTTGCCCATGTTGCTATAACTGTAATTTATGTCTGTCCATTCTGGCTTTATACGGGGTCATGGGGGAAAAGTCACATGTTGTTATATGGTGCTACTTGACATTGAGTGTCCTTGAGTGGAGAACATCAGTTATTTGGCTGCATTTCTCTCTGTAGACTTGAAAGATCAATTGCTAGGGTGGTTGTTTGGTTGTTGTTTACTAGTCCAAGTCAAAAGATTCTCTATGATAATCTGCTCCCTTGATACGGCTTGGGATATGGAATATTTTCCACCGTTTTTATCATCCATTAGGCAAAATCATCAGTCGGATTGCGTTGAAAAGTAATTGCATGCCCCTCCACAAGCCACACGATTTGAGGTATTATTTTTGACCATGGAGCACAAGTTACATGGTGAAGTTTAATATTTTATAAGTTTTTTTTGCCTAGCACTAATTATTATAGCCTCAAGATTATCCTCATTCTTCCACCATAATGATAGATTTCAGCAAACTGAACCACAGTTATCTGCGTCATGACTCATGAGGAAGTTAATACATTGGTTCTGCCCATGCCAGCATTTTATAATTACTATGTAGTAATCATTAAAGTGCCCAGCAACAATACCCATTCATTCAGTAAGGAATAATTGATGACGGGCCGTTGAATTATTAGACAATAATGCACACCCGAGGTGGTAATGTGGCCACAAACCGGAGTCAATTATTCTCTTATACCACAGTTACCAAACCTCAAGACATTGTTCAGATGTTGTATTTCAAGACATTTGTCTGTTTTTTGTCCTTAAACGCTCTTGTGTGTAGTACTAATTACGTATGTCATCCCACGCCTTCATAGCTAATTCCAAATAGTAATTTTAGAGCTAGTAACGAAGCCATTGATAGCTATTGATAGCATTAATGCAGTTATTAATGCACTTATGAGAGAGAGAGAGCGAGAGAGAGAGAGAGAGAGACTAATCATGTGTGAATTACCTGAGTCTTAGAATGTTCGTCACCCAAGCACATTCAAGCATTCACCAGCCCTGTAGTATAATGGTAAATAATGCTGGATTATTATCCATCATATAATGCAGAATTTTGTGATTTACCTATTTGCAACTGTCATAGTTTTGTTTGGTTGTTTTCATTTGGTTGCATGCACTAATAGTCCTATTTCCTCCATTGTCTTTTATCATTTATCAATTAAACACAAAAAAAAATGGATAATCCCACCACATTAATGTAGTTGATCAACTACTCTTATGTTTACTTCCTTTAATCTATGAGAATAAACACAAGTAATTCAATGATACCATGTACCATAAAGCGCAAATGCTGTAAATGAGAATTATGTAACAATGGCATCTGATCTTCTTAAATCCGTAGACCCTGCTTCGGATGTAATTCAGTTCAGTCAGGTCACGTGAAACAGCTTTTCCGAGCACTGTGCTTGAGTAATTTTCCTCTCGTGCCAGTCACAGACCTGGCTGATCTCTCTCATCTGATCCATGATTTCAGCTCAATAAAATGATGGCCTTCAGTTGCTTTAATCGTATTTCTGTAAATATTGTTTGGAGCTGATTGTGCTTGGGGAATGAACGCCTAAGGCACGCATTAACTGATGGAGGTAGTCATATTTAGTCTCATGCATATGTGATGATTGAACATTTAATAGAAGTTGAATGTTAGCTTTCTTCCTCTGCTTGTCAAACAATGGGAAACACATTAGCACACAGTTTTAGCCTCCCCACCCCTTCTTTTCTTCAAACTCTTTTAACTCATTCCCATAGGCCCCGAGCTAGAATTAGCAAGGCTTTTTAAAGAAACCTGAAAAAGATACTGTTGATGATACAGGACATTACGCGGTGTGGAACATACTGAAAAAGAGGTCTCCTCAAAGATGGCATATTCTATTCTTAGATTAAATAAATGATTAAATAAACTTTGGTAAAAATCTAAAGATCTAAATCAACCTGGGAATAATTATTTTTTTAAGATTTGCCTATCTGGCATTCAAACTATTTTTAAGTTTCAATGAGTTCATCGAAAAATGAAAGATCTGTCATCATTAATTTACTGTCATGTCGATCCAAACCTGCATGCTTTTCTTTTTTTCGCAGACATTTAGAGAAGACATTTATCAGAATGTCTGATAAATGATCGATTGTTCATACAATTGGCCCTTTTTCACATTTCTAAGAATCAGAAGTCGTTATAGGTGATTACATTTTTATAGTAGTGCACAGGAGATTACAACAAATATAATTTTTGTGCTCCCACTACCACTAGCTCCAATAGCAAAAGAAAAAAATACAATAGCATTTCTATGAGTTTCCAAAAGACGACAAAAATGAGAGATTATGGTGGCCAGAAGAGAGAAAAATTTAAAAGTTGTCCGCTCTATTAAAAACACCTATGCTATGTTAGTTTTCTGTAATTTAATGGCAAGGTAAAATAGCACAGTGTACTGTGCTATAAATGTACAAGCGAAAATAATGTTGCTAGTCTTGCAATATGGATTTTTGAAAATGACCTTTCATGTAGTGTGTAACATAGTTCTAAGTGAATGAAAACATCCTGCAAAGTTTTAAATCTGAAAGTGCACAGTATATAAAGTTATTGTCTCTCAAAAGTAAGAGTCAACTCTGAGTCAATTAAACGAATCGTTTTTTAAACAAGTCCTAAGCCGTATCGTTGTGACGTCAAGACGAAACATTAGCATATTGCCCGTCCACTTATTGCGCGCACAGACACCAGGGAAACCTTGAACCCCCTCAAACACTGCAGCGGATACTGGATAGCATCATGCCGAGAAGACGCTCATATTGTGTTTCATATTGTGTAGGTATCTGGCTAACCGGCTAACTCACATTATTACTGTCTTACTGAAATACTACTGTAAATCAGCTGTGGGCCACTATTACCTAAAACTGTGTCTGTTAATGCAGATTGTCTGTCATTCTTACTACTTTGAGTAAAGATAAAGGATGGAGCAAGATTTGTTTTGCAAACTTTGTTACATCAGTCATTCATGTTAGTGCTCGGCTAACGTACTGTATGTGCTGTTATTGATACAGTTCCCGCATGTGCACCGCAATACATTAGAAACACACACACACACGCATGGGTTTGTTGATGGACGCACACTTATTAATGCTGATGGTGAGGAATTACAGTTGAAACATCGCATAATGTACCTCAAACTGAGTAGCATCACTGTGAAACGTCCTGCTCAAGGTTTGGGTTGAATAACTAGTTCTTCCAATGTTTCATCGATTCGGACTCGTGCTGGGATTGGTGTAAAACTGACATCCGTTACTGTCTTTACAATGTATACTATCGCTGAGCTTTAAGAAGCCTCCGGACGGAGCTGAAGTTGTTATGGTAATGGGCGTTTGTTTTCCGAAATACGCGCTGTACGCGGTAGACCAATCACAACAGACTGGGCCATCTGACCAATCAGAACAGAGTAGGATCGTGGAAAGGAGGGATTTAGAGAGACTGATTCATCCATCGAGTCGTTTGAGAATCATTGAACATTGTGGTGATGTACAATGTATATTATGAGAAAATTAAAGTGTTTTTTGACCTTTGATGCATGTAAACCTGTTGTTGGAGACCTCCAAAACTAAATTAGGAAACTTTAAAATAGCATAATAGGGACACTTTAATAACTGTGGAATTGCATCATCACAGCCTGTGAAAATGGTCCATGAAGTGAATAGTGATCAGGTGTTGTCAAGCTCCAAAAATGACAAAAAAGCACCACCTGAAGTATAAAAGTTGTCCATACAGAACTTGTGCACTGTATTCCAAGTTGTAGGAAGTCATATGATAGCTTTGTGATGAATAAACTGAAATCATTTGACCACTTTTATGATACTTCAATAATTTTGGAGCTTGACAGCCTTTGGTCACTATTCACTTTCATTATAGCAGTATGATTAACTCAGATGGTTGACCTGCACCTAGACACGACCAAAACGCAGCCCTGCTAGACATGTCTGCTAGACAATTCCCTGTGAAGGCCTCGTCGATCCTCAGCAGAGACCACAAGAACCACACAGGTCCTCCGCATAGACCCTATGGCCAACTTTGGCTCCATACCGGCGGGATGAATCGATCTTCAAGCAAAAGGAACTGGAAGAATATTCGAATGCTACCGATCCCAATCTGAACTCTGACTTGTGATGCAGCCTAAATCATAATGAGACCATGTTCGATTGTTGGCCAGAGGAGAACTGTCCCTCCGACTGAGCCTGGTTTCTTCCAAGTGTTTTTTCTCCGTTCTGTCAACTGATGGAGTTTGGGTTTCTTGCCACTGTTGCCTCTGGCTTGCTTAGTTGGGGGCACTTATTATTCAGCAATATTATTGATCTGACTAGACTGACGCTGTTGTATGAGAACTGAACTGAGCTGGACGATGACATAATTTTTTTGCAGAACTGCTTTATAGATGAAGTGAACTACTTTAATAATTGAACACTGAACTGACTTCAGCTGTACAACAGCCAAAATGCTTCATTTTCCTGTTATCACTGTAAAGCTGCTTTGAAACTATCTGTATTGTATAAAGCGCTATATAAATAAAGCTGACTTGACTTGAACATTCTGCTAAAATAACGTGTTACCTGAAAGTCTTGAAACATCATGAATATGAGTAAATGATGACAGAATTATAATTTATAGGTGATCTGTCCCTTTAACGATTGCCTCCACTTGAAACCTTGAATGTGTCTGGCCTCATTATAATCCACATCTCCTTTGCAGTGTATCATGTGTCTATGATCATCTTCATACAGCGTGTTTTGGAAAGAGTGTATGTATATTGTGTGAATGCCTGCACATGTTGCCTACGGGACCCAATGCTGTTGCACATGTCAGGTCATTATTAAAAGTTAATGAGGATTGATATCCCTGAGCTCTGACCTTGGAGCTTGGGTTTCCTGGTGGAAGCCGCTCCCATTGATCCTTTAGTTCTCATGTGCTGTTGGACAAACTACTCTCTCAACACTCCATTGGCCGTCTGAATGGCCGCGCTGTGAAGATTTATGGCTGTCAGTGTAGGTGTGAGGGATCAGAACCTGGCACACCATACACACTAAAGGCCCATTCACACCAATAACCATAACTATAACGATAACTATATTAGATGCACTTTTGTCATCTGCCGCTTCAATGCTTGTGCTCTTGAAAGCAGGATGAATTCTGATTGGCTGTCAATGTTTTTATCCTTCATCAGCTGAAAAAAAAAATCCTTCTCAAAGTGATTCCAACAATATTGTTTGGTTATCGTTATAGTTGTGGTGTGGACTTCCCTATTCTCATAGAATTACAACAGTTATTAAGACTTTATAGTTATCATCCTTGGTGTGACTGAACGGCCATTAAGACGGTGTTAGGGTTCATAACAGCAGGAAATGACTAGTGGTCTTAGCAGCCAGACTTTTGTTTTCCTGTTTTTGCATCTCCATTTCTGCATTCTTGGCCTTCCGATTGAAAACATGGAAGTTGGCAGCTTTGTTTAAAGGATGCCACACAATTAGACAAAAGAATTGCTAGACCACCCTTTCGTTGCAGCTGTTTTAATCATCAGAGATTTGAACTTAAAGGCATAGTTCACCCAAAAATTTAAACTGTTGCCATTCACGTTGTTCCAAACCGGTATGACTTACTTTCTTCACAAAAGCAGATAATTTGAAAATGTCTTTTTTGTTCATGCATTGAAAGTCAGTGTGGTCCAATGTTGTTTTGGACCCCATTGACTTTAATTATATGAACAAACAGTTAAACATTCTTCACAATATCTTTTATGTTTCACAGATGAAAGAAAGTCATACAGGTTTGGAATGACTTAAAGGTGAGGGTTTGCTTTTACAATTCAGACTGATCTTGGGACTTGACTCTGTTGACTTGGCGACAGTAAGCAACCACCCAGAATGCCGTAGCAACCACTTAGCAACGCTTTGGCAACAAGCAAAGGCCCCTTCATAACACTGACATGAGAAACAGCCATCTCTTTTTAAATACAGGGTTTGATGCTGTCAAAAGGGCTTTACTTTGGTTTGCAGCATGTGCTGTTGGCATGAATAGTGTTCTGTGCTGCCCGTGTGCCCACAATGTGTGTTTAAACCCATTGGGACGGATCTTTCTACCAGTCATATGCACTACTGTATGTCTACAAAATGAAAACGTAGCGGGACGGAATGGTTGTGGTGCTTTAATGATGATGATGAAAAGACCATGATGGCGTTTAAGGGTTGGGCTGTGGTTGAGATCAATTGAAATTGCTCACTGATATCCTCTTTGTATCATCTTGTTCTGTCCTTAGCTCTTTTTAGAAGCACATAATATCTTCTCCTCCATATACAGTACATGCATATTTAATTTCTGTACCAGCCGCAATGGGAAGGAAATCTCTGTCTTAGGTCAGATCTTTAATGAGCTTGCCTTTCTTTGGCTGTTTTTGATTGGTTTGCTGTATTTAATGTCTCATATGTTCTGTCTGTCTTTTAGGGAGCTCGTGTGTGGGTGCGGGATAAGGAGCAGCTCTTGCCCTCCACCGTGAGCTGCTGTGATGACCGGACTCTCATCCTCACCACAGACTATGGAGAAGTAAGAGAGACCACCTGCTGTGAACTCATTATTTAACATAAATATTCTTTAAAAATTCTCCTTTTGTGTTATTCAGGTTTGTTAGTAAATTATAACAGAACTTTTATTTCTCTTTAAGAGCTTTCACCTTTATTTGTGCCATTGACATTGTTTTTGCCATTTTATTCTTTATAAATTGGATGACCAACTGTCTGAGAGAGATAAACGTTTCACTGTAAATGTCTTCAATTGTGTGAGGTCCTGCAGGTAAAGTACGGTTTGAATTAATTTCAGTTTCTCACTACTTCAGAAAGACCTTTGATATGAATAGCAGGAATGTCCATAAGGAAGCCAAATTTAGCCACTGCGTTTAATCAGTATGGCCTTCTGTTAAAGCTTTGTGTCTGGAGGAAATCCTGTTCTCAAAGCACAATAGGAATGCAGGTCAGAAAATATTTATCAGATGTGTGTCTACATGTAGCCTGTGTGCTTTGTTTTGGTCCTACAGAATGTATGAATGTGATATACTGTACAGTTCAGCTCATATGTTTAAATATCTCTTGCAGACTTTGTATGGTCTGTTTTTAATCTCCGTTTCTCTCTACATCTAACTACAGTAGCCTGGTTTCCATTACAGATTTGCGCAAATTTTTTGCGATATTTTCTAAATGTCGATAAAAAAACGATTGCAAAATGACGCCGTTTCCATTAACCGATGTTATGCGACTATTGTGTTTTTTTTTTTTTCCTCTCACGATAAGTCATTCCAAAAATAATGGTGACAGATGGTTGGTTTACGTATATATCAGTGTCACCACACAAGCCATTATTTTTAATCAAAGGAGACATACGTGTGTTATCCAAGCATTAATGGCAAGGAAAGCCCCTTATACTTGGGAGCGGCCACGTATGAGGTGTTTCTAGGCAGTTATATGTGTTATATGTGATTTCACAGAGGAACTGTGGCTTCAGAATGATCATGTGACTTTTACATACGCCAGGTGAACATTGCATTTTTGCGAAATATTCCTTTTTCGAATTGCCTGAAAAACCATTTCATGGAAGCGTAAAATCTTTTTTGTGATATATGGGAGTTTCTTGCAAAATTGACGTGTTTCCATTGAGCGAATTCTCAATTCGCAATTTCAAATTGCAGAATTTGAAGGGTAATGGAAATGCAGCTACTATCTCTATTTGTCTTTTTTTGTCTTTTTGTCTCTTTATACACTTCAAAGGTTTGGGGTCAGTAAGATTTCTTTTTTTTTTTTTTAAGAAATTAATACTTTTATTAAGTGCACATTTAATTGATCAGAAGTGACAGTAAAGGCATTTATAATGAGACAAAAGATTCATGTTTCAAATAAATGCTGTTCTTTTGAACTTTCCATTCGCCAAAGAATCCTGAAAAACATGTATCACTGTTTCCACAATATTTTTAAGCAGCACAACCATTTTCAACATTGGTAATAATAAGAAATGTTTCCTGAGCACCAAGTCAGCATATTAGGATGCTTTCTGAAGGATCATGTGACACAGAAGACTGGAGTTCTTTTAAACTGTAGTAATATTTCACAATTTTACTGTTTTCAAATAAATCTTTCAAATCTGTTTCACTATTTGTTTCACAATGTTTAATCTATCATTAGTCCTGTTTCTATGCCAGATTTGGTAGAAAATTGATTTTTTTTATAACATTGGCAGAACATACAGTATGGACTATCTTGCTACAGGAAGCCTGCTATGAATCTGCAGGCTTATTAGTGATTGATGTGTGTTATTCTGAACATACAGCACAAACTGATTTCTTTCTTACTATTCATTCCTATTCCACGTTTACATCAATTCAGACTGATTACTATTTGCATAGATGAGTACTTGAGTATTTCCATAAGTGCTTAAACTGGCAGTTTTTGAATTCCAGATTTAATGCAGACTCTGAAATTCTTATATTCTACATGCATTAACATAAATGACTTCCAGAATGGCCCTGATCAATTTGTGTTTAGGCCAAATTCGACCAAGCATACATTGTGACCATAGAGAGGGATTCAGAGAATATACCAACTACAGCTCATAATGAAAAATCAAATGATACTCTCATTTCCGACTGTTAACACCCCAAACCGACAGTTAGACTCTTACCAGGCTCCCAGCATGCACTGCAGTGCCTGGCAAGTGCATGGGACCCCGTCACATGTTTTATTTAACAAGCTTACTGTGGCATCCACGCCAAAGCAGGGGTCAGCAGAGATCAGGAGGCTGTGCTGAGTTCAGTGAGGTGTGAAGAGACTGACACTCCATTGACACACATGTCTGGGGTGAAGCTTGAGCTCAGGCTCATTCAGAAGATTGACTTCCTCGTGCCAGAGTTCTGTCTGTCTGTGTATGTTACTATGAATGTGTGTGTGTGTGTGTGTGTGTGTGTCTGTCTGTCCGCCTGTCTATCTGTCTGTCTCATATGGTCTTTGGTGCAAAAAGTAAATTGTCTGTATTTTTATTTAAAGCTGGATAGTAACTGATGCATTAATACTGCATAATAAACCTATTTTTTGTAATAATTTTAGACAGTTATCAGCAGTGTTTTATAGACTCTTGGCTTTCACTAAGTCTATAGTTAGTGTTTTGTAAAGCAAACCCTGTGTTTTTCTGGGTTTGCTTTGAGCAGGGTGTGACTCAGCACTGGTACAGCGGATGGGTTGAGAGAAGACCGCTTCCTGTGAGGAGTATAGCCATTTCAGCTGGCCTCCATGTGTCTGCTCACTACTGGTCCGTCCCTATTGGCCAGACCACACCCACCTCATGCATATTCATATAGTCCATACTCAATAATACAGCAGGGTGCGGTCTTTCAAACACAAAGCCTCATGCAGGACGCTTACACGGAAGGGCAGAGAGACAAAGATGGCAGTAACTCTTTTAATTACAAACCTTGAATCACTTGACAATTAATCATTTAATAAGCTGATTCACTGTAGAAACAACTTAATGAAATTAATTTGAATTTTATTGCTTTAGATATACAAGGCAATGATGGTATATTTTAATGACACAGATGGTAGACAGTGCCTTGATGAGATGTCTCAAAAATATATTTGCTAATATGTTTATAGCTTAAAATTATCTTTGCTTGAATAAATTATCTTTAGTTTAAATACATTCCCAAAACGAGACTGTGTAGTTTTATATTTAAAAATGCTCTTAGATGTTTTTTTTGTACCTTGTTTTAGTCACATTGTTTTGGTGCATCAGTCTGCGGCCCTGCCCTCGGTGAAAAGGCCACATTAGGAAAACATTGATTGTGCACTTTATAACTCTGGATCAATGGATTTAGCAGATGGTTTCACATGCACATGCACGTTTAGGGGAGTGTGTTGGCGCTCATTTAAGTGCATTGATGTTGTGTGTGTACTTAATGTTTGGAAGACCATAAAAGCATTTATTGAATGCAAAGACTTTGTACAATGAATTGTACAATGCTTACAGGAATGAATATGCCATTTCTCATGCAAGTCATGCAAAATGAAGATTAACAATAATTCCTAATCGTGCATGAGGTTTATGAGGAAGTCTTGCTGCTGAGGAAGACCGATAAACCTACATGGACAATGGACAGTTCCGCTAAACGTGGAAATTTGGTATCTTAAAGTGATCGCATACTGGAACACAAATAATAACTCATACAAATTCCAGGAAATTCCATTTATATATCTAACACCAGGGCATCATACTTCAAACTGACTGCACTGGTTGTTTTTCTCATTTTTTATTGATGACCTCATCATCAGGATTCCCAGTTCTCCCAGGGCTGGTCCATTGCTTAGCAACCAGAGGTAATGTTCCCGTTTCCTGGCACACTGTCAACACTGACACCCATTGTCCTGTCCGAACGCCTGTAATGTGCTAATGGCGTTATGACAAGCTGATTCCCTGCCATGTGTCAATTTGCTGAGCACAGCAGGACACTTTAACCTAGGGCACATAGATGTTAAATACACTCTTATTCTCACAAAAATGATGGCAATTTGTTTGCGTTTGTAACACATGGTCTGTTATTGTAGCTTTAGCATGAACTGAGTACAAAATGACAGCAGTAGTATTTTTATGACAGATTGCATCAGATTTTAAATGTTGCTGTAGGAAACCCTTGTTCGCTATTTACTTGGTAGTCATCATGCTGCTCAGTCAGTTGTCAGTCATGTTCCTCTAATAGTGTTACATGATCATCCGACATATTGTCTGACATCAGTGAGATCACAACCACAACGGCAGAGGACAATTAGATGAGGCATATTAAATGTTGCTTTGAGAGTCAGATTATCAAAAATTGTTTCATGGAATGAAACCAGCTTAATTTATAATTATATTAATTAAAATGTTTGGGATTGATATAGGTTTTTAAAAATATTTGTAAAAAGTAATCTTATGCTCACCAAGGCTGCATTTATTTGTTTAAAAATACAGTAAACACATAATGTTGTAAAATATCATTACAACTTAAAATACCTGTTTTCTATTTGAATATATTTCAAATGTATTTTATTCCTGTGATGGTAAAGCTGAATTTTCAGCATCATTACTCCAGTCTTCAGTGTCACATGATCCTTCAGAAATCATTCTAATATGCTGATTTGATGCTCAAGAAACATTTCTTATTATTATCAATGTTGAAAATAGTTGAGCTGCTTAATGTTCAAAGTTCAAAAGCACAGCATTTATTTAAAATATAAATATTTTGTAACATTAAAATGTCTTCACTGTCATTTTTGATCAATTTAATGCATCCATACAAAATAAAAATATTAATTTTATTTTTGAGAAAAAAAATGTTGGCCCCAAACTTTCAAACAGTGGCGTGTGTATTATATAAATATAATTTAAAATCAGGGTTGTTATAGGTTTGAAGTTGGTTTTAAATTCCATTTTATTTTCATCTTTTCTTTATTTAAATTGTTTAAATTATTAGATTTCCCTGTATGACTGTTACCTTCAGTGTAGTTTTAATTTTTTCACTGTTTTATAGTTTATTTATTTTATTTTAATTTTAAAATTGCTCAAGTTAAAAAATATAAATTAAATAGTGGCTTTAAATTTCTCAGGGTTTTATCGTGTTATCTAGTGGTATTTTCAATTTTTTTTAAGAATCTATGTTTTATTTTATTGAAATTTCTTTAATATCAGTTTTTAATTTGATCTGTTAATGAAAATGTTTTAATTTAGTTTTCTTTATAGTTTTTTAGTAGTGACATTCATTTAAGTGGATTAACCTTTTAAGAGACCCTATAATCAGGACCATTGCTTGAATTCACGGGGTACGGGACATCCTTTTTAGGCCCCATACACTCAGACCAACCTAAGGGGCCATTTTCCTGGTCATCCCCACGTAATGATTACCCTGCCTCTTACCACATCCTGTGAATGTTTGATTTAGATTCATTTATTGTCATGTTTAAACCTCCCACTTTGCATGTACCGAGTGCTGTTTCAACCTCCAGGCTGTTTGTTTGCTCGCTCCCGCCACTAAGGGCATCTCATGGATAGGAATTTGGGGAATTTGTCTCCAGATCAACGGGAATGTCTTATTTAAACATCCTTGACCTCTGTGCTGGATGTTTGTGGATGTATTATATGGCTGGAGCTTATGTATTTCGTGGGTGAACTTTGACCCAAAGCGTGTCTGGCGTCCTTCTGTGTTGAGAAATGACCCATAGATAGCAGATTCCGGGTTGAGGCGTCACACAACTATAACGTAAACTATGAGACGCATTTACACAGCTATGAGCTGCTCTGCTTTTGCAACAATGACTTCATTATACATGAATGAATCATGATAAAGTCATAGCGCCCCCTAGAATGAACTCAAAATGATTCACACCCGAAACTCTTATTTGATAAACAGAGCCTCAGGTGTTGCTAAACATGGGTTTTGGGTCTCGTATCTCCATATAGATCACATTAGCTCAGATGGAGGCAGAGATTCTGTCAAAGTGCTGTTTCCTTCCTGTCATGTCTGATCAATGAATCTCATCTGTCTGGAGACAGGCCTGACGAGCCACAATGATAAGATCATTATTGTATGATGACATCATCCAATTTTAGTGGCACTTTTTGCTAATGGATTTGTCATCGATCTCAGTTACAAGAATAACTATGAGCTACACACTTCGAAAGACACATTCAACACACAGAGAAAAAAGGTGTCAAAATTGTACCTTTAGGGGTACAACAGCTTGTCACTGGGGCAGTACCCTTAAAAGGACATATTTGTGCCTTTTTTACCACAAAAAGGTTTATAGTAGTACCTTAAAGTACGTATGTGTACTTTAAGGTACTAATATGCACCTTTTAGGAGTAAAAAAGGTACAAAGATGTCCTTTTAAGGGTACTGCCCCAGTGACAAGCTGTTGTACCCCCAAAGGTACAATTTTGACACCCTTTTTCTCTGTGTGAACACAATTTTAAGTAATTAAACTAGTTCTTTGCTAGGGTGTTGCAAATGAGTTGCTAAGGTGTTCTGAGTGATTTTTTTTTTCCTTCACTGGTTTTATGGTCTACTGGTTAATGGTAGGCAATTTTCGGAGCAGGTAGCAGTAGCAAGTTATCTTTGGTCCAGGTCCATAGCACAAATATAATTTCAATTCAATTCAAAATTCAAAACTTTATTACAGACTCAGGGTCCAATTTTTAAAACACAACCATCAATGCGTTACAAAAATATAACAGTACCAGTGTTTCCACATCTTAGACTGATAACATGTAGTGCTAAACCTTATATTTGATAGGCCCATGATAATCTCATTTTTAGAAGCATTAAGTTGGCAGATAAATTTGTACGTAAACTAACAATAATCCGTAACACCGCTTTAAATGTGCTAACTCCCACACTTACAAACATTTCACTTGCACTATGCCATCTAGGTCTCCTTAATAAAAACTAAAATCAAAATAATATATAATAATCAAAAAATAATATAAGTATTATTAATATCTTTTTATAGTATTTATTAATATTTTCAATATAGCTTTTATTTTTATATTTTCAGTTTTCATTTGAATTTTAGTTTTACTAATTTTATGTGATTTTGCCATTTTTATTTGCTTTTCAATATTTCTATTTAGCTTTAATTTGTAATTTCAATCTTAGTTTCAGTAAATTTAACTTATTTTATTTCAGTTAGTTGCCAATGCAAAATTTCTAGATATATATTTTTGTTTTTTGCCTTTATTTAGATAGGAGAGTAGGAGGACAGACAGGAAATCATGGGAGACGAGAGAGGGGAGTTGGACTGGGAAAGAACCTTGAGCCGGGATTTGAACTCAGAGCACTTGCCCATACAGCTATGGCTCAGACAGAATTTCACATTTTTTAGTTTTGATTTTAGTTGACAATAACAACACTGAGCACAAACAGTGAGGGACAAGTGCTGGAGTTAAATACTAAAGTTTTGTTCAAAGTCCTAACCTTGAATATGAACAGCACCTTAGCAAGCACAACTAATTAAACATTGTCTTAATTAGCAGACTTTTGGCTGTCTAAAGCCTGTTTAAATGTGTCCTTTTATCCACATTCTTTCTACACCCCATGACGCTTTGAATGCATTATGGGAGTAACTTCCGTTTAACTGTAAAAAAATCAGCGAAAGGTTCGCTCTATGAAAGCATTTTCAAAAACTGTGTACAATCGGATGCATAATGGTGTATATAAACATGGTGTACAAAGAAAAAAAAGAAAATAATTAGGAGGAAATGAATGCGACTAAAAAAAAGAGCTCTTGCCATAGATATTCTTGTTATACTGTCACATTAAAATACCATTGTGTTATTCTCCTGACGTCTGAAAATAGAACATGAAGGAAATTTTACAGCTCATTCAGTTAAACTGAAGGATAAGGATTCTTTGTGGCACAAATTTATGATTTGAAATTATTTGTTTCAGTCTTTTTGAGTGGAACTTCCCCAAAGTGCCTCCCATTAAAACGCAACAAGTTTGTTAAGAAAAGGTGGATAAGAAGATAAGTAACATTGTCTCTCTGTCTGTAGTTTAACCCAATGTTCACTGATCTGCTTAGAAATGATCTCTCTTCTAATATAATATGAACAATTATTTGGACATTTACTTGAAGATTTGTGTAGGATGTGTGTACAAACTTCAATGGGTGGGATGTTTGTGTATCAGTGAATAATGACAGTGCATTACAATAGATACACAAGATAGTATCTGTATGATTCAGCAAACAAATCTCAAGAAATATCAATGTCAGTTAAGTAGATTAAAGAGAACCGGTTCAAGTGCGATGTGCAATGAAGATGTCAGCCTTGTGAGCCAGCATAATGTAGCGTGTCCAAGGATTTCTGAGGACAATGAAAGTGAGAGGAGCAGTGTGAGGATGTCATGGGGGGTATAGTTTCAGGAATGTGAAACAACTTGGCAGAAAGATCAAGCAGGCCCGGACAAATTAGTAAGACAAGCTACAGGCACTCACGTATACTCCTGTAAATGAGCCCTGTCTTGTGCACTGTTGCTTCATAGCAGCATAAATCACAGCTAATTTCTTCATACTCTGGATTCCTGAAGTGCCGTTTGGGAATGCATATTTAGTTATGTCAGTAGTAGTTGGTGTACTCATACTTTCTGGTTAAACTGAAAGCACTAAAACTAATGTTCCCAGTTGCTCCTCTAATGACAGCCCTGTATAGTGTGTTGATAATGACATGAGTGTGTGTTTTTGTGTGTTGAAGGTGATAACTCTGGATCAGGGTGAGGTGAACAGGCTCAAGGTTTTCCCCATGCATCCCACCAGCATCAGTGGAGTGGAGGACATGTCCACTCTGGCCGAGTTACATGAAGCCGCCATCATGCACAACCTCTTTCTTCGCTACCAGAAGGACCTCATTTATGTAAGTTTCGTTTTTGCAATACACACACACACACACACACACACACACACACACACACACACACACACACACACACACACACACACACACACACACACACACACACACACACACACACACACACACAACACACACACATATGTCTGGTTCACTATCTTTGTGGGGACTCTCCATAGACGTAAAGGTTTTTATACTGTACAAAGTGTATATTCTATCCCCAAACACACTGTTTTGCTCACGCGGACCTCAATTTAGGTCCCCGCGGTAACACAAGTCCCCATGAGTCAGTGTGCATTCAGGTTAAAGTCCACACCGGGATAAAAAAAACACACACACACACACACACACAGATGTTGGGTTTCCATGTTTTATGGGGAATTTTTTATATACATAATGATTTTTTTATGTAATATTTTTCCTATCTCTAAACCTACCCATAACAGAAACCTTTCAGCATTTTTACATTTTCAAAAAACATCACTTAGTATGATTTATATGCTGTTCATTATTCTGAAGAATTCTCTTCATTAAATTCAAATGGGAATTTGGAATTTGCAGTGTCATGTAAACAAGGCAACAATCTGTACTTTGAGAAGTCTTTTGCCTCAAAAGAACTTTGTTCTATGAAGCTTTAATTGTGTTTAATCTGAGCTTAACCCTGTGCAAAATTTTCAACAATAAGCATAAAATAAATGGAGCAAATATCGATGGCTATTCATTTTGTTTATTCTTCGATGGCTGATTTTTTTTTTTTCTAAAACATTTAAAATAGTTTTTCTGTGGATACATGGTCTTCTAATTTTTATTTCCTCTGATGATAGTTTTATCAGTCTGAAACTACTAGCATTCATGCTTTATGATTTTTTTTTCATTAACATATATTTGTTAGCATTTTACTTTACCATTAGTATTCCCTCCTGAACTGTCAAAGTGAATTTTAACATATACCAGAATGATATATCATGTTAAACTGAACTGAAAACATAACAGGCATATTGCATATTATTAGATAAGTCAACAGTATTAAACAAATAAACACACAAAAAAATTAATGTGAGCATCAATCTATGAGAAAACATACTATTACGACATTTCATAGATATTATTACACTTGGAAACTTTTGAACCATTAATGATACAATATAAAATACTTTCATGGATTATTTTTCCCAGGTGAATGGTGTTAGAGTCAAAGTTAGTTAAATTGTTTATTAAGCAGGAAAAGTTCAAATGTCTCTGGAGTTTTAACAAAATCTCCATTTCCATACATAGTTCAACATCAAAAATATAAACAGTGTAAGCTCAAACTAGTATGTTCTTATTGTTGTTCATTCTACCTTGCAGACTAACATTGGCTCCATCCTAGCGGCGGTGAACCCTTATAAGCCGATATCAGGGCTGTATGACACAGAGGCAGTGAATGTGTACAGCATACATCATCTGGGTGAACTACCTCCACACATCTTTGCTGTGGCCAACGAGTGTTACCGCTGCCTGTGGAAGAGACACGACAGTCAGTGTGTGCTCATTAGGTAACATGCTGCTGCTTTTAAAGGCATCACATCACATCACATTGAGTATTATTATATTTGAAAGGAATTCAATTGTAATTTTATCAATTAATCAGATCCTCTTGATGTAAAGCTCACCAGCCAGCTGCTGGTGTAATCACTTGTTGGAGTTTGTCGCGTGAATTTATGTGAGAAAACGTTTTTTTCGCTGTTGGTCGGGACTGCCTCTTGACCAAATGTCTTGTAGTTTGTGCACCTTGTCAGCGTTGGGTTGTGTAGTGTGAGCACCACAGCAATTCAGGTAGTCTTACAGTCCTGTACTGTGAGTTTGCCCTAAGTGGCAGCTTTGAATCAGAAGGCCTTGGAGGGATTGGATGTTTGTGCAAAGTCTTTATATGGTATTTGGCCATCTTAATAAAACATTTCAAATTGTAGAGTGTTAACAGCATTGTGAGAGTATGCACAGTTCCAAGGGCACCACAAACTGCACAAGGAACAAGTGTAGAACAATATATCACTTCACTGGACGTGGAGAGGGAAATTTACCCACCAGTCATAGTGCCCTTCCTCAGTACTAAACAAAGTTTGGCTAAAATAAATGTGGTGAAAAGGAATTCAGGGAATTCACCTTCATTCACCATTCAGGAGCAGATATTATTAGGGGTTAAATTAAATGTAGGGGTTTAAATGCAGTTCAAATATTCAATACAGTTCAAAAGATTTTAGTTTTTTAAATAAATTAATACTTTTATTGAGCAAGGACACCTTAAATTGATCAAAAGTGACAGTAAATACATTTATAATGTTTTAGAAAATTTATGTTCCAAATAAATGCCGAACTTCATCAAAGAATCCTGAAAAAATATTAATCAGCACAATTGTTTTCAACATTGATAATAATAAGAAATATTTCTTGAGCATCAAATCAGCATATTAGAATGATTTCTGAAGGATCATGTGACACTGAAGACTGGAGTAATGAAAATTCAGCTTTGCCATCACAGGAATAAATTGCATTTTTAAATATAGTAAATCATAGAAAACAGTTATTTTATTTTATTTTATTTATTTATTTTTATTTTACATTTCACAATATTGTTTAGATTTGGTGAGCATAAGAGACTTCTTTCAAAAACATTTAACTTTTTAACGGTAGTGATATTTTTACTTAAGTATGTTACAATATGCAAAACCTAAAACACTACAGATAAAAGTGTGCTTGTGTGTTTACTGTATGCTTCATGTGTATGTGTTCTCAGTGGAGAGAGTGGTGCTGGGAAGACAGAAAGCACCAAACTGCTTCTGAAGTTCCTGTCTGTCATGAGTCAGAACTCCACAGGCTCTCCGCTGTCAGAGAGGACCACCAGGGTGGAGCAGGCCATTGTACAGAGCAGGTCATACACACGCACACGCACATACACACACACACACACACACACACACACACACACACACACACACACACACACACACACACACACACACACACTAACTATACTTCGACACGTTGTTGTATCTCTTTCCATTGTAACACCTGTTCCTTCTCTTCCACTCCAGTCCAATAATGGAGGCGTTTGGAAATGCTAAAACAGTTTACAACAACAACTCCAGTCGCTTTGGCAAGTTCATTCAGCTTCACTTCTCTCAGAGTGGAAATATTCAGGGCGGCTGTATTATTGATTATTTACTTGAAAAGGTATCTTTTATTTACTCTTTTTAAAAAAAAGATGTATAGCCATTTATAGACCTGCAGATAAGCAGTTGTAGGCCTATTAAATGCTTTGTGCTTTAAAAATGTCATAACATTCCAGAATCGAGTTGTGCGGCAGAATCCGGGAGAGAGGAACTATCATATTTTCTATGCATTGTTGTCAGGTGCTAAGCATGAGCACAGAGGTGAGATTTTAGCCTTTTACACACTTCAGCTTTAAACAAGCTGAATCTTTCTCTCTGGCCATTGTGTTGCGATATTAATCTGTGTTCTCATCCTCAGAAATGTACATGCTGGCTGATTCTCCCGAGGCATATCATTACCTCAACCAATCTGGCTGTGTGAAAGACAGGAGCTTGGATAACAAACACCTTTATGATAGTGTGATGGTCAGTCAATATTTTGCATTGTCTGTGTTTGATAGCGTTCACAGTTACTTGTCTCACGAACACACAGAGGTTAATGGCATGCAATTGGGCTTTAATAAATTTTCCACTAGAGGGCACCACATCAGCTGTTTTTTCTGTAAACTGTTCAGTGCAAAGTAAGTAGAACTAAAGAGTTAAAGGGATAGTTCACCCAAAAATCAAAATTCTGTCATCATTTACTCACACTCATGTTGTTCCAAACCTGTAAGACTTTCGTTCATCTTCGAAACCGAAATGAAGATATTTTAATGAAATCTGAAAAATTTCTGTCCATCTGTTCACAGTCCACACAACTAAGCTTGAAATATTCATAAACAGATTGTAAAACTAATACATATGAATTGAGCGGTTTAGTCCTAATTTTCTGAAGAGTCTCGATTGCTTTATATCATGAACAGATTTAGGATTTTATTGTTTTTATTCTGTAATCTGTATTATAAGGGAGAAAAGACATGCTCATGATTTTATTTTTTTTAATGACTGTAGGAAGCATTGAAGGTGATGGAATTCACAGAGGAAGAGATCCGTGATGTTTTCAAGCTGCTGTCTGGGGTCTTACAGATCGGCAACATTGAGTTCATGACTGCAGGGGGTGCTCAGATCACCACTAAAGGAGGTTCGATACGGATCAGTGTCACATGATCCTTCATAAATCATTCTAATATGCTTATTTGGTGCTTAAGAAACATTTTTTATTGTTATTAATGTTGAAGACAGTTATACTGCTTTCTTTTTTCAGGATTCTTTGATGAGTAGAAAGTTCATTATTTGAAAAAAACATATATAACATTATAAATGTTTTTACTGTTACTTTTGATCAACGTACGCATCATTTATGAATAAAAGTATTCATTTCTTTAACAAAAACAAACAAAAAAACAATCTTACTGACCCCAAACTATTGAACCATTGTCGGTTTGATTTATAATTCTTTATTTTATGTTTGTGATTTATCCTGAAATCTGACATTTTCATTGAATTAGATTTTTTTTGAAGAGTTAATTTGCTCTATGAATATTGACAAAATATTCTTTTTTTTTTTTTTTTGTCTTTCTATCAATATTGACTAAATATTAAATATGTCAATATTTGAATAAGATATTAATGAACATTCATTACTGATCTAATAAAATAAATAATGACTAATACCATTTTGGCAAACACAAACTGATGTTAAATAGACTATTGTAAAGGCATAATAGATTTGCATATCATATGATGGAAAATTTACTAAAAAAATGATGTATGCATACACACTTTCCACAGTTGTGAAGGCTTATGCAGTGTGTTTATTTGAATGACAGTGGTCAGTGTCGTCAGTGATCTGCTGGGACTCGACTCCTTTCAGCTGTCTGAGGTTCTGACACAGCGGTCCATGATCCTGAGAGGAGAAGAAATCTGCTCACCCCTCACTGTGGAACAGGTAAGGAACCAGGACATCCATCCATTTTTACGATGTTGTATAGTGTACTGGCATGTCTAGGAATAAGATCTATGTCTTTGTCTATTTAAATCTGGGTTATTTACATTTTAGAATAAGTTTGGGCAGTGGTTTCAAAAAGTCTTATATTTCTGGTGCAGATTTTTTTGTTTACTTTACCTTTAATGTTGTATCATGTCGTGGCATGTCTGTTCTGTGCCCTCAGTGTGTCCAGAGACAAGTTCCTTTCCCTGCATCCCTACACTTTCCCCAGATTTACTGACAGACTGTCATTAAAAAACATGCTCACACCCATTCGCCTGTGTAAAAAGTGTCTTTGCGTGACTTGGTACCATTTCCTGTTTTTTTGTCCCCTCGGATTCCTGCTATAATAACTCAGTGATAAAGATCTCATGAGTAAAAACACAATAGAGGCAGAGTGTGGAGACGGCGGTTAGCAGCCGCCTAATGGGGGCAGCCTACCACACAAATATGCACGGTAAACACAAGAGACAGTCAGTTTAGTGCTAGTGCAGAGCTTTCGAAACGTACTCTTAAAAATTCTTCTTTCCCGCAATGCAAGTTCATGGTCAAGTGAATAAAAATCAAAGGCTTGTTTTTTGTATTTGGAAAGACCTAGACCAATGGGGGGAAAGTGGTGAAAGTGTGTGCATGCAAAGAATAAAGAGACCCCAACCCACATTATCCCATAAATCTCATCCAGCATGCACTACGGGCCCTGGCCTTTGTGACCGACTTGGTAGAAACACACAAGCAATCTTTTCATGAGCAAAGACAATGGCCACTAACTCCAGCCTGTGTTAGTGGTCATAAAGCAGGGCCACGTCTTAATGGAGGCCCTTATTCCTCCTCCTCTTTTTCTCATAATGCACTAACACAGTGGCCAGGACCTCAACAGCTGCCATTGGCCGTATCCTGCACAAACAGCCATTCTTTCAGGTCTTTCTGATGGAGCAACACACAGTTCAGAATAAAGGAGAAGTGTCTCTGACTGATGAATTATGGTGTTGCTGAAACAATAGACGGGAGTTTGGTGTTTATAGGAATAGCAGAGGCTAATTTGTGGTTATTAACTTTCTCTCCTTATGTAATCCAGTAATAGCAGCTCAGGGTTATTGCTGGGTTTATGAGTTGAACTGAAACTCCAGAAGCAGATATTTCTCAAGAGCTTCCTTGCTTTTCATCACTATTAAAAAATGAATTGGCAAATTCAGTCCAAAAAACTTTACAGTTGTTTTTCATGATGTTGAAATGCAAATAGACATTTTAGTGTTTTGTAATAATCTCTAGAGACATTGCTTGTTGATTTTATGGTTTTAAATTACACTGTTGGAGGCTAACTAAAGAAAAATGTCTCTGGATTAATATTTGTCTCTGGCCTACTTTCCAAAGGCAATTGATTCCCGGGACTCTGTGGCCATGGCATTGTATTCCCAGTGTTTTTCTTGGATCATCACCAGAATCAACCAGAAAATCAAAGGAAAGGACAACTTCAAGTCCATTGGCATTTTGGATATCTTTGGCTTTGAGAACTTTGAGGTGAGAGTTCGTTGAGTACAGTGAGGTGAAACATTGCAGACAGACAACCTGTTGATGGCATGTTGTCATGTTTTTATGACCCACAACAGGTGAACCGGTTCGAGCAGTTCAACATTAACTATGCCAACGAGAAGCTTCAGGAGTACTTTAACAAGCACATCTTCTCCCTGGAGCAGCTTGAATATAACAGGTGGGTCCTGCCAGTGACCCTGATTAGCACTGAAATCCTGCCCATTTCTTAGATTTTGACCCAATTTTGCTGTAGAAACCTGCTTAGATAGTCCCACACTGTCTTTCATCCACCATATAGTTAGATAAAAAAATTAGGTTTATGTACGATCATAAAACCAAAACCATACTACACCCAAATGCTTGATCAGAGCATTGAAAGCGCACAGACGTGTACTGAAATTGCACACATTTGATGAAAAACTTACTATATAGAACATGCTTCTTCAATGGTCACAAAGTATGTATGTGTGTAGTATAAATGCAATCTGGACATACTACATCCTCATTGCCGTCACTTGCATCGCTTCTCCACCATTCACAAATCCTATCCCATGGCCTCATGGGATTGTAAAGTGTCCATCAGATGCATAGTTCAGAATCTCGGCTGAAGTAGTAGGTCCTCTGGGTACTTTTCGTCTAAGAATACTATTCTTTGGACATGTACATACTGGATTTTGCCTACTATTATTGTAGGGATATGTGCATATTCAGATTCAGCCCATGAGGTCTTGCATTACTGTGGTGATATAAGACTTTTTTACTCAAGGGGGTGATATTTTAGTTAGTAGCTTTTCAGACTGCTCAGGCATAGTGACTTGAAAGAGAAAATTGACTGTAGAAAACGGCAGTGCTTAATGAAGCGCCCCTTGTCAAAGTACTTTCCAGGCCTTGAGAACCTTAGAGAATCTTACAAACATGCTTATTGCTAGTTAAGTGAATATTATATGCAGTTATCAAATATCTGTAAAGATAAACTGGATGTTCTATTACTCAGCTAGCTATAGAAATATTAACTTTAACTAGCTTTTCATTTCAATGACAGTAGTTCACCTGAAATGGCTGTAGATATATGACTAATGTTACTGTCTGCTATAGTGAGAAAATTAACTGTAGGAGACACTGCTTTGTGCAAGAAAACTGCACTCTAGAAAAGACCACTTGAGGCTAATGTTTACGCTAATACTAATGCTAATCGCTGCACAACCTTGAGCTAGAGGTGTTTGCGTCACATACTTGTGTACATTTGTGTTTCAGGTCTTAGAAATCTTGCTGAATTAGATATACATAGTTAGTATTATAGCTAGCTTTAGCTAATAACAACACATACTCAGACATGTAAAAGGAGCTCTATCGTCCTCTTGAGTACGGAAGTCTGTTCCTGACACACAATGTAAAAATAAATAAGTGTATACAACTGGACTGCACACCTGTAATGGACTGACCAAGCATTCATGTGCGTGGCTGCCCTTGCGTAGATTATGTCCTCAGAGTTACATCATCATCAGGACATAAAATCGCTGTGGAAAACCGAAGAGTCTGACAAGGCTGGTCTGTAGACATGTAGCTTCAAGCTATCAGGTGTCACAGAAAGCTTGGGTCACAACGGGGTGAAATAGTATAGAAGGGTGGAGGTGCGACGTGTCCCAGAGGTGTATGTACATGATGTACAGGACATGGACTGTCCTGCACTCTCTTTTAGGGAAGGGTGATGGAGAGATAGCAGATGAACTAAGAGAGAGGGTTTCTCTGCCTCTTGCTGTAGTGGCTATGGAGGCACTCTGCCAGATGTGTGAATGGGTCTCCTCTTTCCCACACAGTTGTGTTCTTGTGTTGAAATGTGATGGCTGAGGGGGGTCAGCAGAGCCCGGTCACAGCTCATTTCATCACATGAACCCTGAGGATAATACCACCTTTGTGTACTTGTGGTGTTGTGATGTGTGTATCTGTTGCTCAAGAGGTTCTCTTGTGTCTCCACACAGGGAGGGGATACACTGGGAAGCCATCGATTGGATGGACAACGCGGAGTGTTTGGATCTGATCGAAAAGGTAGCCTTTTAACCTTTAATCAGCTCTCACTGGGACCCCACAGTGCTCATTAGAAACTGTTTAATTGTTGATAACCAGTAGCACATAATCTCAAGCTACAACTACAGTAGTCATTTTCAGAAAGATTTGCAGACTATATGGTCCATGCCAAAATAGTTTAGCCATGATGCTCATACAGGTCCTGTCTCCTGCATCATTTCCTACCCTCTACATCAGGGGTGTCCAATCCTGCTCCTGGAGGGCCACTGTCCTGCAGAGTTTAGCCCCAACCCCAATTAAACACACATGTACCAGCTAATCAAGGTCTTATTAGGCATACTAGAAACTTCCAGACAGGTGTGTTGAGGCAAGTTGGAGCTAAACTCTGCAGGACAGTGGCCCTCCAGGACCGACTTTGGACACCCCGGCTCTACATCATTTACACTGCCCTCCTAAGTGCAGGGTCAATAAGATTTTTATTTTTATTAATGCTTTTATTCGGCAAGGACACATTAAATTGATGAATAGTGACAGTAAAGTCCTTTATAATGGTGCAAAAGATTTCTGCTTCAAATAAATGCTGTTCTTTTGAACTTTTTATTCATCGAAGAATACTTCCACAAAAATATTAAGCAGAACTCTTTTCAACACTGATAATAATAAATGTTTCTTGAGCATCAAATCAGCATATTAGAATGATTTCTGAAGGATCATGTGACACTGAAGACTGGAGTAATGATGCTGAAAATTCAGCTTTGCCGTCACAGGAATGAATTACAATTTAAAATATATTAAAATAGAAACTTTAAATTGTAATATTTCACAATATTACTGCTTTTTCCAAATTATTGCATTTTATTTTACAGTAAAAATGACTTGTTCTAGTTCAAATTGAAAGGATGTCTGCGTGCCGAATATGCTGTCAGAGCATCCATATCAAGTGGCTAAAAAAAGGGCAATATAAAAAAAAAAAAGAAATAATTTGCATCTTCAATTTTAGTCCTCTTCCTGCATTGTCACTGAAAAAGATCAACTTCTTAAAATAACCTTTGGACAATATCTTGCACAAATGACTATATGATGACTGTAATTTGAGAGGTAGTATTATAATGCCTGCCTGCTGTTAAAGCGATTATGATTAACACTCCTGAATGTGGAGAGCCAGAGAGCATGTGCTTAGATCAGTGTGCTCTTTCCTCAGAAACTGGGCATGTTGGCTCTTATCAATGAAGAGAGCAGATTCCCTAAAGGCACGGACTACACCCTGCTGGAGAAACTCCACAGCCGGCATGCCGTAAGTCCTCCTTTTCAAAACACTCACAGACATATCCACTTTCTTCTCCTCGTCTCATTTCAGATCACAGAGAGTTAATTCTTCTTTAAACTCGCTGATAAAGACCAGCGCTGAGCCAATAGGCACCACCCAGTCACACCCCCACAGCCTCTCACACGCACATGCACAATATGGTAACATGAGCAGGCTTTCCTCAGGCCGCAGGAACAATGAGTGTGTCCTCGGAGAACCCACATACAGTCTGCCTCGACTAAAGTATCTTTGAGTGTGCACACTGCAAAATATGATCAATGTGAAATAATGTGTTACTTGTTTCTGTCTCTGCAGACAAACCCTTACTACGTGAAACCAAGAGTGGCAGATCACCAGTTTGGTATTAAACATTATGCAGGAGAGGTAATTACATCAACACACGGTGTAATTTTAGTATTATACTATTATTTGAGGTTGGAAAGATTTTATAAGGTCTGCCAAAATGTAAAGCACAGATTAAATGCATTTAACTGACATCAGAGACAGCAGACTTTATGTGTTGCTACAGTACATGTTGCTACGTTTTGAAACCAACAGCAGGTGGAATGACCATTTCTGTTGATACCTATAATCTCAAATATTGACCGATATACCGGTCTATCACTATTGCACAGGTGTGATTTAAAAGAAGTGAGCTCTGGACTTCCCCAGTCTTCTCACTTTCTTATCATCTGCAGTGTCAGTTGGAGGCTGCAAGAGAGTGTTCAGAAGAGTAAGAGAAAGCAGTCAGTTCAGTATGCTGAAAAAAGTACAGAGAGATGGAAAGTGAAGAGTTGGTTTGCCCTTTCACCATGGGCAGCACACGAAGCCTTCAGAGTTTAATATGCTGGAAACCACACGGCTAACATGCAATCCCATGAGAAGCACTTGGCATGCTGTCCAGCTCCTTCTCTAGTTGCAATTTTTATTTCCTGACAGTTTTCCTTCACACTTCTACTTGCTTTTCACTTGCTTTTACTTTTTTACTTTAAAAAATAATTTTAATCAGCATTTTGGTTTTGTTTACCAGTAAAAGATCAGGGCCGTAACCACCAATGACACTGAGGGGGACAAGTCCCCCCCGAATAATTAGAAATGGCCAAATTGTCCCCCCCAATATCTGATATTCTTGATGCTGCTCTGCTGTACTCCTTTACACACCACTCTGTTTGTTGCTAGGATGAAAAAAGTAAAATGTTAAATTTTTAGGTTGGTCTGCCTCAGCGGTCTAACAGCGCTCGTCACTGTCAGAATGAGTGAGATGGCCAATCAGATCAAAGAAGGCGGGGCTTTACTGTTAGTGTGAATTCCAACGCGACACTTTAGTTATAGCAGTGAAAGAGTGCGTCGTAAGATATAAGTAGCTAAACATTTAATATTTGACAACTGTTTTACGATAAAAACGTTCAGCGACCAACAGTAATATTGAGTGATGCAAACTACTTGACCTTTTTTATGACATTTCACAGTTTTGAATTAAAAATATGACATTATTTATGTAAATCATAACTGAATTTGACGTGACAAGAAACGTTTTGCATTTGTATATATTAGGCAGACAAAAATAAGTTTTTAAAATAATTTGTTTACTTCATAACTACAATAGAACTGGAACTTTTACAATTTTTATTTCTTTTTCTTTATTTCCTTAAATCCCTTTTAATCCTTTAATTTAATTTCTTTAAATAAAACAAACAAGACCAATACCCCCCCCCCCCCCCCCCCCATTCCCCCTATTTTTACTGCAGAACAAGCCAAAGATACTTATTTTACCAGAGTCTGAGATATGCAAGTTGCGTGCATAGTGTCTGACATGTTCCCACAATATCAATCCAGTCTTTCAAATGCTTTCAGATTGCAGAATATCTTGAGCATCTGCTCTCTTGGCCAACACAAATGAAAGATCGGACTATGAGCTTTGGATGAATTCTCTGTTTAAATGAGAGATTGTAATTATCGAGCTGGTGATATATATATATATACCCCCAGCATGTGTTGTGGATGCTGCATACTGTACAGCTCAGGGGTTTATTTCATGGTGTTAAGATCAGTGGAGGAATCTGTCGCCATGGAGGTCACGACTGAGTAATACTCAACAGGTGAATGCATTAAACCTCGGCAGCACCAGCTCGATCAGCCTCTCTCTTTGGTCTCTCATCAATTGGCTGCAAGTATTACACAGGAATCATAGACTGTGTGTTTTCTTCACATACACAATTCAATTCAGTTCAGTTAGAAATGTTGCAGCAGACACATGAAGTAGGCTATATATGTAGTAGTATATTTAATACAAATTTTTAAATAAAAAATAACTTTTCTTTGTGTGTGTGTGGCAGGTATTGTATGATGTGCGTGGCATTCTAGAGAAGAACAGAGACACATTCAGAGATGATATACTCAACATGTTGAAGGACAGCAGGTGACAAATCATTCACTTCATTTCTGTTATTTTAAACAATGCTGTGGATCCTATGATTTCTAGCTTGTCATGAGACCAGTGACATGTACTGTAATTGATACGTCTCATACTGGAAAAAAATGGTAACACTGTACAATAAGGTCTCATTTGTTAGCATTAGTAAATGCATTAGCTGACATGAACTAACAATGAGCAATATATTTTTAAAGCATTTATTAATCTTTATATTAGGTAAGGCTGGGCGATATGGCCAAAAAATCATATCTCTGTATTTTTTGGTTGAATAGCGATACACGGTATATATCCAGGTATTGTCTACGTTTTTCTATTTGGATAAAAAAAAAAATCTGTATTTATTTTAATAATAATTAATTTTATTTTACATCCTGCCCAATGATATCCTAAAAACAATGTTGATATTGAAGAATATAAACAAATATAGTGAATGTAATGTAGGCTATGCAATATATTATGTGCAAAAAGGGGGTTAAAATCACATTACATTCTAACATTGTAACATTACAATCTAAAAACAAAATTAATAATTCACTAAACTAAAAATGAAAATAAAAATTCATTCACGGAAGCCTGAGTTTTAGCGAGATTCACATGCAGAAGGCTCGTCCTCTCCGGACAGCAAAATGGACATATTTGCATGACTTTCTAACATTTACAGATGGAGAATATACCTGTGAAATGTAAGTTATGCACTGAGGAAAGCACCACATTTCAAACGCATTAAACACCGCAAGAATTTTGAAGCAAGTTGTTTCATGCACTTTCCCTGCATCAGCTCACTCTGCGTACTCCGCTATTTTTCAGATGCGCTCGTATCAATCTACTGTATATCAATATAAACGGTATCGCCTCATTCCATATCGTTTCTAAAAATATATATTGTATATCGTACAAACTCGATATACCGCCCCGCCCAGCCATAATATTAGGTGTCTTTAACTACTATGTACTTACATCAAAAAATAAGTACAATGTACTTATTGTGTTGATGTTGTATTACAAAACACTTGTGCTGCTATTGATGTGGGATACGGGCAAGGTTAGGGACAGGTTTGGTTTAAGGGTGGGTTAATGTGTAAGGGAAGGGTCAACAGTGTAATTGTAGATGTAATAACAAAGTAATTACAGATGTAATTACATGCAGGTATTTTTAAAATATAGGTACAATGTAAAAACATGTATGCACACAATAAGTACATTGTATCAAATTATTAATTTAAATGTTATTACATAGTAGTTAAAGACACCTAATATAAAGTGGGACCATCTTTGGTAATGTTAGTTAGTAAAAAATATAATTATAAAATATTAATAATTAACAATGTTAACAAATACAATTTTTAATTTAAATAATGTATTCCTAATGTGGAAAATAACATAGACCAAGAATACCTAAGATTTATAAATGCTGTAGATGTATTGTTCATTCTTATTTGTGACCCTGGACCACAAAACCAGTCATAAGTCGCACGGGTATATTTGTGGCATTAGCCAACAAAACATTGTATGGGTCAAAATGATCGATTTTTCTTTTATGCCAAAAATCATTAATTTAAGTAAAATTATTAGGATATTAAGTAAAGATCATGTTCCATGAAGATATTTTGTGAATTTCCTACCGTAAATATATCAAAAATGTATTATTAGTAGTAGTAATATGCATTGCTAAGGACTTCATTTGGACAAATTTAAAGGCAATTTTCTCAATATTTAGATTTTTTTGCACCCTCAGATTCCAGATTTTCAAATAGTTGTATCTCGGCCAAATATTGTCATATCCTAACAAACCATACATCAATGGAAAGCTTATTTATTCAAAAAATGTACCCTTGTGACTGGTTTTGTGGTCCAGGGTCACATTTCATGTTAACTAGTTATGTAATCTAGTAATGTAGTTACCAAATGAAACCTTATTTTAAAGTGTTACCCAAAAAAATATATATGGGTAGTTAACACAAAATATTTTTGACACTAAATAAGTTGTCATGTCTTCTGATACTAAACTGTGTCTAAAAACATTACTTTATTCAGCTTTTATGAGCTTATATTAATTGAGAGATTATATGGAATATTTAAACTTCTAAAAATGAATGTGTCATACTTAAGGACCATATCAAATTATCTAGTGAAAGCAAAAGGCTGTTCAAAAAACTTTCGCATACATTTTCCCATATACTGTACATTCATCTTTTAACTTAAACATCCAACTACCCTGAAGCAGTTGTTGCTGATCTACATTTCTGCTGTTATGAATGATGTCTGTGAGTGATATTATCTCTATTGTGTGTCTCTCAGACTTGACTTCATCTACGACCTGTTTGAGCGTGTTGGTAGCAGGAGTGGAGACGAGACTTTGAAGATGGGCACTGCCCGCCGCAAACCCACCGTCAGCTCTCAGTTCAGGGTAAGACACAGATTGATGATCTGAATGTGATGTAACTATGTGAAACTACATTTTTGAAAGAATCCGGATGATATGATTGTGAGACACTTGCTCTTTTAAAAAACCTAGTGAGCTGCCTATGTAGGCAACATAGTAAGGGATGTGCTAAAATACCTTGTTTTTACAAAATTCTAGGGAAGGATCACATCCTTCACATAAAAAGAATGCATTGTGACAAACTCTTTAAAAAAATCCAAGATGCCTGATGAAGCATGAAGAATGTTAATTCAGAAACGTATATTTTTTTCAGTACTGTAAGATACGTTAATCGATGGTATGTGCTTTTTGTTGAAGCCATCAGCCCACATTATTTTAACATATTTTTGCAGAGGCGGACAACAGTGAAGTAATTTTACTCTGCTTAAGTACATTTTTCAAGTGTTTTTCTTTGGAAAACTTTTACTTCACAACATTCCAAAGCATAATGTACTTTTTACTGCACTACGTTTCATATTGAATATCATTTAATACTTAATTACATTAAAAATGTAGTACTTGCTTACTTTTAATCAAGTAAATGTAATTCAAAGTTTTACTTGAGTACAAGTAATTTTTAGTTATTTTTAATGTAATTAAGTATTAAAGGTAAAAAAAACCTTTTATTTATAAAATGTAGTGCAGTAAAAAGTACGACATTATGCTTTGGAATGTAGTGAAGTAAAAGTTTTCCAAAGAAAAACACTGATAAAGTACATATACTTGAAAAATGTACTTGAGTAGAAAGTGAAAATACTTCACTACTGTCTGCCTGTGATTTTTTTGTCAATAATTGTGTTTAACAGCCAAATTCCTGGTTGATTCTGCAAAGAAATCTCCACCAAATCAGAGAATCCTGACAATCAAATCGCCACAAAAATTTTGGCAACTCCCATGAAGCACTGCGAATACAGTAGCACTGGCGAGTCCTTAAAGCAAAAATTTTATTTTTACATTTTTAATTTGATTATGTCATTCACGATGCTTCATGAGATTTTAGTTCTTTCCCAGTCTTGTCTTTTTTCAGATTTTCAAATTATTTTTTTCTTCAAATCAAAGTTTGTAATGTTTTGATTCACCACATAGCTGGTTGGTTTGGTTAATGGCTTATAAGACTTTTTAAAACTCCTAATGGGAAGAATTAATGGAAAAAATGCTGGAATCAAGGTCGCTGAAAAAGTGGGTAGATACTGTTGCATTCTCCCGTAATTGCTGCCTATATAGAATGTTCCAAATCAGTCACTTATTGGGTTTCAGTTAGGATGCTCCCTTAAAAGACAGCTGCCTGTGTAGGCAGTAGTCAGCGAAGCAGCTCAGTAAGTTTTGAAATGGAGCTCCTGTGTTCTTGTGTATAGGCTTAATATTCCGGGTGGACATTCAAGGTTATGAGTGCAAACCTAGCAGAATCTGCTCTTGTGTGACTGTGTGTGTACCTTGCATGTGTGTGTTTTGTCCCCTTTGTCTAAACCCCTGTATATCTGCTGGTTTGCGGGGTTACGGGGCTTTGCATGTCATAACTGCCGTGCAGAGGATTTGGCAGCTGCCCTTGTACTGTGGCTCTTAAAGCCAGGGGATTACCCACAAACCGGGCACAAGGGTTTGACAGGGTCCGTGCATGTTCCCCTGTTCCCCTGTTCCCCTGTCATTAAAGCCAGCCTGGAGCCTCTCAGTCTGAGACTGTGGGACAGAGTGCCAGGTTGAAGGGTCCTTGGTGTGTTTAGGTAAATACTGGCCCTGTCACTGCCTGTGTTTGCCCCCTTCAACAGGAGATGTGGGATGGACAAGAAAATAGCAGCTCTGGTTGCTGAACGGCACTTTTGGTGCTGTTACTTTCCTGTGCAGGGGTGTAATTTAGTGTTATTGTGACTGTGTTTCAGGACTCTCTTCATGCACTGATGGCCACTTTAAGTGCCTCCAACCCTTTCTTTGTGCGCTGCATCAAACCTAACATGGAGAAGGTAGGATCGACACATTTTTTGTGCTGTCCATATCACATTCAAACTATATTTACTTTCCTTATTGAGTCAAACAGACAATAAAAACAATCTTCCAAAACGTCACTTTCAAAGGAATAGGTCACCCCAAAATGAAAAAAAAGTCTGTCATTATTTATTCATCCTCAAGTCATTGCAAAATCTGTTAGCAATTTTGAATGAATTTTCACACTGCTCTTTTCCATATTATAAAAATGAACAAAAGCACCTTAAAGTAGTCTATACAAATGAAATATTTCCAGTCTTAAGGTGCAGCCTCATTTATTGGCAATATTTTGTGGGTGAAATCCAGTCATTTTGGTAGGAATCTGTGATCGGGAGTTTCACTTGAGGGTGAAAATGTACCCCACGCACATTTAGCTTACGTTCAAGCTGGCCGTGTGAATTCTCACTGATCAACAGAAAGCTGCTTCGAAGTCAGTAACGTCTAGCAGCGCTAGTTCCTGCTTGTCTCGTAACCAAATATTGAAGCACCAAATTTGAATATGCAGAAATGCAAATGTGCTTCAAGAGCAATGAAGAGAACTTTTTGAGCCTTGAACATCACGTAGTCCCTATATGCTTTTATTACGTGGAAAATAACAGTAAGAACATTCTTTGTAATTTCTCTTTTTGTGTTAAATAAATAACAATCCATATGGGTTTGAAATAAAGACAAATGGAGTATTACTTCATTTCAATCCTCTTACACTGCAAAAAAAACCCTGTTTTTAAGAAGTATTTATTTAAAAAGTTATATTTTCCAGTTAAAATTTCTAAAATGTTTTGAAACAAGATACATTTTTTGAAGCAACACTGCATAAGTTATTAATACTTGCTTTATATCTTTCGTATCTTTAATTTTTTTTTCACTTTTTAAAGTAGTTTTAAGTATGGAATGTTGCTAAAGTTTTATTCATCACATAAACAGTTACAGTATATACAGAATACAACATAGATAAAATGTAAGTTTAGACAAATATAATTGAAAATTAAATGATAATTTTTTTAATAATACATTTGAATAATTAATTAATCATTAACCTAGTTTTAAGGGTACTTTTACAGGACATTTTACAGGAAAACATGAAAACTCATTAAGAAATCATTATTAGCAGAGAATTAGCAGAATTCCCTTGTATCACAGAACAATCTGGCATCATCTCTGTGTGAGAAGCTGTACAGCCAGCAAGTGCTCTGAGTCATGTTCTGCACTCTGTACATAGAGTCTCTTTGTGCTGATCTGCTCAGAACGGAGCGGCCCATCCCCACCGCCAGCACATTCCTACAGCCCAAACCCGCCTGTGCTGGGGTCAGAGGTCACGGCTGTCTGCTTCAGATAGGAGAATCACACTTCTGACCTGCAACAGAGGAATGTAGAGATAATGGCCAGAAAATCACACAGCGCCAGAGGCAGCCTCTACCCTTCATTATATGATACAATTGAGCTGTAATAACGCTCATTTGAGCTCCCATATTACTGGAATTATTATGATTGTATTGATTTATCGAGGACTCTCATTTCAGCGGGCAGAGGATCGGGTTGGCGCTTCTTTTGGGGTTGATGTATTGTGATAACTGTCCTCAGGGAGGGGAATCACATCTGTGGCCTTGTCTGGCGATCTGCCTGGCTTCGTCTGTCATTCCACACCTTTTCTTCAATCTTTTATGCCACACAACAGTGATCCCTCGCTCATCTCACCCCACTACAGGCCCCTTTATGGACAATTGTAATGCTGCATACTTCATGCCTAACACAAGTTGAATGCCCAAATTACTCTGGGAGACCAGAAATACACCTCTGTGTCTTGTCACATTAGCCTGACATGATCATTTCAGTTCAGATTCTGCTGATTGAAATGAAGGACAAGGCAAAAGACAATAGTGGAACATTCTGTTAAGCCGCACCAGATGTCCAGGCCACCAACGATGAGCCCCGCTCCTTTACATAGTGATCAAACGGCCTGATGGGCTGGACAGTGTGGGAACAGCTGAACACCAGGCACTGACGTTACTGATCCAGCTACAGATCACCACTGAGCATGACGCAACATTTCACACAATAGACATAATCAATCCCAGTTAAAAGCTTCATGACTGGCGTTGGTGTTTCACCCCTTTTTTGCCCATCTTCTGTTTATTATGTGACAGATCAAAACATGCATCTATATTATCTCCTTCTAGGTTATAGTTAAAGTCAGTATGAAATCAAAAAAATAAAGGTTCCTATAAAGGTTCATCTCATGGTACATGAATCATCTGGTTTATGTTATTCCAAAGATAAAATGTTTGTCTTCGTAATCCTTCATCAACAACAATCTTTTTCCCAGCTGGCATAATGTCATACATTGCAAAAATCAGTTTCTTCAGTTTTTTACTTCAGTATTTTTGTCTGGTTTAAAAATATAAAAACAAATTTGACCAAATTAAGATTATTTTTTAGAGAATATATATATTAAGTTTATGTATCACACACACCATCATACACTCATTTTTTATTATTTAATAATGATATTGAGTCACTACTACTTGATAGTGATGAACAATGTGGGTAACAGTATACAGATTTTGACCATAGAACCTCACAACATTTTGGTAATTTCTGCATTGAAAAAAACATTGTTAGCCAATGGGGAAAGTAAAAATAAACTGAAAAAGAAAAACAACAATTCAAGATACTCTCTGATAATAAACCTGGTTAAACTTTATTTTGATGGTGCCCTTTAGACATTCTGTTGACTATAAGTAATGTTGCACCTACATGTCAACTAACTCTCATTAGAGTATTAGTTAACTATTAGTAGACTGTTAGGGGTAGGGTTACGGCTAGTAGAATAAGTTGACATGTACAGTACTTGAAAAGTTCATTATAGTCAGTAAAATGTCTGTTGGCGACCATCAAAATAAAGTGTTAGCAGAAATTAAGCAGACAGTCTACTAATACTTAACACTCTAATGAGAGTTAGTTGACATATAGGTGCAATGTTAATCATAGTCAATAGAATGTCTAAAGGGGACTATTAAAATAAAGTGTTACCCAAAGTCTTTTATCCTGCTTTTAAGGGTGTTTATGTATTTTAACAGAAAATGAGACAAAAGTACTGATACTAAAAATACTTTATAAAAAATACTTTATAATATTAGAGAGAGAGAGAGAGATTATGAATACCGTTTCTTATTGACTTGTGTTAGTGTAATAGGACCAAAATTGGGCATAGCCAGTTGATTTCAGTGCTGAAGGACATCTCTTTCTATCTTTATCCAGAACGCAAATAAATTTGATGCAGATGTGGTTCTGAATCAGCTACGTTACTCTGGAATGCTGGAGACAGTGAAGATCCGTAGAGCAGGCTTTCCTGTACGGAGAACCTTCCAAGACTTCCTCAGCAGGTGAGAAGCCGTCAAAAAACCACTGACAGTCCATTAAAATACAGTTTGAAGCACAAAATCTGTTCCAGATGCCCATATTTGATCTCTGACAGTTTTTGTTTTTGTCAAGTTAGTTAAAGTCCTTGAAACCATAATGAGCAATACCAGGGAAGTTTTTCTGAATCTGTGAACGTTTGATCAGGACATTGTTCTCTTACAGTAAAATGAGTGAGGTGGAATGTGTGTATGTGTTCAAGTTGTGCCCACTTCCTGTGCAGATACACAATGATCCTGAGGGACAAAAACCACACGGCGGACGAAAGGAAGAAATGTGCAGATCTGCTTACGAAGTATGACGTCACAAAGAAA
This sequence comes from Coreius guichenoti, assembly GCA_039654105.1. Lineage (NCBI taxonomy): Eukaryota > Metazoa > Chordata > Actinopteri > Cypriniformes > Gobionidae > Coreius > Coreius guichenoti. The sequence continues at coordinate 27,817,760 of CM077172.1, read as the reverse complement.
GAGTGGCAGCTGGGAAAGACTAAGGTGCGGTTGCATGATCAACACATGTTCACACACATAGTTTAAAGTATCAGTATAAATAATCTGTGCTAGAACTCAGTGCAAGAGTGCAAAGACTTTGCATAAGAGCTCTTTCTTTCTTAGTTTGAAGTACTTAACCCTTTATGTAGTCTGTGGTTTGATCACTGACATTAATACTTTGTAGTGTTGAGGGAGTCATATATTTGAATTTAAATCTAAAATGCAAAAAGGAATTAGAAGATACAGACTTAGATATTTTTTATGAGCTTTTCTCACGTTTAACCCTAGACCTAATGTAATCCTGTTTATTTTGTACTTATTTGCTTATTCACAGTTAATAACAACATTGTTTGAATGATCACTGTATTATCATGAGATTTACAGTCACAAGACTATAATCTTAATTAAAGTCACAGTTATAGACAACCCAGCCCTAGGGAGAGTAACAATAGTCCAGAATTTTCTACATTTGTAGACAGGATATCTTATCTTGATGAACATCCAGGTCTTTAGAAATGCTTTGTAGCCTGATCTAGCTTTGTGTATCTCTGACATGGTCCTGTGAAAGCTTTTAGGATCCAATCGTTGTTTATATTGGTCAGAAACCAGGTTTGTCAGAAACACAGATTTGTCAGAAACGAGGCTTTGTGTGCATTTAAAAAAACAAACAAATTCAACCCACTGTTTGACCCACACTTCCAATCTCATCTCCTTAACGGGATAGTTTACCCAAAAAAGAAAATTCTTTCAGCATTTACTCACCCTCAAGTTGTTCCAAATCTGTATGAGTTTCTTTCTTCTGCTGAGCACGAAAGAAGATATTTTGAAGAATATGAGTAACCAAATAGTTGATGGGGCCCATTGACTTCCATAGTATGAAAAAAAAAAAATACAATGGAAGTCAATGTGGCCCATCAACTGTTTGGTTACTAGCATTTTTCAAAATATCTTCTTTTGTGTTCAGCAGAAGACAGAAAATTATAGAGGTTGAGTAAGGAACTTGAGGTTGAGTAAATGATGACAGAATTTTCTTTTTTGGTTGAACTATCCCTTTAACTGGCTGAAAAGTACAGCTGTTTGTTATATTAATTCAGTCAGATTGTATTTGTCTGCAATTGTGACCACATTTAATGAGTAATTCAAGCAGAAATCCAGATATTTTCAAAGGGTTCACAAACGTATATTCTTACCACTATGGTACTCTGAGGGACTTTATGTAGTGTGAACACAGATAATACCTCGATATTAACATCATGGAAGTGTCAAAAGATGAAAGGTGCCATTTCCGTGGTAATGTTTTGCAACACTCATAGGGGATTTTTTTCAGTCTGGTGTTTTTTTTTCCTCTCTTCTCTCTTCATTCTTTTCTCTTTCTTCCTTATACTTCCTCTGCTCTCACCCCCCTCAAAAATTCCCACTCCACATCTTGGTAAGGAGTTTTGCGCTCCCTCACTTTACTGAAATGACTCATCTCGATCTAGTCGGCCTGAAACAAGAGCGCAGCACTTTAAGGGCGTTTGGCAACAGGAGCACAGCAGCTCTGAAAAGAACACTTTCTGTTCTCTGTTCAACAGTGTCTATTCATTCTTATCTTGTAATCAGTCAATTATTCTCTCTCCTTGGTCATTCTCTGCCACACATTAAGCACGGTGGTTCAGTCAGGCTGTTTTTACAGTAAGAGGAGCTCTGAGGTTTCTGAGGAACAGGAAGGCACTGTAAATAAAAGACATTCTTGTGCCCTTTGATTCAGACCACTTTTCTTTAAATTAATTGAATCCAGCATGCTCTCTGTTATTTCCTTTGGGGTCTTGTGGTTTCCTGAGAGCTAGTTTGGGTATCTCTTTATCAGGGGTCACATTGTTAGCTTGATGGTGCCTTAATGTGGTGTTGCCGTGATTACTTGTGTTTGATTTGAAGAAGAGAAATGATCCCATAAATCAAATAACTTGATTTGATAAGACAGTGATGACCCATTAGTGCTCCTTGCAGTCATGAGTGGGTCATTATGAAGGAAAGCCAATTCAAACTAAACAATTAGATGACTTCAGTACACAGGCTGTACTACGTAATGACCATTATTGCAGAATAAACATCAGACATCAGGATCACTACGCAAAGTGCATTATTTTATATTGTCATGCTTATGAGGTGGATAAATATTAAATGAATTACTATAAAAGTATAAGTAAAAGGTTAAAAGGACATGGAATACTGTGTGTATATATATATACATACCATATTGCCAAAAGTTTTGGGACGCCTGCCTTTACATGCACATGAACTTTAATGACATCAAGTTCCTCCACACCAAACTCACTCATCCATGTCTTTATGGACCTTGCTTTGTGCACTGGTGCACAGTCATGTTGGAACAGGAAGGGGCCATCCCCAAACTGTTCCCAGAAAGTTGGGAGCATGAAGGGGCCATCCCCAAACTGTTCCCAGAAAGTTGGGAGCATTGTCCAAAATGTCTTGGTATACTGAAGCATTAAGAGTTCACTGGAACTAAGGGGCCATATATATATATTTATATATATATATATATATATATATATATATATATATATATATATATATATATATATATACACTCACCTAAAGGATTATTAGGAACACCTGTTCAATTTCTCATTAATGCAATTATCTAATCAACCAATCACATGGCAGTTGCTTCAATGCATTTAGGGGTGTGGTCCTGGTCAAGACAATCTCCTGAACTCCAAACTGAATGTCAGAATGGGAAAGAAAGGTGATTTAAGCAATTTTGAGCGTGGCATGGTTGTTGGTGCCAGACGGGCCGGTCTGAGTATTTCACAATCTGCTCAGTTACTGGGATTTTCACGCACAACCATTTCTAGAGTTAACAAAGAATGGTGTGAAAAGGGAAAAACATCCAGTATGCGGCAGTCCTGTGGGCGAAAATGCCTTGTTGATGCTAGAGGTCAGAGGAGAATGGGCCGACTGATTCAAGCTGATAGAAGAGCAACTTTGACTGAAATAACCACTCGTTACAACCGAGGTATGCAGCAAAGCATTTGTGAAGCCACAACACACACAACCTTGAGGCGGATGGGCTACAACAGCAGAAGACCCCACCGGGTACCACTCATCTCCACTACAAATAGGAAAAAGAGGCTACAATTTGCACGAGCTCACCAAAATTGGACAGTTGAAGACTGGAAAAATGTTGCCTGGTCTGATGAGTCTCGATTTCTGTTGAGACATTCAGATGGTAGAGTCAGAATTTGGCGTAAACAGAATGAGAACATGGATCCATCATGCCTTGTTACCACTGTGCAGGCTGGTGGTGGTGGTGTAATGGTGTGGGGGATGTTTTCTTGGCACACTTTAGGCCTCTTAGTGCCAATTGGGCATCGTTTAAATGCCACGGCCTACCTGAGCATTGTTTCTGACCATGTCCATCCCTTTATGACCACCATGTACCCATCCTCTGATGGCTACTTCCAGCAGGATAGTGCACCATGTCACAAAGCTCGAATCATTTCAAATTGGTTTCTTGAACATGACAATGAGTTCACTGTACTAAAATGGCCCCCACAGTCACCAGATCTCAACCCAATAGAGCATCTTTGGGATGTGGTGGAACGGGAGCTTCGTGCCCTGGATGTGCATCCCACAAATCTCCATCAACTGCAAGATGCTATCCTATCAATATGGGCCAACATTTCTAAAGAATGCTTTCAGCACCTTGTTGAATCAATGCCACGTAGAATTAAGGCAGTTCTGAAGGCGAAAGGGGGTCAAACACAGTATTAGTATGGTGTTCCTAATAATCCTTTAGGTGAGTGTGTGTATATATATATATATATATATATATAAGCACACACGCTACCATTTAAAAGTTTGAGGTGAGTAGAATGTTTTTTTTATTAATAGTTTTACTCAGCAAGGACACATTAAATTGATTAAAAGTGACAGTAAAGACATTTATAATGTTACTAAAGATTTGTATTTCAAATAAATGCTGTTCTTTTGAAGTTCTATTCATCAAAGAATCCTGAGATTCACAGTTTCCACAAAAATGTTAAGCAGCACAATTATTTTCAACATTGATAATCACCAAATCAGCATATTAGAATGATTTCTGAAGGATCATGTGACACTGAAGACTAGAGTAATGATGCTGAAAATTCAGCTTTGACATCACAGGAATAAATTGCATATTAAAGTATGTTAAAATAGAAAAACAGCTTAATAAATGCAGCCTTGATGATCATAATAGACTTTTTTCAAAAACATTTAATAAATCTTACCAAGCCCAAACTTTTGAATGGTAGTGTATATTGTCATAGTTATGTTATGTTTCATTGTGTTTCCCCTGTGACCTAGTTTTCCCGTGTGTTTGATTTAGTCATTACATTCACCTGTTGCCCGTCAATTAGCTCATTAGTTCCTTTTGTTAGCTCCGTGTATTTATACCGTGTGTTCTCCCTCATTCTCGGTCCGTTCTCGTTTGATATCTCCCTCTTCTCCTGAGTTTTGTCATTAAAAGGCTGTTATCTTTATGCTCCTTCGTCTTCGTGCTGTGTACACACGCAAACTGTGACAATATTCAGATGAAAGGCATTTTGCATTACATGGAACATAACTTCTGAGATGGTTTTTAAGGCATAAGTATGTCTATGATAATTCAGTGATATGGCATAGGCATACATATAAATATAGTAGTTTGATGGTAAAACAAATGTGGCATATCATTTAAATTTCATAGAAATTTAAAACCATTTCAGATGGAATGTGCCATTGCAATGCACAATACCTCTGAATTCATCACGGCCTCAATAGACGATTGAATGTAATGCAGTATTTCTTTTTTTCCTAGAATGTTAGTTACTGTCTCCCACACACACATGCATAAAGACACTGAAACAAATGAATTCAGATACACACACTGGACACGCAGACTCGCTCCCTGCTGAATAGAGTCATGCTTTACAAATTGTTTAGCTGTAAAATAGTCTCATTGTTCTGTGGTGGGGTCAGGGCTGGACGGCTCCAATTTGTTCTCAGCACGCCAGAGCTCCAGTGTACTCAAGGTCAGCTACTCTAACCTACAGCTTTCACTGCTCTACCAGACTCCACAATCATACTTGTTAAATAGCCTGTTTCCCTAATGGACCCACGGAAAGCTGGCATCCTCATGACAAAAGCTGGGCTGATGGACCACTCCATGCACAGATCTTATCTCAAAATGCAATTTACCCAACACTGTCCTCCACAAAAACAATACATGTATTTGTCCCCCACCATCACCAATTGTTTATGTTTAACCCTTTCTGAAAGACCAGCGTTACATCTGAAATCGAATACTACCCTACTATATAGTATGCAAAAACGTCAAAAGAGTAGTACGTCCAAATTCATAGTATTCGAAAAATAGTAGGCGAAAAGTATCCAGATGACCTACTACCTCCGGCATGAATCTGAAGGACACTTTACTATCCCATGAGGCCACGGGAGAGGATTTATGAATGGCAGTGAAGCGACGCAACTAATGCTGGTAGGCCACATGACAATAACAACATAGCGGATGTAGTACGTGCGAATTTCATTCATACTACCCATATTCATACTACATAGAACATACTTTTTAAACTGTTGCAAAGTATATTCTAATTCAAATGAAATCCATGTGATTCAAATGAAACTCAATTTGCTTTCATAATATGACATATTTTCAAGTGAAACAAGATATTCAACAAGAACAAAATGTAGGGCAGGACCTGGTTTGTATCTGCTGGGAATAATTGGATGTAAAAGCGATTGGTTAACATTATCCAATTGGCCACACTACATAACACTACACACTACATGACATTAGCAGAGAGGCAGAGCAAGTTATTATACGTCCTGTCCAGTGGCCTCATGGGATATTAAAATGTCCATCGAATGCACACTTCAGAATCTCGGTGAAAGTAGTAGGTCATCCGGATACTTTTCACCTACTGTTTTTAGAATACTACGAAGTCAGACATACTCTTTTGACGTACTGCTTTTTGCATACTATATACACCGATCAGGCATAACATTATGACCTAATGTCCTGATATTGTGTTGGTCCCCCTTTTGCTGCCAAAACAGCCCTGACCTGTCGAGGCATGGACTCCACTAGACCCCTGAAGGTGTGCTGTGGTATCTGGCCCCAAGATGTTAGCAGCAGATCCATTAAGTCCTGTAAGTTGCGAGGTGGGGCCTCCATGGATCGGACTTGTTTGTTCAGCACATCCCACGGATGCTCGATTGGATTGACATCTGGGGAATTTGGAGGCCAAGTCAACACCTCAAACTCGTTGTTGTGCTCCTCAAACCATTCCTGAACCATTTTTGCTTTGTGGCAGGGTGCATTATCCTGCTGAAAGAGGCCACAGCCACCAGGGAATACCGTTTCCATGAAAGGATGTACATGGTCTGCAACAATGCTTAGGTAGGTGGTACATATCAAAGTAACATCCACATGGATGGCAGGACCCAAGGTTTCCCAGCAGAACATTGCCCAAAGCATAACGCTGCCTCCGCTGGCTTGCCTTCTTCCCATAGTACATCCTGGTGCCATGTGTTCCCCAGGTAAGTGACCCACACGCACCCGGCCATCCACGTGAGGTAAAAGAAAAAGTGATTCATCAGACCAGGCCACCTTCTTCCATTGCTCCGTGGTCCAGTTCTGATGCTCACGTGCCCACTGTTGGTGCTTTCGCCGGTGGATAGGGGTCAGCATGGACACCCTGACTGGTCTGCGGCTATGCAGCCCCATACGCAACAAACTGCGATGCCCTGTGTATTCTGACACCTTTCTATCAGAACCAGCATTAACTTCTTGAGCAATTTCAGCTACAGTAGCTCGTCTGTTTGATCGGACCACACATGCCAGCCTTCGCTCCCCACGTGCATCAATGCGCCTTGGCCGCCCATGACCCTTTTATGATGGATGGATGCGCTTTTTTGGACTTCAAAATCTCAGTTACTATTCACTCCCATTATAAAGCTTGGAAGAGCCAGGATATTTTTAAATATAACTCCGATTGTGTTTGGCTGAAAGAATAAAGTCATATACACCTACACCTAGGATGGCTTGAGGGTGAGTAAATTATGGGATAATTTTCATTCTTGGGTGAACTAACCATTTAAGGTTGGGAATAGGTGACTTTGTGTCCTTTTTGTCTCATCAGTCAGGAATCCACAGAAAAACCACAGTCACAATCAGGACTCTGGTCTTTGTAGGGCAACATGGAGTATTATTAGCAGCAGGGAGACGAAGATCAGACATTAGGCAGTGCTGTATGGAGGTTGTTTGATCAGTGTTTACCCATATGTTCCACACATGCTTTTCATGTAGCTATATAAATACAGTCTCTTGTAAAAAACTGCTTAATGTATTCCAGCAAGTCTTGGTGACAGATCAAGTTGGCAGTCAAAGCTCCAGACAATGACCTATGACTGTGTCCGCCATTGCTGTATGTGTTTGGCGGTCCGCTATGGTTGTTATCATGGCTTGAGGTCTGTTTTGTTTTATGATTTCATTCAGGAGTGTGTGATTGTGATCAGTAGAGAATGCGTGTTCACTACAGGTCCTCTCGAGCGGTGGTGCTGGCTTTTGTTCGTGGTGTTTTTGTCAGTGTCAGATTTGAGGTGGAGGTAAGGGGAGGGGTGTAAGATCAAGAAAAGGGTCTGGGATTGTGTTCCCTTGCTCGAAACAAAACAACTTGTGTGTAATTATATCCATACTGATTGTGTGTTGCGGAAGTGTGATCCCTAGAATCGGGGCTCAGGGTTTTTTGCGTGGGATGGGGGAAGGATGTGGACGAGGAAACTTCCTCCTATGTATGCGTCTGCAGCTGTGCGTCGTGATTACAGGAACATCTGGGTCGTCGGTTCCAGGAAATCTCACAATGGGCTTAAAAGATCTGTGGGAGGCCAGACCTGACACTGTGTGTATGTGTTGATGTTAATTGAAAGGACCTGATTCTGGTAATGGTAATGCCACCATATACAGACTAGTATTGGCATATGATGTGCGTTTAAAAAATCTTACTGACCCCAAACTTTTTAACGGGAGGTTAGACACTTTACTATCCCAAGAGCCCACGGGAGAGGAGTTATCATATTCATAAATGGCAGAGAACAGCGACTGACACTGTAGGTCATATGACAGTGCCAACATGGAAGATAAAGTATGTCCTGTTTGTTTTCATAATACATAAATGAACACTATAGTTAAGTTATTCATCAAATAAAGTACATATGCTGACAGTACACAGATTTAGAAGCAGTTTTTGTTTCAAGCAAAATATTCATTTTGTAAAGTTATCTGTCAAGTGTTTTTTTTTGTGGAATGTTTGGCCTAAAGTGTGTTTTGTGCTATATTTCTTTAAAAATGCATTCAGTATTTATAGCTAGAATTAGCATTGCTGTTCTTCATGTACTTTAAGTACTGATACCACAGTGGTGTTACATGCTGCTCTGCCATCTATCGACATGGATCAGCATGATCGTCTCTGAGTTTTATGTAAATGACACTGATACTAGTGAGTTTTAGAGAGTGCACACAATAATACCCTCAAAAGAAGCAACTTGGGCTTCAGTAGAATTTTCTCCATTATCAAATCTTTCCATCTTGTGTGCCGTGTCAATGTTGTCGCTCATTTTTCTGGCTTCAGCTCTTTCTGGTTCTTCAACCGTACAGGTACTGATTCTCCTGTTGTCTCTGCTGGTAAAACATTGTATTAAGTGTGTTTCATTGTCTAATTTTTGCTCTTCACATCACCAAACAACACAATGCTACTAGCGTATCTACAGAGCTGGCAGCCACTGAGTACAAGGATTAAAATTAATTGATAAATTAACATGCTGTTCATTCATAAATCAGTTTTTGCCAGTTTTGAGAGCTGTTAGTATGATCAGGGATTTTATTTTGGTTTACTGTACATGCATACTGTACATACTGTACATGGTTTACTGTACGTTATCCGTAGAAAAAATAAGATAACCTGTTAAACATGAAAGTATTATGCAATTGTGCAAGGATTCTTTATGACGTAACGTTGAGTTAAACAACATGGGCCATGTAATTTAAACACAGTGAAATACATTGAGGGGCACAACCTGCACCATACATAATTAAAACACTTTTGGTTGCACTTTATTTTACAGTACATGCACTTACATGTACTTACAGTGTACTTAACTAAGAAAGTAGTGGGTAATATAAGGTAACTGCATGGGTTAAGGTTAGGTTTAGGGGTAGGTTCAGGGTTAGTACCTAGTTATTACCCAGTTATTGTAATTACTATATTAAGTACATAGTATGTACATGGGGAACAGGGCTGTAAAATAAAGTGCTACCACACTTTTTATAGAAGTACAGTCGTCTTCTCATGTAAGTGATGCCATTCAAATGACTCTTTACTAAAACACAATTTATTTCATAATGTGTAAAACTTTTAAATTAGCATCAAAGTACTGAATGCACCTTTAATGTCAAGTCAAGTCAAGTCACCTTTTTTTTTTTACAATACAGATTGTTTCAAAGCAGCTCCACAGCAATAAACAGGAAAATGACAGTCAATGATGCAAACATCATCAACTATGGGACCAATTCAAATTGTGCTGTAAAGCAGCTCTAAAAATACAATGGTGTCGTTATTCAGCTCAAGTCAGTTCAGTGTTAATTCATTTCAGTTCAATAACAGTGTTGATGCTGCAAAAATTCATCAGTTATGAAATGAATTTGATTCGGCTATAAGACAGCTCTACAGAACGAATGAGTGTCATCATTCAGCTCAATTCATTGTCCCTATCCAACAGTGTCAGTGCAGTCAAATAAATGGTATTACTGAATATTAAAGTGTCAGTTCACCCAAAAATGAAAATTCTGTCATTGATTACTCTCCCTCATGACGTTCCAAACCCGTAAGACCTTCGTTCATCTTTGGAACACAAATGAAGATATTTTTGATGAAATCCGAGAGCTCTCTGACCCCACCATAGACAGCTATTTAATTAACACTTTCAAGGTCCAGAAAGGTAGTAAAAGCATTGTTAAAATAGTCCATGTGCCTCCAGTGGTTCAATCTTAATTTAATGAAGCGACAAGAATACCTTTTGTGCGCAAAAACAAACAAAAATTTATTCAACTTTATTCAACAATTTCGGTCTAGCCTGTGCCAGTCTCCTACGCAGTTTCCGTTGTAAATAGTGCAGCGCTCTCGAGATCTACGGCAGCCGATGCTGTTCACGTGAGCACCACGACGCATGCGCGGGAGCTGCAAGCCTGCAACGTAAACGGCGTAGGAGACTGGCACAGGCCAGAACAAAATTGTTGAATAAAGTCATTATTTTTGTTTGTTTTTGCACACAAAAAGTATTCTCGTCGCTTCATAAAATTAAGGTTGAATTGGACTCACATGGACTATTTCAACAATTTAATACTTTACTGAGCCTTGAAAGAGTTAATTAAATAGCTGTCTATGGAGGGGTCAGAGAGCTCTCGGATTTCATCAAAAATATCTTCATTTGTGTTCCGAAGATGTCTTACGGTTTGGAATGTCATGAGGGAGAGTAATTAATGACAGAATTTTCATTTTTGGGTGAACTATCCCTTTAAGTGTCTTCTAAACCACAACTAAGCAAGCCAAAGGCGACAGTGCCAAGGAACTCAAACTCCATCAGATGACAGAAATTGAGAAAGAAAAAAACTTTGGAGAAACCAGGCTTAGTCAAGGGGCCAGTCCATTACTCTTTGGTATAACACCGAAGCTTAATCTTTTACATAATTTATAGATATATTGATACCATTTATCATACAGATCTTCACCTTTTCTTCAACTGTGTTCCTGAAGTTTCTCTTCTGTGAGTCATTGTCAGTGAGTAAAGGGTTAAGCCTTCATGTCTCTTGTCTTTTAGAGAGAGAGAGTGTGAGGGTGTGGCCTGCTCTTTGGCCAAGAGCCACTCTTTCCCCCTCCTCTCTCTCTCTCTCTCTCTCTCTCTCTCTCTCTCTCTCTCTCTCTCTCTCTCTCTCTCTCTCTCTCTCTCTCTCTGTCCATGCACGTCAGTCTGTCTGGAATAGCCCGAGCAGCAGCAGTAACAGGAAATCAGAGCGCTGTGGTTTCAGCACAATGGCAGAGCTCCACAGCTCAGCTCCCTGTAGCCTATAGCCTGCTGAGCACACTTGGAGACGTGCTCTCACCGTCTGGAGAGAGTTAACCATCAGTTTACCTAAACCTACCCTCTTCCCTCTCCCTCTCCTTGTCTTTCTTCTTTGGTGCCTTGCAGGTGTTCCTGAAGGAAGCTCTGGAGCAGAGGCTGGAGAAGGAAAGAGAGGAGGTGCGCACAGCGGCTGGTATGGTGATCCGGGCCCACATACTAAGTTATGTGGCAAGGTTAGTGCAGCTTTGTGTGTGTTTATGTATAAACACGCTTTGTTAAATGAGGTCGGGTGAGTTACCAAATACTGTCATTGTGACTTCAGTTACTTTTTATTGAGTTGAGTGGATGGATTGCCATAATCCAATATGTGAATGAGTTGAAAGTTGCTTCGTGGAATGATTTACCAGAGCTGTGTGAATCAGTGTATTGAGAGCAAACCCTAGTGGATTAGGTTCATTATGAAAGTGCAGGGAAACAAATGAGGGCTATACCATGAAAAGTCATAAAGAGTATCTTTTCACTGCAAATACTGAACAATAAGCACTACACACAGGTAAATAAATTAACATGCTGTTTATTCATTAATCAGTTTTGAGAGCTGTTAATATGATCAGGGATTTTATTTTGGTTTACTGTACATGCATACTGTATATGGTTTACTGTACGTCATCCATTGAAAAAATTAGATAACCTGTTAAACATGAAAGTATTATGCAATCATAAAAGACATTTCTCCTTATATAGAACATTTTTGGCATAAAGGGCTCTATAAAATTGAGTCAAGAACCCTAGGGTTCTATATAGAACCCCACTGATCCTTTTTTAAAGAGTGTAAATCAAAAACTATAGTAAATCAAACATAATAGACGTCAAAATATCAACGCCTGTTTTGTGTAAAGGGTCTGCTGAGATGCTATTTTGGTTCCTGTCAATTAGTGTTCATATGCACCTCTGTACTGATGTTATTTATTGGGTTGATGAAGTCTCTGTTTCGCCTTAATTTTGTATAAAGTTGAACACACATAGAGACTCTCAGTCCAGCATTTATGATTTAGGTGGCCTGGTCTAAATGTATGAGAACTGTGGCACAGCTGCTTACGCAGATCAACACAGATCTTTTATTATGACTGACAACTAACTATAGCCAGAGTGTTTTATATTAATGACCGTCTTTCATATTTGTGATTAAATCTCTGAATATTTTGAATTGTGTGGCTAATTGCTTTTTAAAGTTAATGACAGAGTTGTTTATTATATTGAGTAATTGCTATAATATACTCATAATTATTATAATATCCCTGTAAACTAATCATTAATGAAAAGCCTTGAGGGCTTGCTCTCTAATGTGTAATTCTTCTTCTCACAGAAAACACTATAAAAAAGTCCGGACCAGCACCGTCACAATCCAAAAGAACTATCGCGCTCACTTCTGGAGACAAGCCTTCCTGCGTTTCCGCTCCGCTGCCGTGGTCCTCCAGAAACACCTCCGTGGACAGATCGCTCGGCAACTCTACCACCAGCTCTTGGAGGAAAAACAGAGGAGAGAAGAGGAGGAGAGAATAAGAAGAGAGGAAAAAGAGAGGAGACATCAAGAGGAGCTGAGGAGACTTAAGGAGCTGAGGAGACTTGAGGAAGAGAGACTAAGACAAGAGGAAGAAAGGAAGAGAGAGGAGGAGGAGGAGAGACAGAAGCTTCAAGAGGAACAGAGAAGGAGAGAGGAGGAAGCTTTACGGATACAGCAGGAAGAGGAAGAGTTGAACAGGAGGCAGGAAGAGCTCAAGAGCAAACAGATACCGGAGGACAGGGAGGCAGGGCACAGCAGGTAAAACACAATCTGGGCAAATGTTTGACTTTCAATTTAGGTAAACCAAAATCTGTGTTGGCTGCTGGACTGTGCTCTTAATCTACTCTGTCTGAAAGGATTCTCTTCTGTTTTTTTTCTCATATTAGGAGTTTAGTGGGGAAAAATCATCACAACCACAAGGTATTATTTCTATTGGATTTGATTTTATATTCATATGAGAGAGATTTCAAAAGGATATATCTCTTGTACTGTCCTAATTCTCTGCCTTCACTTACAGAAAGTCTTTGGCAATGACATGGTAATGTGCTATATGGGTCAAAAAGGCCTTGTGAAAACCTGAAGTAGGTTGTAACCATAGTCATTTGGTGACTTAAATTTTGATATCATAGAGAGGATCCCTGCAGTCCCTCATGACTGTGTGTTGCTGTCAGTAAGCCTCTCAAAATATCAGATAATGTGACATTTTTAGGACATTGCGAAGTTAGTTCAGGTTCATCATTTGGTGCAATCATTTGGTGCAACTCCCAATTTATGGATTAAATCAATTATTCATCAAAAAACACTTTACCTTGAAAAATATATTTTAAAATGTTTTGAAAATAATAAAGATGTCTACACCATGTATGTAACATGTAAGGGGGGAAAAAAAATCTTATTTCTTACATGATAGTCACACTACATAACATTAAATTGAAACTTTTCTTAAAATTGTATAGAAGTTTTTCAAACTTGTTTTAAACTTGAATTTTAAAATATTTTTATAGCTTATCATGAAATTGCTTGTCATTGACCCATATACCAGAATAATTACCATATTCATGTACCATGATGTTTACATAATACCAAAAAGAGTACCATGGAATAAAAATGCTGTTTTGACAGAATGAACTGTATATTATAGATGTGTTTCATCACTGTCCCTCCACCCTATTCCAGAAGGACGTGTCCCACGGCCTGTGTCAGTATTCATCTGAAGAGGAGAGTCGTCAGATGGAGGAGATCCTGCGGTTGGAGCGAGAGATTGAGCGACTGCAGAGACAGAGAGACGAAGGAGTTTCCTTGCTAAACGACGGCTCCAGAGACGAGCTGCGGCAGAAGAGGGACGCCGAGATCTACCGCCTGGAGAAAGAGGCTTCACGTGTGGCTACGGAGTTCCTGGAGATGCTGGACTTCGGAGGCTTGGAGCAGTCTCTCTCCAGCGAGGAGAACCTTCACGACCCCTCTGAGACAACCGCTCCTCTGGCCGAGGAGGAGGTGGACGAAGGTTTCCCTACGGAAGACGAGTGTATCCCCCTCCGTGACTTCCCTCCCCCAGCTGGCATGCCTCAGGACAAAGAGATTCTCTCCAGTCTTCCGCCTCCACCGCCCGCCTTTGCCGAAGGTCTTATGGCCACTTCCTCACCTGCACGGATGGAGCGGCCGAAATCCAATTCCTCCATTAATCGAAACAGACTCTCAGACATTCCCCCACCTCCACTTTCAGCTCCACCCCCTCCTCCATCTTCAGCTCCACCACCTCCTCCACCTGTACTGGCACCAACCAAAGAAGACTATGGAGTGGTGTATAAAAACTCCAGGAAGTTGCTAACAGAGATTGTGCTTCCGGTGGAGGAAACCAGCTTCAGTATTCTGCCCGACACAGAGTCAGACTATGACCAAGAGGAGTTTGAGGAGGCGTTGGGGAGTTGTGGGGACGCAGGAAGTACGAATGATGGACACCTCACTGATGAGGAAGTGCTACGCAGATCTTCCTGTACCTACAACAGCACAGACTCATTTAGGGGAAGCTCTGACTCAGTGAGTTCACTCTTTTCACACCTTGACAGGAAACGGGCATTCACACACTTTAAAGGGATAGCCCACCCAGAAATTAAAATTCTGTCATAATTTAATCACCCTCATGTCATTCCAAAGCTGTATGAATTGCTTTCTTCTGTGAAACATTAAAGAAAATATTTTGAAGAATATTGGTAGCTAAACAGTTTTGGTTCCCATTGACTTGACTTCCATTGTGTGGACAAAAAAATACCATGGAAGTCAATGGGAACCAAAAATGTTTGTTTACCGACATTCTTCCAAACATCATCTTTTATGTTCCACAGAAGAAAGTAAGTCATACAGGTTTGGAATTGCATGATGGTGATTAAATGATTGGGTTAGGCTGATTGAGTTAGAATTAGGCTATTAGAATTAAAGTTAAAATTAGGCTGATTGAGGATCATGACCACATCAGATGTGTTTCATATGGGGTTCATGGCTAATATTAAAAAAATAAATCTGCATTTTAAACATTTTATATCACAAAATTACAATGAATTGAAATTCTCACAATGAATGGAGACCTAAAATAAAACATATCTCTAAATTTAAACTTTAAATTGCAGCTTTGGTTGAAATTCGGCTTAAAAAATGCGGTGACATTACCGGATGCTATATATTGCTACTTGTATATTTTATAACTTATAACTATAAATTTCATTCATATTATATTTTATTTATGTATATTTCAAGTTATATAATTTTAATTTACCAATTTGCCTTAAAATGTACCGATAACCACCACAATAACACAAGTGGTAAAACAAAAAACACAAGAAATCAGAAATCATAGTAAGTGGCCTGTCCATAAAACATGGCTAATTCTCATGTATATAGGGGTACACAGGGTCAAACACAAAGACAAAACACCATCAGGGTAACACACATTACACTAAGACAATGCAACAAACATTGACTAAATAACAGAAAATATAACACAAAACTCCATAATGTATTGTACTTTAGGGCGTTTTGTGTTTCCTTTCCTGTTATTTAGTTACAATAACAAAAATAAGAAGAAACAAAACTATTTATAAAAAAATGCAATCATACGTGATGTCACACAGGGACTTCTGAGAATGTCCTTTACTTTTTCTCATCGTAATTTATATGGTAATTTATAGTTTTTACTTGCCAAAACCATACATTTGATGGCATTTTACTGTAAAATTACATATAATGTATAATGTTAAACCATTTATTGCTTTTCACCGTATGGTAAGGTCACTTAGTTAACTAATTAGCAAGTTCTCTTGAAATTTGATGTTGAGTCTGTCTACTTTGTTACAAAGTCACTGCTTGGGTTGCCATAGAGGTGGTGCTTTAAAGGGCATGACTTCAGAGACAACATCTCAGCATGTTTACAGTTTCATCACATTGGGAGTACATCACAACACTCTTGGAGAATTCACATCTATTAATTCATCCCCTTTAAAGCACTGCTGCTAAAAAATATTGATCTTAACCAGAATGGACAACTAGTTGACCTACAGACCCGTCTGTTGTTTGTTGTAGTGTTTCTACTCAGTTGGTGTTTTACTATCTGTACTTCCATCAGTAGTCACTAAACATTTGCATAAAGTTTGCTAATCTTTGTGGCATCTCCAGAGGTCACTGTTTGCTTGCAGCAAAACAGAAACACTCAGCACGTTGCCCTAATTTATTTTAGCCCTTTACACTTGTTATAATACCATAATGAATGCATCCGCACTTGCAATATGCTTTATTGCTCTGGTTTTTTATGTAGCTGTACTCATGTTTTATTTTCTAGAGCAGGGTAAGGAGTATCAGGTGCATATGATTTGATATATATATATATATATATATTAAGTCTTTGTCCCTCAGGGTATTCCCAGATTGTGCAGCTATTAGCCAATGCCTGTCACACCTGCTCCAAACACAGTCCTGCAAAAGTTTGATTGTTGACTCTCGGAGAATATTTGAACGCAGAAACCTGATTCGGGTTATGTTTGGGTGTAATATGAAACTTGACATGACAGTTAACAATGGGAGCACATTTACTGATGTCATGCTCTTTTTGTTTGTATTAACTAGAAGAATTAGACTGAAATGCAGATGTCCAACCGCAGCAAACACAAAAAAGTGCTCGGTTACAGAGTAAAGAAGAGCTTTAATTAATATTAGATAATATTATATCTTATTATTATCAATGTAAAATTATCAATATTTTAGTTGTGCTGCTTCATATATTTTGTGGAACCATGATACATTTTTTTCAGAATTTTTTAATGTATAGAAATTACTTGAATTTGGAATAACACTATTTTGTAACATTATAAATGCCTTTACTGTCACCTTTTTTAATTTAATGCATCCTTGCTGAATAAAAGTTTTTTGTTTTTTTAAACTGATCACAAACTGTTGAACTGTGGTATGGTACATTTGAAAGCTCTTTATTGACATTTCACACTCTTTTTTTTATTTTTCCCCTCAGTTCATGGACAGCAATGATGAGAACGATGGATATGTGGACACCGATGAGGAGGTGTCAAATGGTAGAGTGCATCTGCTAAATGGAAGTGGACCTCCTTATTTCCACAGCTACCTGTACATGAAAAGTGAGTGTTTCTAACCATTTACTTGCTTATTGTTTAGTTTAGTCTATACCATTGAATAATATTGCTCAGACTGATCATTTTTAATAGATAGACTAAAGTGAAAGAATAATATTTTGTTGTTCTGTTTGTTATTTTTCATCTTTAAGGTGGGCTGATGATCCCGTGGCGCAGGCGCTGGTGTGTTTTGAAAGACGAGACCTTCATGTGGTTCAGGGCAAAGCAGGACTCTCTTAAGTCAGGCTGGCTGTACAAGAAAGGTGGAGGGATGTCCACTCTGTCCCGCAGGAACTGGAAGATGCGCTGGTTCGTCCTTCGAGACTCTAAACTCATGTATTTCGAGAACGACAGTGAGGAGAAACTGAAGGGAACCATTGACATCAGAGCTGCCAAGTAAGAACTCATTGCTCAATGTAAATGATACATGCAATTGGCTGTCTGCCTAGAGTTTACAAGCAAAAGACCAACACCACTGTTGCATTTCTAAGTTTTAATGTTCATAGACTGATAGTCTGTGGTGTTTCACGCAGGGAGATTGTGGACAACCATGAGAAGGAGAATGCACTGAATATTGTGACTGAGGACAGGACTTACCAGATCTATGCAGAATCCCCCGAGGATGCTAGGTACATTTCAAATCTGTATTTATTTTATGCTAGTGTGCTTGACTAATAGAGTTTCTTCAATGTGTGTTAACTGTCATATTCATCTGTTGTGCCCCCTTGTGGTGTAATGTAATTTCATATTGTCGTCTGATACCTAACCATGGTCTAATGCTTCCTGTCTGCATGCTTGTGTTTTAGTGGTTGGTTCAACGTGCTGAGCCGTGTCCACAGTGCCACTCCAGAACAGCTTTTGCAGATTCAGCACGAGCAGGCCAACCCCAAGAACGCAGTTGTGAGTGTTCACACTGATTTAACTCTTTAACTCTTTCAGCACCTTTATGTGTCATAGAATATGGTATTTACCTGTCATTTTTATGATATCCTCAGGGAACACTGGATGTTGGACTTATCGACTCTGTGTGTGCTTCCGACAATCCGGACAGGTAATTCATGATATCATGAGCGTTGAGCATGTAGCATTATTCCAAAAACAGAATATTTTGGGTCCCACCTTATATTAAGGGTCTTTAACTACTATGTACAAACATTTAGATTTGATGCAATGCACTTATTGTGTACATGCATGTTTTTACATTGTACTGTTTTTACATGTTTTTACATTGAATCTATAATAATCCATAATGACCCCACCGTTACACGCAACCATACCATCAAACCTTTCCCTAACCTTACCCGTATCCCACCTCAATAGCAGCAAAAGTAATGTAAAAAGTACATAGTAGTTTAAGACACCTAATATAAAATGTGACCACATTTTCTATAACATCCATACTGTATGCATTTAATGTATTAATTTGGAACATTTCATTTTGTTTTATGTGATATAATGGTTGTACAGTGCTGTACTCATAAGATTTCTTTCCCTCAGGCCAAACTCATTTGTTATAATCACTGCTAATCGCGTGATCCATTGCAACACTGACACACCAGAGGAAATGCACCACTGGATCGGCCTCCTGCAGAAGCCTAAAGGAGACTCGAGAATAGACGGCCAGGAGTTCATAGTGAGAGGTGAGTCAGACCGGTCAGAACAGCACTGAACTTGAAACATCATTGAGGTCACGGTGAATCATTCTACAAAACTGGTGCCATTTGTGTCCTTCATACACTACTGTTTAAAATTTTGGGATCACTAAGATTTTTGAAAGAAAGAAATTAATACTTTTATTCAGCAAGGATCCAAAGTGACAGAAGTCTTTTTCAACATTATGAATGTCTTTACTATTTAAAAAAATATGCTGTTCTTTTAAACTTTTTATTCATCAAAAAATCTATCCCGGTTTCCACAAAAATTTAAGCAGCAACTGTTTTTAACATTGATAATAATAAGAAATGTGTCTTGAGCAACAAATCAGCATATTAGAATGATTTCTGAAGGATCATGTGACACTGAAGACTGGAGTAATGATGCTGAAAATTCAGCTTTGCCATCACAGGAATATATGATCTATAAAAAAAAATATTTTTTTCAATAATTAAAAAAATTATAATAAAAAAAATAAAGCGGTTATATTTAATTGTAATAATATTTCATAATATTACTATTTTATTGTATTTTTGATCAAATAAATGCAGACCAACATGCAAAATGCAGCTTTCAAAAACCAAATGTTTGAATGGTAGTGTACATTTGTGTAAAAAAAATTCTGTCCACAATGAATCACGGTGCCAACTTTTACTATGTGTAACAGCAAAAATCCACTTTTTAAATTTTTTGTTCTTTGGTATATTTGCAAATGTGCATGGTTAAACGAAAATGTTGTTTTGTCTATATTCTCTCTTTATTTTTGTAATATACTATAGCTAGATATCTGTAGATCTGTAGATTTTAGTTGTTATATTATTACAATACCTAATAATATTAATGTCAACTCTGTTACCATTATATTTTTCCCTTTTTGAAATGATAAAGTAATCTATAACTATTGACTATTCATAAAATCATCAATTTATAGTCACTAAAATATACACTTTTAATCTTCTAGAGTATAATCTTATCATACTCTAAGTGATTTATAATTTTTTTTTCTCCCTCAATTTTTCCATAAGGTTGGCTGCATAAAGAGATGAAGTCCAGTGGGAAGAGCACGTCTCTCAAGCTGAAGAAACGCTGGTTTGTTCTGACCAACAACTCACTGGATTATTATAAATCATCAGAGCGCAGTGCCTCCAAACTGGGGACATTGGTGCTCAACAGCCTTTGCTCGGTTGTTCAGCCTGATGAGAAAGTCTACAAAGAGACAGGTTAGTCCAGACATTTTCAAGGAGAACAAAGATTCTGAGTGTGAAAACGAGAACTAGAGAGATTTCTTTGAATTTTTGTTTGAACCGTTCCCAATGTCTCCGGTTTTCCACAGGTTACTGGAACATAATAATCCATGGGAGAAAGCATTCTTACCGTCTCTACACCAAACTACTGAACGAAGCCATGAGATGGGCTTCAGCCATTCAGGTGGCCATCGACAACAAAGTTCCCATAGAAACACCTACCCAACAACTCATCCGGGATATCAAGGTACATTCACACTAAAATATCAAATTGAATTCATGGTCTCATGTAGAGGGAGGTTTTTCATCTTATTAACAATCATGTTTCAGTTGTGGAAGCCGATACCTCTCAAGCCCCGGCAATCCCTCAGGGTCAAAAACTTTAGTGTTAAGTGAGGTACACGGATGAGTGCTCTGTGTGCTGTTCACTGTTTTCTCTTGTTTTTTCTTACTTCATTCTGTATTTGTTTGATTATTTCTGAGTGCTTGCGTTCTAGATCTATACAGGATATTTTTCTACAGTGATTTTTAATTGTTAACGGTGTTCTCAGTCATTTTGGCTTATGATGTGCTGGACACCATACTGACACCTAGTGGCGTGGAGGCTCAAAAGAAATGTTTACTTAGCAGTGCATTGTAAAAGTGCATTATTCAGTGCTAGTTATGATTTGATTTATTTCTTTAAAAAAGTGTACAGTGACAGGTGGATATCTGTTATAAAGCGAGTAGTATTCAGTTGGTCATGTGATCTCAACATGGTGACCTCCATGAAAAATAAAACTGCATTGTTTTATTAAATGAATGTAACCCACTTTTTCAAAAGTAAGTGGGAAACACAACTGAGTGCACTTTTATTCTGCTAGAAAGATCCAACTTTTCAGCTAGTCGACCTGAGGTGGTTAATTAGTTTGAGGTGGTAATTTATGCTCCAAAACATAGCTTGAACTGGTTTACCACCTTTGACTGGTATGATCTAGTTTATCAAGCATGGCAAAAACGGCAAAGCTCAAAAATCTTTTGTCACTTTTGTGTGCTGTGTTTCCACCTGCAGTGATCTGTGGATGTGCATTGTGTTATATGAGTACATAAACCCCTAATGCCATTATTGTTTTCATGGTTGTGCAGGAGAGCAGTCTTAATGTGGAGGCTGTGGAGCAGATGTACTGGAGGAACCCCATCCTGAGATACACGCAGCACCCGCTGCACTCGCCGCTGCTGCCTCTACCGTACGGAGAGGTCAATGTCAGCTGTGAGTCTCTCCTTAACACTGATTGATTCCTGTGTTTCCTGTTTTTATTTATTAAATGTCTTTAGTTGTAGACAATCAGTGTTATTGTGTCAGTGTTACAGTGTTATAACTCAAGCTGAAACTATTACTGTTTGAGCTGTATTCCTATAGCTCATAAACTAATAAAAGCATCTGCAAAATGTATAAATGCAAGAGTAAATTTGAAACTTTTTCATAATTTAAATAAAGGTCAAATAGAATAAAATATAAATATTAGTTACTTTATGGGAAAAAAATTTAAAAAATTAGAAATGGTTGCCTTGTCAACTAACTTAAATAAATTGAAGTATTAAACATTACTAAAACTGAAATAAAAATAAGCTAACACTTATAGAAATATTAAAAAAGACAACAAAAAAAAAGACAAAAGCAGATAATAAAATTACTATAACTTAAAACTAAGTATTATTGTAAGCAGGGCTTGACATTAACACCCGCCAACCCGCCATATGCGGGTGGATTTCAGCAGTGGCATGTAACACAGTCACTCCAACTAGCCACTTTGGTGGGTTGAATTTTATTGTAGTCTTCTCAAAAGGCATCTGTTATAATAAACAATCACACGAGAGTCTGTTGAGCTTATGAATGCAATGTCTAATAATCAGAGGCGTTCAGATTAGTCATCGCTGAAACGCCGGAGTTTTGTTCAGAACGCGCTCTCACTCACTGAAATCTGCACTCATTATAAACAACAAAGCAGAGATGTGCGTATGAGATTCATTCATCATACAGTGATTGACTGTTTTTGTTCTATTTCAGCAACGAAAATAGTCTCAAACATAGATCACAGCAGAATCATAGTGCATCTGATGAGACTGGCATAAAGTTCGATATTCGCGCATTTAGGGACCGTCTCTAAAGTTACGTACGACATTGGTGTACACGTTTCTAACTTCAATAGCATTTGAAGAGAATGACTTACAGTCATAAAACCAACTGTAAAGTGTTCATCTAGGTGTCAGGTATGATGCACACTTTTTAGATTTTTGATATTTAATAAAATAAACTGTCAAATCACATGAACATATGGATATGTATTTCACTAGGCTACTGTATCGTACACAAAATATGCTAGATTTAAATATGCCATAGCTAATAGAACACTGATGAGAATATTGCTTGAGAGTAAATTATATTTACACCAAAAAAAATCTTTTTTTTTTTTCAGACAAGCAACTGTTGGTGTTTCTCTGATTTGATATTTGACTATTTGATGACCTGTCATGTTATGCATTTCATGTAGACTTGATTTGGGTGTGTACAGTGGTCATTTACATATAGCCAACAACAAATTTCCCAACAACAAAATTTTGGCCAGTGAAAATGCTGCGTGGCTAGTAACTTTGGAAAACCACTAGCCACAGTGGCTGGTGAGAAAAAAAGTTAATGTCAAGCCCTGATTGTAAGTATAGTATATAATTACTATATACTAAGTATATAGTATTATATACTGTAATAGCATATAAATAGTTTTGAAGGTTCAGTGTGTAGTATTTATGAGGATCTATTGACAGAAATGCAGTATAATATACATAACTATGTTTTCAGTGGTGTATAAAGACCTTACATAATGTACCGTTATGTTTTTATTACCTTAGAATGAGCCATTTCTATCTCCATACACCGCGGGTCCCCTTACAGTGAAATCGCCATTTTGCACCGTCTTGTTTCTACAGTAGCCCTAAATGGACAAACTTCTCTACAGAGCGCTAGTCACTCTCTGCTCTCCGACGATGACATTTTTGTCCTGTGTCGGCCCCCGTAGCTTCTCTATATGCTTCGGAAGGGAGGGGTGAGCGGTGTGTGATTGCAACTCACAACCTCACCGCTAGATGCTGCTAAAATTCACACACTGCACCTTTAAAATAATACTGTAGACAATACTATTTCTATTACTATTCTGTTACTATAACTACTGTTAAATTCATGTTCTGGCTTTAATACAATTTGTTGATTACTGTTTTACTGTTGTAAAATACTGTTGATTACCACAGAAAATAATTTTTTGCTGTTGATTAATTTAGAAATAATTTGTAAAAGCAAACACGCATTCCAGAGACTTCATGCAAAATACACTTATATTAATATATACAAATAAATATTCTACAGTGTGACCAATTCATTTAAAATATTAAAATGACAAATATAAAAAAAAGGCCTAAATAAAATCATTTGATGTTTTTTTTAAATATATTTTAATTAAATAAATTGCATGTATTACATCTAGTCTTAAAGGTCATAAAAGCTGCATGTATAATAATTATCCAAGAATTTAAAAAAAAATTTTTCAAATGGTTTCAAAAAGATATCATTGCATGTCAACTACCCTTTTACAAACTGATAAACAAAAGTATTTTCTGTGGGAATTGACAGCAGGCCACTTATGCTGTTAATAGAGCTTAACATTTATTAAACCCGGGACATTCCGTAAACATTCGATTCAAACCGCAATCTCCTGTTCACACGGTTCATATACTTTGGCCCTATTGTTAGATTGTAGTTGATTAATTTGTGTAGTGACGCACATTTTTACCATTTGAACTTTGGATTGGTGGGATGATGGATTTAATCCCTTTGTCTCTGTCTCGTTCTCCATCTGTCTCCTCTTCCTGTCCTACTTCCTGCAGTGCAAAAGGAGAAAGGCTACACCAGCCTGCAAGATGAGGCGGTCAAGATCTTTAACTCATTACAGGAGATGGAAGCTGTGTCAGACCCAATGCCCATCATTCAGGGCATCTTACAGACATGTCAAGATCTGCGGCCGCTCAGAGATGAAGTCTACTGTCAGCTGATCAAACAAACCAATCACGTGCCTCAGCCCAACAGCTCCGCCAACCGTGCACACTGGCATCTGCTCACCTGCATGAGCTGCACCTTCCTGCCCAGCCGTGGCATCCTCAGATACCTCAGATTCCACCTGAAAAGGTATTGTTGCTACTTCTTGAATGTGACATACTTTCATACTGTTAAATAATAGATTTTCACTGTCATTTTTCTGTAATGTTCTAACATATGAAGGTTTGTGGTGGACTTTGCGAAGAAAATAGAGGAAATGGTGGAAATAACATCCTGTCCTAAGCCCTTGTACCTCAGCCAAAATAATCAAATTCATTGCGTCCTCTGAAAAGTATAACAATGACTTAGTCCATCCTGGATTTGTCTTGGGTGGTCTTATGTTGACAGATTAATTGTCTGTTAAATCTGGAATCATCTGATCTGCATGAATTATGTAAATGACATATTTTGGATGCAAAATATTACAATTTTGCTGTAGGCCAGTGTGTTTGCATCACTGTACACTACTTGCTATTTCTATATAGCTTTAATTGTAGTAATTTCAGAAACATTTCTCATTTTTGTTTGTTTAATTTTTATGTTTTATTTTATTTCATTTTTTTTGTTTTTGTTGCTACAACTGTGTTAATTTTGTTTATATATTTATTTTAATATATTGACCTTGCCATGAAAATAGCCACAGATGCTGATATGGCAATAAAAAAATAAATAAAATAAATACATTTTATTTCAGTTAACAATAACAACACTGATTCTGACCATATAATATTTTGCATTTGGTGACATTAATATTTTCTGATATCAATCACTTCTTAGAATAAAGGAGCTGTTCCCTGGAACAGAAATTGAGATGTTCGCTGTGTTCATTGGCGAGTCGCTGAAGAAGACAAAAGCGCGGGAGTTTGTGCCTTCACAAGACGAGATTATCGCCCTCCTGAACAGACGGGAGATGACAACCACCGTTTACTGCCATGGTGGAGGCTCCTGCAAGATTTCAATCAACTCTCACACTACAGCAGGAGAGGTGAGGGATGCTAACAGCCTGCAAAGCACAGCCAAACTGCAAAAATATAATAATGCAATAGCCTAGTGTTTTAAGAGGGTTATCAGATACTAGCTGATTCAGAATTGCATCATTGTACCCACACAATTAATCACAAAAATGTTATCATGCAATTATAAAACAAACAGTGATAAAACATTTTTGGCTCTGGCAATTGAAAGGAAAAAGTCCCCCTGTGCCTTTCAGCGAACAGAAAACACTGTGTTTAATGTTTCTTATAATCAGGATTGCGTGTGGAACTTCATGGTGTAATAAGCTGATGGCGAAGTGTTTCATTTCTTTTTTGTGTGTAGGTGGTAGAGAAACTGATCCGAGGCTTGGCTATGGAGGACAGCAGGAACATGTTTGCTTTGTTCGAGCATAACAACATGATCGACCGGGCCGTGGAGAGCAGGGTGATTGTGGCCGATGTGCTGGCCAAGTTTGAGAGGTAAAGTTACACCACAAAGCTGCCCCTATTCACTCTCAGAAATTAAACTCCGTTCCTACAAAACTCTGGCAAGCGCATGTGTCATCACTTGGTTATTAAAGCGGTAATGCATTAATAACATCCATAAAACCTTTAAAACTAATGTGAAATAAATGTATTTAATGAGTAGCACACAAAAATTAATATTTGTTTTGGTGGTTGTTTCTCAGGTTGGCAGGAAGTGAGGTGGAGGAAGACGGCCCATGGAAGCTATACTTCAAACTGTATTGTTTCTTAGATGTAGAGAGCATGCCCAAGGAAGGAGTGGAGTTTGTCTTCATGTTTGAGCAGGTCAGTAATTTATAGTTTCACTTTTTGCCTCTTTTCTATTCAACACAATTGTGGAGGTGTGTAATACCTAAATATCTAAACTAACTGTTTCCCATTCATCTCAATGGCAGATTTAGCTTTTATATGTATTTTTTCACTTTTCATTTTAATTTTAGTTGAAATTTATATTTTATTAAAATATTTTATATAATATAATTTTTAAATATATATATATATATTTCTATATAGCTTTAACTAATATTTATATTTTATTTTTATTTCAGCTTTTTGAGGAACATTCTTAAACATTCCTAAATCAAGATATATTAAATTGAGAAGCAAAATGACATGAGATATTAAGCCTTGTTTTCTTAAAAATGTATCAAATTAGGCCAGTGGGGTAAGAAGAATACACTTGTTTTCCCCTTGAATTAAGTTTATTTTTCTTACCCCATTGGCAGATATCTTTTTCATCGCTGAAGCACAAACCCACTCCATTTTGTAATACATTTTTCAAAAAACAAGACATAATATCTTATGTCATTTTGCTTCTCAAATTAACGTATCTTGACTTAAGAATGTTTAGATATTTGTACTGGAAAACAAGACAAAAATAAGTAAGAAAATGATTTTTTTGCAGTGTTCAGATGAATTCAGATGTGAGTCTTGTTCTCATTCATCTTTCCAGGCTCATGAAAGTTTAATAAGCGGTCACTTTCCTGCCCATGAGGACACCCTTCAGCACCTGGCTGCTTTACGTCTGCAGTACCTATATGGGGATGTGTCTCGGGTGAACTGGAGCCTGGACAGCATCTACCCCACCGGCCGTCTGCGCAACCGCATACTTCAGTTCACCAAAGTAGGAGGAGCAGCTGGACCAGGACAGACCCTAGAAAGGCGGAGGACGAGCTTCCTGGATGGCACGCTGAGGCGTGGACTGAAGACGGGCACTATGAAGAAACAGCGCAGCATGCAGGAGGAACAAATGCTGGAAATGTGGATCAAGGAAGAGACTTCAGCCACCAGGGCCAATGTTATGGAAAAGTGGAGTCGACTGCATGCTCTGGACCAACACCAAGCCATGATCAAATATATGAACATCATTAAAGAATGGCCTGGGTATGGATCTACGCTGTTTGATGTGGAGGTAAGCACCCAGGATGGAACAAAAGGATGTTTGAGATATGAGATGACTACAATGTGGGTTCAATGGCAAATCATGCTTCTGCCTAACATACCTACCTGCAAAACTCCAAAAATATACCTATACATAAAATCCAGCCTAAATGAAGTCTCTTGCCAGTAAAACACCAACAACTTTTATTCCTTTTCACACAAATAATGGTTATATTAATTAGACTATTGATTAATAAAGACTTATTTTTGTGTAATTCCTTGCACAATACTATGCTATGACCTCAGAACACTTTTACCATAGTGCATGATTTGTAAACCAATACATTTTGACATTTACTTCATATAACCAGCTCCATATTGATGACTTTTTCTAGTAAACTTGCTCGGTAGCTCCCTGATACTGCGTTGCACAAGCAAAGTGCTTGGGTGTCCATGAAACACGAGTGACGATAAAAGAGCTGAAAGACTTGTAGAAGCAAGCTAAAATGGCATGGTTGCTTCAGAAAATGCGTTTTTATCTTATTGTTTGCTTATATTACCACTATCAGTTAGGTTTAGTGTAGGTGGTAAATAATTTTCAAACGTGATTGGCGCTAAAAGGTTAATGCTCTGTCACCAGACATTACATTTCTGAACTTCTGAATTCACGTTAATATGTTTTGGGTAAACGCGATGTGCTTTTAGCGCCACTCACTGGGCATTTCACACTGAAAGTGCCACAAAGTGCTATGCAATATCATTTTGCATGTTTTGGGTTGGATGATTATATTAATTGAAATGGTTTAAACCTCCTCATCAAGCTATCCATTTCTCATTGGCAGTCGTGGCCTAATGGTTAGAGAGTCAGACTTGTAACCCAAAGGTCATGTGTTTGATTCTCAATACCGGCAGGAAAACGTAGGTGGGGGGAGTGAATGAACAGCACTCTCTTCCACCCTCAATACCCACAGCCTAACCCCAAATCTCTCCCTGGGCGCCGCAGCGAATGGCTGCCCACTGCTCCGGGTGCGAGTGTCCATGGTTTGCAGTGTGCACTAGCTTGGATGGGTTAAATGCAGAGGACAAATTCTGAGTATGGGTATCTGGATAATTTTTCTATAGTCTAATCTGACATTTTCTGTGATTCTGTGTGCAGTGTAAAGAAGGAGGTTTCCCTCATGACCTCTGGCTGAGCGTGAGTGCCGAGAACGTGTCTGTGTATAAGAGAGGAGAGGCCAAACCTCTGGAGACTTTCCCCTATGAACACATTGTCTTTTTTGGAGCTCCTCATGCCAGCACATACAAGATCACAGTGGATGGGAGAGACATGTTCTTTGAGACACCTCAGGTAAGCAAATGTCATTTTAAATGGATAGTTCACCCAAAGATGTCATCATTTACTCATCCACATTGTCGTTCCAAACCCATAAGACTTTTGTTCATCTTTAAAACACAAATTAAGATATTTTTAATGAAACCTGAGAAATTTGTTCATAAAAGTAACACCAACACGTTGATGCTGCAAAAAGTTCATAAAGACAAAATCTTCTGAAGAGACACAATCACTTTATGAACAGCTTTAATTTAGACATTTATTCTCATATAAACATTGATCAACACACACATCAAACGTACTTGCTTGATGCGCGAGAACCAATGAGGTTTGTTTTTGTGTTTTATGCAGTGATTGAATTCCGTTCACTATATTTAATGCGCTGTGTGTATGTACTTGGATTAAACCACTCGATTCATAAGAATTATGTGTATGGTCACTTCATGAACTTTTTTAATCTTCAAAGTTTGGTTTTCGAATATAAGTCTTATGAGTTTTGGAACAGCAGGAGGGTGAGTAAATGTTGGGTGAACTATCCCTTTAAGAATACATAATGAGCATATAATTGAATAGTAGTGTTTCTTGGTTTGCTGTCTTCAGTTTCCTTCACTGTGCATAAACTGTGGCTTTTTTTTTTTTAGGTCGGAGAGATCACCAAAATAATGAAAGCCTACATCAACATGATAGTTAAGAAACGATGCAGCGTCAGATCAGTGGCCAGCTTCGGGAGCAACTGGATCAGGTGATGAGTACTGACCACAGTCAAGACACAAGAGATTTCCTTCTCACTGATGGAAAAAAGAACTCAGAACAGCAGGGATGCGGATTGACGAATATAAGATGATGATACAGGAGCCAGTGATCAGATCTGCGTGTGTAGACAACCACCCCTCAAACAACGTATCATATTTGATGATTAATATACAGTTATGTGGGGTGGAATTTTGGACCAATGATATTTCACTGTGTGCGGGGGTACCAACAGAATTGAGTTTAGCACTTGTTCCTTTATCCCAACACGTATGGTTAGTACATGGCGCAATGCTAGTTAACCAGCAAATGTTCATCGTCAATACCTCAGTGTCCTGAATGCTTTAACATGCTCCTTTCTGGTTTTCTGATTTAGGCCATTTTCAGTTTTGAACACACTTTGAAGTGAAAAGATCAAAACAGGGTCTTAAATGTTACATACAAAACAGTGTTTGTTTTGTTGAGATCTCTCAAAGACTTATAGCCTGAAGTGATTACACACATCGAAAGTGTGAACAGCCATGTTAAAACTTGTCCATTTGCCTTACTCCGCACAAGGGCTGGTCTGTGCAGATTTGCGTCATTTAGATGGCTTTCTGTGTTACTGTTTATCTGTTACTGAACCTTCACTCAGGTTCCTCGGGTTGAGAGAATGAGGAAAAGTTTCTCTGCCTTTATGTCTTGCCATTTTCATCCAAGCGTTCTCTCATGTATTGTGCATAAGGGGCCATTGACACAAAATGTGTTTTTGCATTCCAGTGAGCTGCTTTTCCATTGTTTTTCTATGTAAACATATTAAATTAAAAAAATTGGTATCACAAAAATTGAGCCCGCTTTTAATGTACCGTTTCCATGGTCAGATACGCACAACTGTCAAACAGTTCCATCTAACGTATGTTTACATAGATAAACAATAGAAAAACACATTCTGTGTGAACGGCCCCTTCTGGGTTAAGCTCAGGTACAGTATAAAGACGTAAGCAATATCTCAACATTTCAGTGCAGTGTTGTGGTTGTGGGTGTTATAGCAACAAGAGATTTGACAGGAAATACGTGAAATACCACTGTACTGATATTTATTTAGCAGAAAAGCTGTAAAAAAAAAAAAAACTTGTGCTATTTCACACAGTAGGTCACTTGTACATTTATTCTTTCAAGAAAAAAAAAATATTCATTTTAGTTTATACATCAAACCTTTTTTAAGACATCATCTGGAATATGCTTTTTTTCTAAGGTGGTTAAGAATGTTTTTAAGGATGCTTGCATACTTATAACTGAAGGATGATTTTGTGTGCCTAAAAGAGAGTGAATAATTATGGGTGGGCTGGGTATTTATTCAGTGTTAGTGTTATTGTATGGATGATGATGTTGTGTTGATGGCATGTCATGTACAGACTCACTACATCAGTGATGTAACACACAGTGATAATATGAATGGAGGATGTCACTCATTTGTGTGGTAACACGACCTCATTCAAAGTTCTGTTCATTATTGCTCCATTAATAAATCTGGTGAGCTGCTGGTCAGTTCAATGCCAGAGTGCGTCTTATTGTCATTAGTTTAGAGTCAAAATATTTCAGCTTGTGTAGAGGATGAAAATCAAAGGTTGTTTTTTTGTAACTGGATTTACAAAATGCTTAATAAATTATTTCAGTTCCAGATGTGGCATGGATTATTCAATGTTAACGAATTACATTTCCCCCTTGTTCGCAATCTAATGCATGTGATACAAAATAATAAACAACTGCAACATGCACTCATTAATTTTCCCCAAGTTCCCTTGTAATAAGAATATTTTTGGAGATTGTTTGAGTTTGTTTTTTTTCATATCTGTTATATAAAATATAGAGATATACCGATCAGGCATAACATTATGATGTGCTGGTCCCCCTTTTGCTGCCAAAACAGCCCTGACCCGTTGAGGCATGGGTGGAGTTGAACCCTGAAGGTGTGCTGTGGTATCTGGCACCAAGATGTTAGCAGCAGATCCTTTAAGTCCTGTAAGTTGCAAGGTGGGGCCTCCATGGATCGGACTTGTTTGTTCAGCACATCCCACAGATACTCGATTGGATTGAGATCTGGGGAATTTGGAGGCCATGAAAGGGTGTACATGGTCTGCAACAATGCTTAGGTAGGTGGTATGTGTCAAAGTAACATCCACATGGATGGCAGGACCCAAGGTTTCCCAGCAGAACATTGCCCAAAGCATAACACTGCATCCGTCGGCTTGCCTTCTTCCCATAGTGCATCCTGGTGCCATGTGTTCCCCAGGTAAGCGACGCACACGCACCCGGCCATCCACGTAATAGAAAACGTGATTCATCAGACCAGGCCACCTTCTTCCATTGCTCCGTGGTCCAGTTCTGATGCTCACGTGCCCACTGTTGGCGCTTTCGGCGGTGGACAGGGGTCAGCATGGGCACCCTGACTGGTCTGCGGCTATGCAGCCCCATACGCAACAAACTGTGATGCACTGTGTATTCTGACACCTTTCTATCAGAACCAGCATTAACTTGTTGAGCAATTTGAGCTACAGTAGCTCGTCTGTTTGATCAGACCACACGGGCCAGCCTTGCATCAATGAGCCATGGCCGCCCATGACCCTGTTGCCGGTTCACCACTGTTCCTTCTTTGGACCACTTTTGATACTGACCACTGCAGACCGGGAACACCCCACAAGAGCTGCAGTTTTGGAGATGCTCTGACCCAGTCGTCTAGCCATCACAATTTGGCCCTTGTCAAACTCGCTCAAATCCTTACCTTTGCCCATTTTTCCTGCTTCTAACACATCAACTTTGAGGATAAAATGTTCACTTGCTGCCTAATATATCCCACCCACGATACGGTAATGAAGAGATAATCAGTGTTATTCACTTCACCTGTGAGTGGTCATAATGTTATGCCAATGAACACTGATGCTGGCATATGCATTGGACATGAAACACTCCAGAATGAAGCAAGGCTGTGAAGTGTCCCAGAAGATGGGTCCGTCCCAAGCCTTCAGTGCCAGTACTCATCACTGAGGTGCACTAGTACAAAATGTTGTTATATGCATGTTTCTGTCAGATTGTTAGAGGTTGTCATAGTAGGAATCAGGGTCTTGAAGAGCCAGACACAACGTCTTACCTTTAAACATGATTACTGCACACATTCAGACAGGGATGCATTTTATAGCATGCCTTATGAGTGTGCCTCTGCCTTTCCTGTATATGCTCTCCTAAAGAACATACCGGTACTATATAGCTATGGAAGACAGACAGACAGATAGATAGATAGATAGATTTTATTTATTTATTTATATATATATACAGTGGTGGTCAGAATTATTGGCACCCCTGGTAAATATGATCAAATATGGCTGTAAAAAATAAATCTGCATTGTTTATCCTTTTGATCTTTTATTCAAAAAATTCACAAAAATCTTTCATTGAAGTAAAAGAATTGAAAGTGGGGGTTAAATCACATTATGAATTAAATGTTTTTCTCCAAAACACGTTGGCCACAATTATTGGCACCCTTTTATTAAATACTTTTTGCAACCTCCTTTTGCCAAGATAACAGCTCTGAGTCTTCTCCTATAATGCCTGTTGAGTTTGGAGAACACCTGACAAGAGATCAGAGACCATTCCTCCATACAGAATCTCTCCAGATCCTTCAGATTCCCAGATCCATGTTGGTGCTTCTTCTCTTCAGTTCACCCCACTCATTTTCTATCGGGTTCAGGTCAGGGAACTGGGATGGTCATGGCAGAAGCTTCATTTTATGTTCAGTGACACATTTGTGTGTTGATTTTGATGTTTGTTTTGGATCGTTGTCCTGATGGAAGATCCAACCACGGCCCATTATAAGATTTCTAGCAGAGGCCGTCAGGTTTTGATTTTTTATCTGTTGGTATTTGCTAGAATGTCATAGATGTCCAGGACCTCCAGCAAAAAAACAGGCCCACAACATTAAAGATCCAGCAGTATTTTTAACCGTGGGCATGGGGTACTTTTTATCCCTGTTTGCACCAAACCCGTCTGGTGGGTTTGCTGCCAAAAACTCTTTTATAGTTTCATCTGACCATAGAACCAGGTCCCTTTTGAATTTCCAGTCGTGTCTGACAACTGAATATGCTGGAGTTTGTTTCTGGATGAGCAAGAAGGATTTTTCTTGAATCCCTCCCAAACAACATGAGGTGATGTAGGGGTTGTTTGATTTTTTTTTTTTTTTTTTTTTTTTAGGCTTTCTGACCCCAAGACTCAACTAATCTCTGCGATTCTCCATCTGTGATCCTTGGAGAGTCTTTGGCCACTCAAACTCTCCTCCTCGCCGTGCATTAAAACAATATAGACACACGTCCTCTTTCAGGCAGATTCGTAACATCTTTAGTTGATTGGAACTTCTTAATTATTGCCCTATGGTGGAAATGGGAATTTTCAATGCTTTAGCTATTTTCCTACAGCCACTTTCTATTTTGTGAAGCTCAACAATCTTTTGCTGCACATCAGAACTATATTCTTTGGTTTTACTCATTGTGATGAATGATTAAGGGAATTTGGCCTTTGTGTTTCCTCATATTTATACTCATGTGGAACAAGACATCATAGCTGGACAATTTCGTGTTCCTAGTCACCCTGGTGTGCTAAAAAATGTAAATATTAATGGGAATATACTTCAGAGATATTTTACTCATAAAAAATTCTAGGGGTGCCAATAATTGTGGCCAACGTGTTTTGGAGAAAAGCATTTATTTCATAATGTGATTTCCCCCCCCCCCCCGCCCCCCCATATTTACCAGGGGTGCCAATAATTCTGACCACCACTGTATGTATGTATGTATATATATATATATATATATATATATATATATATATATATATATATATATTATATTATTATTATTATTTTTTTTTTAACAAACATTAGCAATTAAAAATAGTAAACTAAAATAAAAGATCAGTTCATGTGTATTTAAATACGTCTTTTTTATTTTAATAATATTAACTTATGTTTTAGGTATTATATAATATTTGTCTAAATAATTTTAGGTAGGCCTAGCCAACATGACATGTTTTATGTGGGGTTTTTTTGTTTTGTTTTTTAATAAATGCACATTGTTTTTGTCAGAAAACAACATATAAAGCAGTGCTTCAAATCCTGCTTAACCATAAACCACTATTTCGAAACTGGGAGGTTCTTGAAAAGTCGAGGTTAAGTCATTCCAGAAAACACATGACCAACCAGGGCTGAAAGAAACCAACAGAATCAGATCCGCTGCGTTTGCCAACATGATCCAAACTCGGACTTTTTTACCATCTATTGTTTTCTTTGCCTTAAGTTTTGCAGTTGTTTTTGCTCAGACGACAAGTCCAGTAACAAGTAAGTTTCAGCCACACTGCTGTTTGTTTACAAGCTTTTTAACCGCAACGTTAGATACTGTAAAACAACAATGGCTACGTCAATACCTATTGAACTATCCACTTGGATAGCATTTTTGGGCATCAGCTCTCAGAATCGATGCCAAAAATGATGTCTAAGTAACGTTAGGCAGCTTGCAAGGTTTTGAAACGAAGACAATGTTCTTGCAGTTCGTTTGTCTAGCCAGCACACTTTCCCGAATTAATCGTCCTGCATATCGTCTATTTTCTTGGAAATAGTTTTAATAAGTCACGTATAACCTAGTAACTGCAATGGAAAGTGACTTCGAGCAGCTGATCATATGACTCAGTAAAACATCGGGACCAAAGACTTTTTAGAGTAAATGACTAAATTGGTTCAAAACGTGTAAACATTTTGTTGATATTTTAGTCAATTTTAAACATTAACCATGGTAAATTGGCATTTTATTCGATCATTTATGCACTTTCCATAGTTTTCTGCGGTTTATTGACGTTAAGGCAGATACTATAGCGAGTGCCTGTTTAAATCACATGATAGCCTAGAAAACTTAAAGGAGTTTTAAGAGGTCAGGGAGAATATTTAATATAACTGCTTTAAGAGAAGATGTTTTATTTTCATTCAAAATAGATTTCTGAGTAATACTCTTACTGTATATGTTTTAGATTTCATTTATTAAACTACGGTTTAAAATCAGCTGTAACACTGATGTCAAACTTGTCCTTAAAACTGTGTTCTTTTCACAGACTGCACTTTAAAATCCAACACAACTTGTGAAGAATGTCTGAAGATTGTTTCGGTAGGATTTGTCAGTGTGCATATATTTTATCATTCACTGATAACACTTCTAAACCCCATACAGACAACAATAATTGGTGAAAAATCATAAAAAAATGCTCTGTGACATGAATGTACATAATTGTTTTGTATGTTATCTCTTGTTCAGTGTTTGTGGTGCATCTCAAGCCAGAAATGCATCGACTATCCAGTGAAGAGCATTCTACCATCTCATAGTGTTTGTCCTCTCTCAGATGCACGATGGGGAATGTGTTGGAGTAAGACTGATCATCACATACAGCAAGAAACATCTTGTCATCTGTTTACTGTCTTAATGGATGTATCATGTGCATTTGTTATCATGAACATGCAGTTTACATTTACCATTTGCAGGTTTACATTCCCTTTGCGTTTTAAATAAGGAACCGGAATCTGTTATGTCAGATAGCTTCAAATTATTTTAGTCCTCTTACATAAAACAAAAATAATGATCTTCCATTTTGCATGGGGGTTATAAACTGGTATGCTGAACTGTAAAAACTAGAACTTTATACGCCACATTCATAGTCCATAGTTCACACGTTAGCTTTAACTTCATTACATTCTTGATTGTCACTTCATTACTTTGAACTCCATTTACACTCTTGTAAAATGATTCAAGGCAACTTTCTGCATATACTGCCTGTTTTGGAGTACAAGCTGTGAGTTTTGGACAGGAATGATCACATCAATTCTGTATTTTATGAATCGCAGTGAATTTCCAGACTCTCATCATTACCATCTCTGTGATTGCTGGGGTGATCATCATCGCCATATTCGTCTGCTGCTTTTGCTGCTGTAAATGTGAAAACATTGGGTAAGATGAAAATCACAAGCGCCAGTTGAGGTTTTATATATATATATATATATATATATATATACATACACACACACATACATACATACACCGATCAGGCATAACATTATGACCATCTAATATTGTGTTGGTCCACCTTTTGCTGCCAAAACAGCCCTGACCCGTCAAGGCATGGACTCCACTAGACCCCTGAAGGTGTGCTGTGGTATCTGGCACCAATATGTTAGCAGAAGATCCTTTAAGTCCTGTAAGTTGCGAGGTGGGGCCTCCATGGATCAGACTTGTTTGTTCAGCACATCCCACAGATGCTCGATTGCTGAAAGAGGCCATAGCCACCCACCAGGGAATACCGTTTCCATGAAAGGGTGTACATGGCCAGCAACAATGCTTAGGTAGGTGGTACGTGTCAAAGTAACATCCACATGGATGGCAGGACCCAGGGTTTCCCAGCAGAACATTGCCCAAAGCATAACACTGCCTCCGTCGGCTTGCCTTCTTCCCATAGTGCATCCTGGTGCAATGTGTTCCCCAGGTAAGCGACGCACACGCACCCGGCCATCCACGTAATAGAAAACGTGATTCATCAGACCAGGCCACCTTCTTCCATTGCTCCGTGGTCCAGTTCTGATGCTCACATGCCCACTGTTGGTGCTGTCGACGGTGGACAGGGGTCAGCATGGGCACCCTGACTGGTCTGCGGATATGCAGCCCCATACGCAACAAACTGCGATGCACTGTGTATTCTGACACCTTTCTATCAGAACCAGCATTAACTTGTTGAGCAATTTGAGCTACAGTAGCTCGTCTGTTTGATCAGACCACACGGGCCAGCCTTTGCTCCCCTCGTGCATCAGTGAGCCTTGGCATGACCCTGACCCTCTCGCCGTTTCACCACTGTTACTTCTTTGGACCACTTTTAATAGATACTGACCACTGCAGACCGGGAACACCCCACAAGAGCTGCAGTTTTGGAGATGCTCTGACCGAGTCGTCTAGCCATCACAATTTGGCCCTTGTCAAACTCGCTCAAATCCTTACGCTTGCCCATTTTTCTGCTTCTAACACGTCAACTTTGAGGACAAAATGTTCACTGCTGCCTAATATATCCCACCCACTAACAGGTGCCGTAATGAAGAGATAATCAGTGTTATTCACTTCACCTGTCAGTGGTCATAATGTTATGCCTGATCGGTGTGTGTGTGTGTGTGTATATATATATATATATATATATATATAGTTGCTGCCATGTGATTGACTGATTACATATTTGCGGCTGTATATATATATATATATATATATATATATATATATATATCAAATGGTTTACTGCTATCACATTGGAGCACATAAATGATTAAACAAAAATTTCTCCTAATAATCTGAAAGGTATAAGAGGAATGATGAGCGAATGGAGAGACAAACTCATTTGAGAAAGTTTCGCCAAGAGGAGAGGTACGGTTTGTTGTGGGAAAATTAATTCCATGCATTTGATTGTGTTAATAAATGTGGAGTCCATTGAGTCTTGTCTTGATGAAATAGTGTTACGAAAAAAAAATGTAATTTCATTGCAGGAAAGCAGAGATGAAGCAAAGACATGATGAAATGCGATTGAAATATGGTAAGATTTTCCTGATGTAAAATAAATAGAAGCATACTTTATAGTTCACTTATAAATGATAGTTATACTGTGTTTCAGAGTTTAAATTTCACTCACTCTTTCAGGTTTGACAAAGGATAACCAGTACTCCAGATTTGAGAACAGCTAAGAAACTCCACTGCTGGCTTTTATACCACACAACTGTAAAAAATTAACACATTTCCTTGCATATCCAGCACTCCATTTTTATTTGATTGTACTGGTTGCCAAGGTAGCCAGTTACCAGCTGACCATACAAGCATACGTTGTTGGCATTGGCTTGAAATTTGATTCATTCACACCTAGATTTTAAACAAATCTGAAAGCAAACCACAATTTAGACATTGTATTTATGTAGCCTTGTAAATGTAGTACCTTGATGACTTTTTGCAAATCCGGCATTGGGCCAGACCTGATTTTTGGTTAGCAGTACGTGAAATTTACTGCTATAGATTTTAATCAGATTAAACTAGGACTTGTCTTGCATAAATGGTAAATTGATATTTCAGTATAACTTGTCTATGTGTTGCATTTGACAATGTTTTAATCACTAGCTTATTGTAATTACCAAATGGTTGATTTATCAGTGCAATTTACAAAGTCAAACTAGGAGAGAAAAGAAAATGAATAAAAGTGAATATTGCAGTGAAT
This sequence comes from Coreius guichenoti, assembly GCA_039654105.1. Lineage (NCBI taxonomy): Eukaryota > Metazoa > Chordata > Actinopteri > Cypriniformes > Gobionidae > Coreius > Coreius guichenoti. The sequence goes on along the minus strand of CM077172.1, from coordinate 27,779,099 downwards.
ATTGTAGAAATTTGTTGCTGTTTACTGTAGATTATTAAAACTTTAAGAAGTACTGATCTGTTTTTAGACAAATAAGAAAAAAGGTAATTATTAATGTAAATCATAGCAAGTCTCAGCTTTGAAACTAAATGCTTTCTAAACTAAAGGCATACTTAATTTTTTTTAATTATAGATTTTACATAAATCATGACTACAGTCATTTTAAAGTGGCACATTACTATTTACAAAAACAATTTTTTTTCATGTTCTTTTGTGGTTGTTTATTTGAATTAAGTTTATTGAATTTTTAAAGAATTTAACTTTATATGTAATTAAAATTTTAAACATATATATATATATATATATAATTATATATATGATGTTTAATCATGTTTTCAGTTTTTATTCCTGACACACCAAAAAGAATAATGTAATATTTTTCATTTAGCAAAAGTAATGCGCACATTATCATAATTAAATGTTCATAATTAAGTAATTTGTTGTTTGGCCTCAGACCTCAAACGGAACATGAGGTTTGGTCACGTGTTTTCATACTGTCCAATAAAATAGACGAGTTGCTTTTGCGCGTTCTCGGGCCAGAGCTGCCTTCTGGGAATCACGTGGTTTTACACGGTCCAATCAAATGGGCGAATCCAGTTTGCGCGTTCTTGCTGAGCGCGGGGAGGACAGAAGCGGGTAGTAGCGCACTCGTGTTGCCGTCAAATCCACATTATCAGGAAAATCCTACATTTCTACAAAAATGTCAGAAGAGAAGCCAAAGGTACATGCATGTCTCTGTGTTCTGAGCTACAGCAGCACGGAGGGGAATATTTTAATGTGATTATAATGCATGAATAGATTGTCTGGATCCTGCACTTTATATGTGGTTAGCAGGGAAACAAAGGTTTTCAAAAAGATTTTGCGCATTTTCCGCATGTGGCCATTTAACTCAGCCATCCACCCAACTACATTGAAAATCATAACATCTCTTGCCGCTAACAATCAAACCGGCGGTATTTCGCATCATTTCAGCATCAACAAGATGCTCAGATTGGCTTTCTTTCATGGCGGATAGTTGCTTCAACTTTGCGCCAAACGCAGTTGCACTGAAAGCGTCACACTGTCTGAAATCTCACGCAGCTGTTCACGTTGCTGCTCTTTTTCCAGTATTATTTGTACTAATACAAATAATATAGTCAAGTCTCGTTGTCTTTCGCGTCATTAATATCTCAACGTGTTATTCAGTATTACAGGAACATCTAATGTTTAATACAGCGGCTGCATGTGAAGGACAATGTGGCTTGAGCGCAAACGACTAACCTGATGTGTGTGTGTAGACCCTTAAGTGCGATTAAAACAACACTGTGCATGTTTATTATTAATCACTTTTATCTGTATATTTTGCGCTCTGCATATTTCACTTCAGGAGGGCGTGAAGACTGAAAATGACCACATCAACTTGAAAGTGGCAGGTCAGGATGGATCTGTGGTCCAGTTTAAAATCAAAAGGCACACCCCCCTTAGCAAACTGATGAAGGCATACTGTGAAAGACAGGTGAGACTACAGCTTGATTCTGAGGTCTTCACACATCATGATGCATTGTATGTCTGGTGTTATGTTGATGAGCAGAACTTTAAATTTAATCTTTTTTTTTTCAGGGTTTATCCATAAGGCAAATACGGTTCAGGTTTGATGGTCAGCCAATCAATGAGACGGACACACCTGCACAGGTTTGTCCTTTATTTTTGTGTTTGTTGGTAAAGGTGTGAGCAGCTCCATATGAAAGCGAAAATTGATTATTAGACATACCATATGCATGCTAACTTGCTATGGTGACTTTTTCTAGTTAAAGGGATAGTTCACCCAAAAATGAAAATTACCCTAAATTTATTTATTTATTTATTTTTTTAACCCCTTTACTCACCCTCAAGCAATCCTAGTATATGACTTGCTACTTTCAGACGAATACAATCGGAGTTATATAAAAAATGTCCTTGCTTATCCAAGCATTATAATGACAGTAAATGGCAGCCCAAAATTTGAAGCCCAAAAAAGTGCATCCATCCATCATAAACGTACTCCACATGGGTCCAGGAGGTTAATAAAGGCCTTCTGAAGCAAATTGATGGGTTTGTATAAGAAAAACATCCATATTTAAAACTTTATAAAGTAAAATATCTAGCTTCCGGTGGACTGCCTTCCATATTCAACTTACGAGGAAAGTGTAAAGCGCCTCGCAGTTCAAAACGTTTATGCTATGTCCAACGTCATGCGTCGCACCAGTTACGCTTTCTTCGCAAGTTGAATACTGAAGGCAGTCTGCCGTAAGCTAGATATTTTACTTTATAAAGTTTTAAATATGGATGTTTTTCTTACACACACATCACTTCAGAAGGCTTATATTAACCCCCCGGAGCCGTGTGGAGTACGTTTATGATGGATTGATTGGATGCATGTTTTTTTTGAGCTTTAAACTCGTGGGCCGCATTCACTCCCATTATAAGGTTTGAAAGCGTCAGGATATTTATTAATATAACTCTGATTGTGTTCATCAGAAAGAAAGTCATATACACCTAGGATGGCTTGAGGGTGAGTAAATCATGGGGTAATTTTCATTTTAAGGTGAACTGATCCTTTAATGGCTTTGAGAATGCCATCTCTGTAAAATGAGTTGAAGCAATTCATACAAACAACTTAAAATTTTGGATTATGTATTTGTCATAGAAGGTGTGTTTGAAAACCTAGAGCTCAGGCACAAATAAGCTCCATTTTTAGGCCTTGGATAAAACTGTTTCTCAATCAATCTTTTCGTGTCTTGTGACTTTTCAGCTGGAAATGGAAGATGAAGACACTATTGATGTATTTCAGCAGCAGACGGGAGGAACGTGCTAAAGATGGAGCACATGTGGATGATGCTTTTTTTTTTTTTTTTAATTTTTTTTTTTTTATTATTATTTGTGCTCATCTTCACTTCCACTGCAGTTCAGGGCTGAAATGGAAAAGGTTTTGGAAATCTAATCTGTTTAAGTTAATAGAATTTTTTTTTTTTCTTTTTTTTTTTTTTTTGCGCTCTTTTTAATCATCCAAAGACCTCATTTCCATTTTTGCAATGTTCTCCCTGAACCGAATTGGAAATGACAGTTACTAATGTAAATCCCCCACCCCCCACCTTTAGAGTTTATTGTAAGCCTGTTATATACGTTTTTGTATTATGTACGTATGTTTGCACCTCCCCCATCTATTTTTATATACAAGGAGGGAAGTTTTGTGAAAGGATGTTTGTGACTACTTCATATGGTCTCAGATTTTCTTTAATTGGAGTAAACAACTTTAAGACTCCTTTTTTATGGACTATCTCAAATGTCGACATTGCAGCATTGTGTTTCTGACACCTCAGGTTTGATAAAGCTAGATTGTGGATCGTATTCCAGTAGATGTTATTTTTAATTTTTAAAAGCTTTGCATATGTCTTTAAAAGTTTGCTGTCTGCTAAGTTTGGCTTTCATAATATACAAATGAAGTGTTCCCCTTGTTTTTATTGTCATATACTTCCTCTACAAATACATCATATTGTAACATCCCTCTCATTTAGCCTTTCTGGCATATCAAGAGTATTAAACACTAGCCTGGTGAAATAGCAGCTCCACAGTTAACTCCACATGTGTGAGTATTGTAATGGGAATGGCAGGGGTGTTTGGGAGAGCAAAGGATCCTGTGTTGGCCATTTACTACTGTATATAATAAATATAGTTTGATACTGATCTGTGTCTTGTTCTTCAGGCTGTATAGAGAAAATGAAATGGGTTGCCAGTAGATGGAGCAACTGCAAAAAAGATTAAATGCAGCTCTAGAGTATTTTGTCAAACTGATTGTCAGAAAATAATCCTGAAAATGCTGGTTGTCTCTGAAAGAGTGGATGTGTGCTAGAGGTTTTCTTAAAATGTCTAGTTGATAAGGTTCCATTTGTTAACATTACTTTTTAACATTTGTTTACAAATTAACAACGAAAAATACTAATAAAACAATTTAGTAATTTTTATTTCAACTGATGCACAATTGAAATCAAAAAGTTGTTCTTTAAAGGACCAAGGCTAACCTGAACTATTGAAAGTAGCCTACCTCCAATGAGTCAACGCAACTACAACTTTCAAGCCCCAGAAAGTTAGTAAATACATCATTAAAGTAATCCATGTGACTCCAGTAGATTAACTTCTTTTTTTTTTTTTTATGAAGCGACACGAGTGCTTTGTTTGCACAAAAAATATAATTTACCACCACTTTATTTACAAAATATCAATCTCCAATGCAGGCATTTGTCAAGTTTTTTTTTTTTTTTAAATATAAACTCAAAAAGAAAAAAGAAACGTCCTCTCACTTTCAACTGCTTTTATTTCCAGCAAATATCTTAATGTGTAAATATTTGAATGAACATAAAAATATTTAACAACTGAGACAAACTGAACAAGTTTCACAGACATTTGATGAACAAATGGAATAATGAGCTTCTGAACAAAAGGGGTGTCAATATCAAAACTGTGGCACCTGCTGCTGTATTACAGTTCATCTCATCCTCATGGACTGCTGAAGAATTATCAGTTCTCGCTGTGAGATGTTACTCCACTCTTCCACCAAGGCACTTGCTAGTTCTTGTACATGTCTAGGGGGACATGATGGTTACATGTGGTTTGGCACTGCAAGGACGATCAGCTGTCCTTCCTGTCTCACTGTAGCAGTCTTAGGTATTTTACATTACGGACATTGTAGTTCATTGCTCTGTTCACATCTGCAGTCCTCATGCCTCCTGCAGCAGGACTGTCATGTTCACACAGGTGATCAGGGACCCTGGGCATCTTTCTCTGTTTTTCAGAGTTAGTAGAAAGGTCTCTTTAGTGTGCTAAGTTATTGGAACACTGACTTTAACTGTGCATGGCCTGTAAACTGTTAGTGTCTTAATTACTGTTCCACAGGTGCATTTGCAAATTATGGTTCATTGAAAAAAAAACATTGGCTGCATCCGAAAACCTAGGCAGCTGACTTGTTGCCTCGCTGCCTTATATCAGGCAATGACTTATAAAGCAGCGTTTGCGCACGAAGGCACCTCACGAAACTGATTTCGGACAGACTTCTGAGGCAGCGTAACAGTTTAATGATCTACAGCAAAATAGCTCGAGCTTTGGTGATAACTAAACAAATATTTGATTACTACAGTAGTAATTTCTCGCTAGAAATGACATCAGAAGTGGAAAACTTTGGTCATAAAAGTACATTTACACAAAAACTGACCAGCGACCACGACTTTAAGACGCCATCTTTCTTTTTCTAGCTCAACTGTCACCGAATGGAATGCATAGGATTGTGGGATATCAAAGGCAGCGAAGGATACGTCTATGCTTCAAAAATCGGTCGGATGAAGGTATCTCAGGACACAGGGAGACCTCTGAAGGCAGCGTTTTCCAGTTTTCGGACACAGCCATTGTTTAAACTTTCAAATAAAGATCTGTAAATCTTATTTGGATTTTACAAAACTATCTTTAAGTATCCTGAAAAAGGGGACCTTTTTTGCTGAGATTGTATAAGACTTCTACCTCGAGAAAGAAATCCCAGTGTTGCAAAAGGCAACAAAAATAGTGTTAACTTTAAGATGCTCTGTTTGAGCTGAGCTCATCGCATACATTTATATAGAATATGAATACAAATATTAAAAATAACATTAATACAATGCTGCCTTTATTAAAAAAAAGTCAATTTCCACATGCCAGAGTAATTGGTTAGTGTAATTCTTGAATTCTTGTTATCCACCACAACACGTTAAAACTGTTTTCAGCACTTTTGTTGTCATGTGCACATTTGTCTGATGTCTAACTCTAGTTCTCTCTTTCTGAAGTCTTCGGATTGTGCTTGAGAAAACTGCGCTGAGAAACTGCATAGAAAAGTGAGGCTAAATGACAGTTTTGTATCAGTCTTATCCTCCTGAGAACCAGAAAAAAAAAAAGTTTTAGTATCTTTCGTGTCATTACATTGTTTAGAGCAGGGGTGGGGAACGTTGATCCCGGAGGGCCACTCTCTTGCAGAGTTTAGCTCCAACCCTGAAAAAAAACACTCACCTGCCTGTAACTTTAGTAATCCTGAAGACCTTGATTAGCTTCAGGTGTGTTTGATTAGGGTTGGAGCTGAACTCTGCAGGACACTGGCCCTCCAGGATCAATGTTCCCCACGCATGGTTTAGAGTATAAGAAAAAAAAAAAAATGGAAAAATAACATTTTTGAAAAATTATATTTTATTCATATGTTATGCTATGTCCTCTGTAGTGGACACAAGGACTCAATTTAAAAAATAAAATGACATGAATAGGCAAAAACAATGGGATTAAAAAAAAACAATCAATTTTTAGGTTTCAGGATTTTTTATACCAAACTTTGTATATATAAATGATTCTCAATTATTTTATGAAAGATATAACAGAATGATTTAATATACTATTTTGCTTCATGCAATATGTGTGTAAAATGGCCATAAGGGGGTTTTCCCATTATATACAATGTATCTATATATTATCTAATTTGCATATCAATGTGTTCTTGAGGCACCATGTAATGAAAAAAGAAGTGTAATAATGGGAGTAGTAATTAGCATGATTTTCATAATAATATCTAATACTTCATAGGAATATTGATATATAATTTCTTTCCCTATTCACTTATAAATATGCTTTAAGTCCTGGTGTCCTCTACAGTGGACATGTATGAAATCGATGTCCTGTTTTGTAACATAAAGTCATATTTTGATTTGAAACCCCATAACATTTTCCTGAGATGTTGATTTATGACAAACAATTAAAAAAATAGTCAGATTTAAATGATAATTACAATATTTCCATAAGTGTTCAATTTGATCACTAAATTAATGTCAGTCATTTTTAAAGTCCAAGGAGAGGCAGTTCTAAACATTTGGTATCTCTGAATATCCCTGAATGTGCTCTTTACAGGACATCCAGACTTAAAACTGTGACATGTATGTTGTCAGAGAAATTCACTAAAATATAACGTCCACTACAGAGGACAAAAGTCTATTCCTGGGTCCCAGAAGGATATATAAGTAAAAGTCTGGGAAAAAACAGCCCAGAATAAATAGATCTATATCTTTATTTCTTCATTATGAATCTCTAAAAGTCGGAGCCCAGAAGCATCATTATGAAACAATAATAATCACACAATTAACATGGTTCAGCTGAGAACTACAAAAGCAATATTTACATTTCAATTTGCGCTCATCTTCCTGGATGGCACTTTAATATCAAAGCTCCATTTTTTTATTGGTATCAGTGTGTTTACATTCGGTCTGTGTGGAGATTCAAACAGAGACGCCCCGCTGTGCTAATGAGTGAGTTCACAGTATGCTGCAAAATACCTCCCTCGTACACTGTAACTCATTTTGCAACAGAGAGATCAGAGAGCAGGAGCAGAGAAGTGTGTTTATCCCAAGCGTTTAACTTGAAGCACTCAGTAATCCCCTCTAAAGGCAGATGAATTACCTCCTGACCTGCCCGTACATGTGGAGAGTCAATGAGGGTACAAAGGGACATTTACAATCCCAAACATTCAGTGGGAATGTCGTGGTTTGGAAACATCATGCATCTCTTCTATTGAAAGATTTCACAAACATTGTAAAGCGAATATTTTTCATAATACTCCCTACTCAAAATTTTTCATCTTCATTGTCTCTCTTCACAATCCCATGTTGACATTTTGCCTACATGATTGTTTCTCAATCCCACTCTTGATCCGCAACATGACGGCTAACAGTAATGGTGATGGATAAAATGACTCTACCCAGTTAGGTTACATGGAAGTACACAAAGTCACTTTCATTCCTGTTCTGTTGTAGCAGTATAACAGTAAAATCCCTCAGATTTTTAGCTACCTAGTGACAAATTGTTCCATTCTTATTCCTTTTGCATTATAACCAAAATTAAAGTTGCTGCATTTTCCCTTCTTTGCCCTCTAAGGTATAGTTAACCCAAAACTGAAAATTCATCATTTACTCACCCTCATGCCATCCCTGATGTACATGACTTTCTTTCTTCAGATAAACACAAATGAGTATTTTTAGCAAAATGAGTGCATATAATGCAAGTGAATGGCTCCCGCTCGGTTGACGCTTGAAAAACCACACACAGCGATTGTGGCGGCAATCCATACAACGGTAGTGGATGAATCAATGTCTTCTGAAGTGAAATGATAGGTGTGTGAAAGAAAAATACTCTGTTTAACTATAAACAATCGCTTCCGGCCAACTGTCCTAGGCGTGTTTACAAGTTCAGCTTGACATAAATGTACAATGGTGCATTCAAGTCCTCCTGGGAAGTTCGTATTTACGAAGTGGGAAGTCGTGTTTACGACGGCAAGCGCGTTCAAGTTATTTCGCCGGAGTAAGATGCCGTTACTGTATTTTTGTCTTAATTACACAAAAATACAGAAAGGTTCTTAATCCCATGTAAACTTTATCGTTACATATTATATTCTTATATTATAATGCTATCAAATTTTGTGCAGGCAATTACCTTACTTAGCTGTAACAGAAAAGCCTGACAATATCACTGCTAAATACATTTAAGTATTGTGGCATTTCGCCCATGTTTCTCACTGATACGCCCCCAACTCCCTTCCCACTCGTATTTACGACCAGTGTTTGGGAGTAACTAGTTACATGTAACAGAGTTACGTAATTTAATTGCAAAATAAATGTAACTGTAATCAGTTATAGTTACTGAGAAAAAATGTGTAATTAAATTACAGTTACTTATGATTGTTAACAATTACAAAGGGGGTAACATCTGAACATTTTCTGTAAAAAGCTAGTATATGTTGAATAATATTAATTTGTTGCTTTGCCTGTTTTTGATGTGTGCGATGTCTCCTGCCATTTAAAGGCCGTTTAGTAAAGCGATGCTGTTGTGATGCTTTTGATTGGTTCTCATTTGAATTTGCACCGCACCATGTCGCCTGCCAATACATCAATCTGCTGAAAGCTTTATGTTACAATCTGTCTAAGAGTTGCCACCATTGGCGAGTGATAAAAATGCATTCCGGTGCTGGAAATTAGAAAAGTAATCCAATGTAATCAGTTACATTACTTTAATAAAGTCATTGAAATAGTTACACAACTTATTACATTTTAAATAGGGTAATTTATAATCTGTAACCTATTACATTTCCAAAGCAACCTTCCCAACACTGTTTACGACATTGTGGTTGCGTTCATGTGCTATCTTTATGACATGACTTGAACGAAGAACGAAGTTTGTGGGATAAGTAAACCGGAAGCACAGGGGACTGAGAGAGCTTCACAACACACTTATGCCACGTGTCACAGTAGGCGCGTTTCCATTACAGATTTGCCCAAAGCTTTTGCGATATTTTCTAAATGTCGATAAAAAAATGACAGCGTTTCCATTAACCGATGTTATGTGACTAAAACTTCAGTTTTTTAAAACTTTTTTTTTCCTCTCGCGATGTCATTCCAAAAATTATGCTAAAGTATGTTTACGTATATCCCAGTCACCGCACTAGACATTATTTTTAATCGAAGGAGACGTGTGTGTTATCCAAGCATTAATGGCAAGGAAAGCCCCTTACACTTGGGAGCGGCCACGTATGAGGTGTTTGTGGCTGTTGCTCTCTCATATGCTTCAAGGTCTTAATGATCATTTGTGGCATTTCTTTGTTGTCTAGAATCCAGTATTCCTGTTATTCTATTGTCTTTTATGAGTTTAATAAAGAACTCTGTCTCGCCTTCTGTCCGAACATACAGCGTCATCTTTAAAGAATGATTGTCTTTTACGTACATTGCAGTTTTGCGTAAATTTCCGAATTGCCTGAAAAAGCACCTCATGCGAGCGTAAAATCTTTTTTGCGATATATGGGAGTTTTTGCGAAATTGACGCGTTTCCATGTGGCGTATTTTCGATTCGCAATTTCAATTTGTGCAATTTGAAGGGTAATGAAAACGCTGCTACTGTCCCTCTCACAAACGCTCGTAAAATGGAAGAAAAGATTTATAGTTTAAAATATTAGTAATTTTCATACACACACCTATCATTTTGCTTCAGAAGAAATTGGTTTCTCCACTTGGGCCATATGGATTAACGTAATGATCGCAGTGTGTGGTTTTTCAAGGCAAGCGTCAACCGAGCGACACCCATTTAATGGCATTATATGGACTCACAGAGATAGATTATTTCCTAAAAATTTTCATTTGTGTTTATCTGAAGAAAGAAAGTCATATACATCGTGGATAGCATGAGGGTGAGTAAACGATGAGAGAATTTTCATTTTAAGGAGAACTGTCCCTTTAAAAGTCTCAAGGTCAGTCACTGTTGTCTGTATTTCCTTGCATTTGAGATCAGAGTTCAAATCTATTCACATATTCTGATGTCTTTCAGTCTTCGTGCTGTCTGCTGGCTTCTGACAAAGGCCATGTGATGAACTGCATTAGATAAAAGTTGTCTTCAATGGCAGCAGGTGAAGGGCTGCAAACCTCTTACAGCCCACATCAAGGCCTAATAGGATATTGACTCACATTAAAGGGTTGAAGAGCGTGTTGGAAAATGCCACGGCATTCTTTATCCCTTCATCTGAATGATGGTGTTATTTGATATGTGCAGGTGTTTGTTACACTTATAAAGATTAAAACTTTAATGATACATGCTGGTCTTGTGCAAAGCATCAGCTAGCGTAAACAGAATTCTTGCAATGGATTCAATTTGAATTCTCAAAGTCCAAGAACGTTGCTTAAACTTTTCTCTATTTACACATTATTGACTTGCAGATGGATATGATTACAGGGTTTTCACTGTCTCTGTGTGTGTGTGTGTGTGTGTGTTTGGGTCTCTGAAGGGTATGCCCCCACCAGCACGTCCCCCTAGAGTCTCTGGTGCTGCTGCTGTAAATTGTAGAGTATCCTCATGGTCTGATCTCACAGGGGAATGCTGCTCTGTGTGAGCTGATGAGCGGTTGGTTGGTCTGATTAAAGGCTCCCGCCGCTCTGATGTTTCTCACGTGTCAGGTAGACAACCATCAGTCTGGACACAGACATAAACACGCTGACCTTATTTCAGCTATTGTGTCACGCGTTCAGCAAGCCATTTGAGACAAGTGTGAGAAAACAGCAGTGTATGTGGGTGTGTTTTGTGTGAGACTGAAACTAACTTGAGCAACTGCATTTTTATTGAGTTTAAAAACTAATTCTGTTTTGAATGTCTGAGGGGTGAGAACAGTGAGGTGATTACAGATTTGAAGAAATGCTTTAGTGGGAATTTCTTGTGAAAGAATAAGCTTAAAGTAGGCATACACATTTCAATCATTTTTTTTATGATTTAATGATTTAACTGTGCAGTCAGTAAAAGTATCACTGGCTCTTATTTGACACACACATATGTATATAAAAAAGCAGAGACAGGTCTATGATTAAAACAATTTGTAATGAATTACAATTATGACAACTGTATACAATTTTATTTTAAGGTGTTTAAGAAAATCACACAAAGATACATGTATCATTAAATAATATTTATAATAACATTATGTATTAATAATTATTTTATAATATATTACACTAAAGTTCACTCCCTTTTGTTGTCGGTAAGATGTTTTAATATTTTTGAATTTCTTTCAAAAGAAGTCTCTTATGCTCAGCAAGGCTGCATTTATTTGATCAAAACAGTAAAATCAGTAATTTTTGAAATATTCAAATTTAAAATAACGATTTTCTATTTTAATGTTTAAAAAGTGGCATGAACGCACCTTTTGCCTACTATTTTATGAGTACTGTGAATTTGGACATACTTTTGTCACATAGCTGTGACTCAATTCAGAGGCTGCATCCTCTGGGCTCGGAGGTCGGTCTGAGCGTTGTTAAATGGGACAGTCTAGCCTGGACCATTTCTGTAGTCTATATAATAAAGAGTATAAACTATATATAATCACATTTTAATAAGATATAAGTCAACATTTTAACCGCTTAAATTTTTTTTACATTAGATATTTTTATATGTCATTAGATATTTGAGAAAGCTGAAACCCAATACTTGCGTTTAAAATTGTAATTCTGCAATTTCTCTGGTGTGCAATGAATTCTGGGCTTGGCAAGGCCGTGAAGGATCCATCTGTTGTATCTTTCATTTCACCTGAAACGAAGGACGCATTTGGATGCCGCATTTGAAGGAGCCTTTGAATTGGCACAGCCTTTGTCTAGCCGCTGTGACGCATTCAGCCTTTGAATGTGCCCTTTGAAGGATGCAGCCTCTAAATTGGGACGCAGCCACTGTTTTTCACCTACTATATAGTAGGGAAGTATGCAATTTGACCCACTGCAGTCGCGCGATTGGCCGGTGCTGTAAACAGAAGAGTAATTGGCCCCTATTATAGTCGAATGAACGCACGCAGAGTGAAGATGTAAGATGTCAAGATGCAAAACCCCCCACTCTTCGAAATGCACAAATCATCTAAGTGACTGATTTTGCTTTTAAAATAAGGTGAGCATTTTGCCACCATTGGAGAGTAATTACAGACACTACTAGCATAACCAGCTACATTTTCAGTAGCGAGATGGTAGTTCAGCAATTTCTTAGTGGAACTACTTAAGGAATCAAACGAGCTCACCTAATTAATTCTAGTGAATCGGTTCATTCAGACAATTCATGTAAATAAACAGATAACAGAAAACAAAAATAATTTATCTTACACTCTCTGTCTATACAGTCTCAGGCCTCATTCAGCATTATGCAACACTTCATTATAAACATTTATCATTCCATTGATTATACCAGCCAATCATTTTCACTATGTCCTTCATGCTCTGCCCAAAACACCTCAGGGATTTGATAGAGCATCACAGATCTGCTGGTGGTTATCTGCTACTGTAACTCTTTGGCTTCCCCACCATGCACTGAGGGACCCTTGAGATGTGAAGAGCTGTGGGATCAGGGAAACAGCAAGTCTGATAAAGTGTTTCCTGAGTGGAACGCATTATCTGCCCTGATGGCTCTGACACAGAGAGCTGGAGGAGTTATCAGATGGCCCCAGTCTGTGTCTCAGCCTCTAGATCAGGCAGGCTGGCAGAGCCTGGGCACTGGAGCAGCAGATAGCATCTATGGCAAAGCTGCAGTTCTTGCTATGGGTATGTAGAGGCTTTGAAATGTCCTGACGTAGGTTGGTGTCTGAATGGATTTTGATCTTTGACTTGCGTATAGAAGTAGAGACGATGTTTTGAGTTGATACTTAAGTTTCAGGGAATCCTGCAACAGTTTAGAGTAAATCTCTTACTTTTAGTTAAAGGGGACCTATTATTGGGGACCTAAGATGTAATATAAGTCTCATGTGTCTGTGAAGTATCAGCTCAAAATACTCCGCAGATCATTTATTATACCATGTTGTAAATGGCCATTTTTGAGTGGAAGGAAAAACATGCTGTTTTCATGCGCGTATATTTAAATGCAAATGAGCTGCTACTCCCCGCCCCCTATCCAGAAGAGGGCCGAGCCTTTACAGCTCTTGCATCCGATACTAAAAAACGAAAACATCTGTTTGGTTTTGATTATCATCTCTATCGTGGACATTGCAGTTCTTCATCATAATAAAAGTTTATTATCGGCATGCGTTTTAAAGCCATATCAGTCTAAACTTCTGATATATGGTTTTCTGAGTGCACGCATCCGAAGGACGCGCACAAAAAAACCTGGATGTCAGATGGAGCGTCCCGTTAGTATTAAACTAAGTTCTCTTTCACGTGTTATTGTGCTTAAACTGTCAAATACACACAAGGTTATGTCAAACAAAGTTCACATAAACACAGTCGGTTATGTCTGTGAAAATAAACAGCAAGTAAATAAATCACATATGTATATTAGATCTGTGTATTAAAGTGAAAACAGCGTAATATACAGTACCTACTGCTAAATATGCTGTTAATATGAATCCAACAACAAAAGAAAAACAGTAAATCACTCAATGCTCTTGATTGAATTAACTTTAGTAGCTTTAATAAGAATACATTTCTTACTTGAATGCTGCTGTTAAATTCTCTGGCGAGGAGATAAACATGGCGGTCTGTGTACAGCTCTCTCAGGGCGGGGTCTATGCTAATAGGGCAGAGTCCATCAGCAGTCATGGGCGGGGCATGTGCAATGTGATGTCACAAAAGCTAGAATCTGCAAACGGCTTGTTCTGGGACACTGCTTATGATTTATGGGGATTTAAAAAAGAGGAGTGGGTGGATGATCCGGCTGCGTCTGTGTTCATTAATTTGCGTGTCGTCAGTAGATCACGCGCAGAACTGTCCACTCCCATCGGTGCTTTTATGGAATTGCGCTCTCACGGTAGTTTGCCCTGTTTAGTAAATCTGGCCCATAGGGTGGTACACACACTGCTGACACACTTTTATGTTCAAACACAATGTAAAAGTGAATTTTGCATAATAGGTCCATAATAGGCAGTGATGATGTGTTTTTGTAGGCCAAAAAGTTAGCATCCCCCTGGTTCCCTCAACAAAAATCCATAGGCTTTTGGATTATTGCAGAAAATAAGCTCAGTTACTAACAATCTATGATGTTTACATGTTTTTTCATCATGATAATCTTCGATAAATCGCAAATGAACACAACTTTTATGAATTTTGAAGCGTAAATACAATCGGCAGAAGTCAAAAGCTAAACATAGGCTATAAACGAACTACACTGCGGTTGAATGACTTCAACCAGCCACCACCAAGCTTGCAACAACTCTTTCAGTCTTTATTTAAGAAACATTTTCCTTGAAAGTTTGAGTTAGAATAGTTTGCAAGAGTGCGATCATAAACACAACAAGGCTGTGAAAGTGGACTAGTGAGTAGATTAGTTTATCTGTTCACTGGGATGACGTTTAATGTCACTGACAACCATGTAGTCCCATTTAGCCACTTGTTAGCAACCGCCAAGTAAAAGCTTTAATAAAATCACAAGAGAGATTAGAGAATTTGTTAGAGAGATGCTGTACAATAAAACATGAAAATATCTTGAGCTTGTGTTAACCCCAGACCTTATTTCAGGCATTTAACCAAAAAAAACATTGACTTCAGGGTGATGGAATCGGAAGTGCTGAAATGCTAACTTGTTTCCGGGTTTTGGCCTACAAAAATATGTCATCCCTGCAGCAGTCTATTCATTCTTAATGTGTTTAAAAAGTCTTAAAGGAATAGTTCATCTAAAAATTTGATTTTTAAACTAGCTCTCAGCCTCATTCATACTTGTGCATATTCAAACTTGGCATGTTGAGTTTGGTTACAAGGCACATGAGAACATTTTACATCTCCTTTGTAATACGGGTTCTTGTATTGCTATTTGGCTCTTTGGAGATAAAAAGGCTCTTGATGTTACATTATCCACAGTATTTTTCAGTTCCAAAGTAAGCTATTTTGTGTGAAGGTGCGAGAATTTTGATTCATTAGCCGTTATAGATCAATAACAAAGTGCAATAAATGGTAAAACTATTTGTGCTACAAACCAGTTTGTGTATGATTACAATACCAAATACCAGTTTGCAACATCAAGCAGCAAAACAGAATGTATTATTTCAGTTAATAATAATAATGTAAACAAAATAACTGGCTGACATCTGAAGCCGGGTTGTTTAAAGCACCAGCATATACAGTGGGGAGAACAAGTATTTGATACACTGCCGATTTTGCAGGTTTTCCTACTTACAAAGCATGTAGAGGTCTGTAATTTTTATCATAGGTACACTTCAACTGTGAGAGACGGAATCTAAAACAAAAATCCAGAAAATCACATTGTATGATTTTTAAATAATTAATTTGCATTTTATTGCATGACATAAGTATTTGATCACCTACCAACCAGTAAGAATTCCGGCTCTCACAGACCTGTTAGTTTTTCTTAAAGAAGCCCTCCTGTTCTCCACTCATTACCTGTATTAACTGCACCTGTTTGAACTCGTTACCTGTATAAAAGACACCTGTCCACACACTCAATCAAACAGACTCCAACCTCTCCACAATGGCCAAGACCAGAGAGCTGTGTAAGGACATCAGGGATAAAATTGTAGACCTGCACAAGGCTGGGATGGGCTACAGGACAATAGGCAAGCAGCTTGGTGAGAAGGCAACAACCGTTGGCGCAATTATTAGAAAATGGAAGAAGTTCAAGATGACGGTCAATCTCCCTCGGTCTGGGGCACCATGCAAGATCTCATCTCGTGGGGCATCAATAATCACGAGGAAGGTGAGGGATCAGCCCAGAACTACACGGCAGGACCTGGTCAATGACCTGAAGAGAGCTGGGACCACAGTCTCAAAGAAAACCATTAGTAACACACTACGCCGTCATGGATTAAAATCCTGCAGCGCACGCAAGGTCCCCCTGCTCAAGCCAGCGCATGTCCAGGCCCGTCTGAAGTTTGCCAATGACCATCTGGATAATCCAGAGGAGAAATGGGAGAAGGTCATGTGGTCTGATGAGACAAAAATAGAGCTTTTTGGTCTAAACTCCACTCGCCGTGTTTGGAGGAAGAAGAAGGATGAGTACAACCCCAAGAACACCATCCCAACCGTGAAGCATGGCGGTGGAAATATCATTCTTTGGGGATGCTTTTCTGCAAAGGGGACAGGACGACTGCACCGTATTGAGGGGAGGATGGATGGGGCCATGTATCGCGAGATCTTGGCCAACAACCTCCTTCCCTCAGTAAGAGCATTGAAGATGGGTCGTGGCTGGGTCTTCCAGCATGACAACGACCCGAAACACACAGCCAGGGCAACTAAGGAGTGGCTCCGTAAGAAGCATCTCAAGGTCCTGGAGTGGCCTAGCCAGTCTCCAGACCTGAACCCAATAGAAAATTTTTGGAGGGAGCTGAAAGTCCGTATTGCCCAGCGACAGCCCCGAAACCTGAAGGATCTGGAGAAGGTCTGTATGGAGGAGTGGGCCAAAATCCCTTCTGCAGTGTGTGCAAACCTGGTCAAGAACTACAGGAAACATATGATCTCTGTAATTGCAAACAAAGGTTTCTGTACCAAATATTAAGTTCTGCTTTTCTGATGTATCAAATACTTATGTCATGCAATAAAATGCTAATTAATTACTTAAAAATCATACAATGTGATTTTCTGGATTTTTGTTTTAGATTCCGTCTCTCGCAGTTGAAGAGTACCTATGATAAAAATTACAGACTTCTACATGCTTTGTAAGTGGGCAAACCTGCAAAATCGGCAGTGTATCAAATACTTGTTCTCCCCACTGTACATGGTTTATTAAAGAGAATAAAACATTCTTTGTAGAACTTAAGTTCTGTAAAACCTTTTTTTAAAGCTTCATAATTACCCATCTTTATCTCTGCTAAGGCTTTGGGCCATAGTGCTGATAGTTTGTGATTGTTCATGGCTCTTTGGATCAGATGACACTTAAAGCTCAGAATAACAAAAGAACTGATCACACAATGAAGCCACTGACAGAGATGTTGCATATATGATACATTTTCCCTCCATCTGTGTACTGGATACTATATGGGAATATATATGTGATAGTCAAAGGACACAACTTGTGCCAAAACATACATTTTATTTTAGTTGAAGAGTTATACTAGAAGGGACTAAACGTTTGTAAAGTCTAATATCATGTGTTCTTATCTATCTATCTATCTATCTATCTATCTATCTATCTATCTATCTATCTATCTATCTATCTATCTATCTATCTATCTATCTATCTATCTATCTATCTATCTATCTATCTATCTATCTATCTATCTATCTATCTCAAAAACACTGTCTTTTATAAGGTTATTGGGTAGCGCATATACAAAGCTATTTGCATGGATCTCAATATAAATGTCATTAGATCTGCCGTGTCTCATGTTATGTACTTACCTAATAAGAGTATGACATCATTATGTAGTCATGGGGTCAGACTCAGGTAGTTGCGTGAGGAGCTCCTGGCAGCCCTGGATGAGGTCAGGTGGTCAGTTCGAGGGTTAATGAGTAGGTGAGATGCACTGGTTGAGGCAGAGAACTGTGAGGGAGCATGTCCCTCCGTAATGACTGGGGCTGCTTCCCTTCCTGATTACAGGCTTACTGCAAGTGTCAATGTAGCCGCCCAACTATTAGCTGCCCCTTTACAATGCATTAGAGTGAAATATCACAGCCAGCTGACCTCACACAGCCCTCAGGCTGACAATAAATGCACTGTTTGCTTTTAATAGTTTTGTCACTATGCAAAGAAAAATGTATGGTGGAGGACTTGTGACTAACAGGTAATACAAATATGTTACAAGTTATAAAAATGTTATGCTTGAATGTTCTCTGAACGTTTAAAGCGTTCAGTTTTAAAAAATGTTTTTATGTGAACATAAGGGGACATTACATTTTATAATTTTGCAAAATGGTGGGAACATTTCAGAATGTTCGGAGAACATTTTTATAACTTGATGGCATAATATTTTTTGTTCTCCACCATACATTTTCTTTGCATAAACAACTTCTGAGAATATGAGCTGGGGAGGAGTATCCTTGAGCCTTCAGGCTGCTTGAGAGACATTTACATTTATTTTATATTATGCATGACAGTTTTGTGCACCTTTTAATTTTGACAAACTGACATTGAATATTTTTTTCATAGAATATGTGTACGCCAATGCCAAAAATGTTGACTGATTTCTATCACATTTCTCACATCTTGTGATACATTTTAATCAGGCAGGGGAATCTCATAGTTAAAACGTAACAGAACAAGAATAAAATGATGGGTTTATATATTGTGAATGTCACAGTTGTAGGGTATTTCAGGCACTCCAAAGGGAACTTTAACCTCAGAGGTTCACATGCAAAACGTAGCTGTCATTTCTCACATGCACTGATCGGATATTCACATGCCCAAACACGCCAGGATTCTTCCTCAAGCTGATAATGAAACAAAAACAGAAACGTAAGAGCCGCTACTTCCATAGAAAAGGAGAAATGAGCTTCAATACTGCTGCTTTTTAATAGTCTGTTATGTTTTTAGTCTCCTGTCAGGAAGTATTTAGGGTTTAACTGCTGTAACTGAACACTATTTGACATATGTTTACATGGCAGAGTTGTATCCATTATGCTGGATTTAACATGAATTGTCTTTGGCATCGCTGCACAAAATCAGTGAGGAGTTTTGCAGCCAGCATCAACACATAAAACAGATAAATGTCAACCCTGAAAGATAATTTCCCCTTGTGTTGTAGTTTCTGATTTATTCTCCTTCAAACATTTCTAACACAACAAAACATTTGATTGTGTCTTCAGTATCTTGCAGTATCTTCAGTATCTTTTTTCGCACCTTCAGAATCCATGACAGATTTTCAGATAAGCCTGAGCAGCTTTGATGAAGGAAATTGAAGACAAAATATGTGATGCTTTGATGTAAATTTTTTATTAAATGTATATGTGAGACTGAATTTCTTAATTTCTTAAATTGTTAATTTCTTGATTTAGTTCTTCAGAAATTTGGTTTTTGATGAGTTTTTTTTCTCTTCTTCTTTTGGAGTCCAGTATTTTTTATCTCCTGTCTTAAGTTATGATCAATTTAAGTTATGATTTTGAACAATTTAAATGTATATCAATTTTATTTCTGGATTACTGGTTAAACCTTCACATAAATCACAGATACTGATTTAAATTATCCAAAAACCACTAGAACAATGCTATATGTTTTGTTGACTTGTGTACTTACATTATCCCAAATGTTTCCAAGAATGTTTAAATCCAGAGAAATAAGCAATTGACACGGGCCGTGGACACATCATACCCGCGTTACCCTCGATTTCCGGAAACGCCATGGACGCTTTAATATATTATGTGTTTTATTAGACAGGTGAGCAAATGTTTGGATACATTCATCGACAGAAAACTAATCATTGTTATATAGCTCAACACAGTTAGTCTTATTGTTTAATCTTTAATCTTGTTTAATCTTTTCTTGATTTACCGCGAGTACCATGTTTTACCATGCCTAATATCCATCTAGCCTACTGCAGTGTGTCTCATAGTAGCCGGTGAGCGAACGCACAGAGTAGCATTATAACATTCAACACACTCAAATGTAATATGATAAAACAGCGCTGTGTTACCCCACATACACATGAGCGGAAGAAGCGGAAGCGGTCGTCTGCGGCATAATAAAAGTTTCACTGCCCTCGAGCCGTGTGTTGTGCTTGTCTCTCATTAGCAATCGCTCCAGCGGCCTGTTCCGCTCCAACGGCTTTCAGCCCCACCCTGCTTCATACTACAGTAACATTAATAAATCTTTAATACATTAGCTCACCCATGAATATGATTTCTGCCCGAGTCTCGTCAGATTCTTTTCCATCCGCTGTAAAGGTGAAGACAACAACTCCCATGATTCCACGAAATCAAGGCGTCATCAAGCTACACCTTTGTTTTGAATAAGCGACCTCTAGCGGTGAAAATTACATATTTTGCCTTTAAAAAATAAAAATTGTTTGAGGTAATTGAAAGGTTGAAATGCATGGTGAACATTATTTTATTAAATTCATTTAAGACCTAATTTGATACTCAGATAAGTATATTTTAGAAAGAAAGATTTAACACATTAAATAATTATATGTCCACTTAGACATTGGCTGTGTCCGAAATCGCATACTTCCCTACTTTATAGTAGGCGAAAAACAGTATATAACAAAATAAGTATGTCCGAATTCACAGTACTCAACTAGAGTAGGCAAAAAGTACCCGGATGACCTACTTCTTCCGGCGAGATTCTGAAGTTCACTCTGAAATGAGATTCTATCGCATACACTTTACTATCCCATGAGGCCACGGGAGAGGATTTATGAATGGTTGTAAAGTGACGCAACTGACACTGGTAGCCAATGACAAATGTAGTACGCCCGGATTACATTCATACTACACACAGTGCTCGCAAAATAAGTACTTTTTTTTTCTTTTTCTTTTTTAAATAAGTACCTATTCAAGAGAGTATGTGATTTCGGACGCAGCCATTAGCTTTTTAACACATTATTCCTGGCAAAAGAATGAACAAATAAAGGTTCCAATGCAGTTATTGTGACATTCTAACTTCATGTAGGCTATTAGGCCTACATTAAATATGATAAATTCTTTGTCAATGTCAGTTTTTATGATACTGCTGACATGTTAATACGTCTGATACCAAAAGATGGCAGGTAGATTTAAAGTAGTCTGAGAGTTATTAATGAAGAAAAAAAGTAATGTTTGAGTTGTAGCACAGTATTTATATTACAGTTATTACATATTATTTTACAGTTTTTGTTTTCTGACTTACAAAATATCCACTCCTTGCTTCAGGCAAAATTACACCACTCCACTTTTACTTACATACAGAGTGATATGATATGAACATTACATACAAGTCCCAGTGCTGCTGAACTGTATATACCGGCACTGTTGCACCATTAATCAACTATTACCATTAACTGATGTATTATATGCATTTGTCAAATTAAAAGTGTTAAGGGTATTTTCTTGTAAACATTTGTAAATCTTGTTTCCCCTCCAGCCAGTCACATGGGGTGTTGTTCAAGACATGGGTTGAGATGCAGGTGTGGAAACGACTGATTGAAGGGAGATTTCCTTGACAAAGGGTCCTCAGGTTATAGTGCTCATCACACCGATCGAAAAGAACGATGCAGTTTAGAACCAGAGCAACCTGACACACACATGTACAACAGTGGGGAATTCCTCATGAACCTTTAAGACATGAGATAAGAGCTGGAAAAAGCCTCTCTCTCCCGTGTGCTTCAATTGCCCCACCTTTCTCTCTCTTAAACGTCAACCCCTCCTTTCTACAGCTGACTTATTCTCATTTAAATGACTGCGGGGTAAAACACCTCTCCCTGCTCATAACTCACAGGTGGAGTTTACACTCCCCTTCACAGCACACTGACATGTACAGCAAAGCAGAGCGACCTCAGCCGGACACCGTTTAAGGAGGAAGTTCTTCACAGTTATGGAGTTTTGATAGACTCTCAAGAGAAGTTTGGAGAGAAAAGTGCATTGTATTTTGTATGGTTTGATCATATATTCATTGTAACACTTATTACGATTAGGACATCAGAGGACCGCAGCATCTTCAAGAGGAAATAAGATGCCAGTTTAATTAGGAGCTGTTCCCTGGATATCTTCTCACCCTCACATTGATTTGTTGTGTTTTAAGCCCTGTGAGCCGTGCGGATGTAAGGATGGTCTCAGGGCTTTGAGAATGGGTTTGTTTCAGTCTGGCTGTGTGTGAATGGAGCTGAGCGAGTGGAGAGCCTGATGTCGGAGCTGCTGCTGCTGGCCTGTGTGCTCCTCTCCTGGATCATCACCTGCCAGTCTGGACCATGGAGACCATGCACAGGTCAGACCTACTCGCTGGTTTCACATGTTCAGCTGAACAGACATATTTTAGCAGCATTTAATGGAAGAATAATCAATAGAAATGATTTAAAATGACCTTTTTTATCAGATTTTATTTGGGAAAAAAGTCCAGTCTCAGTCACAACTTGTCCTAGTTGTTAAAGACACTATTTGAGTCATGTTATCCTTTGTAATTATTGCAGATTTTCTACTGAATTGCCTTTGGATTATGGGCTTTAAGTCCACTAAACCATTTCGGAAAACGAATTAAAGGCAGATGTTCATGATCATTCCGAAGAATGAAAAATCCAGACACAAATGTCAATCAATTCTAATATATTGTCAGACGTTGGTCAGGATAAGCCACTCTGAATATCTTGGTTTCCAGGGGATGTAGGTGTATAAGAAGACACAGATTAGATGTGGTTGCCAGGTGCTGATGTAAACCACTCTGGGGTTGCACAGTGGTTTCATCTGAAAGACGTCATGCACCATAGAATGACAATTAGGGAGCATTTCTAAACCATGTATATCTGCTCACTGTTTGTAGCAACTGTTGCTTGACTTAAATGTCTTCAGCAAACGTCATTTGTTAGTGACACTCTGTGAAAATGGGACATTTTTACTACCATTCATCACTGTCTTGCTTTTATTTGGATAAACTCTTTGAAAACATGATATGGTCCCATGACAGAGCACACCAAAATGGCCAGAACACTTGATACATTTTATATTATAGTGGAGAGAATCCAAAAAGCTGTGATAAAACATCAAACCGAAGGTTATGACATTTCTGCCTCTCTCATTTTTCAGCTCATATATGAGCTATCATAAGATTTAAAATCATAAAGGGGCTTAAAATGGAACAGGAATAGATTCAGTATCCCCTCTGGGCAAACTAAACCTGCTTTAAGTAGATGCAGATCTATTAAAAATATTGGCAAAAATCTTTAGTTAGCATTTAAATAGTATAATGATATTATTTTATCCCACAGACAGTTTTTGACAGCTTTTCACACAAGCATTGCTGATTTGGTTAGTAATCAGACCTTCAAATTTTACTTATGCTGTGTTCCTCTTTATCCTAAAAATTCTTCAAGCGGAACATCATGCGGAATTTTAATTACTATAGAAATAAGTTTTGAGAGTTATGAGAGTCATATACTGTATATATATACCATATACATATGTTTTTTTATGAATCATTACAGACCTACTGAATCTCAGGTGTAGTCCGAAAACACTGAGCTGCATGTATACGTGAATGTGAGATATTTTGTTTGCTCTCTGAAATGTGTCTCTTGCTTTGCTGAAGTCTTTGAAATATGATCCATAAAGTGTTCTTCACTTTAACCATTTCCCTCTTTGATTCACTGAAGTGGGTCAAAACAAAACAAGAGCACTTGCCCTTTGAATGTTTCATTTATATACAGTATTTTTTCACCAAAGCTGGTGACAAAAATACAGTAAAATAGTAATATTGTGAAAATATTAACAAGTGTATCTGAAAATATTTTAAAATGTAATTAATTCCTGTGCAAAGCCGTATTTTTTAGCATCATTACTCCAGTCTTCAGTGTCATATGATTATTCAGAAATCATTCTGATAAGCGGATTTGGAGCTCAAATATTTCTTATTATTATAAATGTTGAAAACAGTTGAATCTTAAAAAATCTTAGTGACCCCAAACTTTTGAACGGTAGAGAATGGTAAGGAGCTTTTATGTGGCTCTTTGATTGTGTGGTTTCATATAATTTTGCTGCCATCAAAGTGTCACAAAAGTGACATTTTTAATATCTGAATATATTAATATATGGAGTATTCATGGCTTTATCTTACAATTATGTTAAATATAGTGATTTCTTTCTTCTTCACTTTTTTACTTTAGGGCTGATCAGGATAGGATTACTAAAATCTTCATTTGTCCTTTTAAAAGCCATTATCATGTGGCTCTCTAGAATACTAGAATATTTATAATTCATATAATACTATTATATTAATATAAAACTAATATATAATAAAATATATAATACTAGATAATTGCCTCAAAATTGTATAGTTGCCTGTAGTCTCTCTCTCTACAATCTCTTCTCACATGATAATATAATTTCTAGCTCAAAACAATATTTCATGGCCATTCAATTATCCATTTGGTATTTTATTGCAGCTGACAGTACATAACTCAGTATAAAACATACAGATGTTTATGATGAATTTTACAGATCTGTTACCATTGGACTTCCTGTCTCGGGTGCTTCCTGGGACCAGCAGGGCGCAAGATGGGATACATATGGTCCAGTCCAGGGGTTCTCGTGGATTCCAGTTTTCCGGATCTCCACAGCTGTTCAGTTTCCCTGCATCTCAACTCTTCGTTAATTGTAACTTTTTTCCCGCCGAGTTCTCCATTGTTGTCACACTGAAAATCCCACAAATGACTCCTGAGGTAAGAACAAAAAAGATTAAGATTTTGTTAGCCTTTTCCTTAGAATATGCTTTAAATTTCTGAGTAGTGATAGCGATCACTGTTTACTCTTTGATGTGCAGAAGAGTGGGTACATCTTCACATTGTTGGAGGGAGATTCAGATGAGCTGCTCCTCGGCCTGCGACTGTCCCAAAACAATCTTCACTTCCTGCAGAAGGGCCGTGGTCACAGGAAACGCATCACTTTTAAGGCAGTAGGACTGGATGATAACCGTTGGCACACTGTGGTCTTGGCAGTGACGGGATACTACACAATTCTCACTGTAGACTGTGGCAGACCCCTCGAGCTGTAAGACTCTTTGGGAATACTGTAGATGTCAGGTTGTATAATTCTAAATGATATATGATCCAAAATGGCAATGATATTTATGTTTATGTGTTGAAATATGTCATTTAGTTGCATAAACTTATAAATTATTCTGTTTTGTCTCAAACAGAGTGCTTGAAAGCCCCTTCCCCGATGATCTTGATACAACTGGTTCCACATTCTTCATTGCTAGCAGAATGAGATGGAATGGCTTATTTTCTGTACATATCTCATCTTGGGCTTTTACCATTTTGTTAATGTACTTAGAAGTCTAAATGTAATGGTTCATTTCACTGTTTTTTTTTTTGTTTGTTTGTTTTTTGCAGGGTCTGATTCGGCAGCTAGTTCTGTTACCTGGTTCAGATGCTACCTCACGAATATGTCCCTCATCTGAGCCACGGCTGTCTGCACTCTCTGTTCCCCAGGCTCTCTTACACCTGCCAATCAAACCATCATCTACTGACCTTCCCCTCCACCCTTATGGTGAGACTGCTAAAACTTCAACACTACAATCATCGGCTGTATGTCAATTTGTATACTAATAACTAAAAGTATATACTTTGCAAGTGATGGAAAAGTACATATTTAGAATATGTAGAAAAAAGGGACAGACTGTCATATCATGATACCACAATGTCATGTATGGTTTGTATTTGCATATAAGTGGTAGCCCTGTTGAAAAAAAAACTGCATATGCTGGTTAGGTATGTTTTGAAGCATGGCTGCTGGTTTGAGCTGGTTTAAGCTGGTCAAATGTTGGTCCTAAGAAACTAGCTCCAGCTCAGGACAAGCTTATAACCAGCTCAGGACCAGTTTAAACCAGCTCATGACCAACTAAGGACCAGCATAAACCAGCTCAAACCAGCTCAAACCAGCTGCCATGCTTCAAAACATACCTAACCAGCATATGCTGTTTTTTTCAACAGGGAGCATCTCCCTGTAAGTCTTTGCTCAGTAACTTGAATCAGTAAAATTGTCTAACAACTAAATGTAAGCTAATCTTGAAACGGTGCAGGTGGTATTTGGTTTATAATGTCCACTATGTATATATCTTGAAGTCCTACAGGAATGCTGTGTGTTTTAGCTGTAAACACAGGTCTGTGATTGTATGGGGATGTGAGTAACTCTATCTCACAGGTCTGTTACTGATCCGCTGACATTGACTGACAGCCTTGTGCTTTGAGTTTCTCTCTGGCTCAGAAGAAGTACTGGTGTTTGAAAGCAGGGTGTAGTTGTGCAGAGATCACTGTTATACTGTATACTGTGGGCCTGTTGAGAGACATGACACCGGGCAGTGAGAGGGACACTTATTTTTGCTTATGGTTTAACTGAACCATTGAAGGTCAGCAGCAAGTACATTGGTCAATAAAGTGAGATTAAATGCATAAAAATATTTGTTTTATTAAACATATTTAATTATTGTAGGTTTACGTAATATTTTACTGATTTTATTCTTTTTGAGGAATACTGAATCTTTTTTGTGCAAGTGAGATTAGTAAATGCACGCTCACATTTAGTCTAGAACTACAATAAGCATCATGTTGACACAACGCCTCTGCACTTACTCCTGTAGTTACTTTTCTCAACATGGGGACAGGAGAGCTGTCAGTCAATAGAGTAACTCAGATATGTTGTTGTAAATTTAAAAGTAATTCTTACTTTACTAGTTACTTGAAAAAAGTAATCTGATTACGTATCTCGAGTTACTTGTAATGCGTTACACCCAACACTGAGTATAACAACAACATTACTAGATACTATCTAATGGATACTAAAACTATAAAATATGTAGGCTATTTTTTCTTTTGATTACAGGTTTATTGATATAAACTAAACTAAAAGGATAGGCTAGTTCTTAAAACTGCATGCAATAAATGGTGAAAACTAAGCTCCCTACTGTGGAAGGTGGTAATATATTTATTTATTCAGATGGCAATTTCTTAAACTGAACGTCTCTGTTTATTTTGCACAGAGGCAGAGGTTCGAGTGACTGCGGGTGTGAGTCCTCCCTGTGGACACTCTGAGGAGGGACAGCTATGGTTCAACACACTGAAGAAAGGACTGTTTCTCTGTGATGGCATTATGTGGCTCACTATGCTGCAAGGTGATTTTGTAACAGTAGTTTGCAACTGCAGTTTGTAGCAGTACAGCTGCTATTTATAGTATGAAATAGCCATGGTATCTGACTATCACATTGCATCTCTGCAGTGAAAGAGAAGCTGGATTACGTGGAGGATCACCAGGATTTATTCACCAGTTCTGAGACATTTGACATAGAAGTTTTCCACATACCTTCTGTAGGGCTTTTCATTGCGACCGCCAACCGTGATTCCAACCTTGGTTCAGGAATATACAAATGGACAGATGGGAGGTTTGAACGATATCAAAACATCAGCACATACGATGCACAAGCATGGCAATACTTCACAGTGGGCAAAAAGGTGTGTGTGGACTTTATGCTACCAACAGAATGTGATACCAGCATACAAAAATATGTTCTAAATACATTTAGATAACATTCCCCTTAAGTTATGAAAACATTATTTCTGAATGTTCTCTGAACGTTCAAAATGTCAAATTTTTTTAATGTTTCAAGTAATTTGGGTTATGCAAACGTTAAGGGAACATTCCATTTTATCCTTCTTCAAAAACATTATAGGAACGTTACTTTTGAATGTTCTCTGTTCTCATTTTAGGTGATAGAAGGGTGCTCGTGAGCGCCCCCTTTGCGGTCGATATGTGTCCTCGATGCTCACTTTTGCTGAGCCCGCACTGAAGCGAGCTCTGCAGCAGAATTCTTCCCGACAGTCAAAGCGACTTTATGTCACAAAAGTGTGGACTCATAGGAAGAGGAAGTTTAGGGCACTTCATATGCACTTACTGTCTTGTGGACTTGGCTGCTGCATGCACGTGTCTGTTAAGTCCATGAAACCATAGGGTGTCCCATTTGTCATTTTAGGTTTCAGAAGGGTGCCCACGAGCACCCCCCTTTGAGGTTGATATGCACCCTCGATGCACACTTTTGCCGAAAAGCTGTGTTACGTCATGAATGTGCTGACTTAGGAAGACCGCGATGGTTTAGGGTGCCATCTGGGACTGGGCCATAGGGTGCTTCTCATTTCTTATTTGTGCATCCTCGTTTCCTTTCCTCGCTTCCTTTCCTTGCATCTTAGCTCCACTCCCTTAGGATGTGAGGGAAGGATACACCTGTGTATCCTTGCTCATGACTCCTCAGGAAGCTTCCTTGCTCCTCGTTCTTTGTTCCTCGCCTGCTCGCGGTGCAATTAGAGAATTGAGATGCCCTTTAAGATGGCTGAGTTTGATTGGTGTCCGGGTCACGGGCTAGAGGACGGAGAAGCGAGGAAACGAGGAAGCATCAATTTGAGTATTGAGAAGCATCCATTGTAGTGGCGTTCTGGATGAATCAGTGTTTTTACATGAGGCGGCTGAGTGAATGATTCAGTGACTCACTCATGAAGGCCTAAATGAATCATTGTGTTTGAATTGGTTTAGTAAATTATTCACTCATAAAAACGAAAGATCAATGAAAAATCTCCAACACTAATGAATCCGAAAACTTATGCCGAGTTCACACTGAACGATTTTCAAACTCATCGGATCACTGTTCTTTTCACACTGCACGACTATCTGGGGTAGCATTCAGTTGCTGCTGTGTGCACACTGCACGGGGGTTTCACATTGTATGACTTTACAATAGGAAGAATTGCTGACAACTCTGTCTGGTTCGGAAACTACATTTCACAACCAAACACATGCGAGAAGTGATAACTAAGAAAATAACGCAAGATCACACGTGCGTGAGACCGGAGTTCTCGCACGAGACTGGAATTGTTATTAAAAATTATATCCCGCATAAAAGCTAGCGATCTAAATTGTCTGTGCGCTAAAAAAGGAGAAAAAGAAAAAAAGATTATGGAGGAGGAAATGATTGGGGAGACTCAGTGGAGCAAGGATTGTGTTCTGCAAATAAAGTTGGAGGTAAATAAATAATTTTGCAATGTGCTGCTGTTGCGGCTGTTCAAGCAAATGTTGGTCAAGCAAATTTGATTTGTTTTTTGTTTGATATAACTGTATACATCTATTAAAATACTGATATTTTGGTATATAACTCCTCCCCGAACTTCCCGCTGCCCTGTATCTTGCTCTCTCATTGGCTGTAGGTCATCACCGATGTAATTTTCAGTCAGAACACATTTCACACAGCAGGATTTTGAATCGCCGACAGGTCCAGATATTTAGCATGCCAAATATCTCACAGGTGTCGGTGACTCATCAGCGATTCTCTCAGATCATGTCTTTGATAATTCACACTGCGTGATTGTCATTCACGTGAACGAGCACCGATTTGCCTCCGATTTCTGGCATTTGTTGGCGATTTCGCAAAATCTGGCCTAAAATCGTGCAGTGTGAACTCTGCATTAGGCAGCTGACTTGTTGCCACTCTGCCCTATCAAACAATGACTTTGCAGGCAGTATTTGTGCACAAAGGTTCCTCACAAAACTGATTTCACACAGACTTCTGAGGCAGCGTAATGGTTTAATGATCTACAGCAAAATAGAGCAAGCTTTGGTGAAAACTAAGCAAATATTTAATTACTACAATAGTAATTTCTTCGCTAGAAATGACATCAAAAGTGGAAAACGTTGGTCATAAACGTACATTTACACACAAACTGGTCACCAACTGCAGTTTTTAGATGCCATCTTTATTTTTTAGCTCAACTGGCACAGAATGGAAAGCACAGGATTGTGCTTTTCTATGCTGCTTTCAAAAATCGATCGGATGAAGGTGTCATAGGAGACAGGAAGTGAAGCTAACATTGGATTCAGACGTACCTTGATGCCTTCCTGCCTTGAAATGCATCCTCCAAAGGCAGCATTTTTCAGTTTTTGGATGCAGCTATATCTGAAACAAACATAGACAAACGGAGTGATACAAACAGTTAGTGCTGTTTGACTGATAAATCAAAGCTAAGCCAGTTAAATTTGAGGACTGGAACTAACTGTTGTATAAATGACAACCTGTGATATTGATTGAGCTGCCAAGTGGAACAGCTGCCACCACTATCAGAAGATGGTGTACAGAACGTCCGTTTGCTTTGAGTGAGGCGCATCCCCAGCTGTTCTTTACACATTAGAGTGATTTTGATGTGGTTTTGCAGTGGGAGAGAGGGTGGAGACCTGGCTCTCAAGTTTTAATGTTGTAAATCACATGTGCATAATAACAGAAATTAATTTTGTCTGATGCTGTATCCAAAATTTACAGCAGACACCTCCTGCTTCTCTTCACTGTAACTTACTGCATAATTACAGTCAAGAGTTGGAAAAGCCGTATGGGACTCTGTTAATACCTGCAGTGCAATTATCCATATGTTTTTCTTCTTGGAAGTCTAAGATAAAATTATGATTCATGTTAAATTTAAAGTGAAATAGAGGGAGGAAGCCTTTGTAATTGCATCAGTGACCAGTTATTAAAAGATAAATCAATGCACCATTAAACTGAAGTTTTGAGGTAGAGGCAATTCATTAAAATACTCCCATCAGCACAGCTCTTTTCCTCTGGCTTTGAAATCCAGCCGGGATAATTAAAAGCCTGTGAGGATGCAGAAAGTACCGAAAATTATGAAGTGCAAAACTCATTACAATTTAATTTTGTTTTTCATCACAGCACCCTTTAATTCACTGAAGCTACTGACATGATTTCTTACCACCATTTTCCTGTAACAGAAGTTCCTGGTTGTTGCTAACTGCAGAAGTAAGGATGCAAGGGACCAGGAGCAGTCGGTCATATATAAATGGAGCTCAAGGAAGCTGAAATTCATTCACTACCAGACTCTGAACACATACAGCGCTCGTGACTGGGAGGCTTTCAACATTCAAGATGAAACTTTCCTCGCCGTGGCCAATCATAGGCAAGGTAATGTTTATCAGAACAGTTCAGTGCACGTCTGTCATCTCATGTGGCACTGTTGTTGTCCTGTGTAACTCCACAGGTTTTGTCTGTTGAACAATAATGGGAGGAAGTTCATTTATACGATTTCTAAAAGAAGATTAAAATTGAAATCCATACAAATCTCATACAAATCTAAGGTCTTTAAGGCACACAATCTGAACAAAAAGACCACCAAGGAAGTCTTTTTAAGGCTAAAAGGTCTCCTTGTTTATGTGGTTCACTTTGATTCTGCATTTGATTTCTATTCGCTTACGAGAGCACACTGCTCATCCGTTTGTGTGAAGTTCTTACGTGTGCCTCTGGCATTGATCAAAGCGGAAACGCAAGCATAAAAGACACCTTTCATAGCACTTCATAACCATACAGGCCCCATCTATACACCTGCATCTATTGGAATACATCCAAACTGAGCCATGTCAGTCCATGTGGATTTCTGTGTTTCAATGGGCTATTGAAACAACTGAAGAATTGTTTTAAGGTTTTATATATGTTTTTTGTCCAAAGGGGAGAGAAACCATAATATTGACAGTGTAATCTACAAGTGGAACCCAGTTACCCAGTTTTTTGAGGTCAATCAGACAATCCCGACCACTGGTGCTTATGATTGGGAGTTTTTCACCATCGGCCCATATCACTTCCTGGTAGTCGCAAATACTTTCAACGGAAGATCAACGGTCATTGATTCTACAATCTATATCTGGCTGGGAGGGATGTTTCAGCCTTATCAGTACATTACAGTAAGTGAAATTATGTTTTTGTATTTTCTCTCATCATCTGTAATACACATTCACAAACATTTTTCCTGTTCAATATTTTTCCAAATTGATATAAGCTTCGGTTCAAAAGTTTGAGGTCGGTAAGATTTTTAATATTTTTAAAAGAAGTCCCCAGATCAACTGTTTTTTAACATTTATAATATTAAAAATGTTTCTTGAGCAGCAAATCGGCATATTAGAATGATTTCTGAAGGATCATGTGACACTGAAAACTGGAGTAATGATGCTGAAAACTGAGCTTTGCCATCACAGATTAAAATAGAAAACGGTTCATTTAAATTGCAATAATTAATTGCTTACTAAATTTTTGATCTTGACCTTGGTGAGTGTAAGAGACTTAAAAAACAAATCCCCTTCCCCAAACTTTTGAATGATAGTGTATAGTGTTTGTATGGGACATGATTAACATGGTGGTTTCCCATTTAAGTCTCTCATTGGCCTTTCAGACACTTGGGGCGATAGATTGGGAGATGTTCCAGATTGAAAACAGGGTGTTTCTGGCTGTGGCCAACAGCCAGATGCTAACGGAGGAAGGCAAGATTCAGTACTCCATCAACTCCACCATCTATGAGCTCAGCATGGCATCTCAGACCTTCATCAAGTTTCAGGATATTGAAACAAACAGGTGAAATTGAGAACTGGTCTTCATAAGAAAAAAACGTTACTTTCTAGCTGTCACATTTTTATTTAAGGGACACTTTGTTGTCTGGATCTTTCAGTGCTTTGGACTGGGAGTATTTTACTGTGGGAGATGACAAATTCCTGGTGGTCGCCAACTCCTATGATGGAACCTCATACTCTCTAAATAGTGTTATATACAGGTACAGCTCTCATCCAGTATTACGGAGTGTCAATTTACACCAAGTGCAAATAGCCCGCCTTGTTGGCAAAGGCTATTTACACTAACTCTACCCCCCATTGTCTGATAGAGCCAGTCAAAATTACAAAAGAAATCCCACTGATAACTGGAGCAGTGATGTGGAGAGTAAAATGGGTGGCATCAGCTTTTGACGTGACTGAGTTTGAATCTGCCTTTTTCCAAACTCATTCTTCTCTCTTTTCCCATCGCATATCAGCTTGGAGAGGTGTTTATTTTAAATAAAAATTAAGAAATTATTTAAAAAGTGGGAATAAAGTTTTTTATCAGTAAGGGTTAGTGGTAGGTGTAGGGTAGGGAAAAAGACAAGTAATGTCCCAATGAGGCAGCATCCATTTATGATTTTAATAAATATAATCATATACACTGAACATGTTGTTATTATTGCATACTGTTTTATAATATACTACAATACACTGAGGTGCATATAGTATCTGCCACTATTTGCGCTTAGTATAAATAGCAGCATCTAACAACTATTTACACTTAGTGCAAAGAAAATACTTTTTGTTGCTATTTATAACCGCTGACTTAAATTATAGGGAAGAGATCAAATGAAGCTGAGAAAATAATGACATAACTTAATGTTATTTTCACTTCCATTCACCCATGGAACACAAAAGGAGATCACTGGTGTTTTCAACTGTGGGTCTGCACACCCCATTAAGATGTCAGGAGTCATAGACATTTCTTAAAAGACATTAAAATATTCCATACATTTGAATATGTCATTATAAAAGTGTTTAATTTGTTCTATAGCTTTATTATACAAAATTGTAAAAGAAACAACCTCTTACATCATCTTTTGTTGATTTGGAATAAAATATAGAATAAACAAAAATATAGAAAAATATAGAATAAAATCAACGTAAATGTCTCTCTGTCAGAAATAAAGATGTAAAGGTAAAGGTTTTCTAAGCAGATAGTCCTGAACCAAATAGGGAGTCTGCAATTCTGTTTAGTACCACTAGCGGGCCTGAAATTACACAGGTGCTGCATCCGGAATTGCATACTTCTATCGTAGGCGAAAAACAGTATGTGACAAAAGAAGTATGTCAGAATTCACAGTACTCACAGTATAAAAGAGTAGGCAAAAAGGACCCGGATGGCCTACTACTTCCAGCAAGATTCTAAAGTGTGCATACGATGGACACTTTACTATCCCATGAGGCCATGGGAAAGGATTTATGAATGGCAGTGAAGCAATGTAACTGATGCTGGTAGGTCATGTGATAATGATTTATTTCTATTTATTTTTTCCTTATAAATTTGTTTACGCGCCATTCCATAAGCCTGTATGTATGGTATGGCTGTTAAAAAATTAAATATAAACAAATATTAATATATTACTATATTTCTGTTAAATATAAAATATTATGGATTTAAACACTGCCACTGTAGCTTTAAAGTCGACATGAAATGGAAGTTGCAATAGTCTTTTCTTTTTTATTGTGGCACATGTACAAGTGAAATAGCTTCTCGAACAAGAAAAAATGTAGGGCGGGACTTGATTTTGTCCATCGGGAATTGATTGGATGGTTGTGGTTTGCTATTGCTGTGATGTCATGTGAGTGACAGGTTGTCCCGCCCTCACCCCATTAAATACATCACCAAAGAGAAGAGATGTCACTGCAAGAGGAAGAAGTCATTTTCATTAAAGATCACGAGTAGACATGAATTTAAAAAAATAAAAATGATGGGCACGGATTAATCATAATCAGTACTGCAATATTAAAAAAAAGAATTGTCATAAGAGTAAATTGATGATCTGACAATGCAATGCATTCTTGAAAATGTTTTAATAACTTCATAAATGTGTGTTTTGCAGGTGGCAGGGTTATGAGGGCTTTGTCCCTGTGCACAGACTGAGCACCAATGGCTGCAGAGACTGGGAATTTTTTAACACAACCGATGGCTCCTACCTCATCTACTCCAGTGCTAGAGCTGCTCTCTCTAAAGTCCTT
Organism: Coreius guichenoti; assembly: GCA_039654105.1. Lineage (NCBI taxonomy): Eukaryota > Metazoa > Chordata > Actinopteri > Cypriniformes > Gobionidae > Coreius > Coreius guichenoti. Next base: position 27,744,330 of record CM077172.1, on the reverse strand, counting down.
AAATTAAGGACCATCTAGTGGCACTGGACATATGGACTGTACATGGGACAGGTCTGCTGGGAGGGAGACTAGTTGACCGAAACAATAACTCGAAGCATTAACTGGAAAACAAATGAACCCCTAAATGAGATGTTCTTCAATATAAATGTTATACAAAACTTCAATCATATCCATTCATATATCATATGATGATGACGCTTTAACACATGCGCTTAATGACATTCCTTGAAACCCGCTGAAGGATGAATCTCCACACTAACATTCAAATCAGTCCACTGACCTCCTGAACAACAACAACACAATATTTTTCCAACATGCAAAATAACATTTCAGAAGACACATACCTGCACATACTTGCACACAGATCATCAATATGCTTTGTTGATTAAAATGTCATTATGTCCTGTGGTTATGCACCATTACTCTGCACATGAAGGCAGCTAACTAGTCTACTACCACAATTTATGAACGACTGGAAAAATAGATTTTATCAGCCAGCACTGTACTGTACTGTTTGTAAGCTACTGATTTACATTGTTTTATTAGAAGGCCTTTAAATGATATTGAAGTATGTTCAAGTATATACAATTAATAAATAAAATCTTCATAATATTTATAATAGATAAATAATAATGAAAAATGACAATGAGGATTTTAAAAATACACAGACTATTTTCTTGTTCTATTATAACTTATGTTAGAACTTAATTGTGCTGTTGGTCATCTTTTGAACAATGTTTTATCTGTTTTGTTTTGATTCTCTGTCATAATTATAAACCAGCTGTGCCATATAAGCTATTATATTGCTATTTTAGTGACTAGTGATTAGTCATTTATTGTTGTTCCAGCACAGCATCATTTTGGTTGAATTAAACATTTTTCATTTTAGTAAGTTTATTCGCCTTTTGAGTTACGAAATGCGGGCCATATAAATCTTGTATTGGAAACAAAGGCTCACGCTGCTAATGTTTTAAACTCTTTGGCTCCCATAAAAGCCAAACAACATAAACCAAAGTCCAAGCCCTGGCTCAGTGATGATACCCGCGCACTTTGTCAGGTCTGCAGGAGGGCCGAAAGAAGGTGGAAAAAAGACAAGCTGCAAGTCTCATATGAAATACTAAGAAACAATTTGATACAATATCAGAAAGCGGTGAAAACAGCTAAGTCTAAGTTTAATCTTTTTCAGATCTTATTGAAAATAACTATCACAATCCAAGAGAACTTTTTTCAATGCTGCTGTTAACCTCTCTGTTGGTCTTTTCCCCACAGAGTCTCTGGCTATATGTGACAAATTTCTTTTTTTTTCTTTTTTTGTGGACAAGATAAGGGATATTAGGTTAAATATCTCTTCTTTCATGATTCTTCTGTCCATCCATTTTGCACTAGCATCCTGAGTCAATTAACCTGTAACTTTGCAAGATATTGTAGGCCAGCTTAAACCTTCTGGATCCCCCCATGATGTTCTTCCTAGTGTTGTAGTCAAGACCACCTAAATCGAGACCAAATCTTTTTATATCTCATACAAGTACGCTTTTGCAATCATATCTTGAATTGTGTGCATTTATGTGCATTTTTTTGTGCATTTATATTAATTTTGGGCATTTTATTGTGCATTTATAATTTTTGCCATTTATATTAATTTTGGGCTTTTGACTTTTTTTAAGACAATCCTGCATTGATTTCAAATCCGGCACCACAGTAACAAAAGAAATCACATTAGAAATACACAGATCAGGCATAACATTATGACCTAATATTGTGTCCCATTTTTGCTGCCAAAACAGCCCTGACTCGTCGAGGCATAGACTCCACTAGACCCCTGAAGGTGTTCTGTGGTATCTGGGACCAAGATGTTAGCAGCAGATCCTTTAAGTCCTGTAAGTTGCGAGGTGGGGCCTCCACGGATCGGACTTGTTTGTTCAGCACATCCCACAGATGCTCGATTGGATTAAGATCTGGGGAATTTGGAGGCCAAGTCAACACCTCAAACTCGTTGTTGTGCTCCTCAAACCATTGCTGAATCATTATCCTGCTGAAAGAGGCCACAGCCATCAGGGAATACCATTTCCATGAAAGGGTGTACAAACCTGATTCCAAAAAAGTTGGGACACTGTACAAATTGTGAATAAAAAAGGAATGCAATAATTTACAAATCTCATAAACTTATATTTTATTCACAATAGAATATAGATAACATATCAAATGTTGAAAGTGAGACATTTTGAAATGTCATGCCAAATATTGGCTCATTTTGGATTTCATGAGAGCTACACATTCCAAAAAAGTTGGGACAGGTAGCAATAAGAGGCCGGAAAAGTTAAATGTACATATAAGGAACAGCTGGAGGACCAATTTGCAACTTATTAGGTCAATTGGCAACATGATTGGGTATAAAAAGAGCCTCTCAGAGTGGCAGTGTCTCTCAGAAGTCAAGATGGACAGAGGATCAACAATTGCCCCAATGCTGCTGCGAAAAATAGTGGAGCAATATCAGAAAGGAGTTTCTCAGAGAAAAATTGCAAAGAGTTTGAAGTTATCATCATCTACAGTGCATAATATCATCCAAAGATTCAGAGAATCTGGAACAATCTCTGTGCGTAAGGGTCAAGGCCGGAAAACCATACTGGATGCCCGTGATCTTCGGGCCCTTAGACGGCACTGCATCACATACAGGAATGCTACTGTAATGGAAATCACAACATGGGCTCAGGAATACTTCCAGAAAACATTGTCGGTGAACACAATCCACCGTGCCATTCGCCGTTGCCGGCTAAAACTCTATAGGTCAAAAAAGAAGCCATATCTAAACATGATCCAGAAGCGCAGGCGTTTTCTCTGGGCCAAGGCTCATTTAAAATGGACTGTGGCAAAGTAGAAAACTGTTCTGTGGTCAGACGAATCAAAATTTGAAGTTCTTTTTGGAAAACTGGGACGCCACGTCATCCGGACTAAAGAGGACAAGGACAACCCAAGTTGTCATCAGCGCTCAGTTCAGAAGCCTGCATCTCTGATGGTATGGGGTTGCATGAGTGCGTGTGGCATGGGCAGCTTACACATCTGGAAAGGCACCATCAATGCTGAAAGGTATATCCAAGTTCTAGAACAACATATGCTCCCATCCAGACGTCGTCTCTTTCAGGGAAGACCTTGCATTTTCCAACATGACAATGCCAGACCACATACTGCATCAATTACAACATCATGGCTGCGTAGAAGGATCCGGGGACTGAAATGGCCAGCCTGCAGTCCAGATCTTTCACCCATAGAAAACATTTGGCGCATCATAAAGAGGAAGATGCGACAAAGAAGACCTAAGACAGTTGAGCAACTAGAAGCCTGTATTAGACAAGAATGGGACAACATTCCTATTCCTAAACTTGAGCAACTTGTCTCCTCATCCCCAGACGTTTGCAGACTGTTATAAAAAGAAGAGGGGATGCCACACAGTGGTAAACATGGCCTTGTCCCAACTTTTTTGAGATGTGTTGATGCCATAAAATTTAAAATCAACTTATTTTTCCCTTAAAATGATACATTTTCTCAGTTTAAACATTTGATATGTCATCTATGTTGTATTCTGAATAAAATATTGAAATTTGAAACTTCCACATCATTGCATTCTGTTTTTATTCACAATTTGTAGTGTCTCAACTTTTTTGGAATCGGGTTTGTACATGGTCTGCAACAATGCTTACACTGTAAAAAATTTCACCGTAAATTTACAGTAAAATACTGGCAGCTGTGGTTCCAGCCATTTACCGTAATTTTACGATTTCAACACCGTTTTTCCATTTTACAGCTGTGCTGTAATTTCACAGTAAAGTACTGGCAGCTGTGGTTCCAGCCATTTACTGTAATTCTACCATTTCAATACCGTTTTACATTGTACTTGCAGCAAAGGTTACAGCTATATTTCTACAATATAAAAAAAATACATTACATAATGCATAATAAACATCTCTAGTATAAGTAGTATATAATGTATACGGACATGTCAAACTATTTTTCACTAGATGGAGAGAAAATAAAGAAGAAATAGATTATGGTACATCATTTGCTATTTATTAAAACACTGGCAAAAAAAGACATTAACAAATTGGCTGAAACTGACCCAAACTGAATCTCTTAATAAATACAAACAGTAAGTTAAGAAAATGAAATAGCACTTGCTTTAACCAACACCAATTATTTAAAGAATTTGTTCAAAAATAAATTTCCCTTAATTTACCCTGATGCTATCCCAGATGTGCACAACTGCCTTTCTTCAGCAGAACACAAACACTTTTAGAAAGAAATTTGAGATCTGTAGAAGCATATAATGAAAATGAAACGCTGAAATAATTTGGAAAGTCCAAAACTAATTCATGCACAACCTGATCAATTAAGGCCTTATGTAGCAAAACAATAGGTGTATAAAAGCTGTGTATAAAGACAATAGCTGTGTAATGCAAGTATGTTGGCATGCTCATGTGAGAAGTAGAAAATGATGCTTTGACTGTAATAGAAGAATGAACGTCACATGAAAGTTCAGACATTTCAAACAGTATCAGAGCCTTGGTCCGAAGCACTAGTTTAAAGTTGAGAATGTTTTACTTATTGATTTGTTTCTTACATTAATCACAATGGTGGAACCCATTTTCTTGCATTGTACACATCCTACAGAGCTTGAATTTCCTCCAGATTAAAAATGTGCATTTGTGTTCTGATGAATAAAGTCATATGCACCTTGGATGGCATCATGGTAAGTAAATAATGAGAATCTTTATTTTTGAAACTATACTGAACTATATTTTTAAACAGTATGATAACATTTTTAAGAGGAAAAAACAAAATGTCAAAGAGAAAAGTGTAAATTGCAATGTCCAATGAGAAGAACTAGTGTGTGAATAAACCTTAAAGGTGCACTATGTAACATTTTTTTCAGTAAAATATCCAAAAACCACTAGGCCAGTGTTATATATTTTGTTCAGTTGAGTACTCACAATATCCCAAATGTTTCCAACTATTTGTAAATCATGAGAAAATTGCTATTTTAACCAAGGAACCGGGACGTGTGAGGGAGTCGCCTGTCAACTGCGTCATATCTGCGTTACCCTCGGTTTCCGGTTTTATTTTGCAGAAATGCTTTACTCTTACTGCAGTGTGCAACAAGTGTCACAGCAGCCGCCGAACGAACGCAGAGTAACGTCATAACATAATTTTCAACACACTCAAATGTATCTAATATGATAAACAGAGCTGCGGTACCTCATACTCATGACCGGAAAAGCGGAAATGGCGCCGGCGACTGTGGCATAATGTGGCCTTGCTCAGCTCCCACAACACTCGGTCCTGCTCTGCTTCATACTACAGTAACGTTAATAATCGCATCCATGAACATGATTTCTGCCCGAGTCCTATCCCGATTCTTTTCAACCGACTGTGAGGTGAAGACCACATGTCCCAAGATTCTGCGCGCAAACTTGGCGTCATCAAGCTACGCCTTTGTTTTGAATAGGCGACCTCTAGCGGACGGAAAAGTTACATAGTGCACCTTTAAGAAGAGACCAAAAAAAGAAAAAAAGACAACACGTTACAAACACTTTGTATAGATCTGCATGAGGTCTGATAAAACTGGTCAACACGCCCAGGTCTGAAAAGAAAACATTAAGAAAATGTTAGTGACTACATAGCACATGGCAAAAGACAGTTATCATCAATACTGCACACACTTTTAAATGAAACAGAAAATGAACTGTTTAGTAGATGAACGTAATTAGAAACTTATAAAGTAAATAAATGAGGGTGTATGTTTGTTACAGTAGAGAAAACAAGACAAATTAAAGCTGCAAGCAGCGATGAAAGGGCCCTCGCACCTGGGACCACCGCCACCCGGTGGCTTCAGCAAAACAGCAAATAGTGGGCGACATGCATTTAAGTAGGTAAATATAGGAGAAATATGGCAAAGTCAGTTCAATGTGCCATACTTCCTGCTGCCAGCAGGTGGCGCTTTGACTATAACCGAATATTGGCATGTAGATGTCTTCAGGCCTGGACTATTATCAAATGTGTGAAGTTTGGGGCAGATCGGACACTGTATGCCTGAGTTACAACAACTTCCTGTTTCGTGGCGTAAATCGCATACATTAGCACTTAGCCAAGTTTTGCTTGATTTAATGTGTTTCTAGCATGTTTGGGACATGATGGCATATTTAAATGTGTTTCTGGGAGTGAATTACAGTGTAAAGCATGACATTTCCTGTTGCCAGCAGGTGGCGCAATGACTAACTAATATTGGCATGTAGATGTCTTTAGGCCAGGACTCTTATCAAACATGTGAAGTTTGGGGCGTATCGGACATTGTATGCCTGACTTACAACAGCTTCCTGTGTCATGGCCAAACATCAGACTTTGACAGGGCGCCACGGACACGCCCTTCAGCGAAAACTCAAGATCTTCACAATTTAACATCACCAAGGCCTTAAGATTAGACTGACCAAACATGATGTTGTTCTGGTTAAATCTCAATGAGGATACTCATCACAGTGTAAAACATGGTCTTTCCTGTTGCCTGCAGGTGGCGCTATGCCTGTAACTGAATATTGGCATGTAGATGTCTTCAGGCCAGGACTCTAATAAAACATGTGAAGTTTGGGGCAGATCGGAAATTGTATGTCCGAGTTACAACAACTTCCTGTTTCATGGCGAAACATCGAAATTTGTCAGGCCGCCACGGACACGCCCTTCGGGGAAAACTCAAGATCTTCACAATTTAACATCACAAAGGCTTTTAGATTAGACTGTGCAAATATGATGTTGATCTGATTAAATCTCTAGGAGGAGTTTGTTAAAGTACAACGTCTGGAAATGGCAAAATATGCAACAATTTTGCAAAGAAAATTCAAAATATCTGACTTCCTGTTGGTTTTCAGATTTCGTACCAGAGACTTATTTGTAGGTATTGGGATGTTACATGTGTCTACCGAATTTCATACCTGTACGTGAAACGTAGCGGGAGGGGCACTTCGTTGAAATGTTGAAGGCGGCGCTATCGAGCCATTTTGCCATGCCTAATTCTGAAACCCATATCAGACGTAAATTTTCACCACTTTTGACACGTGTGCAAAGTTTCATGAGTTTTCGAGCATGTTTAGGACATCAAAAATGCGATTCATTTGGGAGAAGAAGAATAATAGGCTGAGCAATTCCAATAGGGTCCTCACACCATCGGTGCTCGGGCCCTAAATATCATCTTAAATGAAGCAGAGGCCAAGACATGACCAGACAGTTAACCGTGTGTAAAAGGAAATGATTGTGTGATTTCCAGTTAGCCAGAGAGGAGTGAATAATTATTAAGTGATTGAGTCTGTGTCTGTAAGCTATGGGTGTATTCTGTATGCTACTAGAAACATGCATGTGAATGTATGTGCCTCACAAATGCACAGATAGTACTGCATGTGTGTGCACAAAGTTTGCAAGAATACATGACTCTGATCTTACTAAATCGGAAATTAATGTAAATCAATTTAAGGGTTCATATAAAAGAAAACCACTTTCGCAATATTACCTGTTCCGGGCAGGTCCAAGTAGTTCCAGGCATCTTAAGGATTTGACCGCATTACAGTTCCATATCACTTCGCCAAATGATTTCCGTTATCTTAAAGGTCCTTAGAGCCTAGAAAAGCAAAAGAACCAAAAACCCACCAAGAAATTGATCAAGCAAATAAATATAACAAACATAAAAATGACAAATTATTTTCATGTTTTATTACCCATGGAACGCATACTCTCTTTCTCCCGCTCTTTATCCCATACAAACGCACACACTTACAGTTCTGACACGCATTCGCACATAGACGTGAAAATACATGGACACATTATCAATAAAATAGTTTCATAATTACACACAAGATAGTTTTAAGCCTGCCAAATGTCATAAAATACAACATCTGAACAATGTATTGAGTGTAGGAATAACTGACGACGGGCCGTTTAATTGCGTTTTGAGTCTGGCTGCATTACAACCTCGGGTGTGCATTATTTTTCCTAATAATTCAACGGCCCGTGGTCAATTATCCCTAAACCTAGCAAACCTAGCTTTAAAATCGGAGTTTGGAGAACACTGACTAACGTTAGTGAAATGCCTCACCCGCTGATAACTGTCTGTCTGTCTGCTACACACGATTCGCGCCAAGTAAGTTAGTACAGTCAAACATCTATCATGAAAAGGGCGATTTTACTAGTTGGGTGCAACATAATAAACTAACAACAAAGAAATAAACTTACCTTAGACAGTTTTCTTCTGTGGCAAAGTAAACGCAGGCGGTAAGAGTTTTAAAGAGATTCCGTTGGCGTTGACCGCTTTCTGCAGAAAACTAGGGCTCGTGTTGAAGATGCCCGCCCCCTGTGCTGATTTTTACAGCGCGAGGCCGTTTTTCTCAGGAACAAACAAGTTTACTGTTAAATGCTGTAAATTTACTGCAAGTGCTTAATTTACTGACCATTAGCTGTAAATTTACATAATTTATCTGTTTATTGAAAAGTTAATTTTACAGCCATTTTTTACAGTGTAGGTAGGTGGTACGTGTCAAAGTAACATCCACGTGGATGGCAGGACCCAAGGTTTCCCAGCAGAACATTGCCCAAAGCATGCTTCTTCCCATAGTGCATCCTGGTGCCATGTGTTCTCCAGGTAAGCTAAGCACAGGCACCCGGCCATCCACGTGATGTAAAAGAAAACATGATTCATCAGACCATGTTCCTTCCTTGGACCACTTTTGATAGATACTGACCGCTGCAGACTGGGAACACCCCACAAGAGCTGCAGTTTTGAAGATGCTCTGACCCAGTCGTCTAGCCATCACAGTTTGGCCCTTGTCAAACTCGCTCAAATCCTTACGCTTGCCCATTTTTCCTGCTTCTAACACATTAACTTTGAGGACAAAATGTTCACTTGCTGCCTAATATATCCCACCCACTAACAGGTTCTGTGATGAAGAGATAATCAGTGTTATTCATTTCACCTATGTCATAATGTTATGCCTGATTGTTGTAAGTTATTGATTGCATTTTAAGCAGTAAGTTTTACATCAAATCACATTAATGATGTTAACAAATAAATCAGATAATGCACCAGCAATTTAGTGATATCCTCACAGTTGTGGTCTTGACCGGTCTTGAGATAAAATCCCGAGTCCTCTTAGTCTGAGACCGAGACAAGAACATGTACAAATGCAGTCGAGACCAAGACAAGACCAAGACCTTCAAAAAATGGTCTTAAGACCGGTCTCGAGACCAAGACCGGTCTTGAGTACTACAACACTAGTTCTTCCCCCATAGTTGTTTAAGCAAATTTTTTAGGTGATTGGACCTACTGTTCAAAAGATTATGAACAGCTGCCTTGAAATGGCAACGGTACCGGATGACACGAAGCATGCCATTATCCATCCACTTCTTAAAAAGCCAAATTGAGATCCAACAGTTCTGTCAAATTATAGGCCAGTCTCAAATCTTTCTTTTATGGCTAAAATCTTACAGAAAACAGTGTTTCACCAACTACAGAGCTTTCTGAATAAAAACAAGATTTTTGAAATACTATTCCACAGAAACAGCACTGGTAAAAGTTTTAAATTATATTTTACTGACTCTCGACTCTGGCAAGTCTGCTGTGTTAGGGCTGTTAGATTTGAGTGCAGTGTTTGACGCGATTGACCACTCATTCCTCATCTCACATTTGGAGCACTGGGTGGGCATTCGGGGAAATACCCTTAAATGGTTTTAATCCTATTTGAATAGTAGAAGGTTCTCTGTTAGTATTGGTGAATTTACTTCGGATGCAGCTCCTCTTACGTGTGGTGTCCCTCAAGGCTCTATTCTTGCTCTGATTTTATTCTCCATGTATATGCTCCCCCTGGGATTTTTTAAGAAACACGGTATCTCCTTTCACTCTTACGTTGACGATACCCGTCATATCATGTTGATAGCCATCATTTCACCGTCTCAGTTAACTATAGACCCGATATAGTTCGGCTATAGCCTGCTATGAGTAACCCACTTCTAGCCAAAATAACCTTGAATTTGGTTACATGTTGTTTTTGTCAAAATAACTTGTGAGAGGTATGATATTCCATCATGTAAGCAAAGTCAACAGTGATTACAAGGTGTTTGGTTTCATTTCTTTGACATGTTCATGTTCTAGATGACTAGTCTATTCTTGGGCTATGGTTAGACGTCTATTAAATTTTCACTGGCAGCCCAAATTTTGCCTGGTTTTAGCCTAGATGTCAGGGCTGCGTTTGGACGGCTATTAGAGGTCTTTTAAATGCAAAATTGCTTGCTGGGAAATAACATGGTTTTGGATACTCTGTTGGCTTGTCTAGTGGATGTAAAGGCCTGGATGTCCCTAAATTTGCTTCACCTCAATGAAGGCAAAACTGAGACAATATTTTTTGAATCTTCAGAAGCTGTTTGCTCCCCTTGCTTAAATTTTGGCCATTTGTCTTCGTGTGTGAAAATACTCGTTAAAATTTGGGCATGTATTTTGATAGTGCTCTCAAATTTGACATACAGATTAGTATGGTAGTCAAAACCATTTTTTTTCATCTCCGAGTCCTAGCTAAAGTAAAATCATTCCTTTCTTTTAAAGACTTTGAACGGGTGATCCACGCTTTTATCTCAACAAGGCTTGACTATTGTAATTTCTTTTATTAACCAAGTATCTCTTAACCGTCTGCAAATGGTACAAAATGCAGCTGCTAGGCTCCTTACTGGTGTGCGTAATAGAGAGCACATCACTCCAGTTCTGAAATCTCTGCATTGGCTCCCAATTCGTTATAGAATTGATTTTAAAGTCTTGTTGCTGGTTTTTAAATCCTTGAATGGATTAGCTCCTATATATATTTCCAATTTATTACCTGTTCACAATCCTGGAAGGTCTTTTAGATCATCCAACCGGAAACTGTTAAATGTTCCTCGAGCCAGACTGAAATTGAGAGGAGATCGTGCCGAAACTTTGGAACAGCCTACCTGTTTTTATTAGAACTGCCTCTACACTACATTAGTTTAAAGCAAATCTCAAAACCTATCTTTTTTCTTTGGCTTTTAATTGTAGCTGATTTGTGCTGTGTCTGGTCTGGTCTGTTCTGTGTTGTAATTTATGCTGTACATGGTGTTAAATGTTGACGGTATTTGATATAATGTACAGTACCTTTGTCAACAGTTGTTGTTTTTAATGGTGCTATATAAATAAAGTTGAGTTGAGAAGACTGAAGGGGAAATGATTGTCAAATCAAAATAATTTGTCTTGTGCTATATACAGTGATGTGTTGTTGGCGTAGTTTATATACTCTTCATGTGTTTATTTATTGTGTTATGGGATATTTCTGTGTAGAAAGTTTTTAGAAGATGTTTAAATCTACAATATTTATAATGTTAAGGGGGTGACAGAAATTACTTGTCACTCATTACAATGAATTACCCAAAAATAGAGAGGCTGCTCACTGCAGAGCCAATGGGTGGAGCGTGACATCCAGCTTCCCCTCTCTGAATGTAATCTGGGCGTCAGGTGTGGAGCTAGAAGGCCCAACCAAACCCTAATCCTACCCACATCCCTTCACCCATTAGATCAACAGAGGTGGAGCTGGAGGTGGAGCTTATGTCTAGCTCCTCCTGCCTAGATGTCCATCGAGGAGGAGCGAATGTATTTTGGGCCTAAATGGGTGGAGCTAGAATATCCTACCCTAACCCTACCCACAACTCTATCCCTCCACCCCATTAGACATTTGACTCTGCAGTGAGCACCACTTGCAAAAATGCTATTTTTGTATGGTAGGCCCCATCTACTGGAACTTCTGTAGTATGACAAACTGGACTGAGTGGAAAACAGTGAATTCAGGTAAATTGGGTCACTTTTGAGATTAACAGCAAAAAGTTGCCCAGTTTACCTGAATTTTCCAAAGTGTTTTTTTTATTTTGTGCTCATTGTGGTTTTCTTATTCTGTGGTTTATAATCAGCAGGTTTATAATGCACCGAATACATTTGTGCATTACATTTGTGTTCTTCAGGCATGATTTATAAAATTTTACTAGGGAACAGCCTTCTAGTTAACTGACATTTAGCAGATGATTTTATTTAAAGCATGGATAGATACTGTAGAGTCTGGAGAAATGTGACATATTGCAGAAAAGAAATTATGCAATATTCTCATCATCCAGTTGAACTCAAATTACAAGGCATTATTTGTATTATCAATATATAGGGGAGACCGGGGGCAATTGTAACAAATTTTGGCCATGTTGTCATTACTCAAAAACCTTTTGAAATATTTGGATACAATTTTTATGTTGGTAACTTGTGTCTGTGTTATACTTGTTAACAGCCACCAAATGTTTTTACAAGCAATGTTAGAGTCACAATATTGATTGAAACATTAGAAGTCCCCAGACTGAGAGGCAAAAGACTTAACCACTGGACTATGCTACCACAATTCAATATTTAGAGAATAGATATTTAAACTGAACACAAAACACTTTTCATAAATTATTGGGAAAATATGATCTATTTTGATGTCCTTACTAAGCTGGACACTATTCTGATGGTGTCGGGGGCAATTGTAACGCAGTGTTACAATTGCGCCGACTGTACCACCCCATGACAAACTACCCTGCTAGCTAAAAACAACGATGCTAATGTTTGACAAAGATATCAAATGTTAAGACAACAGAATGGTCATCAAAACAAGACAGATTTAAATTCATAGACATTAATGGTTAAAACAGTATGAAGAAAATACTGTAGACTCAAAAATGAGTCTTTACATTTTTACCTCAAAAATGAGAGAAAAACTTTACAAAGTATGACTCAGCAGCAGCTTGTCTTTCGGCAGGCAGAGAGGGATCTCCACACAGAGCACGTGCAAAATGAGTTTCATGGTTCTGTCTCGTTTCCTGATTGGTGTAATTTGAGATGTTACAATTGCCCCCGGTCTCCCCTACGCAAATGTAGCTACTGTGCTGTGTGGGCTATAAAACAAAACAACACAAAGGCAGCAAATCTGGTATCTAAATACGAGAAAAATAAGTGTTTAATTGTTCAGGGTATCTCTTCTCAAAACAAAGTCAAGTGAAGAATATCACGGAAATACAATCCATCTGTTCAATCCATTCAACTCATTGCTATTCCCATTCATATATTTTCGAGTGTAGTGACCGTGGGAAGAATCACTATCAGCGTCGTCCAATTGCTGTCTTGCACAAGATAACCGCCAATATTTATCGACCAATCAGCTCTTTGCTTACTGAGTAGTAAAGAATCTTTCAATAAGAAAAACAGCCACTCCGGATCATTTGATTGGTTCTGCGTTTTGGTTGATCTTTGCACTAAATTGCTATATGTAACCAAAATGAATGAATAAAAGTATGTTTGTGTGCGTTTATTATAAATGTATAAATAATGCACACGCTTACAAAAAGCATTTATCTGTGAGTAGTATTTTTGACGCCCTCTTGCGGACGTTGCGTAACAGCGCAATTGGGAGTGGAAACGCTAGTTTCTAAATAAAGCCCCTACGACCGAGAAAGGCGTTCATTAACAGAGGTCCGATTTTTGTGTGTTTGGGCGCTCTATTTGTAGTGTGTTGTCTGTAATTTCTCACATAGTGTTATAATTGCAGCGTAATATATATTAAACAACAATGAGTGACGCCGAGAAGGAATTCGTGAAGCGGGTATGTATTGTTTTTACTGTTTTCTCTTTTTGCACGCGCCATGATTCTTCTAGAAATGGCCTCCATATTGTATGTTAGCCAGCCATACAGGCTTCATTCATTTTTTTTTTATTTAAAAAATCTGATTATGTACAAATGCAATGACTCGATGCAGTTACTTTTTAACATTTCTAAAAACTCTGTAAAATGATGTAGCTTCATGTAACATGGATTTGTACCGAAATCCAAGTATCCAGTTAGCCAACTTCAGTGCTAGCAGACAGACAACGTGCTTTCATGCTAGAAATACCTTTATCTGCTTCTCAGTGTTCGCTTTTCACTAGTAAGCAAAATGTTTGACTGTCCCTACTAAGTGTTGTTTTCTCATTGCATGTTTAATTTAACAGATTAACTTGTATGAGTAATATTTTCTGCTAATAACGTTACATGAGAGAAGGTCATCCTGAGCCTTGATGCTAATTGTTTTATGCAAAAAAATAAATGCAAGTTACTTTCAAAATCAGGTGCACTTTAATTTAAAAGTAGGTTTGAAATGTATATTGTAATTGTAAAAGATTGTATTGTAAAAGATATTGTGAGCAATTGTTTTTGCATGCATGAATAAGGCTCAGGATGCATCTGAAAGAATCTAAATGTTTTTCATGATGGAATTTAAAGCTCACTTTACATTTCTGTTGGTTCATCTACAATGTTTTTCCCACACTAATAAATCAATAGGATTCTTGGTTGTGATGTCCAGTGTTTACACATTCTTCACCCTTTTCTTTTTTGTTAAGGTTAAGGTTGGAAGAAGAGAAATCTGGATGAAGTCAAATGTCAAGTTGTTAATGCGAATAATTTGAAGCTGAATTTTCAGTGCATGCTAATATTGCGGAGCGAAAGAAGTTCCCATATAGCATTTATGGGCAGTGAGAGAAATGGGGGAAGAGGAATGAAGTCAGAAATGAAATTGAAACTGAAGAAAGAAGAAAAGATGTGTTATGAAGTTAAGATCAGAAGTTATCTGGGATAAGATCGCAGCGCTAAGTAACTCTTAGTATGTTTGTCCAATGCGTGCATGCATAAATCTTCTGTTGTCCATTTTGTATTGCAGTAGTTACTATTGTCCTGTAGCATGAGAGATTTACAGCTAGTTATTTTCATACATAAACTGATGCATTACATGTCAAACAACTGCAGATTCTTTTATTATTAGTAAGTGCATTAAAGTAAATTGCTTTTACACTAGTTATATGCCTGCGGTGAAAAGGCCATCATCGCTGCATATTATCCTAGTCTAGATTGGTCTCAAACTCATTTCTATATACACAATTATTAGTTAAACATTCTCAGTATGACCATGTTCTCTGGCTCTTAACGTGATTCGAATGTGGTTGGTTTAGGAGTCCCGTTCGGCCTCTAGGAGTGCAAGTCCTAGAGGATCTGCTAAGTCAGCCAGTCACTCGCCGGACCGCTCACCTGCTCAGTCAAAAGAGGGGTCCCACCACTCTCGCTCCAAGTCTCGTTCTCGCTCCAGGTCCAAGACTAGGTGAGTATTTCTTGTCTTTTGAGGTGTGCTGTTTTCTATTAGTAGCTAAAACAACCTGCGTGGGAGAGCAAATTTCATTCATATCTATGAGACAAGGAATGCAGTATTTACAGTAAAAAAAAAATTACATGAAATGGGAAAAATGCCATAATTAAAACAAAAAACAGGGTTGATGTATATAATTATTAGCCCTCTGGTATTGTACTGTCACTTGACAGAAAAAATGTTTTTTTTTTATATAAATAAACTTCATCAGAATGGTATGACACTTGGTGTCTTTTGTGGCACTTGCTATGTGAATGCAAAAAAAAAATTGCAAACATGATTTAAAAAAGGTTCCCCCCCCCCCTTTTTTTCTGTAAAAAGTCACTTGTACTCCTTGTAGTCAAAATTATTATTGTATTGTTAAAATTGTGTAAACAAATGGATTGTAACTATTGTATAAATATTACTTGGTACTAGGGATGTGCATGAGTACTCGGGCACTTGGCTGTGATGGTGACGATCGATCATGAAAACGATGATTGCTGTGAAAATATAATTTTTTCTGATTGGTTATTTATGGCATTTTGGGCAGTACCTGAGGTCTGATTGGTTAGCGTTAGACAGCATGCCACCCAGACCGGCGAAATAGTGAATTTGATGGATTTGAAAGCTCGCAGTGATGCCTGGAATCACTTGATAAAGTAGATAAAAATACAGTTACGTGTAAGATATGGCAGATTGGCTCTGCACATACATAACAACATAATGATTACACTATAGAATGTTGTGAATTCTTTGTGCTTTAGTTGCTTGTGTTTGTGTGTGGTTACTGGAAGAGCACTAACTCTTTCTGGCTAGTACGTAACATGTTTAAGTTCAGTTGCATTTGTGTCCTTTTGTGCAGATACAAGTTGATGTTTATGTATCGAGGATATCTGATTAATCTCATAGGATGCGTCATATAGAATGGGTGTTCATTCGCTCTTCAGCTTCACCTCATGCAGCTATTCCTTTCAGATGTTTCTTTTTCGAAAACATTGATGGATTATTGATAATCTAGCAGTGTTATATTTTATTTTCCTCTTTTGATAGACATATTTTCATGTCTACATTAATTTTTGTACTAGTGTTTTAAGTAAAATATTTTCCTTATCGCCATGATGGACACATCCCGCCCTCGAGTACTCATTTTTTTGAGACTTATCAGTGCTTGAAATGAAAAACTGACAAATGCCCATCCCTACTTGGGGATACAATTCCATCAAAATACAAAATATTAAATAAAAAATATTATTGAACAAAAATATATTAGGTTGATTTTTATTTTTAAAAAAAGTTACATTTGAGCGGGTGTTCGACCACCTTTGACCAGAAGGAGTATGAGTGTGACTCATGAATGAGGAGCACCAGAGGGTTAAAAATAATTCATAAAAACATTTATTTATTTTACATTAATGTTAATGGATACATTTGCCAAAGTTTTTTTGTGATGAGAATGCAGTAGTGTTGCTTTTGATTGTTTGCTTTTGTTCCAAAATTGTATATCATTTAAAACTGTTGAAATGGCCACGTGGCTGGAATTCGCAGTACATTGAGACGACCGAGTGGAAGTCACACCTACTGCTTTTCAGCTAAAAGTAGAAACAATGTTTGGGCCAGATTTAAAAAAAAAAAAAAAAATTCCCCCACCCGGGACTACAATTTTAAGCACTCTGCAGTTGATCATTTGACATGTGTTGTTAGCAACTTGATATATAATGAAATTTGAAGCTGGAGGTTCTGGTCTGTCTGAGGAGTTTAAGACCGGACTTATCAGTTGGTAACTTGATAGACTGCATGTCTGTTGCTCTTTTTCACTCAACTCTATCCTTACGCAGGTCTCGTTCTCATCGGAGCTCTCGCAGACATTACAGTCGTTCCCGTTCACGCTCTCATTCTCGTCGGAGACGTTCCCGCAGCCGTTCGTACAGCAGCGAATACCATCGCCGCCGCAGTCATAGTCACTCTCCTATGTCCAACCGTAGACGGCATGTTGGTGACAGGGTGAGACAAAAAGTCAGTTCCATGCATGCTGTTTTTTTTTTTTTTTTTTTTGGCATGGTGTTTTTGTACTGCTGTCTTGTAATCTGTAATGTTTTCTTTACCTTTAGGCAAACCCAGACCCAAACTGCTGCCTGGGAGTGTTTGGGCTGAGCCTGTACACCACAGAGAGAGACCTGAGGGAGGTCTTCTCCAAGTATGGCCCTCTGAGCGACGTCTCCATCGTGTATGACCAGCAGTCTCGGCGCTCCCGGGGTTTTGCTTTCGTCTACTTTGAGAACAGAGAAGATTCAAAAGAGGTGAATTCTCCAGTTGAATGGATTGTATGGATTTACTTAAAGTGAAAGGCTGTTTTGTTTATACAAGAGATTCTGTCTACTGAAATTGCAAATGGGCCATTTTACGTAAGGTTTCCAAATTGTTTGATTCTGAGAGTTAAGTTATTTGTAATTTTCTGTGTATTGATTTATTGTATGCTGCATATTTGACAATACTGTGGTTTGTCAGCGGCAAAGTTGCGTAATGCATTTTATTTTTATTTTATTTTACTGAAGTACAGTACTGTTCCCCCCAGCTATTTTATGGCCAGCAATAAAGACACCTGGGATTAACGGCCTTAAGCAAAAGGAATATTTTATACTCAGTATGGGTTATTCTAGACTGTTTTGGTTCTAGGCTAAGGAGCGTGCAAATGGTATGGAGCTAGACGGACGCAGAATTAGAGTCGACTACTCGATTACAAAGAGGCCTCACACACCTACTCCTGGAATATATATGGGCAGACCAACATAGTGAGTGATTTCAGTTCTGTTATTCTGATTCATTACTGTCTTTATAATTTGCAGAATGATTCATCTGAATGTTTCAGATCAGGGGTGCAAAACTCAGCTCCTGGATATGCAGCTTAACTCTGCAGGGCTGTGGTCCTCTGGGAACTTAGTTTTGCACCCCTTTTCTAGTTGATAAACACTGATCATTGTAAATATCAATTGATCGCTCTCATGATAAAAAGATTTGATCAATGTTGAGTATTTCAATGATCGATGTTGAGCCCAAATAATTTTTTTCCTCATGTGCAGTGGCGGAGGCCCGAGTGTAAGTCGTCGCCGTGATTACTATGATCGAGGCTACGAGCGTGGATATGATCGTTATGATGACCGTGACTACTACAACAACAACAACAACAACAGGTCATACAGGTGATCCCCTACTTTTCAGCAATCTATGTGATGTGTTTGTAACAACCATTCTTCATGGTTAAACGCTGAGATTTCTTCTCTGCTGGCCCAGTAGCTCAGATTTGTGCTTATCCAGCTGATATTGTCACTTGTTCCACTACAGTACTTTTTTTTTTAATTTTTTTTTTTTATTATAAATGGTTCAGTATGCTACGGTTTGAATGTCATCTCTTTGTTGTGAGCTGTAAATGCTGGCATTTTCATTAAATCCCAGCTCTCTGTTCACAGGAGAAGATCCCCTTCTCCCTACTACAGCCGAGGAGGACCATACAGGTCACGATCACGCTCTCGCTCCTACTCCCCTCGTAAGTACTCCACAAAGCCAACCACAGTAAACTTGAATGAAAGTCCTTTGTATTGTCTACCTGGCTTTATGGTTTGAGAGTGTTTAACCTCAAAGCAGTATAAAGCCAGGGACACACCAAGCTGACGGTTGGCCGTCGGGCCGTTTTTTTGAGCGGCAGGTGACGTAGTTTTTTCGGTGTGTGTTCCGCACCGTTGGCTCTAGTCGGACGCCGTCTGTTTTTTTTTTTTTTTGGGCCGATTCAGCATGTAGACTCGGCTTCGGGCCGTCAGTGAGAGAGAGAACTTTGATTGGCTATTCAGCTTAGCGAATGAGTCAGTGCACGAGAATAAGAGCAAAATTGATAAAAGCTCGCAAGTCAAAACTGAACACACAGAAGCTGTTATAATTTTACGTCATCTTACCTGAGCAACACTGCGTGAATATTTTCATAAAGTACGTGATCAGCGTGATTGTTCAAAATGGCAAGCAAGCGCTGCTTTATGGTTTGTATACCTGCAGTCTTAGTTTCGCTTTCTCTTTTTTGAATAAAGAATATAGACGAATATATCTGCTTAAATAGACAGTTATCTCCTTTACACGCAGGTGCAGAACGAGCATGCTAGTTGACAGTCGCCTGTAGTTCTTTTGGTGTGTTCAGGTGCTGTTTGTTTGTTTTTTGTTTTTTTTGTTAGTTTTTTTGCCTGACGCGAGGCGACAACACAGTCGGCTTTCATCAGCGCTAGTTCTTTGTTTTTAGTCGGTTTGGTGTGTCCCTACCTTAAGTGTTTTAGTGATTTGTGACGCATGTGAAAAGCAAACAAAAACCTTTACATTTGTTTTTACAGGCCATTACTGAAGTGAAGTTCGACTCCTCTCACCCTTCCTGAAGACGATGATGACATTGACATTGTTGATGACGTAGATGTTTATTTCTGGTGGCATGAGTTTGGATGTACTTTAAACTCAATCCCTTTGATTTCTTGTCTAAAGGTTTCATGTCTTTGACCGGTCTGGATGTTTCAGTAGTTGGATGAATATTTTTGTGATGTGTTTTGTTTTTTTGTTTCATTTCCGACCTGATGCAGAATTTGCGTTTTATTTTATAATATGATAGTGTCCGGCTAACACCTCCTTGTTTTTATGCATTTTAAGCTTAGCAGTGGTCTTGCAATAAATGGCTTTATACCTCCCACCTGGTGTGAGCTTATGCTTTAATCACTCACAACATGAAATATGTATGATTCAAAGAATTGAATCTAAGTTCTTGAAAAGCTACAAGCTGTTGTATTAGAGTTCAGAATCAGAAAAGGGAGGTGACTTCATTGCAGAGTTATGGACAACATATTTATGTAATGCATACAAATATTCTCTTGAGGCATTTGCCTCAAACTGCAGAGAAATAAAGAGGTTTATTGAATAGGAATGCTAGAACACCAGTGCCTGGAAGAGCTCTGTTCCAATTGAAGTCTCGTTACCTCAGAGAATATATTGTTAATAATAGTATCAACTGAAATACTTTTCCAGCATGTGTAAAAATTGTAGTTTGAAGTACTCAGGGATTTGGCATTAATTTGGACGCGGTGTGGGTGTCTGCATTAGCTGACCAATCTAGGATTCCCTTCCTTTACTGTACCTGGTTGTTGGAGGGATTTAAATTGTCTTTCAGAAGATCTGGAATCAGTGTCACTAACATATTTAAGGTGTTTTAAGCACATCAAACTGTAACTGGCCTCAATTTGGTGATAGAGTATTAGCAAAGATATAGCTGCTTTAACATTTTTTTTTTTTTTTACATGGTACTGCTGCATTTGCACACGTACAATATTGCAGGGTCTGATTTGGAGATCTGATAAGTACTGTATGAGACACTGATCACTGGTGTATAGACATACAGAAATCAGCAAAAATATACAGGGCAAACGTCACTGCTAGATTGACTTTCAACACTTGCAATGAATGAAATCTAGGTATTGGATATTAAGTGGTTGTCCTTGGGTGGGTGTGTATGTGTGTAGCCTACAGATGAATAGATTTTGCCCAAATAGTAGAATCATCTTCGATAGGTGTTTACCATAGTCTACATAAGTGGAATCAATGCATTATATTCACGTGCATGCTCCTCCTAAATCATAATTCCATAAGGTTTTTTCACATTCCTGTTTCTTTTCCATTGACGTGGGCGTTCCCAGAGAAAGTCCCATTTTCCAGCTGCTATTCACTTTGGAGTCTGTGCTTACGGTTTTATAGCCCTAATTATTAATCGTAGATGAAGTTTAGAATCAAACTCGAAACGTGTAAAGGAATATAAAACAAACAACGAGTTATTCTCTCGAGGGACCGAGGAAAACGCCCTTCAATCCACAACACCCTAAAGATGTCAATCAAGCTGTCAATCACGACTGTGCATGAAAGCAGCCTCTGAGAGTGATTCAAACACACACACACATCCGTTTATTAACAGGCTTAAGGGCTGCATGACTTGTCACTACTATATATATATATATATATATATGTATGTATATATTGACATGAAGAGACATTCTCTTTCTGTAAGTGGATTTAAATGAACTAAACCCTCCTGTGTTGCTCATTGAGTCTTATCATTATGCCTTATCCAATGATTTATGCTGGCAAATTGAACACTAGACACCAATCTAAGTCCATAAACACCTCAAAAGTAATTTTGTGATATTTAAGAGCGGTTTTATTTAGAGGCGGCGCTTGTTGGCAACAGAGTAACGTCGCAACGACACTTTTTTTCAATCCCAGTAAAAGAGTTTGAGCAGGAACATAGTTGTGTATATGTAGCAGGGGGGTCCGGCTGCATCTGGGGGGTGACTGCTGATTTTCAGCACATTTATTTTATTTTTTTTCTATTTTATTTTCTCCTTGTTTTCCTTACTTCGAGCAATCCATTGCACGCGCGCGCACGCCGATATATTTGAACGTATAGATTTTCGTATAGACCATGAACAAACTCTATGTGGGGAATCTGAGTCCTTCGGTGACCGTGGAGGACCTGAAGCAGCTCTTCGGCGAGAGGAAGCTTCCCGTGACCGACCAGGTCCTGCTCAAATCCGGCTATGCTTTCGTGGATTTCCCCGACCAGAACTGGGCGATTAAAGCCATCGAGACTCTGTCCGGTAAGTGCGTTTTTCACATCGCAGAAAGTCACGGTTATGTATATCTGAAAATGACACCGTAAAATACTTTCTTGGAAGAGAAAAGAAAAAGTAACGCTCGCGCATCAGCCGCGCGCTGCTCCAGTTCTTCGCGCGAGCGGACCAGTGCGCGAATGAACGCCCGCGAGCTCAATCACACTCGCGGTCGCTTCCAGTACGAATTCGCGATACAAGTTGGATTTATGATAGAATTCTTCAAATGCACGCTCGTTTCGCCAAGCCGGGGTGCTGAACGCGGGCTATTTCTCAGCCATCGGCCCATAGGAATGTATCGGATGGGTCTGATGCTCGGGTGGTAGGCATAATTATTTTTCAGTTATTTTTTGTCTTGATTTTATTGAAAAGAAGCGAGCGAACTGAGCAAGGAGAAGGCGTCACATGCTTGTTCCTATGGTGTCCAGGTATGTTTTTACGAGGTGTCTTGAAGGTGGGTGATGGGGGTCTGGAGGAAAGTGCTAATAAACAGGTAGCTGGGGGGACAGAGGTGAGATGCCAATTTTTGTGCTGCGCCAGGCCACTAACAGATGCACAACACCTCTATATTCTCCTTGCACGCTCGCGAGTCTTCGTGAATGCAACAGAAAAGTACATATCCAAACCTACTTGAAGAAACAGAACAAATTTAGGCAGAAGACTCTTATCCTTTGACCTCCCATTCTTCAAACTCTCCTCATTGCTCGTATGTGGTTAGTGGGAGTGGAAAGCATGGCTGCCCATTCTTCATATCGTATCGGCTAATCAAGCATTTCGCATAATATCATAAGGCATAATAGGAAATGTGGTTAAGACATTACACCTTACATGTAGACCTGATAAAACTCACCACGTCGCCGACGTGCATTTATAAGCACGAACTTGCACGTGCGATTGTATCTCACGTATTTACGTTTCACGCACGGTTGTTTGTTTTACAAATATAATAAAAACGCTGAAATATATCAGCTTTACGTGTCGATAATGCACTGGAGGACTGTAATTGTGATAATTTGTTCTGTTTCCTGCTCGCAGGGAAAGTTGAATTACATGGGAAAGTGATCGAGGTCGACTACTCTGTTCCTAAGAAACTAAGGTAATAATTTGACTTTATTTATATTCTTTTGCAATGCAAAGAAGCATGAAGTCTGTGTATTTGGAAGTTGGTGGTGCATTGTTTTGTCTTTGTGAAGCTGTGATGTGTAGGGCGAAATTGAAATTAAATTTTTTACATGCTTTTTGTACATTTTCTCCTCAAGCTTAACCTTTATTTACTACTCTTTTTTTTCTTGCCTGTTCATATTATTATCTTAATTAACACATTTCCTGTCATGGTTAATGAGCTCGTGATTTTTTTCATATTTTTTTTTTTTAAGCACTGTGACTAGCACTCTGGACTCAAAATACACTGTCTCAAATTATAAAACTGTAAAGCGCTCTCTAAATATATGTCTCATGCAGGCGTAAAAAAAGAATATTGATATTGGGTGTTTCCTTGCATTATCTTGCACAGATTGTGCTATAATTTTTCCCTCACAAAAAGCTTAAACACGCCGTGTTTTATGTGCAATAGATCCAGGTTGTGAATGCAAACATGAAGTTTTAACCAACACATAACTGAAATCAAAAATTACGCCCTTTTTTCCCCTTATGCTTGAATTGTACAAGAGCAAGATCATTGTGCATGACCTCATGGCGCGTGTTTAGGCCCTTCCGTGGCCCACGTGATTTCCCCTATAGGCCCTGCGTGTGTGTTCCACGGGAGGGCGGCATAGAAATGGCTAGAGAACAGCCACAACCTTGAGATTTAAGGGCTTGTGTAAAATTACATGTACAGACTTATAGTTTACATCAAATGCACGCTTGTTACGGCGTCTTCTCGTCAGACAAGTCGTCACACACAACGCTTAAATCGAAAAATAATTATTGCTGTAAAGGTGTGTGTGCGTTATTTCGTAAACCACAATCATACTGGTCTCTGGCGCCTCACAGGGTCGCATGAACTCGGGAGTGTGTTGCATAAAGTGCGCAGTCAAGATGGCCAGCCTTTGATTTGGAAGAGTCGACCATGCTGCTGCTAGACTCAACCTAACATGACTGAAAGCAGCATGCACGAGCAGAACGTGTGTGTGTGTGTGTGTGTGTGTGTGTGTGTGTGTAGCTCGTTCTAGAACGTTTCAAGCAGTTCTAGAGTGCTTCTAGAATCAGAGGCGTAATCTGAAGCGAACTGGAGCGGCTCAAGTTACACGAGCGATATCTGGACGCATTTATGTCGGGATATGATCCTCACACACAAGGCGCGTATGCGTTTTATGTTTTAGGTATGGTATGGCACAGTGATTATAGGTATTTCAGTTATTTACGTCAGTGCTCATTTTACACTGCATTTTAGTTCGTACGTACTGAGTAATGCTAATACATTAACGCGCGTTACGTAGTTATTCAGTGGAGCAGCACAGACGTTTGTTGTTGCTGTTATGATTAATTGTATTAACCTGGACACAATGTAATGATAGCTGATATCGATATTTCACGGAACCCTTAGTGTATTATGTGTGCTTATTAACAGTTATTTGTTTAATTTATATATCCATACTCTGGTTAAATATACAGATAGCCTGCTTGTTAAAAGTGAATGTATTACGACTGAATTGTTTTCATGTTACTTGTATTTTTCACAGGATTAGGCTTGAAGAAAGTGACATTTAGCAATATGAGTCAATATTTTTTTACATAAATATTATTATTATTATTATTATTATTATTATTATTATTATTATTATTTTTCATATCCTGACTTGCTTGTTTACAGAATTGTTGGCTTAATTATACTAGTTTTATTGTTTGGCAATGGTTTTACATTGGGATGCTTTTCTTTCTGGAAGACTTTACAAAAAAAGATATACACTTATTTGTCTGTATATTTTATACTGACACTTATACTGTCAACTCTTAGAATAGACTAAATTTATAATACTAAATTAAAGAGTCTATATCTCAAAAAAATATTTTAATTGGATTTGTTTATTATGGTATATTGCATTTGCTGGACATACTTTACAATTTACAGAAATAATTAGAAGTAAACATGCTTTTTACCGATTTGAATTATTTGTGAATTATGCAATTTAATATAGGGTGTACAGCAATGTTAAACTATTATCACATGTAGCATATGGCAAAATAGATATAGTCAAAATAGAACATGCCTACTACTCAAACAATAAATGAGTATTGTTTTTGCCATATTGCTATATTGACCTGCAAGTTATTAACTATTGTTTAATTATATACCAGTGAGCCATTGTTTTCAGTGGCCTATTGCTTTTTATGTTTTCACAAATCAAGCTGTAAAACAAGTCAGACAAGGATTTTAACTTGTACCGTTTACCTGAACATTGAGTCTACTGTCTTAATAGTAATTCTACGCGTTACATATATATTTTTTACATACAAAAACATATAAAAAAAATTTAATCTAATAAAATAGCACATAGGTAAATTTGTGAGAATTATCAGTTTATTTTCAAAGTTTGTACACCATAGCCATAACTTGAATAATCAGAATGAGAATAAAGAGTCATTTGTAAGAGAATTATTTAAAATTATATTTTTGTGAATTGGTTTTAGGATATCTATTTAGAGCAGAAATGTCCCAGTATTTTTTTTCTGTGTATTTTGTGAAAGATCTATTGCAGTGGTTTTATTGGTTTACAAAATCTTTTGAATAGCAGCTGTGCTTTCCATTGATGTATGTTACTTTTGGATTGTTAAATTTGTGGCTTACAATAAGCAGTGCTTTGCTGAGCAGCCTGTGCTCCTTTCAAGATTCTCCCTGTTTTCCTGTGATGTTTTATTATGGAGTCCTGTGTGTTTGCAAGTATGGGAGTGGGAGCATGAGACGATATAGGGCAGGGCAGAGCTGCATAGATAACAGATAACATTTGATGCTGTAAAAATTTCAAAATTGCCTCCTGGGGTCCGTTCTTCGTACCTCACTTAATACATCTGAGATGATTTCACAGATCCCAGATCTTCTAATCGTGATAACTGATCTTTGGCTACTTTGGTTCTTCAAACAAATTTGCGGATTGGATTAAAATATCTGGATTAAGTTGTCTAAGATTACTGCGTGTTCTCGTGTTCCCTGTAGAGGGCAGATGTATCGATACTCGAAACTACGCTCAGCAATGCAACGATTGGCTGGCGGCAAGACAGCAACGTAATGACATCATATAATTAAAAAAGCCACCTGGCAAAAAAACTTGACAAATTAAAAAAAAAAAACAAAACACGAATTTCTGGACCTTTATAAGGAAACAGCCAAACGACCAAACCAACATAAAAGTTATAATAGATAAAGGAAATGTGCACTGTTTTTTTTAAACATGATTCCCAATTATTTATATTCACGATTTTATAGTATTTGTATACCCTTTACATTTTTATTTCAATGTTGTAGTTAGCAATTCATTTAATTTTTAATTCAATTTTAAGCAGGTTGACAGCATTAATTAAAATTTCTTAAGGGTCAAGATCAAGTTATCTGCATCTCCTGCGCTGCATCAAGCCACTCCCATAATATCCGTCATCACTCAAATTAATGCACGGCTCAGAATAACTGTACAGCATGTGTGTAAGACTCCAATAAAATTATAAAGTAATTATTCTATCGAAAATAAATCTCTCAATCAAGTGGCTGTGTCTATAGTATTATACACAACATTATAATATTATTTTCAAATACATTTTTATATTATTATTATTATTATTGTTATTATTTAAAATTATTATTGCCCCTGGTTCAGTAAGAAACTCTTGTAATAAAGTAGCAGTGGTTGGGACAAATTTTAAATATCAACGCCGCTTAAAAAGATGCAATCTAATCCTGTTTACATGAAATAAGCCTGCTCTCCAGCAGCTTTAAGCTTCCGTACCTGTTGCTATGACAGCAAGTCCAGGATGAGCGTCGAAGAACAAAACAATCCAAGATAATGCCAAATCGTCAACAATCAAATCCAGCTAACTGAGTTAGCGACGTACGAAGAATGGACCCCAGGGCTGCAAAAATATTGTTTTTGTATGTCATTTGAATCAGTTTAATGACATTTTACAGTGCATTGATAATGTTTTAAAATGATCTGAAATGTCAAAATAACCAAAATATTTAAATTAACATTAATGTGCTCAGAGTTTAAAAATATGAATTTAATTGTTTGTTTTATGGCTGTGCAATTAGTTGAGGTGTGTGTGCTATACAACAGTAATTAACCAGAAATCTTTAATTCATGCCCTTGTTATCGAATAGTCTGTTTTTGTGAATTTATTAAACAATCTGGTTTCTCAACCACCAGGGAAGGTTTAGACGGTTTTCCCTATTTAATTATATAGGTTGTTTGGAATAATTCATTTTGTTATTAAGCTGTTAAAATGGTTGTTGTTTAGCCAAATCCAAACAATAAAATAGGATTAAGAAACATTCAAATTTAAATTCTAGTGTATTGAACAGACACAAATTGATTACAGAAAATCAGGTTAAATTCAAATAATAATGCATTTTATTTTGTGATTTAATTGTTTTTAAATTGAGTGGAATTGTTACTGTATTATAGTGATGCTCTGTGAGTTTTCCATGATTATAATTCCTACAATCAAATCATTTGTTCTGTAGAAGTATTTTTACTCTGTTGAACATGATTTTACTGGCTTGAAAGGTTTAAAACTTGTTACCCCTCAGTTTAAATATTTAGTTATCTCACATTTACCTCAGGGTGTCTGTAAAAGCATAGAATGTAGAATTGATGGCTATATCTGGATGGCTAAAAATGATCCACTCAGTTCAAATGATTTTTCTCTATTGGCTCATGAGTTGAATAGATTGAGATTATGAAGGCTAAGAACAGAACTGGAAAGTGGAAGCTGGAAAAGTGGGTTATGAAGTTGAACTCTCAATAGAGAACTAGTCACAAAGCCCAGGGGCATTAGGATCTCAGAGATGAGGTTGATTCAGTAATACCTTTCCCCCCCATCACAGCTTAATTTATTGTCACTGTATATGGCAAACAAATGACCTGTAATACATCCTGGAGTATTTGTGCAAAACCATAAAAGATCATTAAAACAACTCCAGATTGTTGTCATAGTTGGATGCATGCTTGAGTGTTTCTTTTATAAGAATAGTAAGCAATGAATGTGATACTAAAAATTATATTCATTTCAGTATGACTTTAGGTACTTTTAGGTTTAAGGCATCAGTCCTGACATAATTTGTTTTCATAAACGCATCAGTAATGTTTAAACTCTTAGTGAATTAAATTCATTGCCTCTTCTTCTTTCACACGTTCAAAATGTGTCTGTAAGAACGTGCTCAAATAGAATATCAAGTGATTTGTTCTCTTTGAACTCAGTATTTGTCCAACTTGAGTCTCAATTTGCAGAGGTTTACAACAGGCACTTCAAAATCCCCATATTGGTTTGTCAGTACAATATCTTGCCTTACGAAAGCAATTGGAAATTATTCATTTTGTTACTCTAAATCTTATAAACCGTAAAAAGATATTACAGAAACTTTATGCGCAGGTTGTGATGTGCTGCTCCTTTCATAGAGATCAGCAAATGTATTTTGCCATTCATTGTTTGTTATTGAAATGTTACTGTACTTCGTTTTCTTCTGAGCCCTCTGTAACCTCGCCTCCCTTGAGATTAAAATACTGTAACGCATAATTCCTCGTTTGTTAATCCAATTATCGCTATAAAGGGGGCAGAGGAAAGAAAGGGATTTTATCATAAAGAATGTGAGAATGATTGTCGTAGAAGCTTTTATGCTGTAATCTCCTCTGAAGCAGCTTTGGTTGCTCTCTTCACTCTTATCAAGTGTTTGTTTGTAGACTAGTGGGCTAATGATAATGTTTCTTATTTGTTGAGTAGTATTAAAGAGAGGGTCTGTTTTGACTTTGTGTTGCTGAACCTGTAAACAGGTGTAATGTTGTATTTTGTTCAGTGGAGTGGATTCTGCCCTTCCAGTGGCAAAGGGCTGAAAGTTAGTGGTTTGTAGCTCATATGCTAGCTGGCTAATTTGTTGTCATTTGTATGTTTATCTGTCCTTAACAGACCATTGTGTTTAATTGTCCATATGGTGATGTGTGGGGCTATAATCTCAAACTGTACTCTGACTGTGTTTCTGTACACTTAATCTTCAGATTAATCTTGGTCTGTCTGTATGTTTCTCTGCGATGAGGAAAAAGGCTTCAGTCTGATAGGGTTAGCGTGAAAAGGCTCAATGTGAATGGACACAGTTTAAAAAAAATACAATCATTTCCTGCTGTAAGTTTGTTTGAATTAAGGTTTAAAGTCTGTTTTCTAAATGTACATGTATTGATCTTATTGTGAACAATTCATCCATGCGTATATTTCATTTTCTTTTCAATATTTGACCTCGTAATGTTTAATCAAAATATCATAACTCTATCTTCCGGTGAAATTACAAACTTCTCTCTGTTGATGTATGCCGGACTTCTCCAATCATTTAGTCCTTTTTCTTACAATCGACTGTAAAGCTTTCAGATCTGCCTCCCTCCAATCAACAACCGATGGATAAAATCAAGTGCCCAACATTTTCTTTTTCGATAATCCGATTCACATCACAATGAAAAAAGATCTGTCACTACTACATCTGCTTCTTTATCCTGTATTCACACTCAAAAAACAAACAACATTCTAACAAAAATTGTGGTTAGATGTTTTCCTATTCTTTTCTGATAAACATTAATTATGTAACAATTACCAGTACAAATGATCGTAAGGTTGTCAGTTGTTGTCAAACATACATAAATGTATACTGTTTCTGTTAAATCATTTACAAAAATCATGGATAAAGTGCTTTAGAACTAGTACTCAATTCAGATTAAAATGTGCATATATCTTGTTTTATATCCACAAACATTTCTCCATTAGATGCACATCCACAGTAGCCTTGGCTTGAGGGAAGCCTACCTTTGCAGAAGAGGACTGTGGGATATCTCAGCTGAGCAGGGGGCTGCTGAGCGGCCGCAGCGTGAGCGTTCATACATGGCGCAGTGGCACTGCTTTGGGGTTTGTCATGCTCTTGGGTGGCATGGCAGGCAGGGGAAACAGGCAGCTGAGAAGCCAGCAGGTGCCACGTCTTGCGCTTCGGCCCTGACTGGCTCACTCTGACTGAATGCTGTGTGTGTGTGTGTGTGTGTGTGTTGGAGCAGTTGTTCGCCCCCAGCGCTGGTGAGATGGTATCAGGCTTGGTCAGTACCACCTGTCCAATACAACCTCTTCTTCTCAACCATTCATGGTTGTGTTACTACGAAGTTTCATTTGTTGTCCTCTGAAGATGCCAGTCTGTTGAACTCGATGACATTTATCTTGTCCTTCTGTGCAACTGTCACAAGAAATACGTGTAATATAGAAGGAGCTGTAAATATTTCACTGCAGCTGCCTCAAGGGCACGCTGCTTTGCCTTACAACATTCAGAAGAGAGAGCGCCATACCGTTAAAGGGAGCTTTTCCTTACCCAGCGGTGTTTGCAAATATTATCAGTGCTCCAACTGTTCTGGCAGAACCAAGTCTATACCCAACAGTGAGAATAATTCTATGGTTACTATGGCAACTGAATAGGAGTATTTCTTCTTTTTTTTTCTTTTTCTTGAGAGGTCAAAGATGGATGAAAAGGATCCTGTATTATACATTGCATTTTGTAAAAGTGCATGTGTTTTCTTTTGGCCCAAAGGAAAATGTTATTGCTCCGAGTTTGTTCAGTTATGTTTTGTTTAAATATCAGCTTTGTCTCAGAAGTTTCTGCTAAAACTCCTTGGGAGGAATCAAAGCAGACAAATAAGAGTATAGAATTGCAATGCATAGTCATGGGTTTGAGTCCCAGGGAATGCATGAACCGATAAAATGTGTGCCTTGAATGCAATGTGAGTTGCTTTGTATAAAAACACCCAATGCATATATGTACAATGCAAATAAAAGGTTAAATGGGACTCATTTTTGACACATCTGTTAATTTATGTCTTTTGGAATGAGCATGTTTTTTAAATTTCGGAATTAAATTCATTTATATACATTTCTTGGCATAAAGTCAACAAAAGTCAGGGCGATACAACTCATAATGAAGAGAAAAAGCCTCATTAAATGAACAAAATTCTTGAAAAGAAAACATTATTAAGTAGTTTGGCATAATCTTTTATTATTTATTAGAAAAAATATTTGAACTAAGCTGCTTCACTACTTTTTAATATTTGATAAATGGTTGCCCGCCAAATCAAAGTCATGTGTTGAAAATAAAGAAAAAACAGTTACTTCATGGTTCCACCACATGACATTTTCATTTAATTTAAACTTTTGTTGAAAATGGTATCAATTTTTTTTTTTTTTTTTTTTTCAAAAGTTCGCACATGCTTAACTAGACTTCTTTTTTGTTTATTTAGACACTTTTATATGCCATTAA
Organism: Coreius guichenoti; assembly: GCA_039654105.1. Lineage (NCBI taxonomy): Eukaryota > Metazoa > Chordata > Actinopteri > Cypriniformes > Gobionidae > Coreius > Coreius guichenoti. Next base: position 27,712,917 of record CM077172.1, on the reverse strand, counting down.
CCCAAGATTAAAGTAGAGAGCACAGCTCAAATCATTGGCAAATCTGAGCTCAGTTTGTGACATTATTGAGATCTGTTTTTAAAACACTTGCTTGAGATTACTAGAAGAAAAAGATAAATTGAATTAAAGTGCAAGTAGAAGTCTATATTCTTACACATAATATCTCCATTTGCTTTCCATTTAATCTCATTGCTCTCTTGGAGAAACAGTTGGAATATTACGTGGATGTTATTTGTGATTTTTCTTGCCAGTGTAATGCTGTAATAGATTATTCTATTATTCAGAAAGATTGTGGCTTTTGTATTAGTCATTTGTTAAATTTCATGATGTGTTTCATCCTTTAAAAACTTGCTAATAATTAAATTGTCACTGTCCATCCCTCATAGTCCATCTGTATCCTTGCATTTGGCATTTAGAGCACAATGTCTCTGGTGTTTGTGGGATCTTCCCCTACACAACTGTAAAACTTTGTCAGTGAGATTTTTATTCATGAATCCCACTCATGCATCAGCCATTTACATTTTGTCTCTCCTTATGTATGATTGAGAGGGCCTCAACAACATGTCCTCAGAAACCACTGAGCGAATCGGCACCCACCAGCTCCCTGGGCACAACTCTGAGTATTGTTTTGCTCTGCTTGATTAGTTATGAATGAAGAGGCAGTATCGGTCAGACAGGACCGATCCAAATCCGATACTGTGCGTATAATATTCTGTGTTATTGTTAAGCCCCAGTACCCCACAAAAGGCACAAAAACATTATAAAGCATCATCAACGCTTCGTGCACTATATTAAGTGTTCTGAATCCATTCCATAGTTTAATGTGAGGTACAGATATTATATATTATATTATATATTCAAGTTCACGTAAATGCTTCCCTCCGCTGCGTCTGCCAGTCATTCTCCATTCAGCTTTCAAACTGCGTGTCGCCTTCGGTTACGACAGTCAACACCATGAAACTCTCTCCAAGATGATTCAATGTTCCTGTTATTATGCTTGATCTGTAGATAATGCTCTATGGTTTCGCATAAAATGATTTTGTTTGACTGGAGTTTATTGCGGTTTCTAAATCGTGTTACTTTCTACCGGGTGTCTGTTAGATCACAACACTGGACTAGAGATTGTATTGTTCTTCACACGCACGGCAACTGAAATTTTAAACTGTTAAAAGAAAAGGCTCAATAAAATATTGCATAGATAGATACACTAACACTACGCATCGATATATCTTCCCTTTGTGTTTTGAACTTTTCAATGCGGAGCACTGCGACTCCATGTTGCTTCAAGCGCATCATCCTGCACACGGGATGCGCATAAGCACTGTGTTCCGCTCTGTATTGGAGCCTTTCGTATTATAATACTTTTACGCAATGAAAGATTATTAATAGCCTTTCTTGTTCTGCCCTATCTATAATATGTTGCTGCCTCATTAAAAAAGCTGCGCTATTCATTTAAAATAAATGTCTTTTAATTTCTTAGTATATAGGCCCTATTTCTATAATTATATTTACTTGTTTTTCATGAATGTATTTTACAACGTGTAACATTTTACCAGATTTAGTGCTACACTTATTCACTTTTATTTGTTCCCCACAAAATTTTTTTTTTTTCACTAAATGTTTAGATTTTATACAATTATTGTGCACTCATGATTTTTCTAGAGTAACTTTTGCTGCTGAATTATCCACTAATCTAGTTTATCCACCATCTAATTTATAGTATTATTTTTGTCATAGATTGTGATTTATATATATTTTTAATTTGTTGTTTTTCTTTATAATGAAGTTGTCTGTATTTAGCAGATTGTGTTCAACACACAAAAGAGTGATTATCAGTTCAACACAGGAAATTCTAGGTATGGAAATTCTACATGAATTTTTAAAACAAAACTGCATTGGTATCGGACCGGTATCGGCCGATACTCAGAATTTTTGGTATCGGATCGGATCGGTTCTGAAAAAATGGTATCGGTGCATCCCTAGTAAAAGTAATGTAATGTAAATGTTATATGCGTTCAAAGGTAGGTAAGGGGTAGGTAAGAATTTGTTAATGTATGTTTGTGAAATGGGTCTCTTTAGGCAGGCTATTTTTTTGTTTAGAATACAGTAAAACAGTAATATTGTGACACATTATTACAGTTTTATCTTCTATTTTCTATTGTTTTCTAATTGTTTTCTATATAAATATATTTTTAAAAATGTAATTTTATTCCTGTGATGTCAAAGCTGAATTTTCAGCATCATTACTCCAGTCTTCAGTGTCACATGATCCTTCAGAAATCATTCTAATATGCTGATTTGATGCTCAAGAAACATTTCTTATTATTATCAATGTTGAAAACAGTTGTGCTGCCTAATATTTTGTGGGAACCATGATTCTGTCAGGATTATTTGATGAATGGAAAGATTTCTATTTAAAAATTGAAATCTTTTGTAACATAAATGTCTTTACTATCACTATTACTAAATGATTAATTTCTTTAAAAAAAATCTTACTGACCCCAAATATTCTAATTATAATAAACAGTTTTTATTGATTAAATGAAAACTTTTTGCATTGCATAAAGAAAGGCTCTTCTGATACAGCAGGTAGATATACATATATTGTAAAAATATTGTACAGATATAAAATGCTGTAATAATGAAGCAGAAGTCTGCTCTGAAGCATAGATCAGCAGTTTATTGTTAGAAATATGGCAACAAAAAGCATGATCAAATGTTAGGCGTCTTCATGTAACCTCATATTTGGTACAGGTCAATTGATGTCAACATTTTGTTCACTAAAACTGAAAAGGGATGTTTAATCAGGTTGCTGTTGATGTTAAAAATTCATTGAGTCATATTAGGATAATCATGAGCTGTTGTCCACGGGGCTCTTGCTTAGCTTGTCTGCACTGGCTCTGAGAGTCGCTGGCAGAGGGCAGTGTTTCAGAGGTGACGAACAGTCTACCTGCTACAGTATGTGCTTATGGCATACGTAAAGGCATTAGTAAGCCAAGAAGCTCAGTCTAGTGTACAGAAGGCCTCTATGCCCCGTGGTCTACTCATAGATAGTCTGTTGTGGATGCAGTTTGACAACGGACGAAACAATGTCAGACACGTCTTTCAGTTACACCACTTCTGGACAGTGTGTCTTTGTCACCCTCTTGCTGAGTGAAACGCCTCTGCTTCTGCCTTCATTGTGGGAATCGGTGAATGAGTACATTGAATGAAACTCTCCCTGATAAATATTTAGCCTGTTTGACACAGACTCTGCAGGCCAGGCACAGAGAAAGAACCCCTTGAAATCATCATGCTAGCGAGAGGCAGTTTGCAATCATTGGTAGATTTAAACAGGCTCATCATAAATCTTCTTTATAAAACGGTGAGTTCCAGCCCTTGATTCTGATTGGTCAATAGCTGTGTTGTATTCACTATAAAGCACGGCTATGACCGCCTCACCCAACGGTTCTGTGTATCACTGCAACACCCTTAGAAACCATCCATAGCAACATAAACAATCAATATAGTTCCATGTATTATGTATTTCAGCAAAATTAACTGTTGTTAATTAACTGGTGTTTTGTTGCATCATTCACCTTTAATGTTGAGGCCACGCCCTTCCCGCTGTCAAAGAGTCTTCTCATATGGGAGATACGTTGATGTGTGCGAGTGTCTGTGTGGAAGCTCACCGTTTCCGAAGTGTGGAGTGAATATTACCCTATTTAATAGTTTTCCGTTTCAGGTACGGTACTGTATATCCATCAATTTACACTGTAATGACGCTTGCAAACTCGTGCTGTGCCGCTGTTTTAAACTAAAAGATGAAAAACAGATGTTTTCTCACGCTGAGAGATAAGCAGATGTGTGTGAGAAAATATCATTTATAGTGTTAAAAAAATAAATGAGACAGTGGATGAGAACAGCTCCTATTTTCTGTTTTTATTTGAGCTCCACAAGATGAGGCATGTTACACCTGCCATTTACTGTCACTGTCAGGAACTATTTGTTTAGTGGAAGGATAGAATTTACTTCAAAAAAGTAACATTAATATATACATTTTTGGTTTTAATACCTGTATTGTGTGGTAACCGATTTATAAAAGCAATAAGGTACTCAAGGCGTGCTGTATTATGAATTAGTCACGGCCAATGTTCCCTCTAATTTGTTTTCTTGCTGAACAAAACTTTTCTCTATTGGGCGTACGCTTTGGCCACCTGAGCAAAAAAATTTTTTTTATACCAGACCTGTACAGCGCACATTCTCATTTCTATTATTTCTACCTAGCACACGTTCTTCTATTTCTATTTGATTTGACCCTTGATGTAACTTAGTGATATTAAATCATATTTTTGAAAACAAGCAGTAATTCAGAAGTCAGTAAATGAAGCACATTTATCAAGAAATTCTATAAAAAAAACATTTAAAAAAATCTCAGAACAGTTCAATTCTTAATATAATATAATATAATATAAAAAATTAAGCAGTTACAATGAGGTAGTTTAGGACAACCATGTGTTTTTGTACGGTCAATTATTGGCAACAGACAGCATTAAACCATCAAAATTAAATGTTTGTTTATTGCTTATGAATTTGCAAGATTGTCTATATCAGGGGTTTTCAAACGTTTTAATCGAAAGGAGCCCTAAACAATCCTTAAGTGAGATCAATTCTTTATTATGCTTATAATATAATATATATAATGTAATATAATATAATATAATTAACATATAACATAATATAATATAATATGATATAATATAAAATTCATTCTAGTATTTAAACTAATATAATATAATATAATATATTATATAAGTTTAAATGCTTCAATTTGTTTTAATATTATATTATTATAATATGAAAACAAACAAGCATTTAAACAGATCTAATAGCTAAATATTTTTTTTTAAAAACGTTAACGTGACGTGCTCATTTGAACAGCATAGTGTAGTGAAATGTGTAAGTTTAACTGCATGTATAAAATAACTGGAACTTATTAATATTATTTCTATTAGTATAATCATTAATAATGTACTTTTGGTAACACTTTAGTATGGGAAACATATTCACTATTAACTATGACTTTTGCCTCAATAAACTCCTAATTTACTGCTTATTAATAGTTAGTAAGGTAGTTTTTGTATAGCGTTTAAGTTTAGGATTAAGGGATGTACAGTGGGGAGAACAAGTATTTGATACACTGCCGATTTTGCAGGTTTTCCTACTTACAAAGCATGTAGAAGTCTGTCATTTTTATCTTAGGTACTCTTCAACTGTGAGTGACGGAATCTAAAACAAAAATCACATTGTATGATTTTTAAGTAATTAATTTGCATTTTATTGCATGACATAAGTATTTGATACATCAGAAAAGCAGAACTTAATATTTGGTACAGAAACCTTTGTTTGCAATTACAGAGATCATACGTTTCCTGTAGTTCTTGACCAGGTTTGCACACACTGCAGCAGGGATTTTGGCCCACTCCTCCATACAGACCTTCTCCAGATCCTTCAGGTTTCGGGGCCGTCGCTGGGCAATACGGACTTTCAGCTCCCTCCAAAGATTTTCTATTGGGTTCAGGTCTGGAGACTGGCTAGGCCACTCCAGGACCTTGAGATGCTTCTTACGGAGCCACTCCTTAGTTGCCCTGGCTGTGTGTTTCAGGTCGTTGTCATGCTGGAAGACCCAGCCACGACCCATCTTCAATGCTCTTACTGAGGGAAGGAGGTTGTTGGCCAAGATCTCGCGATACATGGCCCCATCCATCCTCCCCTCAATACGGTGCAGTCGTCCTGTCCCCTTTGCAGAAAAGCATCCCCAAAGAATGATGTTTCCACCTCCATGCTTCACGGTTGAGATGGTGTTCTTGGGGTTGTACTCATCCTTCTTCTTCCTCCAAACACGGCGATTGGAGTTTAGACCAAAAAGCTCTATTTTTGTCTCATCAGACCACATGACCATCTCCCATTCCTCCTCTGGATCATCCAGATGGTCATTGGCAAACTTCAGACGGGCCTGGACATGCGCTGGCTTGAGCAGGGGGACCTTGCGTGCGCTGCAGGATTTTAATCCATGACGGCGTAGTGTGTTACTAATGGTTTTCTTTGAGACTGTGGTCCCAGCTCTCTTCAGGTCATTGACCAGGTCCTGCCGTGTAGTTCTGGGCTGATCCCTCACCTTCCTCATGATCATTGATGCCCCACGAGGTGAGATCTTGCATGGTGCCCCAGACCGAGGGAGATTGACCATCATCTTGAACTTCTTCCATTTTCTAATAATTGCGCCAACAGTTGTTGCCTTCTCACCAAGCTGCTTGCCTATTGTCCTGTAGCCCATCCCAGCCTTGTGCAGTTCTACAGTTTTATCCCTGATGTCCTTACACAGCTCTCTGGTCTTGGCCATTGTGGAGAGGTTGGAGTCTGTTTGATTGAGTGTGTGGACAGGTGTCTTATATACAGGTAACGAGTTCAAACAGGTGCAGTTAATACAGGTAATGAGTGGAGAACAGGAGGGCTTCTTTAAGAAAAACTAACAGGTCTGTGAGAGCCGGAATTCTTACTGGTTGGTAGGTGATCAAATACTTATGTCATGCAATAAAATGCAAATTAATTATTTAAAAATCATACAATGTGATTTTCTGTATTTTCGTTTTAGATTCTGTCTCTCACAGTTGAAGTGTACCTGTGATAAAAATTACAGACCTCTACATACTTTGTAAGTAGGAAAACCTGCAAAATCGGCAGTGTATCAAATACTTGTTCTCCCCACTGTACAATAAGGTCATCATGCACTATTAATTAATATTATAGGCGTTATTATTGTGCTTTATAAGTACTAATAAACAGCCAATATCCTAGTAATATACAGGCTAATAAGCAACTAGTTAATAGCGAGAATTGAACCCTGAAACAAAGTGTTTGCATACTTTCTATATGTTAATAATAATAATGCATTTTATTATTGATTATTTTAAACTACAACAATAATAAACAAATAAATAAAATAACTGGAAACGTGATATAAGTTTGTGGTCTGGCTGTGTTATGAAGAATGCCATAGCATTTCTGCACACAAAAATTCAGGCATTCACTAAAGAATCTCCTTGAGGAAACAAAAAATACTCACCACGAACACATGAAAATATTGCACAGAAAATGTTTATTATTCATTGTTTCTTCACTTTATTATAAAACTGCATTTACTTACAGGTGTGTCTCGAAATGTTCCGTTCACACAGCAACTTACAGTAGCATCTCAAATGTCTCTATGAACACGCAACTGGAGTCAAGCCCATATTCCCTGACCAGTAATCATAGCGAGAGTGACCAAAGTAATATCACAGATGACCAAGTCCATAAAACTAAAAAGTCTTATCACTTTTGACATGACAAGAGTCCAATCGAGTCCAACAGCTTTTATATCTGGGTGTTTGAGTCGCATGTAGAACACAAAACTGACGGGAGCAGCTCCGATGGAGAACAGTAACTGGATCTAAAACCTTCAGATGACACACAGCTTATATCTCTGTCACTGTAAGTTACCGAAACCACACATGAAAACACAAAACATGGTAGACATGTTTATGCAGCGCAGAGTGACTCTCTCGCACTTTATGACGCGACAGTCAACCTAGTTCCATTCACACAGCGCGCGTTTTCCGAGAATACGGTTGTGAGTCCTGAAAATGTATGGGTGTGAGGTCGGTTATAGAATGCGGTTGTCTCTCCCGTAAATAACTGAACTGTGGTTGAACGTAACCATATTAAGGACTCAAATATAGGACTGACAACCGTATTCTGCTGCTGTGTGAATGTGGCCTTATTTGATGACAGTTCCTCAATCTTACGACTTTATCCCCAAGCCATTGAGCTTTTTAGATGAACATAAGGAAACATCAGCCACAAACCTTGACAAGGAATTCCTCTCAAATTCTCCTGTACTGACTTGTGGCTGAGCTGCCAAGTTCATTAAAGTGATTCATTCAGAATATATTGGGTCATGCTGTTGACTCAGTCCCCTGAGGAAAAAATAGCATGTGGACTTGTCTGGTGGCCTTGAGGACAGACTGAAAACTCAAATCTAAAAAGACATTTACGTTTATTTGACCCATCTGTGCCTTCGTTAAAGTCTCTCTCTTTTGATGGTGCAAACGGTGCTAACTGTCTCGGCGATATTGTTCACTAACAGACATGTTGCTAGGATACGACATTTCTTCAGTTGGCACTGAGTTTCAGTGCTTTGAAAATGACCATGGTGATTGGTTTGTGTCTTTCAAACTTACTGAAAGCGTATTTAGAAATAAATGCAATTTTTTCCGCCGTCTTTCACGTCTTGTTTACCTAATAGAAAGACATTTGTTTGTCACTTCCTGTAAATGTGGCTGTAAGACAGCAAACCATTCAATGTGTCACTCTCTTCCAAGTCTTTCCTCACTTATTGAAGGAACATAACCTTTTCTAAGATGACACAGTATTTTTAATGCTTATCTCACGATGAGATTTGACAACTGAAAGCTTTCCAGAGATTTGAAGTCCGAGTCAAGCTTGAGGACTTTAAACTCTCTCAGGATCTTTTGTCATGAGTTATGTCTCAAGACTCCAATCATCTTTAAAGTTTTTTTTATTTTTTATATTCTATTTAAAATTTATATTTACAAAAATGACATTATATAGGCAACGGTATATTATTGTAAATATATTGTTAAAGGGGTAGTTTATCCAAAAATGAAAATTCTGTCTTCAAGATATTTTGAAGAATGTTGGTAACCAAACTATATTGGTGCCCATTGACATTAATTGTACGGACAAAAAAAGCACTGAGAGATATATACAAATACATATACATTTATTGTTTTTTAAAACGGCATTAAAACCATTTAATAAACACGTAGTTCCAGTCAGTTTAATCACCGTTCTATATTAATGCTCTGCAGTGCTTTTATTGAAGCGCGCACACACACACACACACACACACACACACAGATTGAGCTGCACTTTCAGGAGCAGAGAAACGTATCAACACTGCTATTAATAAAATAGCTTCACAACTGAATCGCTACATTATATTTATCAGGAACGAGGGGGTAACATCCCTGTTTTTGAAGTAATTAAACTATCAACTTCATTGGTAGTAGAAAGAGGTCGCAGCTAATTCATTAATTAATGCAAATAAATGCTATAAATTATTCATTCTAATAAATGTAACCTTACCACACTACTTCATCTCTGTGTCTGATTTAAATTCGGCAGAATGCTAGATCCAGCCAACCTTAACCAACGAAATGAACCATTTTTACCCTTCAAGTCGAATATTGCCTCAAACATCAATAACAGCTTTAACTTGTCAACGCTGGCAAATGACCATGGTATGCTATATGCTGGATGATCCACGGCTGGATTATCCTTTATATATTTCAAATAATAATAATTTAAACAAAATTACTTAATTTAATTTTTAAACAAAAGTTTTGAGCCTAAATCTAAATTAAAAAATATATCAAAATCAAAATTTTAAGCTTCTTTTTTTTAAAAGAAATATAAATTATTTATACATTTATTTAAAATAACTAAAGTTGTATTTTAACAAAAGCTTCAAGCTCAAATGAGATGCTGATACATCAGTGAATCCAACAGAAGTCTGAATTTTGTTAAATTCTGGAATATTCGAGGTGAAAAAGTAAAACTCAAAACAGACTGTTTGAATAGCAGTTAGTGCTGCCATATGGTGCTGTGATAGATTCAGTTATGCATGTGCAATTTAGGTAATTATCTCACTGTAAAGGGTAGGCACATCTTCATCAGTTTAGTCTAAAAACCAGAGGATTTTTAACACTGTCCCTCCTTGAGTTGAAAATAGTTTTCTTACCGTAGATGAGTGTCATTACTCTTTTTGTTAAATGTTGATGTACATTTCCTGGCATGTTTACTTGAGAAATAGGGTATCATGCAGATGTATCTGTAGTGTCATATTGAGGTCTGTTCTTCTGTGTCACTTGTGATGCGTCAGCTCATAGTGCAGTGAGTGATTGAATATGAAGATATTTGTTGCTTTTCACAGGCTGAAATTTTGTGAATCAGTATTTCAGTGATGTTCTCCTAGTGCCTGAAGTTATCCTGAAGCTGCTGGAACTGTTGTTGGAATATGCTGTAACGAGTAATGAGTAATGAGTGATAAGCTGTAACCACCATTGACATTGAGGTGGACAAGTCGGTCTAACAGCACTCGTCAGTGTCAAAAAGATTGAGATAGCCAATCAAGTCAAAGAAAGCAGGGCTTACTGTTCACAGCTGAGTGTGAATTCCAATGCAACGCTTAGTGCATCGTAAGTTGCTAAACATTTAATATTTGACAACTGTTTTACGATAGAATGTGAATGTTCTGAATGTCTAGAATGTTCTGAATGTCTAGAATGTTCTGAATGTGAATTGAAAATATGCTTTTACACAATTCATGTAAAACATAACTGAATTTGAAGAGACAAAGAAACGTTTAGCAGTTTTTCCATATCAGATAAATGAATAAGACTGAATGTGTGCATATTTAAAAAAAAAAATAATATTTGCAAATAGTTTACTTAACTACAATTGACCTGAACCTTCTACCATTTTTATTTTTTTTCTCTTATTCCTTAAATCCCTTTTAACACTTTAATTATTTAATTCCTTTAAATAAACCAATAAATAATATAACAAATTCGGAAAACAACAGATAAAAAGACTTTTTGTTGCTTCATCCATGGATATTTTCCATTCAGTCTAACATAACACTGTTCACAGAAATCTCAGATTCAGTCCTATGGGACGTTCTTCAAAGCTTGTAGTAACCCAAGGGAGCGTAGCATAGTGAAAGGTCAAATACTTTTTATAAATAAATGTAGGCAGGTGTATGTTAATGTCAGCTGCGGCTCGTCTGTAAGGGCAGGTGTGGCACAAAAATTCATCCAAAACATAGACCTCTATATAGACTGAAAATGTGTTCAGCATTCTGTAACAAATATTTTCGGATTTTTTGGACTATTTAGGTCATAAAGTGAGCAGGGTATATTAAAATTTAGCGCATGGCTTCGGCAGGCATGTATTATTACTAAACAGGGCAGCGGGTGCCTGAGCCCTCCACAGCTGTACAGCACCCCACAGTTTTCCCAATGTAAATATGTGGTGAAAAATGGAACTGCAGAGTGCTGTAATTAAGAAGCATTAGGGCATTGGCGCTTATTTTCACATTACCTTAGTAAACCTCGCTCCAGACCAAGACGATATCAATCCGCTTCAGCTATGTGTATATTAGACTGCATCAGGTCACTAGTTGGCATGTCTGTTCTTCGTATCAAATTAATGAAAGTTTAAATGTGCTAATGTAAAGCTTTTATATAGTTCTGTTGTGTTTTTTTAAAGTTTGTTCTGAGAATAGAAATGACTTTCTTTTCCTCTCCAGAATTCCTCCACAACATGTAACATTCTAAAACAACATTCTGAGGCAATAAATACTACATTAAGGGCCAGATTTACTAAACAGGGCAAATTAACGTGAGAGCGCAATTCCATAAAAGTGCAGATGGGAGTGGACAGTTCTGCACGTGAAATTTACGAGCGTAAACCTTTGTAAATCACATTGCGTGATTCATTTAAATACTCTCCTCCCATATATTTTGCGCCTGAAAGGGAAACTCAAATACATGTGCAATAAGGTCAGCCACAAAAATAACTGTGTCCACGCCTTTTCAGTGCTAATTTATCACTGCGCATCTTTAGTAAATCCTGACAGTACTTTTTTAACGCCAAAAGAGGGTTTGCACTGGCGCAAGCTGTTAGTAAATCTGGCCCTAAGGCCCTATTTACACTAGTGTGTTTTCATTTTAAAACGCATAACTTTTGCTATGGTTAGGCCTGCCGTCCACACTACCTGCAGAGTTTTCTTCCCGCAAAAACTAAGACTTTTGGAAAAGCTGCAGACCCCGTTTTAGTTTGAAAACTCCGGGGTTGTGTTTCAGTGTAGATGGACCAAAACGGAGACTTTTGAAAACGAAGGCGTGGCTGCCCACATTCGCTCCCTAATTGGGTCTTCTGGATCATTGCGTATCCTTCGTCAAGCCCCAATTATAGGATCTTTATGCTACCGGAACACGACAATAACAGACCAGAGCCGTCTCTCTCAACGGCTCTGTAAGAGACCAGCCTCGGCGACCGTGTAAACAATAACATGGAGACGGAACTGCAAGCTTTGCTGACTTTGTTGTCCTTTTTAGCAGCTTAAACTCTGCATTTTATATACTCTGCAGCTGCCTACATGCGCAAGAGGCAAGCTATTATTAGAGCAATCGGCAACTCTTTATACTAGTGCATGAATGGTCATGTGACAAGCATTTTCGGTCCTGTAGTGTGGACGGAGATCGTTTCTGCATTCAACATTATAGTGCCACCCTCAGGCTGAATAACGCAAGGATGTTAGACCTCTGCTAAAAGTGTATCTGCATGTGTTCAGCGATTAAAATATAAAGCTTACAAAATAAACTAGCGCTAAGACCCAGAATCTGCCCTACCTAAATTTACGGTCAGGAACTGCTACTGGTTAATGTGCTGGTAGTTCTGGCATCATAACAGTGTTTCAGTCTTAATGATCTGTTTTTACAGCTTATATTCCATAGGCTGGGTAGAGCTTTGAATTGTAAATATTGGAGTATGTGTACGTTGTAGAACTAGGTCTTTTCTGTAACTGTACTTTCCTTCCTTTTGCAGACTGTCGAACTGTTATATAGTATTCAGAGAGATTTATTTTTCGAATTCGGAGGCCTGTAACTCTCTGTGCACAGGTGGATTGTGATGGACGTCACTTTATGGAGTGGAGAAACTGTTCTCTGTGTGCCAGAGCAGGCTCAGAAAAACCACAAGCCTGCCAAGGGCAGTTCATGCTATCATCAGCCCGCTGAATGTGCCAACTGGGTTTCAGATGAGCTACAGTCTCTCTCACACATCCCTGTTTTGTCAACACTAACATGTCCTCTACAACTTCCTTGTTGCTTTTGCATGTCTTATTAAAACACTGTTGACTTTCTCAGCTGCCGTTTGGTTCTGCTCCTTTGGTGTTGGCCTTTTGACTAGAGCTGCACAGTTAATCGTTACTAATTGTGAAAAGTGTCGACTACAGTATTCCATTTAGGTCTGCTCCCATTGCATCAACATTTACTGTTCGCAGTGTGTTTTTGTCAGTGGTTGAGCATTGTAAACAATCACAGACAGTGATCTGCTGTAGTATCAAATCAGAGGCGTCTACATTAGATTTGATTTTATAATTTAAGATATAAGACAGCTGTAAAAGTATAAATGAATGTGGTGTATATAATTCATTAGATGTGTTGCGTTTTTGAGCTACATAAAATTATTTTTTGTTTCTCTCTCCATCATGGTGATGCATGATTCTGAGTTTTATTTACACTCCCACTGGAACATACATCTTCATGAAGAACAATAAATGTATCTTGTAAGCAATAAGAGCCTAAGGCACTGGATTACTCATTACATTAGGTAACTCAATCTCATGAACTTGTTACATGAAGTCACATTTATGTTCTGCTTCCTTTTGCTGGATGAGTACTACTGAAGAGACATAAAAACATGTAGGCTAAACTAGGGCTGTCAATTTAAAGTGTTTAGTGAAAAGTTTATATAAAACAACATAAATATATTTTTAGGGATGTTCTTACAATTGAAACATGAAGTACCAACTTTGTTTTTGTGAATCTGCAGTTAGCTTTAGCTGTTTTCTTTAGCTGGTTAGCCAGCTGGTCTCCCAGCCTACCCAAAACCACTCTAAGGGTATGTTTACACGACACCGTTTTCAACTGAAAACGGAAAACTTTTTATGCGTTTTTGGCTGTTCATTTACTCGACAACTGCATTTTGGGGGCCTGAAAACCCAAGCTTTTGAAAACTGGTTTCAAAGTGCAAGGTTTTGAAAGCGATACCTTTACCGTCTCCATGTAAACAACAAAAATTGCGAATCTGTGAAAACGGTGACATCATGACAAAGCAAAAATCTCCAACTACATGCATAATTACAGCCGTTTTAGTAATTTTTGCAGATTGGTGTTAACGGGGATCCTTTTGATAACATTGTCGTCTGTTTTTAGTGCAGCATTGTCATGTAAACATACTCTAAAACTGGCCAACAGACAGGTCTGACAAGCTAAAGCCAGCAAATACGATTAGGATAGTTTAAGATGTTTAAGGGATACATTTATCAACTTTTAAACTCACTTTTCATAACGTCTATGCATTGATTTTTGTCTGCGAAAATAATATCTGACATTTAAAGGATGTTCATTAATTGGGGGCTTTTCTCAACAAACATATGCTGTTAATTTTATTTATTAAGGCATATTGTGTAATTAATTCAGTTAAAACACTATTGTAAAAAACTATTGTAGACTGAAAAATAATAAACGCATGTTTTTCAAGCTTTGGGAAGGACACTATTAGCAGTTTTAGAGATGCGTGAGGATGCCTCATGTAAACACTCCTTCCTGTCTCTTGCTGTCTCAGCCATTAATATCCTGGAGCAAAGTGGACAAGCTCCTTACCAGAAGTACTCTGTGTTTCTCTAATGGGGCTGCTATTTAGAGCAGGTATTTCTCAAAGAGTAGGACAAGTAGTTCACTGTTGCCCGTGGAAGATGAAAGAACAAATAACTGATAAATACTTGCAGATTCGTGTTGGCGGGTTTTTTGTTTATTTGTGTGTGTGTGTGGCTGACCCATAAAATGGAGCAGGACTGGAAACAGCTGGCAGACTGTACCTTTATTTACCAAACAACAACTCTGCACCATGCTTTGAAAGCAAACTCCCAGCACGCTGATTACTTAATGCATCAGTGGACTAACAATGCCCTCCTCCAAATCCTGTGATCTCTTTAAGCAAACAGTGAACACAATGTACCTGCAGGGTACAGTGTTCTGTTATGTAGCATGGTGCAGTAGTAATTTCTTTCTTGCTTTCCTGACTCGATACTGGATTTTATTTAGATTTCAACAGTACTGCTGTAGACCGATATAGATTTTTTTTTTATTAGAGAACAAGGTGGCCCATGGCCGATATAAATCCAAAATATAATATCATGCTATTTAATTTAAAGATAGTAAAAAAGATAAGATAATAAACAATTTCTGCAATGAATTTATTTTAAATAATATTTAATGAAATAATTTGAAAATGAATTTGATAACTTGATGATAATCTATAAAATGTATACTTTATATAGAAACATCTTGATTCTGTTATACTATTATAGTATTTTTCACAAATAACGAAGTGTGAAAAACATTACTAAAAAGTGAGTTTGTGTGCAATGTGAATCATATTTTCTCAAATAAATACCAGCTAACACTAATTTTACATACATATGACATAGTGGCAAACTGGATATTTCAAACC
Organism: Coreius guichenoti; assembly: GCA_039654105.1. Taxonomy (NCBI): domain Eukaryota; kingdom Metazoa; phylum Chordata; class Actinopteri; order Cypriniformes; family Gobionidae; genus Coreius; species Coreius guichenoti. Next base: position 27,697,512 of record CM077172.1, on the reverse strand, counting down.
TGTATGACTTGCTTTCTTCTGTGGAACATATTATAAAAAATAAAAAATAAAATATTTTGAGAAGTATTTTGAGAAATGTCACGGATTTTTGTCTACGCAATTGTAGGTAACCAAAACTGTTTGGCATCTTGTGTACAATTCTCAAAATGGATTCTTTATTCATTGACTTGCCTATGTTGTGGCAAAACAAAGGATGGGAATCATGAGGAGTTTTGGTTCCGTAACGTTTTCTTGTAGTGATTCTGTTTTGACTAGTGACTTTTCAGGAAAAATTATTTTCTTACTAAACAACAAGAATTATATGAAATTATGGAATTATAATTAATTTACATTATACCTGAAATATTCTGTAGAATAACAGTTCCCTCAGTTGTCTTGTCACTGTTTTGCCTCCTCCATCTCTCATTGGATGAGAGCCAGTGTAGTGCTCTCTGATCAGTAGGCAGGGCTGTGACTGGGTGGCGCTTGCTCAGAGTGCTGCTGTGTGATCTCTGTGTGTGTGTGTGTGTGTGTGTGTGTGTGTGTGTGTGAGTGTGTAAGTGAGCTGCAGTGCAGCTGCTCGAGTGGTAGTTACGCCCGCAGCAGTGAGCACTGCATTGTAAATTGTAGTAAACAACATAATCTTGTGTATATGTAAAGCAGTAGTACGATTGTCTCAGTGAGTTGGACTTAATTGTTTATCTTATATGTTTGCATCTGTTGTTTTTTGCCACTGGCTACATATTATATTCATTTATTTAATTGTTCAGTGTCAGTTTTGCCTGCAGGGAGGACTATAAATTGGGGAGATGGGGATTAAGTGATTGTGAAGTTGTTTAAAAGAGTTAAGAGTTCTTATAGTGTTTTGGTTAATCTACAATTGTACAAACATAAAAAAAAATACAAAATAGACTTCCTGAAAAGTGAAGCCAAAACATTTCAATCTCCACCTAGTGGCTGGCTGCAGTGTAGGTCATAAACCCCGCCCTCTCCATGTAATTAAATGGGACCTTAAACTAAAAAAATCAGTAACTTATTTGATGTTATTTAATTAGTTTGAAAAAAGAGGGGTGTAATGTCATGATTGACAGCTGTGCTTGCGATTGAATCTGCGAGAGTGGGGGTGGGGGATTGATGCCGCCACTCCACCTCAGGATCACTACTGTGCAGACTAGGGCACCAAATGACGTAATCGGCAACGACCGTTTCTGGGATATTTTGGCTTAATTTTTCTATAGTGGAAGGAAGTGGAGATTCGTTGTCCATCTTTTTTTTTTTATAGTCTATGCCTTTGCTGCATTATGCACCACTCTGTTAGTTGTTAGAATAATATAAAGTTTTAAAAGTCTCGTTTGCCTCAGAGGTCTAACAGCACTCGGTGTCAAAATGATTGAGATGGCCAATAAATCAAAGAAGGCGGGCCTTACTGTTCAAATAAGCCAAATGTGACACATCTTATCTCACTCTTTCACAGATAAAACTGAAGTAGCTAAACATTTAATATCTGACAATTGTTTTATGATAATGTTAAACGACGTCAGTAATATTCAGTAATGCAAACTAATCCACTTTTTTTTCCTGTGGTACGCAATATGATATCAATGAGGAAAATATTATTTGTGATTGTTTTTCCTGCTTAAAATAGGACACTATAACAATATCAGTAAACAAATGTGTTGCCTCAAGGCAACATTGTACCACAACGAACAAATTGAAACATTTGACACTTTCATGCAGAAAAAAGAAATGTGTTTATTGAAAACATAATTTTTTTTTTTTAACCAGACACTTGAACAAACAGATTTATCTACACATTTCATATTTAATAAAAAGTAACTTTTCATATCCAGCTGTTGCTCTCAGGCAGCACAGTACCATCGTGGAACACAACAAGTATTATCAAACCATCATATCATCAAGTTATCATATCCAACTTCATCCTCATCTCCATCCTCACTCTCACTCTCTCCCTGCCAGATTGTCACTATGACCTTATCTCATCCTTACTCTCATCAACTGTATGTTCTACCTGTGGATGTTTATACCTTTTTGAAGTGCCATAGAAAACATGCAGATGTATCTCCTGCATTAAATCATAATATAGCATGTGCAGATATAGTATGTAAAATACTATTCTTATAAGTGCATTACAAAATCATGCCAAAATGCAAATACATTTAGATAATTCTAACTCTAAATATATTTGTAAATATGTTTAGAGTTATATTTAGAAATATATAAATATATTTGTATTCCAACCTAGTATGCCAGGTATGGCCTTATGCGATTCTATTACAGTACAATGTTGCCTTGAGGCAACACGCATTTTTTTTGTCATTTCCTATGAAACATTTGATAATATATAATGTAAAGTTTTGAAAATACTGCTTTAATTACTAGTGAAGGTGACTCAGATGTTTTGTGGGTGATTATCTGGATGAAAATTTGTTAAAAATGCACTTTTCATTGGAGAAAATATGCAATTTAACTGCTGTGCCATACGTGTACAGTGTAAAAGGATGCTGTGTGTGTTACGGATGAGCACAGACGGCCGATCGTGTGCCTCGTATTCACGTGCTTTGGACATAAACAGAAACAATGTTTGAGGGGTAAAACATTAAATGGTGACGAAAAAAGCGTCAATTGAAGTGAAGAAGAGACGTTTTAGAAGTTTTATTCTTAAATTTTATTGTCTGAAAAGTCCATTCACAAAAAACCTGATAGTACAGCGTAATATATATAATACAATGATGTGCAACACCTTTATGTAAATTAGTTATGTGCTGTGTTCGTCCAATGACACTGACACAAAATATTCAAATAAGAACTTTAACCCAGGATTTATGAATGTACATTCTTAACCTATAGGGCAAAACCCCATTTGTAACGTAATAAGTTTATTTCACTTCCTCAGAACTTCAAGTCCTAGTACTAAGCATTCCTAAACAACTGCATAAAGTTTTCTCTTTCTTAAACCTAGTTTAGGAGTTCATGAGTGGCTCCTAAGAGCACTACTCTCTGACTGCTGGTTTCAATGAGTGAATATTGACAGCAGCAGAGGGCCTGTCAGGTAACCGCTGCCTCCATTTACCCGTGAGGAGCATCTGCATCCTGCAGGATCTCAGCCAGACAGGTGAACACACTGCATTCTCATTAGTCTTCGCTCTGAGAGTGAGAGAGACAGCAAACAAGAGAGAGAGAGTGAAAAGGTGTATATGGTTGTTGTTGTTCTCCTAAGGTTTTTGTATGGCAGTTTAGATCAGTATGGCCAGACCATCCTAATAGTTTCTGCACTAGCTTTACACGTCACTGTCACATGCGGCACATTCATCATGTTGAATTTCTTTGGTGTCGTTTGAGCACATTGTATAAAACATTGCAGTTCCCTGTGATGTTTATTTGGCAGGAGATCTGTTCTTTCTCGTCTCATTACACTCTGAGACTGAGTACTGACACATTTCTTCATCTGGGATTTTAAAATGTAAATTCTTTTATACGAAAAAGATGACTAGTAACTCCAAAACTAATGTGTTTTTGCTTCAAATAAATTGTATTCTCTATTTATTCTTGGAATACAGTGACTATGAGAGGAAGCACTTTCAAGGTGGCATAATCTTTTCTTTTTGAAAAGTGTCTGTTCTGTTGCTGTTAGGAAAGTACAGTGTTCCAGTGACACTTGGATAGTTCTGAGTTTTAGTTCCTGTCGTGAGAAGTTTTGTAGTGACTTCAGGAAACACTGAAAGCTCTGTCAGTTGTAACAGCAGGGAGGAAGTCATTTGTGTTGATCTTAAGACAGACAAAACATTTGTGCAAAAGTACTCGCTGCACCATCTTCTGACAACTTATCTGACAAGAAAGAACAACTGACCCTCGAGTTGAGGTGTTAACCTCAGTTGAGTGCTCTCTGAATGCTGATAGTATTATAGTATTATTGTCCAATTTTAGCTGATTCTGTGACTTTGGTGAGGGAGAGATGGTGTGGGTTACTGTCATCTAATTTAGCACTTTTTTGTTGCCACAGATCCCCTTCTTTAAATCAGAAATGTCAAATATTAAAAAATTGTCTGGGAAAAATGGTACTTTCTATTATCTTTTTTCTTTCCATCATTAGAGTACTGTTAGATGTACACTACCCTTTAAAAGTTTGGGGTCGGTAAGATGTTTTTGAATGAAGTCTCTTATGCTGGTTTATTTGATCATACATATGATAAAAACACTAGTAACTAGAAGTTACTAAAAGTCACTAAAGTGATTAAAAGTAGCACAACTGTTTAATTTATTTAAAACAAATCTTACTGACCCCAAACTTTTAAATGATAGAGTTAGATTGGATGGAATCTCCACGTCAGAAATATCAAGTCCAGCCCTGGACGCCGGACATTGTCAAAATATATCCGTTTTGTCTGGTGTGCAAACCAGCAAAACCAGCCTTGCCTGCACCTCAAGACTCTATTAACAGCCTTCTATCAGCAGAAGCAGGAGACGAAGTGATGATAATAAAAGAGTAGAGTTTATTGAATAATCTTAGTTGCGTATGTCTCAATGCTCCGACTTCGTCTGGCCTGTACAATTCCAACAAGTGTTATTATGCCAAGGGAAAAACAATGAAAGATTACTGCTTCACAATCACAACATCATTCTGTGATGTTAAAAACCTTGAAATGGAGACATTCTGTTATTATAAAGACAAACATCCCTTTAGACCACATACAGTCAACAATAGAAAATGAAAATGACATAAATGATTAATAATAATAATAAAATTATTAAATGATAAATTATGTAAATTAATAATATGAATAAATGATAAAAGATGTAAATTAAATAATATGAATAATATGAATAAATGAATAACTACATAAATGAATAATAATTATAAATGATTATAAAATTAAATCATATAAAAACAAAGTAAATAAAACTGTATGTATGATTGATCACAGGTTGCTATTGAAAATCTTCAGATCCTTCAGTAGAATAAACCTGAAGAGAAACATAAAACTATAACTCTCTTTATTATTATAATATAGATATGACTATATAATTATTAGTAGTAGTATTTTCACTTTTTTAAAACTTTTCTGCAAACCCCCTAGCAATCTCTTTGCAACTTCAGGGTTGAAATCAGCTGCTTTAGAAGACTGCGTTTCCAAAGAAATTTGTGTTCTGTTGTTTTTGAACACGGGAATGTGTTATTCCCGTAAAATATGGACTTTATCGTTTGACACTTTGATAAAACAGCCATTCTCAGTACAGTACAAACTACTGTCATTTCCTACAAACCAGTAATCCACCCAAATCTTTAATTGCCACCACACCATCATTCAGCATTTCAGCTGTAGAAGTGAGCACTGCCACACACTGAAATTTTCATCAGGAAGAGCAAAGTGAGTTCTGATATTCCTGTCATGTGACTCAAGAACTAAATTAAATGTCCACATTCTTCCTGTCTTTTCCAAAATACCCTCTATGAATCTGTGAAATTCTCAAGAAAACCAGCACATTTGCAAGCACAGGGCTCCTGAGACTGAGGGAAACCCATTGTGGCTTTTAAAGTTACTGTGCATCCAAAACTATTAAAGCCAGGAATGTGAAGCTTTTTAAAGTGTCTGCGTAGATTCACGGCCCAAGACAAGACATTTGAAGTAGGATTGCATTTCATGCATCTGAAGAGGGAGCAAAACGTTCCTGAAACTGCTAACTTAGCTCTTCTTCTTTGACTCTTTATGAGACCACGCTGTGGGACGTATAGGACAGACATGGAACATTGGCTGTCTGTGGCTTGCGAGCTGCCGCCTGGTGTCAGTTCTGTACACTCTTATGAGTGTGTGAGTGTATGTGTCCTGCCACCCATATGGAGTGGAGCCACTATGTCTCATCTCTGCATGAGTGCGTTTTTTGTTTCTGTGGATGTTACCCATCATAACGTTTGCTCCTTTCATGAGACTAGTATATTTAGTTTAAAAGATGAAACAATGAATGGTAGGGCTGGGTATTGATACAGATTTGATTCGATTTCTGATTTTGTTTCACTTTCATTCGATATCAATTCATTTGGATATACTGTATATATCAGGTACAGTTCATGTCTCTCTCAACTAAAGCTGTAAACTATACAGGGAGGGAACCCTGTCAGTTCAAACAATACTATAACTTTAAAGGTTAAAATTAACAGAGTCCATTCTATTAAATTCAATTGCTATTGTTTGTTGAATACAAACTTTTAAATTGCACATAAGGTAGTTTTTAGATCAACGTTTTAATGATATAATTATGTTTTAACATTCTACTACATTGTACAACACATAAACAGTGGCTGTCATAAATACTTGATTTCATGACAGATTTATTCAAACATACATTAATTAATGAAGACAACTAAAAGGTCAAGAAAAAATATAATGAATATGTTATACAGTGTATATATTTGACCAAAATACTCCTCTCTAGTTATTTTTTCTTGCTAAATATCGAAAAGCAGAAAACTGCATAGATTAAAAGATCGATATTTTGGAATTTAAGAATTGATATTAATTAAAATAGATTAATTGATATTGTCAACCCAACCATAATAATCGGCCATTTTGTTGGTCAGTGCTGCTTATTGCAGTCTGTGCCCGTTTATTGTAGTAACAAAGGTCTTTATAGGTTTTCACCAAAGCTCATATGGGTGGGGGTAATGGGAGCATCCTAACCAGCCAAACCTTGATCCCTTGTAAGTAACGTAGTTTTTAGCTTAAATAAAGTTGTTTTAGGAGCAGATGGAGGTCATGCTGATCAAAACAACGGTGAATTCATCACATGACATTGCAACCAAAGTGCAAGTCACTTTTTGATTGACAGTCTGTTCTCATTTCCTGTGCATGGATCCAGATAAGAGTCCGCTTCCTGTCTTTGTTGTGTCCACGGCCAGGGGATTAGAGAGAAGTGAGGTCCACCTCTTTCTCAATCTCCAATGAGGAACCGCTGAAAGTTTGTTCTCTGTTTGCACACGTGTGACGGCCAATTAGCCACCCCTGCTCACGTGCCTGCTTTGTGGCTGAGTGATTTATGTATGGTGAATAACATTTCGTCTGGCTGACAGGGATGATCGGATGGTGGTCGTTAGCAGGTCTGAGAGGTCCTGGCCCAAGGTGAATGGTCCTATTCTGACCCGTCTGCTGCACGCCGCTTCGAGTACCGAACGTTCCTTCGCACCATCCACACGGATGTGAGGATCTGTATGCGAGCGTGTGCGCCGACATGGTTTTCTAGCTTGTGCGCTGCATCTGGCTGCTGTAAATATTAGCTTTTCAACTGAACGTGGCCACCCTCAGATATTCAAAGGCAGAAATTGAGAAGCGTGTTTTTTTATTTAGTTGTCTGGCACCCTTTTCTAAACCAGCAGCAGACAGCTTGGTTACGTTCAACAAACATACGGTAAGCAGTGCATTCAGTCTGCATCTTCTAGTGCTGGTGGTTTTGGACTGGGGTGAAGGGGTCTGTGAGACCGATTTCAAAAGGGTATTGGGTTCAGCTCCATTACACATAAATATAAACAAATACTCACTGAAGAGAGTCGAAAATAACAAGCTAATAAACCTGCCCCCTCCTGATGGCACATCATAAATTGATCCTCAGAGATCCAGAACCTGGCTCTCTGTGTTTGTGTGTGAACTCATTTATGGCATTGCATGCCTGTGACAAGAGTTTTGTTTCTCTGTCTCTTAGTGTGATTTTGTGTATACACTAAATACACATTTTCAATGTTTTTGGGATGCACCAATGTAAAAAATTTGAACTGATAATTTTTTCATGTTATGGCCAATAACCGATAAATGGTTTAAAGTCACAATATGTAACATTTTTTGATTAAAATATCCAAAAACCACTAGAACAGTGTTATATATTTTGTTGACTTGTGTACTTACGTTATCTTAAATGTTTCCAAGAATGTTTAAATCCAGAGAAATAAGCAATTTTAACCAGGACACGGTCCGTGTCCGTGCAACGCCTATCAATGACATCATACCCACGTTACCCTCGATTTCCGGTTTTATTTTGTAGAAACCATGGAAACACCAAAGACGCTTTAATATATTATGTGTTTTATTAGACAGGTGAGCAAATGTTTGGATACATTCATCGACAGAAAACGAATCATTGTTATATAGCTCAACACGGTTAGTCTCATTGTTTAAATCTTGTTTTCTTGATTTACCGTGAGTACCATGTTTTACCATGCCTAATATCCTTCTAGCTTACTGGAGTGTGCAACAAATGTCTCATAGTAGCCGCCGAGTGAGCGCACAGAGTAGCATTATAACATAACTTTCAACACACTCAAATGTATGTAATATCATAAAACAGCGCTGTGTTACCCCACATACACATGAGCGGAAGAAGCGGAAGCGGTCGTCTGCGGCATAATAAAAGCTTCACTGCCCTCGAGCCGTGTGTTGTGCTTGTCTCTCATTAGCAATCGCTCCATTTACAGTTTTTACATTTACAAATACATTTGCATATGACTGCCTCCAGAGGAAGACATTGACTAATAGTTACATCATTGTACCATAGGCCCTGCCCAGTGGCCTACACAGGAAGTGAGTGTTGTGTCAAAAGCAAATAGAGCCTATTACAATCACTGATGCTGTCGATATTGGATACAGTTTACTGATGCGCATTCAGTTTCTCCACACACTTGAGTCTGTCGACAACAGGACAAATGGAAGAGTAAAAGAATGTTCGCTTTAAGGCTGAACGATTTTAGAAAATAATCTAATTGCAAATTTTTTTTTTTTTGACCAATATTGCGATTTAATATGCAATTATTTTTTAAGCTTTTTATCTTCTATATTATTCAACAAAGACAAACAATAAATCATTGTATGGTAGGGGTGGGAATCTTTAGGCACCTCAAGATCTGATCCGATTCCGATTCTGGGAGTCACAATCCGAAACTATTCTTGATCTTTTTTTTTTTATTATTTATTTTATTAATAAAACTTTAAAATCTTTTTTTAATTATTTAATTACATATGTAATTAGTACTTTTTAAAATAATTACACGTTAAAAAAATAATTAAAACAATTGCATGGTAAGAATTTTAAATATATAAACTAATATAGCTTCAAAACATAAAAGCTAGTAAATAATAAAGAAAAAAAAACATATATAACAAGCAATAAACAAAGAGTGCTTTCAGTATTTTAGAGTAGCCTGGCTATCTGAACGTGTTCCATTTTGATTAGTTAGATTATTATGATGACATCATAGACTGTGGGAGATCTAATAAACTGCATTCACACTAATGCACAGATCTCTTTTGAATTATAAGATGTGGTTTGTCCTGTCTATTTAATCCCTTAAATCTTGACATAACTGTCTGTGTTTACATTAATTTCGCGTCATAAAAGCATTTTGAGATGCAAGTACATTTAACCACGTACACTGAGTCTCTCACAGACGCATGCGAGCGCTCTTCACAAAGCGCACGTCAGTATTTGAAATTGAAAACAGCCTTCTGTCAGTGAGTTTCATCTTTTAAATATATAAGCCCACTGCATTCCAAACGACATAAACGATGGCTTCGTAGAGCATTTGTAAGGAAAATACCGGCGGGGCCCGCGCACTACACGCATATCATCAAGCACGCGTTTCTCACACTCACAGCGCATATCCTGTCCAATGAAGCCCGTGAATGTCATTGTAATTCGCTTCAACCTTTCCGAACTTTATGAAAGATGATTTTACGGAAAGTTCAAGTGTGTGTGAGGAATCAGAAGCCATCAGAATACGGGTGTTTCTACACGCAGCGCCATCGCGCACCAACGGTTAAAAACTAAGCTCAGAATCGACCCAGAATCGTTAGAGAATCTTTTCTCCCACCCCTACTGTATGACCAACAAAATATTAGATAGATTAAACATAAACTGTTCTGTTGCGTTGATGCTTCCTCAGAGCTGACTGCCTTACTCTTGCGTGTCACGTGACCAGAGTGTAACGCCAGCCTTTGCGTTTAAAAAAAATCACATCGCGATATTATCGCAAATGCGATTAATCGTTCAGCCCTAGACGCATCCCATTTTAATAGCTCGTTTGAGTCTCTGAACAGACTTCAGAAGGAGCCCAGCATCGAAACAAATGAATGGTTTATTTTAATGGTTTATTTATATGTTTGTTCAGAGCATTTTGTTTTGTAAACGAGGCACAGTATGTATATATATATATATATATATATATATATACATTTTTTTATTTTATTTTTTTGTGCATAAAACTTTATTAACATTATAAGTGAACCTCAAAGAACATAATAAAAAAATCCATGTCATTAACCCCTTTAAAATTCTCTACTATTGTCTAAATAAATAAAATAAAATAAAACTAAAATCTAAAAGCATTTATTGCTAAGAGAGTTTTTATTTGTTATATATATTTAAAAAAAAATGTAAATAACAAATATTAAAATATATATATGAATATTTTAAAATAACTTTTATCACAGTTTGAAATGTTTTTGTACTTTGGTCTACTAATTGAAAACTTGTGTTTCTAACTGTATGTATATTAGGGATGCAATGATATTAAAAGTCTGGTCGATACGGATAATTATTGCCATGTTATTGCCGATGGCGATAACCAGTAAATAGGCTTTATTTTGTCTTAATTAAAAATAAAACACTAAAACATGTAATCAATCATTTTAAATGCTAATAATTTAGGCACTACAACATATAATGTACATTATGAAAAATTAATATACAATACAATACAATAAAAAATGGATTATTGAATTAATAATCAAACTAGGCGAAAATGAGCATGCACTGTTAAATATCTACTCTACGATACTGATACATTAAAAATACATTTTTAAAAATTTGCCAGATAACCAATTTAGTACCAGTACGTTCATTTTTGGATTTTAATTGGCACTTTATTGATAGGAGCAGTGAGAAAAAAGACCTGAAAAAAATAGTAAGAAAGTTGGAAACGGGATTAAGAAATGATGCAAGCACCACTGTGCAAGTGACTGTGACTGAGCACATGCAAACAAAGTGGACAGCTTAAAGTCCTCATGTCTTTTGTGAGTGTGAATGTGTAGAAGAAAGGCATAGAGATGCTCATGCTGAGGTTTACCAGGATCCTCCTGTGATGGGCAGGGCGTGTGCATCTGAGCCTGTGCGCGTCCAGGAAGGGCTCAGTAATCCAGGGCTGCCACAGGCATGCTGAAAATGAGGAGCCCCTGAAGAGTTGTGGAGAGCACTGTCACTTTTTCCACCCCAGCAGGGTGGAGGAAAGATGGAGAGATGGAGGAGGAAAAGAGAGGGAAAGAACATGGATGGTTATGGTGGTTAGAAAGAGAGAGAGCAGACAGAAAAAAAGAAGCCGTCCACTTGTTGTGTCGTCGGCATTTGAACCTCAACACAAGGCATGACAGAGAAATGAACAGTTGCTGCTATTCTTTCCTTTCTTCTAACAGCTTTCTCAATTTTTGTAGTAGGGGGGACCGCTGACCACTTTTTTTCCCCCTTCAAAACTCACAGACCTAAACGAATCTACCTTCCATCTTTTGGTATTAGAAACAGTTACATGTGCCTAAAGTAAATGAACCATCAAAGGGACAGTTCACCCAAAAATAAATATTCTGCCATTTCTTTATTCACCCATATGTCATTCCGAACCTGTATGACTTTATTTCCTCTTTGAAACACAAAAGAAGATATTTTGGTTACCATTGACTTCCACTTTATGGGCAAAAATAAAAACATTTAAACATTTCTGTAAATTTCTTCTTTTATGTTCCACAGAAGAAAGAAAGCTATACAGTAGAGCTGCACGATTCTGGATAAATTGAGAATCACAATCTTTTTGTTTAAAATAGAGATCACGATTCTGAATAGAAACTAAACAATATAATACAAAAACTTAGTTTTCTCAAAGTCTTTCGTCGCCACCTACTGGTGTAACGATGTAATACAATCTTTACTTGAAGTGTCAATTTACTTTCAAAAGTTGATTTATTTTATTTTGATCACTAGACATTAGTGTTTATATCCAAACTATAAACTTTTATCCTAGTTCTTCTGTGATAATTATTGTAAGAAATAATAATACTGTGTGGTTGAAAAGACATACATGACAACTGCTCTCTCTGACTCAGCAGCAGCGCCAACACAGATCTGACAGTTTGCGGTGATTTTGTCAAAGGTTTAATAGACACAGGCGAATCGTTGTCATTTAGGAAATCTTAAAAAAATCACGTGGGTGTTTGAATAGAGATCGAAATCTATTAACGATTAATCATGCAGCTCTATGGGGTTGGAACGATATGACAGCGAGTAAATGATGACAGAATATTCATTTTTGGTAAAACTATCCCTTTATCAATTCATATACATTAGGGGTGGTCAATATTTGAGATTTGCTTACAATTTACCAGTATCAGCCAATATTTTCTAGAGACCAGAAACATAATGAAAAGTTTTTTGAAAATTTGTAACATTAAATTCATGGCAAAAAAATAAATAAAAATCATACATACAATATCTGTAAGTAAAGCTGTTTATTTGTAGACAGACGGGGATAATAGTGTGACTGGAGTAGCTCTTACAAGTGCGTCGTGAATGGAAACAGCTAATTCAAGGTGTCACAACTCATGACAATGGACTCTTCCAGTGTAGACAGCATCATTTATTATAATGAGAGCAGTTTAGCTTATCAAGAGGTGCTGCTCATGTCCGCTGGAGACACAGTTTTACAGTTGAACCCTCTAATTTGAGGGTCAGGATGAAGAGGTGGAGGTTTGAGCTAGCAGAACTGCCATGCTGGAATGGGAAATTGCCCCTTCTCAACAGGAAGCTTAGAGGGATTGACAGTTAGCAGGCCACAGCATTAGCCGAAGCTGAGGCAGTTAGAAGGTTTGAACGGCGTGGAGGAAGTGTCACGGTTTACAGAGCTGTGTGAGTGTTCGATTCCATGTAGAGCGCAGCTCTCTCACTAGAGTATTGCTAAGTTTGCTGGGCAGAGAGTAAAGAAAATGTGTAAAGACCTGAGTCAGGGCAGCTTTACTCTGAAAGAATGAGATTAATCTCTTCCTGTCGGGCACCGTGAAAGATGACGCTCGGCGCATCTTCATAAGCCTCTTGCGTTAACTGTTATCCGTCTGTTTACTCTGTGTTTGTCTTATCAGAGTCTACCTGCAGAAGAGCCCTGGTGAACTGAGTGTGAAAGTGCCTCTGCAGATCTCGTTCTGCCTCTCTCTCACTGCTCTTTCCTCTGGCCAGCTCGATTCCACTCATTTTAATGTAGTTGTTAACAGCTTGTGGTGGAGCGGTTTGTGTGGCTTTGGTGTCTGTACGCTCAGAAGCTGTTGGGTAGCGTTGGACTTGACGAATGATGGAGCACAGACACAGGCGAGTCCCTCTGGTGCAAAGTAGTGAATGAGGGACCTGCTCACTCTTAACTAATCCATTTCTCTCTCTCTCTCTCTCTCTCTCTCTCTCTCTCTCTCTCTCTCTCTCTCTCTCTCTCTTCTGAGCATGTCATTGGACAGTTGCCCGCAGTGAACGTAGAGCTTGTGATTTTAGCAAATTTTACATTGTTGCAAAAAGACTTTGGTAATGATTCATATGTATCAAGGTAATAGATTTATCAAAATACTGCAATCTTTATTAAAAATGCTCCCAAAAAAAAAAAAAATGCTCCAAAAGGGATGCACAATATTATCGGTAACCATATCGATATGGGCAAGTCTAAACTTTTGTTTTATATTTGGAATTTGGAAGCTGGTAATATCTTATTTTTTTTCCATTTTATACACACAATTTCTGTTTTCTTGTAGGTTAGAAATACATTTACAATAACAGTATATAACAGTTATCTTTTCTATTGCATTATTCATTCTGATTTGATACCTGATGTTACAAAGCTTTATTATGATATATATATATATATATATATATATATAAGAAGTCTCTTCTGGTCACCAAGGTTGCATTTCTTTCATTTCTTTCATGAAGACATTTATAATGTTACAAAAGATTTCTATTTAATAAATGTTTTAATACATTTAATACATATTTTAATAAATGCATATAAATCCTGTTCATTGAACTTTCTATTCATAAAAGAATCCTGAAAAAAGTATCACCATTTCCGCAAAAATATTAAGCAGCAGAACTGTTTTCAACATTGAAAATAATAAGAAATGTTCCTTGCCTTGATGTGCATAAGAGACTTAAAAAAACAAAACAAATAAAAACATTAAAAATTTTAATGTTTCCAAACTTTTGACAGGTTCTGACTACAATATGTCAGAATTGGCATGAAGATAGGGTTGAGTGATATAATATTATTGTTATGATATGCAAAATTTGTATTCAAAATGTATATATTTGCTTATAAGAGTGAATTTTCTTTAATCAGAGGAACATGAACACAAAAAATTATCAAAATTTAATAATTTTCGTTTAAATACAGCAATATCACAAAACAGTACTAAACAGCAGTATTTACTATATTTGCTGAAAAATGTAATAATTTAATATATGAAAAATGTCACTTTTGTGTGTCAGAATAATTGATTCCTAATTTAGAATTGACTGAAATTATACAATTATAACATTTCTGTCTTAGCTGTGAGATGACATGGGGGAAAAGCATATTACTTACCATATTCACAATATTGCTCAATTTTATATTGCTAGTAAGATTAAAAAGGAGAATATGGTTACTGTTTCTCATGTCGCAGTAATTGGACAACTGAAAATAAATTTCTACTTGCTTTTTAGTTGTAAATCTCTGTCAATGCACACACCACTTTAGAGATAATCATGATTTTCATTGACAGCTCTTTGATGCTCAAGCTTTATAAGTGTTTTGTCTCACTATTTCTTTAGTCCCTGATTGATTTTAGAGGCAGCATGTACCCATACCCTGAATATCGCTGCTCTTCTGTTTTCTGATTCTCCTTTCTCTCTTTCACTTTCTTTTTTGTCTCATTGTCTCTCTCGCTTTCTTTCTGTGTCTGCAGGAGTCGGAAGATTCAGATCCGGAACATTCCTCCTCATCTCCAGTGGGAGGTGAGTGTGTAACTGCTCGGGCAGAGAGAACAGTGTGTGTGTTGTCAGGACTCTTGTCTGTCTCCTCTGGGCTGCCGCGCTTCTTTCTCTCTCTAACTGACGATGCGTAAGAGAAGCTCCGCCCATACACACAAATACACTTCCTCTGCAGTCCGTGTGAATCTGTCTGGAGAGTGTTCAGCCCTGGTGACCCGATTGTAAATCCTAATGACATCATCACACTGAGCTCTGGCCCACTTACATGCTTTCACACACTTCGTTCATTTATTTGGACACTGTGCCTCTGTATTCTGCATTGCTTTCTTGAGTTTAGTGGTTCACTGTGTAAAAAATTGGGGGAAGTCGTGGCCTAATGGTTAGAGAGTCAGGGGTTCAATTCTCATTACCAGCAGGAAATGACTGAGGTGCCCTTGAGCAAGGCACCTAACCCCCAATCGCTCAATTGCTCCCCGGGCGCCACAGCAAAAGGGCTGCCCACTGCTCCGTGTGTTTGGGTCCACTGTTTGCAGTGTGTGTGTTCACTACTCAGTACTCTTAAAGTGTGTGCACTAACTTGGATGGGTTAAATTCAGAGAACAAATTCCGAGTATGGGTTACCATACCTGGCCTTCACATGTCACTTTCACTTTTTTACTGTGTAAAAATTGATGTGTTGATGCTATACCAAGCAGTTACCACACCCACAAGAGACCATTTTGGTGACATTTGCACCCCACTTTTGAATCTGGACAAGTTTTGGTAGAACTGTAGAATATCATCAGTCTTTTTCTCAAACAAAACTATGAAATTACATGAGCTCCACTACCATTCAAAAGTTTGGGATCAGATTTTTTTAATACTTATTCAGCAAGGATGCATTAAATTGATCAAAAGTGACAGTAAAAAAATATAATATACAAAAATATAATTATAATATAAAATATAATATAAAATATACAAACCATTTCTATTTCAAATAAATGCTGTTCTGTTGAACTTAATATTCATCAGAAAATCCCAAAAAATATGTATCATGGGTTTCACAAAAATATTAAGCAGCACAACTGTTTTCAA
The DNA here is from genome assembly GCA_039654105.1 of Coreius guichenoti. Taxonomy (NCBI): domain Eukaryota; kingdom Metazoa; phylum Chordata; class Actinopteri; order Cypriniformes; family Gobionidae; genus Coreius; species Coreius guichenoti. The sequence continues at coordinate 27,681,414 of CM077172.1, read as the reverse complement.
CAGTGATAATATGGAGCTGCAAATCATCATATTAGAATGATTTCTGAAGAATCATGTGACACTAAAGACTGATTTTGTGAAATGTATTCCTGTGATGGCAAAGTTGAATTTTCAGCATCATTACTCCAGTCTTCAGTGTCACATGATTCTTCAAAAATCACTCTAATATGATGATTTGCAGCTCCATATTATCAATGTTGAAAACAGTTGTGCTGCTTAATATTTTTGTGGAAATGGTGAAACTTTTTTCAGGATTCTTTGATGATTAGAAAGTTCAATGAACAGCATTTATGTGCATTTATTAAAAATGTTTATTACATTTTATTAAAGCATTTATTAAATAGAAATATTTTGTAAGATTTTCCAACTCTCCTTTTTTTCTAGTATCATATCTAAAAACAATTTATGTGTAAAAGATATTTTGCTGATTGTGTTTAACTGATTGTGCTCTTCTCGTTGCAGGTTTTGGACGGCCTGTTAGCCCAGTATGGTACTGTAGAAAATGTGGAACAAGGTAAAGACTTGCCATAGTATGAAATGACTATACAAGTTGCATTTAAAGTGCACTATATTTTGTGTTTTCTATTTGGGTAGTTGACATTTCAAGCAGTGCCTCAGGGTATGACATGCTATATTCTAATTAATTCTAATTATTCTAAAAAAAAATCTAATTATTTTGTAATTATCATGCTTGCAGCTTGTGTGATATAATATTAATTGAAAGACTGCATGAAATATTTGCAAATGAAATATATATATATATTTGTGTTTGTCACACCACAGGACCATTTAAATGAACTAGTGAAGACAAAATAGTTTTTAAAAAATGGTGAAGAACTATTGGTGAACTTGACTATTAAGGTTGTCAAATTTGATATCATGATATTATGCAATTGAACACATTCCCTTAATTATTTAATATTAATGTAAATATTTCATTAAAACAGTGACATGTGCAGTGAGTTGTTTTCATATTTGTTTAATTAATATTAAAATGTCAGTATTTTGTTTGATTAATATTGATGACAATAGAAAATGGCAGGTCTGTTAGGCTCGACTTCCACACAAAATCGAATAAACTGTTGTATTATTTTGGTAGAAATCCTTTTTTTGTCCCTACTATTTACATTCACTCAAAAAAAGTGGATTTGTAAAGCAAGCTGCATTACCATGAAGCATAAGCAGAACATGCACACAGATTATTTTATTAAGTATTGACTTTTGACATCCATACTAACTAGTTACAGCATATAAAAAATGCACTTTCTTTTATATATTCATATCATCGCTGTTGGGCGGAAACCTCGTATTTACAAAACCGTTACTTTTCAGGAAAAAACACTGTATTTTTTAAAATAATTAAACACTGTGCTGTCAAAGTTGATATTGTGGCTTTATATATAGTCAGACATTTGCATGTGCCATTATATTATTAACATTTTAACAAAATCAAGCTCAGATTGCGAGGTTACAAGGTTCCATTTTTGACCAGCGAATTTCGGAAAATTCGGACATACGTGTTTTGTCCGTCATTAGAACGGCCGCATCTGAAGCAGCAAGTACATCACATTGAGTTTTCATCAACTTACAGGTTATAAAGTTTATTGTAGCTATGTGTGTGCTCAGTTTTTTCTGTCTTTCGGGGGGGGGGGGGGTGATAAGCATACAAGCAGGGCTCTTAAGACTAAGTGCGAATGAGAGGAAGTCACAGACAGACAGAGATGAACTCTTCTCTGGCTAAAATGAGTAGTGTGGCGGCGTGGCAGTGTGTGGATTGAAGTGGGAGAGTGTGTGGCGAGGCTCCAGCTGTAATGTGTGTGTTTTCAGGGAGGAGTGGCATGGTAATAGGGAGGTAAATGTAGGCGCCTGTGGTCTCTCTCACTTACTCACAGCTGAGACAGATTGTGTTTACACCTGGTTTTAACATGCGTCTCCTGTGACCACTTGTGATTCATGACACACATCGCTTACTTTATCAGTGTGTTAACTTAAGGCAAGACACCCCAGGTCAATAGAGTAAAAAAAAAACTAATAGATATCACCATACTTCCCCAGTTGATTGATTTCATTAAGAATTCCAAACATTTTTTGTATTACAAGTTTTCTGAAATGTTATGTTTAAATATGCAAATTAGTTGTTATCTAATTAAATATGCACTAATTTGCATACATTTCTAGAACAAAAATCTGAACATTTGAATGAAGTCAGATTCAAAATTCTTGTTCCTTTTTTTGACATATTAGAGTCAAAGGTTTTTACAGAGGGGCTGATTGGATATCTCTTTTTATCACTCCATAAATCAGAAAATACTGTCAACAGCCAGAAAAAAGTTAATTTTCACCATTTTTTTAGGAATAAAATGTATAAAATCAGGCAAATTATATATATATATATGAACAAACCCTGGTGAAAAAAATTATACTTTATTGCATTTCAAATACACTCACCTAAAGGATTATTAGGAACACCTGTTCAATTTCTCATTAATGCAATTATCTAATCAACCAATCACATGGCAGTTGCTTCAATGCATTTAGGGGTGTGGTCCTGGTCAAGACAATCTCCTGAACTCCAAACTGAATGTCAGAATGGGAAAGAAAGGTGATTTAAGCAATTTTGAGCGTGGCATAGTTGTTGGTGCCAGACGGGCCGGTCTGAGTATTTCACAATCTGCTCAGTTACTGGGATTTTCACGCACAACCATTTCTAGAGTTTACAAAGAATGGTGTGAAAAGGGAAAAACATCCAGTATGCGGCAGTCCTGTGGGCGAAAATGCCTTGTTGATGCTAGAGGTCAGAGGAGAATGGGCTGACTGATTCAAGCTGATAGAAGAGCAACTTTGACTGAAATAACCACTCGTTACAACCGAGGTATGCAGCAAAGCATTTGTGAAGCCACAACACGCACAACCTTGAGGCGGATGGGCTACAACAGCAGAAGACCCCACCGGGTACCACTCATCTCCACTACAAATAGGAAAAAGAGGCTACAATTTGCACGAGCTCACCAAAATTGGACAGTTGAAGACTGGAAAAATGTTGCCTGGTCTGATGAGTCTCGATTTCTGTTGAGACATTCAGATGGTAGTGTCAGAATTTGGCGTAAACAGAATGAGAACATGGATCCATCATGCCTTGTTACCACTGTGCAGGCTGGTGGTGGTGGTGTAATGGTGTGGGGGATGTTTTCTTGGCACACTTTAGGCCCCTTAGTGCCAATTGGGCATCGTTTAAATGCCACGGCCTACCTGAGCATTGTTTCTGACAATGTCCATCCCTTTATGACCACCATGTACCCATCCTCTGATGGCTACTTCCAGCAGGATAATGCACCATGTCACAAAGCTCGAATCATTTCAAATTGGTTTCTTGAACATGACAATGAGTTCACTGTACTAAAATGGCCCCCACAGTCACCAGATCTCAACCCAATAGAGCATCTTTGGGATGTGGTGGAACGGGAGCTTCGTGCCCTGGATGTGCATCCCACAAATCTCCATCAACTGCAAGATGCTATCCTATCAATATGGGCCAACATTTCTGAAGAATGCTTTCAGCACCTTGTTGAATCAATGCCACGTAGAATTAAGGCAGTTCTGAAGGCGAAAGGGGGTCAAACACAGTATTAGTATGGTGTTCCTAATAATCCTTTAGGTGAGTGTATATTCCCTTTTCAATAGTATATTTCAAATATACTAACAAAAAATTGTACCATCTATAAATATATAAAACGTATATTAGCATCATAAAGTGTACTTATTTGAACATTATTAGTTTAAAATAATTTTTTTGTATATATTAAACTGTATGCTCAAAATTGTCATTGTAACAATGCACTGAAAGTATATTTTAAAAATACGTATTTAATATCCTGAAGTTAAATTTGAGTATAATTTTTAAGTTTACTTATTCATGCTTGGAATTCACTTCATTACTTTATTGGATATTACTTTCAGAAAGTGTTAAAATGTATAATCCATTAAAAGCCCATTTTTAAATATATGCAGTGTACAATTGGCTACTGTATTTGTGATTTAAGTGTAATATGTTTAACAAGTTTACACTGGCAGAGAAGAATCGTGTTACAATCATACACACAAATCTATATTAAACCAACAGCACAGAGCACTCTTAAAATACAACGCAAGAAAATATGAGTTGATTGGTTGAGTCTTATCGGAATTCAAATGTCTCTTCAACTTGGTCTGTGACCAATCATATTGTGTTGCTCACTGCCTGCAGCCAATCAGAGGCAGAGCTGCTGACGGTAGTCTGACTCTCCCTCGCTCACTCACGGGAGGTTTGCAGGTGAAGTACAGTGTCGCCATACATTATTTATTTAATAAAACATTGAAAGCGGAAAGTACATCGCTCATTCTTCAATGTAGTTCAGTTCAATCAAGTAACATCGCAACCTGACCTTGATGGCGACGATAAACTGGATCGGAATAAATGGCCTACGCGATCCCGAAAAGAACCGGAGAAAAAGTCCTGCTGTTTGGAGGTAAGAAATAAGTAAGACTAATGTAAACTTCATTACAAAGTTGTATGAACATGCAGTCTGACCCTGTCTCTTGTATATTCTGTTAACAGATGCTGTTATTCACGAGTTTCAGCAGTCAGCTGTCTCTTATGTGTAAGCGACCATCAGACCATCAAGTGTAATAATGAGCAGCTCATCAGAAAATGGAATATAATGTGAAATTTGTATTTGTGTGTAGAGGGTCAGTATGGCATTGGTCCAATAATATATACTTTTTTAATCTTCCAGTGTTCTTTTAATGAAAAACATGTTAAGTTCATTTTGTTCAGTTTTGCTGAAACCGTGTGAAGTTTAAATAAAAACCGTTGGGCTTGTTAATGAAATATGTCTCTTCATTAGTTACGTTGTTAAATTTAATTTATTTGAAAACAAATGCATTCAACATTGGGAAAATAAGTCGGTAAGTAATTCATTAAAATGTAGTTGATAGCACATTTAAAATACTGTATTGTGTGACATTATGTAATTCAAAATATATTGTACAAAGTATAGCTAAGTAATAACAAAGTATATTGTTATTGACTACAAAGTGCGTATTTTTTAGTATTTGGAATAAGCCAAAGGTAAATAAATAAATGAAATAAATAAACCTGAAAAAATAATATATTCATAGTATATTGCTTGTGTGTTCTGAAGACACTCATAATAAATTTGTAATGTACTTAAAACACAAATAAAGTATTCTTACAACACTAAGTATACTTATAACACAAATAAAGTACATTTTATTATCACTAATCAAGCGTGTAATTAGTCCCTATACTTAAAGTGTACTAAGTATACTTGAAGTTGTTCCAATTTAGTACATACAAGTACACTAAATACACTTAAAGCTATGCTTTTATACAACTTAATTACAACTAAAATATACTTAGTACAAAATTAGTTGTTCCAAAACAGCACACTTCACACTTCTGGCTGCAAGTACACTTAGCATACTTTTTTTTCCCACTAGGGAACCCCTCTGTAAAAACCTTCAGAATATAGATAGGAATAAAACTGTAAAGTTTGATGTATGTAATTGGTACTGAAGTTAGAGATTTCTGGCTCAGTGCAGGAGAAAAAACTCATTTTGAGAAAATGGCCTTTAAAGATATGTATTGTAATTGAAATCTACAGACACAAATAGATAAAGTGCTATAAAGGATACACTTAAAAGTATAATTTTGGGTTTTCCTTTCCACTAATCTAAAAAAAAAAACACTTTATGAAAAGCCAAAAAGCACAAAATCTCAAAATTGACAGATGCATGAAAAAGACTGTTTTTGCCTGTAGTGTTTCGCCTTAATGTTGATACAGTGGTGCTTTACATGATTTATTCTGTCAGACTGTCATTGTATGTTGATATCAGACACAGACACAAAGGTTTCTGTTCACTTCAAATGTTCACTGAGCAATGTTTTGGACTCTGTTTACACCTTTTATGTAGTTCATAATCAAGACAAAAACACTCATCTTACTATACGTGTCAGTGATATCCAGAATGAGAGTCCACAATAAAGAAAAGAGAGAGATATAAAATCTATTTTAAAACGCAAAGTTTTTAGAAATGGACTCTTTGTATTTATGTTGGTTTCAAATGGTTTTCAAGTAAAGTTTATATTTAAAAGTGTTTAAATGACTCTAAAACTGTCATGTGGTGGTGTAACAGTCAAGTATAAATCTTATTCTAAAACCTTGAATACATGTGAATGACATTTTTACAAAACTCATTAATTACTAGTTTTTGGGGATATGTAAAAAGCCTTGTAAAAAGTTAAATTATCTGATAATTTGTCATTTTATATAACAATTAAATATTAATAAGCAGTGAATCAGTTTGTTAAAGTATTTTTTATAATTATTTTTTCATAAAAAATTATGCCAAATGACTTAATCAGGTTTTTTTTCTTTCAATATGATATCAGGAGAGTTTATCCTTCTGATATCTTATATTCTATGCCTTAAAAAAATATAAAAATTAAAAACATGCTTATAATAGAAGAGGTATATTCAAGCTATTTGAATAGGTCCAAAAAAAGATCATGTCATCCAAAATAATAATTGTAACTCCAGTATTGTTTAGAAAAGAAATCCCATCCAAACAGTCTGATTGTGTGCTCATCTTATGAAATAAATACGGTCATGTCGGCATGACATAAGGACAGTGTTAGTTCTCGTTGTTCTTTCTCAGGGCCTATTGATGTGCCTTCATTGGTGACACTCATTGGTTCTGAGATTGATCGCTTAAGCTGTCTTATAGTGAGGCTTTGTGGTTCTCTTTATGTGTGAAGCTCTGGATTTCTGCCCAGCCATCCCACTCAACTTCCTCCAGACAGACTGTCTAGTCCTCTAGACACACAACTCCATCTTATCAATAAAGAGGCATGCTTTCCTCTTAAAAATACCATACACATACACATTGCCTCTGCAGTGGCTTCTGTCTGTAATTATTGCAATGACCTAAGAGGAATTCTTGTAATGTGGCACAGCTTTCATTTTTTAGTCCCATTTCACAGTCTTCAGAAAGTATAATATCGTTTTGAGTGGGTCACGGAGTGTGCAGTCAAAGATGTTTTTTCTGAATTAAGACTTTTATTTTGAAAGACGCGTGTGAAAAGCTGTTGACTCTTCTGTCAGACTTCTGTCTTCTGTTAGTGCCTGAGGACAATGTGTTGTCCTGATTCAGTATCTGCGGTCTGATGAGATGTTGTCAGGCTATTTGTCAGCGTCATTATTCTAACATTATTTTCGCAACTTGTTACGAAATAAAAAAAGTCTCGCACCTTAGAAAAATAAACTTTCCTCTCCTGTCAGGCGTTAAACCGTGCTTGTAGCATGCACTATTCAATTGCATGTACAAACACGCTGTATATTACTTCACTATATATAAAGAGCAAAAGTAATTATGAGCATGCAGCGTCGTAGTTATGTTGTCAATTAGTCATGAAATTGCCAAAAAGTACCAGCAAATTACGCAAATTGTACTTCGTGTGTTAGCTGGGAAGGATTTGGATCATTAAAAGCAAATTTATTTGTGGTTTAATGACCATGGGAAAATGTGGGTCCCATGAAAACCACTGTTTTAACAGGTCTTGAGTTGTACGAAGGTGCAATAGTTAGCAGTTGGATGTCTAAAGCAGCATAAACTCTTGAAGTGGAGGGTCTTGCCCTCATTGTGCCTGTTTTTAGATGATACACAGAGCTTTGATCAATGGACGTCAGGGTTGCTTGCTTTGTGATTCTCCTGTGAAGTACACATGTGGCCATGGCACAGTAGTCCTCATTTTATATGCAGACACACACAAGTGGCTCTTCACAGCACTAGTGTAATACTGCATTTGTTTGTCTGTATGCATCTAGTACAAAAGCTTTGCCATCTCATATGCTTATGAATATGACGAGCTCTCTGTTTCTAAATATTGACTTCTCTCTCCTTCTCTCACCTGATTTAATTCGCTCTTTATTTTTGCAGTTAACACTGATGCTGAAACAGCAGTGGTGAATGTGACATACTCAACAAAAGAGGAGGCTAAAATGTAAGAATTTAAGAATAAAGTTTTCTATTGGAGTTTCCTAGTTTTTTTTAAATGTATTATTCATAGGGATGGATGGTATGACCAAAATCATATGTTACAGTAGAAATAAATGTCTCATGGTAATGGTATGTCAAAAACTTTTTGCTGTATTTAATTTTGTTTAATAATATTATTTAAAATATGTAATATTTTTAATATAAAATATTTATAATTGTATAAATTTCATTAAATGTATATATTACTAAGATTAAATACATATAAAGGTGATCATAATTTAATTTACGTATTTGAGTACTTATTTTAATAAAAAATCAGCAAAAGTAACTATATCATGACATATACACTACTATTGTGGTATAAAATTATTCATAATTAAATATTTTGTCACATTAATGGTATATATAATTTTTTTTACTAAAAAAATTGATCCCAAAATGTTTTATATATTACATAATCAATGTTTATTTTAATTTTGCGACATTTATACTAAAATTAAAGAGACATTGTTTTTTTTGTGTAAATAAATAATATAAAATAAGTGCAAAAACTGCTACACATTATGTAACATGAGTTTAAAACACTCGAAACTATGATAGATTATAAATGACGAGTCATTTTTGATGCCATTGTAAAATAGCAAAAATGCATATCAGCTGATATTAATGCAGTGAAGTTGTCTGCATTGGACATCTTCTGCAGAACCTCCAGTTGACACAACTGTCACTGGGTATATACCACCATACTCCTAGCTCTGATTTTTCATTTAAAAAATGCCAAAACTCTCCGCCTTTACACTGTCATTGTATTCCACTGATTCCATTTTCTCCATTCGTATCTTCAGCGCTGTAGAGAAGTTAACAGGGCAGACGTTTGAGGATTACTCCTTTAAAGTGTCTTATATTTTGGATATGGATGCTGCTCCACCCCTGCCTGCGACCCGGAATCGCCGGGGTGGAAGGATATCACGAGAACAGGACTCCCAGCCCGGGACCTCTGGAGGCTCCTTGGGGCTCCAACAGAAGCAGCCAGACTTCCCCCTGCGCATGCTGGTCCCCACACAATTTGTGGGAGCCATCATTGGCAAGGAGGGTCTCACAATCAAAAACATCACTAAACAGACACAGTCTAAGTGAGTGTTATGTATTGATGTGGTTAATACGATTCTGAAGAGTTCATTTGGTGCACTTTAATTAATATACAGTGGGGAGAACAAGTATTTGATACACTGCCGATTTTGCAGGTTTGCCCACTTACAAAGCATGTAGAAGTCTGTAATTTTTATCATAGGTACACTTCAACTGTGAGAGACGGAATCTAAAACAAAAATCCAGAAAATCACATTGTATGATTTTTAAATAATTAATTTGCATTTTATTGCATGACATAAGTATTTGATCACCTACCAACCAGTAAGAATTCCGGCTCTCACAGACCTGTTAGTTTTTCTTTAAGAAGCCCTCCTGTTCTCCACTCATTACTGGTATTAACTGCACCTGTTTGAACTTGTTACCTGTATAAAAGACACCTGTCCACACACTCAATCAAACAGACTCCAACCTCTCCACAATGGCCAAGACCAGAGAGCTGTGTAAGGACATCAGGGATAAAATTGTAGACCTGCACAAGGCTGGGATGGGCTACAGGACAATAGGCAAGCAGCTTGGTGAGAAGGCAACAACTGTTGGCGCAATTATTAGAAAATGGAAGAAGTTAAAGATGACGGTCAATCTCCCTCGGTCTGGGGCACCATGCAAGATCTCACATCGTGGGGCATCAATGATCATGAGGAAGGTGAGGGATCAGCCCAGAACTACACGGCAGGACCTGGTCAATGACCTGAAGAGAGCTGGGACCACAGTCTCAAAGAAAACCATTAGTAACACACTACGCCGTCATGGATTAAAATCCTGCAGCGCACGCAAGGTCCCCCTGCTCAAGCCAGCGCATGTCCAGGCCCGTCTGAAGTTTGCCAATGACCATCTGGATGATCCAGAGGAGGAATGGGAGAAGGTCATGAAGGTCTGTATGGAGGAGTGGGCCAAAATCCCTGCTGCAGTGTGTGCAAACCTGGTCAAGAACTACAGGAAACGTATGATCTCTGTAATTGCAAACAAAGGTTTCTGTACCAAATATTAAGTTCTGCTTTTCTGATGTATCAAATACTTATGTTATGCAATAAAATGCAAATTAATTACTTAAAAATCATACAATGTGATTTTCTGGATTTTTGTTTTAGATTCTGTCACTCACAGTTGAAGAGTACCTATGATAAAAATGACAGACTTCTACATGCTTGTAAGTGGGCAAACCTGCAAAATCGGCAGTGTATCAAATACTTGTTCTCCCCACTGTATATACAATTATTTTTATAATTATATAATACATTTATTAATTAAAAATGTGATCTACACTACCGTTCAAAAGTTTTGTGTTCAGTACCATTGTTTAAGTATATTTTTGATAGGAGTCTCCCACCAAGGCTACATTTATTTGACCTAAAACAGTAATATTGTGAAAAAACGTACAATTTAAAATAACTGTTTTCTATTTCTATTTTAAAATGTATTTATACCTGTGATGGCATTCACAGGTAATGATTTCAGCATCATTACTCCAGTCTTCAGTATCAAATGATCCTTCAGAAATCATTCTAATATGCTGATTTGATGCTCAACAAACATTTCTTATTATTATCAATGTTGAAAACAGTTGTGCCGCTTAATATTTTTGTGGATTTTTTGTCAGGATTGTTTGGTGAATATTAAGGTAAAAAGAGCAGCATTTATTTGAAATATAAATTTTGTAACATTATAAATGTCGTTACTCTCACTTTTGACCAATTTAATGCATCCTTGATGAATAAAAGTATTAATTTCTTTAATAATAATAACTAAAAAATTTTGGCTCCAAACTATTAAACGGTAGTGTACATAGTACTTGTAGTGTACATGTACTATCCATTGATAAGATCATCAGTATATTTTGAACACGAAATATCCTGAAAATATGTCACATTTATTAATCAAATCTGGCTGTGAGCATTAATTCACATTGATTATAAATACCTGCTTGATGACAGTGACAACTCTTCACGAAGCTTTGTTTCATCTCTGCTGAATGGTCATGTTCCCGTCCTGATAGGGTGGACATTCATCGTAAGGAGAACGCGGGAGCGGCAGAGAAGCCCATCACCATCCACTCCACTCCTGAGGGCTGCTCCGCCGCGTGCCGTATGATCATGGACATTATGCAGAAAGAGGCTGATGACACGAAAGTGTAAGTCTGAAACTTCCGAAGTCTTTTTATTTCACGGTGTTCTTTAAATGCATCTCTGTAATTGCCAACTTGTGGTCTTGCTTCTGTAGAACTGAGGATATTCCTATGAAGATCCTGGCCCACAACAGTCTGGTCGGAAGACTGATTGGGAAGGAGGGTAGGAACCTGAAGAAGATTGAAGAAGAGACAGAGACCAAGATAACCATCTCCTCGTGAGTGTCTGTTACGTTTGATGGCTTTCAGCAGGTGAAAACAATGGAAACTCATAATTATTTTGCTATTGTGGCTGTTATTTTAAAATCTATTGGGTTTTGTCTTTTTTTAAATTAAAACATCAGTCACACTGCAGCTCTTGTTTTGATAGGTAATACTGTGTTTTGTAGTCAAGATATTGATCATAACATGACCTGAACATGTGATGTGACATCTTGTAATGGGCTGCTAAGTGCTAGGATCTGGTGCAGAGCATCAGTGTACAGGTGGTTTTATGTATTTCCCAGAAATAAAGTGTGTGCTGGTACAGATAGCTTAGGAAGTGAGTCACCCAATTAAACCCTAACCAGCACTCCTAACGTCATTGCTCAGATGTCCCTCTAAAAACAGCCTTATTTACCAATGCTCATCAATACCGATTCAAATAGCTTGCTCTTTACATAGAGTCCCACTTCCTTCCAGGTGGAATCAGAGAAAAATGCAGTAGAATTTGCCTTGATGTTCAGCACAAGAACAACACAGCGACGATACAGTGCAAACATCTTGTGTTTTGTCTTTCTATGACATGGCTCAGATCTCTCTTATCCTGTGCTCCAGTTAACTCATGCTTTATAATTAGGGTCCTTACCATATTTTGAAAATGTGGGTGTTGTGGGGCAAAATTTGGTTTGTTTTTATGTTGCTATTGACATGATGTTGTTAATAATAATAATAATAGTAATAATAATTAATAATTAATATCCCCCCTAAATATTTTCCCCTTTTTCAAATCAAGTAGTGGGGCACTGATCAATGAACTCAAGAAGCACAGGGCTTAAATAACAAGGAGAACTAATAAGATAATTAACGTAACTGGTGAACGGAATCATTAATCAAACACACTGAAACTAGGTCAAATGACAGGACACAAAGGCAAACAGGAACAAAACCAAAATAAAATGAAACATAGCCAAAACAGAAACAACACAGAGGCTGAAAACCAGCTCCTGAATGTTTGTGTGCACGTGCTATTTTTTTCCTTTATAAAGTTTCCACCTCAATAAAAAAGCTGCGAGCGAGCGCATATAAGCACATCTGCTTCATAATGCAACATTAAAAAGCTATATTTGTGGGCAAAAGTGTCGCCCTCGCCTTGTGGTAGCTTGGAATTCAAAGGGGAATCAGATATTCGTGTTTAGACGTATGTCGGATGTCCAGATATCAGATATGTATCTGATTTAAAACCATATTTCGAAGTGGCTCAGATCGGATGCGAAAAAATTGGATCTCGTGCAGATTTTTGTGTTTACACGTGTACAACAAATTCCGATCTGTGTCAGATGTGAGTAAAAAATCCGATTTTTTTTGTGCCAGTGTAAACGCAGCCTAGGTCAAATGACAGGACACAGGCAAACAGGAACAAAACCAAAACACAATGAAACATAGCCAAAACAGGAACAACACAGCGACGATACAGTGCAAACATCTTGTGTTATGTCTTTCTAAGACATGGCTTAGAGCTGGAGAGGGGTGTAAACAAACAGAGACAGTCAATATAGTCCATGAAGAGAGTGGAGGGTGGGAGGAGCCAGTATGAGCCAGGAGCAGGAGTAGCCAGGTAGGGACACAGACCACAGCCAGCACAATGATCCAATGCGAACTCGCAGGAGGGAGGAGCCATGGTGGAGGCCTGGGAGGAGGGACCAAGGATGCGATTTTCTGCGACTGAGCCAGTCCTGGTGGAGACCCAGACGGAGACGAGGAGCCATGGTGGCACCGCAGGTCTGGAGGGGCAAGTTGGAGTTAATGGCTCATGGGAGCGAGGTGGAGGCGGGCACCAAGAAAACCGGGGTGGAGCCGAAGTGACCGAAGACACACTGGGGGAGGGAAAGTGAAGCCCGGTGGACCTGAAGGGATGGAAAGCAGAGGCTCAGCTGGCTGCCAGGAATCCTGTGACGGAACCAGGGCGAAGCCTGACCAAGGTGAAGACGGAGGGACGAGCGAGACCGGCGGAGCTGGTGAGATGACCTAGGCAGAACTGATGGGTCGGAGGGCCGAGGTGGAGTCCGGGGCTCGGCAGCTGGAAGCAGAGACAGGGGATCCTCACGCCAAAATGGAGCTGGGGACTGGAAGGCCCGAGGCAGATCCACACCACCAGATGGAACAGGCTGAGGATGAGCCGTTGGATAGACAGAAACCAGTGGTGGCAGGGCTGGGGAACTGGTTGGCTTCGGTAGAATATGTTGGAGAGGGAGGCTGGGCGGGAACTTTGGAAACACAGGAGACTTGAAGCTGGGCGGGACCAGTGGAAATGGGAGATCCAGGGGTATGTCCTCCTCAAATTCCTCTAAAAGAATTCCAGAGACCAGGTACAACTCATCCATAGCAGCGGGGGTGTGGGCAGGGATTCCCTCCATGCCCTCATACTCCACAAGCACTCCCGTTGTTGCGTTGCTGCTGACTCATGCACTTGGTAGGACAAGTCATTGGGCTCCGGGGTGGTCAGTTGGACTTGCTGGCACGTTATCTGTGGCAGGCTCAGTGTCTGTGGTGGAATCTGGCTGTAGCTCTGTCTGTCGAGGTGAAGGCTGACTGGTCTCTGGGTCTGGAGTGGGGCTGGTATCATCCTCCACAGGGCAGATGGTGAATGGCAAATCATTGTTCACCAGCACCCACTCCACAAATGTGGTGAGGGTGGGCTCCATGAGGCTTGAGATGTAGAACACGCAGAGCGAGACTCCAGGAAGCGGTCGCTCTGCTCCAGGCATAAAAGATGAACACCAGGAAGGTCCATGTTGACAGGGTGGAAGGAAAAAAAGGAAGAAACACTGAAAAAAAAAGATAACACTTTATTTTAAGGTGACGTAGTTACACAATACTACATGTACTTACTATAGTAATAACAGTAAATTATGTATATTTACAAGTAACAAACCCTAAACCAAACCCTAACTGCAACTCTATAGTAAGTACATGTAGTTTAATATTAATATTACTCAATACTTATTTAAGTAAGTACAATGTAACTACGTCACCTTCAAATAAAGTGTAACTAAAAAAAATACTGTTTTGGTTCAATGTTCTGTCACAGTAGGCTGTTGCAAGAAAGGAGAACTAATAAGATAATTAACAGAACAGGTTAACAGAATCATTAATCAAACACTGGGAAACTAGGTCAAATGACAAGACACGCAGGCAAACAGGAACAAAACCAAAACACAATGAAACATAGACAATACAGAACATACACATTACAAACAGTAAATAATATTATTAGTAAATATTAGTGTTAAAGTAAATAATGGTAACATTTACAATAAGGTTTCATTCATTAACATTAGTTCCCTTTCGAGAGTACTTTCGTATTGCGTAGCTACGCTAGGGGAAACTCTTTTCCTCGAGAATATGAAGCAAAATTTTATCCTTATAATTTTATCTATGTAAAACGCACAGCAGATCAAGCAGAGCGTACCCACGCGCTGATTGGTTGTGCTGCGGCAACTGCAGGAACCTATGGCGAGGCGGCTAAGCTGGTGGACCAATGGGGTCGCTACATGAAATCCCGCCTAAATAGACCGCCTAAATTTGCATAGCGAAGCTATAAAAGACTGTGTCTCGCCATAGGATTCCGATTTAATCTCCTTCAGTGGACTTACCCTTCGCTGATCTCCGGAACCTTGAAGCCGCCATCGAAAAGCACCCAGCGGAACTACTCTACAGCCCTGAGGATGCCAGATTTCCGTCTGGACTCCGCCTTCAGCCACCTGCTGTTCCAGCTACGCCATCCGGTGTTATATCCTTTCTATCTGCGTGTTATATGTGTGTGTGCGTTCGCCGCTGCAACGCACACTTTTCTAAAAGAGCAGACGAGCGTTGATTCAAATGCCTCGTCCTTCCTGCGCCTCGTGCAGAGGCCCTCTTCATGGCGGGGATCGCCACATCATCTGCGCGGCGTGTCTCGGACGAGAACACGCCCAAGCTGCACTCTCCCAGGGCGGCTGCCCTGAGTGCGACGAGATTGCGCTGCCGACCCTGCGGGCTCGACTCACCAGCTTTGATGCAGATCCCGCCCCACCCGCTCTCCCTCTCGGGCCGCGTAAGAAGCGCCGCGACCAGAGGGGGCCGGAGCGATCTCGCGAGCACACGCCGAACAACTCCCCGCGTGCCTCGCCCTCACCTGTCCTGTTTATCCAGGAGGACCAGCGCCCCTCTCAAGCAGCGGCCTCCTCCGTTTCCTTTGGCGGACCAGAAATGGAGGAGGAGGAGGATAACAGCCTTTCCCTGGCTGCATCTGGGAGTGAGTGGTCGGACTCTGTCTCGGAGCCCGCAGCTTTGACGCAAGCCACCACGAGTGTCAGAGCCAGAGTCGACGCCGAACTTGATCGTGTGCTCACAAGGGCCGTGGGAGACCTCGGGCTTGAGTGGTCCCAACCCCAGGAGCCCACACGAAGCAGGCTAGATGAATGGTTTCTTCAAGGCCGCCGCCAATCCACTCCTCAGAAGCCCGCCCCCTTCTTTCCGGAGGTACATGACGAGCTGACTAAAGCATGGAAGGCGCCATTTTGAGCATGCACTAAATCCTCCTTTTCCCCAGCGCTCTCGACAGTCGACGGCACGAAGGAAAAAGGCTATGAAAGTCTCCCCCCGCTTGAAGAGGCTGTCGCTGCTCATCTTTGCCCGCCCTCCGCCAGAGGATGGCAGGCCAAAGCGTCTCACCCATCGAAGCCTTGCCGCACCACGTCAGCTCTCGCTGGTCGAGCTTACGCCTCCGCCGGCCAGGCAAGCCTCCTTCCTGGACACTCCTATCTCCGCCGCCGGCCTGTTTGGCCCCGCAGTAGTAGGATTCGCCGAACGCTTCACAGAGGCACAGAAAGCTTCACAGGCCATGAAACATTTCCTCCCGAAACGCTCCAGCTCTGCGTCTGGCCGTCACGCTAAGGCTCCGCCCCCTCAACCTGCAAAGGCAGCGCCAGCGAACTTTCAGCCTCGCTCAGCGTCGTGAACACGGTAGCGTTCACGCTCCGCGAGCCGCAACAGACAGCCAGAGCGTCAGGTACCTCGACCCAAGATTGCGTTGAACCCCGAGCCGCCGAAGCCTTCCTAACTGCGGGAAGAAAGAGACGGTGGTTAAGTCCTGCCGCGGCCGGACCACCACCACACTCTCTCAATCCGCGTCTCTCAGTTCCCTGCAGTCAGGTGACTGGAGACTTCAATTTCACAGCCAACGAGCCCATTATCAAACACGCTCGCTTGTACACAAACGCTGTTTTCACGGCGACCCAAATAAAACACGAAAAGAGCTTTTTCTATGTAGGCAGTGTGCCCACCTCACAGTATGCACCCCTGCACCCAAGCACTTCCCACACAGCGCACTCGCTGACTCGCGCCGTGTGCGCTCTGAATGTAAAGCGTGCGCCCACTATACAGTGCGCGCCGCCACACATAAACACTATTCCCACAGTGTTACAAGCACAAAACAACCGGGCTACCGGGTCCCTGTTACTAAGCGGCCCGCCCCCGAATCTAATTCAACCCCTAGCCATATGGGTCCAGGCCTGGCAGGCCATCCCCGGTATATCAGAATGGGTGTTGAACATAATAAAACGAGGTTACTCGCTACAGTTCGCTCGCAGACCCCCGCGCTTTCGCGCCGTGGTCGAGACTTCGGTGAGAAGCAACGTGAGTCATGTGCTTCGCGCCGAAGTGTTGAAACTGTTAGAAAAGGGAGTGGTGGAAGCTGTTCACCCAACGCTAAGCGAGTCAGGCTTTTACAGTCGCTACTTCCTCATCCCAAAAAAGGATGGCTGTCTCAGACCCATCCTAGACCTCAGACATCTGAACAAAGCTTTTATGATGCACTCGTTCAGGATGCTGACGATGAAACAAATCCTCGCGCAAATTCGCCCGTGGGATTGGTTTTTTACAGTGGATCTGAAAGATGCTTATTTTCACATTCAGATAGCACCCCGTCATAGGCCATTCTTAAGATTCGCCTTCGAGCGGCAAGCTTATCAGTACACAGTCCTGCCATTTGGTCTATCCCTGGCACCTCGCACGTTTACGAAGTGCATGGACGCAGCTCTAGCTCCACTGAGGCTACGGGGAATGCGAATACTCAGCTACCTTGACGATTGGCTTATTATAGCCCAATCAGAGACTCAGTTGATAACCCACAGATCCTGGCTCCTCAACCATCTAGAATGCTTGGGTCTCAGGATCAACACCGCCAAGAGCTCACTGTCTCCCACCCAAAATATTTCCTTTCTGGGAACAGTCATAAACAGTCATAGCGGATGAGAGCGCGGCTTACGTCACAGCGCGCACTCACCATTCAGAGCCTGACGGCGTCATTTAAGGCTGGCACTTACACTCCTCTCAAACGTTTTCAGAGGATGTTAGGTCTTATGGCCTCGGCATCAGCAGTGCTCATACTGGGTCTATTACACATGCGCCCCCTCCAACGCTGGCTAAATTCCCGCGTTCCAGCTCGCGCGTGGCGATCGGTCCGGTTACACATCAAAGTGAACCACAGCTGTATCAAAGCTCTGGCTCCTTGGAAAGCGACCGCCTGGTACCAGTCGGGTGCGAGTATGGGCACAGTTGCGAAATGGAAAGTGGTCTCGACAGGTGCGTCCAACCTAGGTTGGGGTGCCCTGCACGAAGGCAAGCCTGTCTCCAGCCTTTGGTCAGACTCGGAGAAACGGCTGCACATAAACTGTCTAGAGAGGAAAGCGGTCATTCTATCGCTAAGAGCTTTCCTCCCATACATAAAGGATCAGCACATCCTGGTCGGAACGGACAACATGTCGGTGGTATCCTATATAAATCGCCAGGGTGGGCTGAGATCAAATAGCCTGCACTCCATGGCGAAACATCTCCTTTTATGGGCAGGGCACAACCTGAGCTCGCTAAGGGCAGCTCACGTGCCAGGCATTCTGAATCAGGGTCCAGATATGTTATCCAGAGGCAACATTCCCCCAGGGGAATGGTCTCTTCACCCACAAACGATTCAGCTGATTTGGAGCATCTTCGACGAAGCAAAGATCGATCTTTTTGCCTCAGAAGACAATACTCATTGCCCAACATTTTTCTCCAAGCACAGGGATGCGCTGGCCCACGACTGGCCCAGACGTCCGCTGTATGCTTTTCCTCCGATCGCGATGTTACCTCAGGTCATCAAAAGGATCAAGGAAAACAAATGCGCAGTGCTCTTGATAGCCCTACTATGCAAAAACCAGATATGGTTCTCAGAACTGACTCAGGCTGCCAGACACAGCCCCATGGCCGATACCGCTGAGGAGAGACCTCCTCACGCAGGCGAAAGGGAAGATCTGGCATCCCCATCCCGACTTGTGGGCCCTTCATGTATGGCCCATCAACGGATACCCAGGAACCTCCCTAAAAGGGTGTTGAATACAATTTCTGAAGCTAGAGCCCCCGCAACCAGGCGGCTTTATGCGCTGAAATGATCAGTATTCTCAGGCTGGTGTACAGCACGGAACCTGGACCCACATTCGTGTGAGGTGGCAGAGGTGCTCGCCTTGCTTCAAGAGTTGATGGATGCGGGTCGTTCCCCCTCCACGCTCAAGGTATATGTGGCTGCCATAGCAGCATATCACATTCATGTGACTGGGGAAAAGCGACCTTATTGTGCGCTTCCTCAGAGGGGCCAGGAGGCTCAACCCTCCTCGCCCCCCTTCAGTTCCTATATGGGACCTTTCCACAGTCTTAGAGGCTATGAAGGGCTCCCTATTCAAACCACAGCAGTCTGTGAGCTTAAAGCACCTTTCACTCAAAACTGCTTTTTTGCTGGCACTAGCCTCAGTCAAGCAAGTGGGTGATTTACACGCACTCTCTGTGAGCGCGTCCTGTCTCGAGTTTGGGCCTAACGACTCCAGAGTTGTCCTCAAGCCTAAACATGGTTATATACCTAAAGTGCTCTCCACTCCATTCAGAGCACAGGTCATTTCGCTATTGGCTCTTCCCTCGTTGCAAGACGAAAAAGATGCGAATCTGCTCTGCCCGGTTAGGGCCCTGAGGTTATATTTAGAGCGTTCTGCCGCTTCTAGGCAGTCGGAACAGCTCTTCGTTTGCTTTGGTGGTCGCACTAAAGGGTGCGTGGTCACGAAGCAGAGATTGTCACGATGGATAGTAGACGCTATCTCGCTGGCTTATGAATCAAAAGGCCTCAGCTGCCCAATAGGCATCAGAGCTCATTCCACTAGAGGCATGGCCTCATCATGGGCGTGGTCCAGTGGCATACCACTGGAGGATATCTGTGCGGCGGCAGGCTGGGCCTCTCCTTCCACTTTTATCAGATTTTATAACTTGGAGGTCCCTGCTTTGTAAGCTAGGATTCTTTCCATATAAATGAACGTAATAGTCATTTATACACTTAAGGCCCGAATTCTTTCCGGTCTGGGGGTTTATCTCTACCCCTAATAAACTATGTGTAACACAAGCATATGTTTATCACATTACATACTATAAGGCCCGACTCTGTCTGGTCAAGGGTTTCATAACCCATGTATATAATGTTACACATTTCATATTAAGGCCCGATTCTGTCCGGCCTAATTTTATATGGGTTTCCCTTATATACCCTCATATGAGGCTCACCAAGGTTGGCCTCTTGGGGGTTCACTATTACTTATCTCTGCTATGTGCCTTGGGTTTCACCTCAGGCCATAGTTGGAGTTAGGTTTAAGCACGCACAGCGTTTTACATTGGGTCCCCTAGCGTACCTACGCAATGCGCTCTCGAAAAGGAACGACTTGGTTATTTGCGTAACCTTGGTTCCCTGAGAGAGGGAACGAGTATTGCGTAACGTGCCATGCTTGTGCTTTGCTCAGGGTATTGCTTCAGTCGATTTAACCTGAACCCTATGGCGAGACACGGTCTTTTATAGCTTTGGTATGCAAATTTAGGCGGTCTATTTAGGCGGGATTTCATGTAGCGACCCCATTGGTCCACCCGATTAGCCGCCTCGCCATAGGTTCCTGCAGTTGCCGCAGCACAACCAATTAGCGCGTGGGCACGCTCTGCTTGATCTGCTGTGCAGCTGCACTGCGCTTTACATAGATAAAATTTTGCTTCATATTCTCGAGGAAAGGAGTTTCCCCTAGCGTAGCTTCGCAATACTCGTTCCCTCTCTCAGGGAACCGAGGTTACGCAAGTAACTGAGTCGTTAATTAGTTAGCATGAACTAACGATGAGCAATATATTTTTCCAGCGTTTATTAACCTTTGTTAATGTTAATTAATAAAAATACAATTTTTCATTGTTTGTTCACGTTAGTTCACAGTTTATTAATTCATGTTAAAATATGGTTTTAATTTTAAAAATGTATTAGTAAATGCTGAAATTAAGATTAAGAAATGCTTTAGAAGTATTTTCCATTGTTAGTTCATGTTAACTAATGTAGTTTACTAATGTTAACAAATGAAACCTTATTTTAAAGTGTTACCAAAATAATTAATAATAATTACAATAATAATAATAATAATACATAATAATAGAAAAGATATTGACCCATTTAGAATGAAGTAATAATTAAAAAAATAATCTAATATTAGTCAATACCAATATGGTCACATCATATGCACAATATAATAATTAATCATTAAAAAATGCAGTCAATTCAAACATTGCTCTGATCTGACTGGAGTAATATGTGTTTCTTAAATATGTACCAGTAATTTTACTCTGCTTTTTCTCTTTCTTTGTCCATTCTTCCCACAGTTTACAGGATTTAACTATTTATAACCCAGAGAGAACCATTATAGTGAAAGGGAGTATCGAGGCCTGCTGTAGGGCTGAAGTGGAGATAATGAGGAAGCTGAGGGAAGCCTATGAGAATGACATTGCTGCTATTAATGTAAGTGTTTGTGGTTTTGATTACAGGATTTTCACACTTCATTTTTAATTTTTTCATCGTCTTTGATGTTATAATCAATATGACAATTTTCAAATTCTGTTTATAGTGTGTCAAACGCGGTCAACCTTGAGTCAGAGTCCTATAGACGACAATACTTTTAGATGGCTTGTCTGTTTGCTTGTGTTTAGTTATTGACTGTGTTTATAGGAAACAGCCTTGAGTCACTTCATCCCCTGCCGTGCATAAGGAGAACGCATCCTGTCAACAGCCGTTCACACAGACATGCACGCACATGTACACCATTCTCCCTGTTTACACACATGACGTCACTGCCTGTGCCTGAGGGAGGTGAAGCCGTAGACTGAGAGCAAATACTGTAACAATAGCATCATCATTCTAGTTTACACGGTCGCATGATCCGAGGCCTCCTTTCATCTTCAGCGAGTCATTTATTTTGCGGCAGAGGCCTCTATCAACTACACAGATCAAATTTATGCAGTTTCATTTATAGTCACGCATTAGTCAGTCCTCAGTCAGGCATACGGTAAATTATTCATGCTTGGATCAAGTGTTTTTGCGACAGTTTCATCTGTAACTGTCTGTTAGTTGAACCTTGTAAACTTCATTCTGTTTTGAATGAAAGAGGCACAGCAGATGAATCAGACAGAACATGAAAAACCAGGCATATCTCTGTCAAGACTAAACAGCATAAAAACGTATCTAAAAGTGCTTACCACATAAAATGATGCACCGGGTAGATGGAGCCATCTAGCGTGACAGTAACGATATTACAAGACGTTATAACAAATATTCACATAGTTAAGACTGTTTATACAGCTCAGAAATACTGAGAAATCTGTGGCTATCTTTTAATCTCAAATGAGAGTTAGTATCAAGAAAAACATGATAACTTGAGTTTGTGTACTGAATAATCATTCATAATCCATGATGTTATTTGCAGCAACAAACCAACCTTATCCCCGGGTTAAGCCTGAGTGCACTGGGCATCTTTTCAACCGGTTTGTCAGTATTGCCACCAGCTGCTGGGCCCAGAGGCGTCCCATCCGTACCCCCAACTGGCTACAACCCTTTTCTTGTGAGTGCAAACCACAGTATGGATATATATAACTACAACATTTTTATAACTACAACGTATCTGGATGTTTCAACCTTAGGAATGCATCACATTTAGCTTGGCTCAGATTTTATTCAGATTTTAGCAATTGGCCTCACCCCACACAATGTTCAAAATGGAATTTGAATGGGAATAACAGGAAGAATTTACTGAATTGTAATTCACAGAATTTTAGTGTAGTCACACAAGGAATTTCATTATTTTAACACACATTTTGTGACAAAATATTAATAATTATATTTGTACTGATTATTTATATTTTTGCCTGAATTGTTTTCTCCTTAAGTAATTAGACACATTTTTCTCTGAATTAAGTTAAATATTGTCAAAAACGGATCAAACATTACAACAGATTTTTAATTGATAAAAATGTCTGTAGGTTGCACTTTAAAACATAAATATAATGAATTTCTGGAAATACCCATATGATAACATTTTTAATGAGGAATTCATACTGAAAAATTACATTTTTAAAAACTATTCTTGCACAAACAAAGAATTACATTCTATTTATATTCTTAAATTTTAATTACTACATCCTGTTTTCTACCTCAGTTCAATTTCAGGAATTAAATGGGACTTTAAACAGAATTCTAAGTTCAAATCTAAATGGTGCGCTATCCTGGCATTTAGCCTCCCGATCACGTTGTACACATCGTCTCTTTCTTAGTGAGTACTCACCTTAGAATGCAGCACACCTACTCGTTGAGTTGTATAATTCTTCTGTTCGGTTAGTGTGCAGCAGGATTCCCCTTCATATTTAGTGATGAGTCAGACAGGACAGCTTATGGCTCACAGATGAACTAATGAAGGTAGAATGAGTGTGTGGGTGGGTGTGTGAGATGGCACTCATTACTGAATGAGTGTTCGTTGGTTTTTATCATCCTCAGTAGTACTGTAAAACTCTAGTAGTCATTTATTATAAATTGTTACAACAGGTTTTTATTGGTGTAGTTTTTTGCTTATGGTAAACCAAGCTTTCTACATAATATTACAAACTTTGGCATTTACTGTCAGTAACAAATCTTGTGTATATATATATATATATATACACTACCAGTCAAAAGTTTGGAAACTGTACTATTTTGATTGTTTTTAAAGAAGTCTCTTCTGCTCACCAAGGCTGCATTTATGTTATTAAAAATACAAAAAAAGCTGTAATATTGTGAAATATTATTAAAATGTAAATAACTGTTTTCTATTTGAATATATTTTAAAATGCAATTTATTCCTGTGATGCAAAGCTGAATTTTGAGCATCACTACTCCAGTCTTCAGTGTCACATGATCCTTCAGAAATCATTCTAATATGCTGATTTGCTGCTCAAGAAACATTTATGATTATTATCAATGCTGAAAGCAGTTGTGTAAAAATTTTTTTTTTAGGATTCTTTGATGAATAGAAAGTTAAAAAAAAAAACAGTATTTATCTGAAATAGAAAGCTTTTGTAACATTGTACTACCGTTCAAAAGTTTTGGGTCGGTAAGAATTTTTATTTTATTTTTTTTTTTGGGAAAGAACTTAAAGAAATTAATACATTTATTCAGCAAGGATGCATTAAATTGATCAAGTGACAGTATAGACATTTATAATGTTGCAAAAGCTTTATATTTCAGATAAATGGTGTTCTTTTGAACTTTCTATTCATTAAATAATCCTGAAAAATTTTCAACATTGATAATAATAATAAATGTTTCTTGAGCATCAAATCATCATATTAGAATGATTTCTGAAGGATCATGTGATTCTAAAGACTGGAGTAATGATGCTGAAAATTCAGCTTTGAATCACAGAAATAAATTGCATTTTAAAATATATTCAAATAGAAAAAAGTTATTTTAAATTGTAAAAATATTTCACAATAATACTGTTTTTGCTGTATTTTGGATCAAATAAATGCAGCCTTGGTGAGCAGAAGAGACTTCTTTCAAAAACAATCAAAATAGTACAGTTTCCAAACTTTTGACTGGTAGTGTGTATATATATATATATATATATAGACACCTTCAACATTTTCTCATATTATCACAGTTTATTCGCTATAGTTTAGAAAATGGTAATGAAATATGACAAGAACTCAGAGTTAAACTGTGTCAGAACAAATTCATCTTGATAATGTCTGATAACTTTGATAGAAAGGTATGTAATGGATTACAATCAACCAATCAGCTGTCAGCTGTTAAATTTAAGTACACAATTAGATAATACCAATTTAGGTCAACCAATTACCAAGCAATGCTTCATTTTGTTCAGTCTGTGATGTAAAAGGTCACATTAGCAATTAAAGAAAAAAACACTTAAGCAAAACATGGTCAGGTCAAAGTGTCTGAATAATTTTGGTCCCAAATTTTTTATCAATTTTACTGGTAGTCCACTGTATGAAGAATGTTTGGGTATAATATGTCACAGTTTACTTTATTTTGCTATCCACACTTACATATATGAACTATAGTGTCCTGCACCCATTAGTAAAAAATTATATCTGGTGTCTGAATAATTTTTGGTTTGACTGTGTGTGTGTGTGTGTGTGTGTGTGTATATATATATATATATATATATATATAAACTTATTTATTTCAGTTAGTTGCCAAGGCATTTCCAATTTTCATTAGTTTAACTTCATATACTAAAAAAACTAAAATTGAAATAAAAATTTTAAACTATATAGACATATTTTTTTTAAAAACTTATAAAAATGGCAAAAACACAACACAATTACTAAAACTTTAACTGAAAATAAAATGGAAATGGAAAATATTAACATAAAATCTCATTCAAAATTGGATATTAATAAAAACTATAATAGTATTTCAATGATACTAAAATAGCACTGCTATAAGTTACTAAAAAAATAGCTACATAGAGTGGGCTCCACAAATATTGGCACCCTTGGTAAATATGATCAAAACTGACTGAAAATTTGTTTATGCAATTTCTCCTCTTAGTCTTTCATTCAGAATATTCACAAAAATCTAACCTTTAATTAAAGTCACATTGTTGAAAGAAAAACATTCTTATCATAAAACAAGTTTTCCACAATTATTGGCTTCATTTAATAATTTGTGCAGCCTCCCTTGGCCAAGATAACAGTTCTGGATCTTTTCCTATAATGCGTAATAAGGTTGATGAACATATGGCAAGAGATCTGAGACCATTCCTCCATACAGAATCTCTCCAGATCCTTCAGATTCATAGGTCCATGCATGTGGACTCTTTTCTTCAGCTCATCCCACAGGTTTTTGATGGGGTTTAGGTCAGGGGGCTGCTGATGTCCATGGCAAAACCTTCATTCTGTGGTCAGTGAACTGTTCTGTTGTTTATTTTGAGATGTGCTTTGGATCATTGTCATGCTGAAAGATCCAACCATGGCCCACTTTAAGCTTCCCAACAGGGTCAGTCAGGTGTTGATTTAATATCTGCTGGTACTTGTTGGAGTTTATAATACTGTGTATCCTAACAAGAGGACAGGAAATTAGCCTCACAGCTTTAAAGATCCCCCAACATACTTCAAAGTGGGGATGAGGTACTTTTCTACATGCCTATGTTTCTGTCTGTGCCAAACCCACCTCTGGTGTTTTTGGTCTCATCTGACCATAAAACCTAGTCCCACTGAAAGTTCCAGTAACAATTTGTGGTTATATAGGTGAGATCTGATCGTAGTTTTTTTCTGACCCCAAGACCCAACTAGCATCTGCAGTTCCCCAACTCTGATCTTTACAATTTGTTTGGGGACTCAAACCATTCTCCTCAGTGCGTGTGGGGCCAATATATAGACACACGTCCTCTTCCAAGTACATTGTTACCATCACCAGTTGATTTAAACTTCTTAATTATTGCCCATATGGTGGAAATGAGTATTCTTATAACAATGAAACTATTATCTTATAAGCCATTTCATGATTTGTGCAACTCAACAACGACTTTAGTTAAAGGTTAGATTTTTGTGAATTTTTTTAATGAAAGACCAAGAGGAGAAATTGCAACAACTACAAACCCGATTCCAAAAAAGTTGGGACACTGTACAAATTGTGAATAAAAACAGAATGCAATGATGTGGAAGTTTCAAATTTCAATATTTAATTCAGAATACAACATAGATGACATATCAAATGTTTAAACTGAGAAAATGTATCATTTTAAGGGAAAAAGAAGTTGATTTTAAATTTCATGGCATCAACACATCTCAAAAAAGTTGGGACAAGGCCATGTTTACCACTGTGTGGCATCCCCTCTTCTTTTTATAACAGTCTGCAAACGTCTGGGGACTGAGGAGACAAGTTGCTCAAGTTTAGGAATAGGAATGTTGTCCCATTCTTGTCTAATACAGGCTTCTAGTTGCTCAACTGTCTTAGGTCTTCTTTGTCGCATCTTCCTCTTTATGATGCGCCAAATGTTTTCTATGGGTGAAAGATCTGGACTGCAGGCTGGCCATTTCAGTACCCGGATCCTTCTTCTACGCAGCCATGATGTTGTAATTGATGCAGTATGTGGTCTGGCATTGTCATGTTGGAAAATGCAAGGTCTTCCCTGAAAGAGACGACGTCTGGACGGGAGCATATGTTGTTCTAGAACGTGGATATACCTTTCAGCATTGATGGTGCCTTTCCAGATGTATAAGCTGCCCATGCCACACGCACTCATGCAACCCCATACCATCAAAGATGCAGGCTTCTGAACTGAGCGCTGATAACAACTTGGGTTGTCCTTGTCCTCTTTAGTCCGGATGACATGGCGTCCCAGTTTTCCAAAAAGAACTTCAAATTTTGATTCGTCTGACCACAGAACAGTTTTCCACTTTGCCACAGTCCATTTTAAATGAGCCTTGGCCCAGAGAAAACGCCTGCGCTTCTGGATCATGTTTAGATATGGCTTCTTTTTTGACCTATAGAGTTTTAGCCGGCAACGGCGAATGGCACGGTGGATTGTGTTCACCGACAATATTTTCTGGAAGTATTCCTGAGCCCATGTTGTGATTTCCATTACAGTAGCATTCCTGTATGTGATGCAGTGCCGTCTAAGGGCCCGAAGATCACGGGCATCCAGTATGGTTTTCCGGCCTTGACCCTTACGCACAGAGATTGTTCCAGATTCTCTGAATCTTTGGATGATATTATGCACTGTAGATGATGATAACTTCAAACTCTTTGCAATTTTTCTCTGAGAAACTCCTTTCTGATATTGCTCCACTATTTTTCGCCGCAGCATTGGGGGAATTGGTGATCCTCTGCCCATCTTGACTTCTGAGAGACACTGCCACTCTGAGAGGCTCTTTTTATACCCAATCATGTTGCCAATTGACCTAATAAGTTGCAAATTGGTCCTCCAGCTGTTCCTTATATGTACATTTAACTTTTCCGGCCTCTTATTGCTACCTGTCCCAACTTTTTTGGAATGTGTAGCTCTCATGAAATCCAAAATGAGCCAATATTTGGCATGACATTTCAAAATGTCTCACTTTCAACATTTGATATGTTATCTATATTCTATTGTGAATAAAATATAAGTTTATGAGATTTGTAAATTATTGCATTCCTTTTTTATTCACAATTTGTACAGTGTCCCAACTTTTTTGGAATCGGGTTTGTATTTACTCATACAGGTTTCTGTAATTAATCATGGTTAATCACTCCTAGCATTAATATAGTGTGTTTGGTGTTGTTTCTGTCTCTGTTATTCAGTCACAGCTCTCTCTTTTTGAATGAGAGCTGGCAGTTCAATCATGTAAAGTTGAGTTGAACTTATGAGGACTGACTTATGTTCTAAGTTCTCAGTATTTACATGTGTAATAAAGGAGAGCCAGTGAAATGTTCTTGTAAATTTATCCATCTCATCCGTTCCAGGGTCACTCATCACAGCTGGGTGGGCTGTACAGTGTTCCGCCTGCTAGTGCCATCTCTCACCAGCACACAGTGAGTACTGGAACTAAAACTGTCTGAAAACGGTTGTTTTTATAATTGCAGATATTGATATCTAGAAAGTGGGGTGCAATACAATTTAATAATGGCAAATGTGATGTCCCGAAAATTGATTTAAATGATCATTTAAAAAAACACCTATTTTACACAATATTTACTCAAAATTCCTCGAAATATTTAAAAACAGAGAATGTTTCCTATCCATTGACAGTGTCCACAAGATGGAGTTCTGTTAATGAACCAATTGTACAATGGACACAGTTACAGTGGGGAGAACTGTATCAAAGTATTTGATACACTGCTGATTTTGCAGGTTTGCCTTACAAAGCATGTAGAAGTCTGTAATTTTTTATCATAGGTACACTTCAACTGTGAGTGACGGAATCTAAAATAAAAATCCAGAAAATCACATTGTATGATTTTTAAGTAATTAATTTGCATTTTATTGCATGACATAAGTATTTGATACATCAGAAAAGCAGAACTTAATATTTGGTACAGAAAACTTTGTTTGCAATTACAGAGATCATACGTTTCCTGTAGTTCTTGACCAGGTTTGCACACACTGCAGCAGGGATTTTGGCCCACTCCTCCATACAGACCTTCTCCAGATCCTTCAGGTTTCGGGACTGTCGCTGGGCAATACGGACTTTCAGCTCCCTCCAAAGATTTTCTATTGGGTTCAGGTCTGGAGACTGGCTAGGCCACTCCAGGACCTTGAGATGCTTCTTACGGAGCCACTCCTTAGTTGCCCTGGCTGTGTGTTTCGGGTCATTGTCATGTTGGAAGACCCAGCCACGACCCATCTTCAATGCTCTTACTGAGGGAATGAGGTTGTTGGCCAAGATCTCGCTATACATGGCCCCATCCATCCTCCCCTCAATACGGTACAGTCGTCCTGTCCCCTTTGCAGAAAAGCATCCCCAAAGAATGATGTTTCCACCTCCATGCTTCACGGTTGGGATGGTGTTCTTGGGGTTGTACTCATCCTTCTTCTTCCTCCAAACACGGCGAGTGGAGTTTAGACCAAAAAGCTCTATTTTTGCCTCATCAGACCACATGACCTTCTCCCATTCCTCCTCTGGATCATCCAGATGGTCATTGGCAAACTTCAGACGGGCCTGGACATACGCTGGCTTGAGCAGGGGGACCTTGCGTGCGCTGCAGGATTTTAATCCATGATGGCGTAGTGTGTTACTAATGGTTTTCTTTGAGACTGTGGTCCCAGCTCTCTTCAGGTCATTGACCAGGTCCTGCCGTGTAGTTCTGGGCTGATCCCTCACCTTCCTCATGATCATTGATGCCCCACGAGGTGAGATCTTGCATGGTGCCCCAGACCGAGGGAGATTGACCGTCATCTTGAACTTCTTCCATTTTCTAATAATTGCGCCAACAGTTGTTGCCTTCTCACCAAGCTGCTTGCCTATTGTCCTGTAGCCCATCCCAGCCTTGGGCAGGTCTACAATTTTATCCCTGATGTCCTTACACAGCTCTCTGGTCTTGGCCATTGTGGAGAGGTTGGAGTCTGTTTGATTGAGTGTGTGGACAGGTGTCTTTTATACAGGTAACGAGTTCAAACAGGTGCAGTTAATACAGGTAATGAGTGGAGAACAGGAGGGCTTCTTAAAGAAAAACTAACAGGTCTGTGAGAGCCGGAATTCTTACTGGTTGGTAGGTGATCAAATACTTATGTCATGCAATAAAATGCAAATTAATTATTTAAAAATCATACAATTTGATTTTCTGCATTTTTGTTTTAGATTCCGTCTCTCACAGTTGAAGTGTACCTATGATAAAAATTACAGACCTCTACATGCTTTGTAAGTAGGAAAACCTGCAAAATCGGCAGTGTATCAAATACTTGTTCTCCCCACTGTATCAGCTTTACTGTAACCCAGTGCAACAGCAATGTCTCATGTCATTTGAATAAATAACTTAGTAGTTATTCACAAATTACAACCTCTTTCTCTGCCCGGCAGTACTGAGTACCACAAGCTAATGCTGTTAACTAATGAATGAAAACTCTCTGAGACCTCTTCAATCTGTCACTCTCACCCATGCCGAGAGTCTGAATCATCGGTCATCGGTTTTCTATGGTTCACACTTGGGTGCCAGGCAAGTCAGGTCTTTTAGGCCCTGTTTACACCTGGTATTAAGATGCGTTTTGGTTGATCGGATCACAAGTAAACGAGGGAGACAGACCCGTTTACACCTGTTTTTTTAAATTCGTCTCTTTTGTCCACTTTTGTCCTGATTACTTCAAGGGGAGGGTCTATGGACGGGTAAATGTATGGGCTTTTTCAGATCTTTTGATCTAATAGACAAAATAAGCTCATGCAATTTACATATGAACGCGCCGGAGACAACGGAAAAACATACGGAGAGCATCAGCTTTCGTTTCTGCTCGGACAGCCGCAAGACCACTGCGAACACTGTGAGTGTGTGTTAGAAATCAGGAATGGTGTGAGAATTCAGGAATTTGTGCTTGGTACGTTTTTCGTCTTCAAACCAAACTTGGGTCTTCAGCCGACAAAGTTTAAATCCTGTCTGGCTAGTGCACTTCCCATAATGTTTACGCATCAGGTCAGTAGGTGGAGAGCAGACAGTCTTTTAAAGCTGTTCGAACTACCTCTGGAAGTGGTCGAAAGTGTACAAGATCAAAACGTTTTAAACCCTGTTTACCCCTGTATTTTGCATCGTCCACTTGTGATCTGATCGACCAAAACGCATCCTAATACCAGGTGTAAACAGGGTCATAGAAACAGATAAGTGGTTTGTGTTCTCAACATCACTTTCGTGATGAATGGAGTGTTTCCATTCAAACCTGTGTGAACCTTCAGGGCTCAACCTCCAGCCTGCGCTGAACTGAGCAGTATCTCAGTGGGATTGTGGGTGGTTTGGGGAAAAACAGAGAGTAAACAGACACATGGACATTTTAACAAACCACTTTTGTAAAAGGATCACATGCTCAGATGGATTTTAGAGGAATCCCTGATTTACAGCATCAAATTGAATTGGAGGATGTAATATTTTGCATGTTTCTTCTGCCCTCTCCACAGCAGGCTCCTGAACAGGAGGTGGTCTACCTCTTTATCCCAACTCAGGCTGTTGGTGCTATTATTGGCAAGAAGGGCCAGCATATTAAACAACTGGCACGATTCGCAGGAGCCTCTATTAAGGTAGGAGTTTCTGCCTACTAAAATGCCTCCGCTGTCATATCTGTAAAATGGTTTCTTGTATGTTTTTGTTATGTGAACCACAATTATCCATCTAGTTTTCTGCGTCCCATTGCTGAGGTCCTTGATTTGAATCTAACCATATCACGCTCAGATTTGGCCTAGTTGCCTCAGTGTGGGTGAGCCAATTATCTGTAACCTCCTCACGGTTGATTCAGCCAGTCCTGTAGGTTGCTGGGTAATTAGTAGAGTGAGACAGTCCACCAACCCATGGTTCAGTATGTGTTTGTGCCTCAGTTCATTTCATGTCTAATGGCATGTGAACTATTACACTGCCATTCTAAAGTTTGGGGTTGATAAGATTTTTTAAATGTTTTTGAAAGAAGTCTCTTATGCTCACCAAGGCTGCATTTATTTGATAAAAAATACTTAATTACAGTAATTCTTATTATCGTTGAAACAGTGTACACTTAGAGAGTGTTAGTGACCTTTGACAGTAGCTACAGAACTGTTTATAGATGTTTTCTCTATATATTTCAATAAATGCTGACATTTGTATGTAATTTTACAGTGTGGTGCATTTTATTGCAGCATATGGTATAATGACATCAAATATAACCAAACTGAATTCTTGACCACAAAATCATAATACAAACTGAACATGGAGAAATTTAAACTGTTATACCTCTATTCATTTGGGACAGATCCCTCAGGTGGTTGTGTGATGTGACTTCAAGAGAATGAGCTGAATGAATGGTTCACACTTCAGATGTAGCTCTAGAAATGAAATGAATATTCTTTAAAGCAATTAAAGTTCTGTCAGCAGTGTTTGTGGCATGTCGTTGATTATCTCAGAAAATAGTGTTGATTCATATCTTATGTAAATACAACAAAAACGTGTGCACAGAATTACACTCATAGTGGAACTCTCCTCTGAGCTCATCTGTTGAAGGTTTGTTGTTGTTGTTCTTGTTCCTGTTGTTGTTCATGTTCAGATTGCACCTGCAGAGAGTCCTGACGTCACTCAGAGGATGGTCATCATCACTGGCCCACCAGAAGCTCAGTTTAAGGTAAAGGAATATAATACAAACTTAAAAGCCCAGTAAAGTTAGTTACATTCAGTCTAGGTGCAATGAAATGAATGAATGAATGAATGAATGAATGAATTAATTAATTAATTAATGAAAATGTGAGTTTGGTCCAAAGTACATTACAGTTCAACGTAAATGTAAAGGCCTTTAGCGTTGTTGTACCCTATCATGCCCCTAAAAAAATGAATAGTGCTTCTGCATTTCAGGCCCAGGGCAGGATATTTGGGAAGCTGAAAGAAGAGAATTTCTTTACTGCAAAAGAGGAAGTGAAGCTGGAGACACATATAAAAGTGCCCTCTTCAGCAGCTGGAAGGGTCATCGGGAAAGGCGGCAAAACGGTGAGAATACAGTGGAATATAGAAGTAGTAAGTAAGATCAGAAACATTCAGTAATGTGCCATATATAACATAGTAGGACTCCTTTATGTGTCTCCTTTATGATTGTGTTATGTTCAGTGTGTTTTTTTTTTTTTTTTTTCCTGTGGCCTAGTTTCCCAGTGTCAGTTTCATTCTGTTCACCTGCTGTTCCCTCGTTTAGTCTGATATATATATACTCCCTTTTTTGTTCAGTTCTTGTTCCTGTCTCGTCAGTGTCTTACGTGGTTGTACTATTCTTTTTCCTGAGTTTTCCTTGCCTGTTGGATTTATTAAATTAATAAAATAAAATTGTATTTGCTGATCTCCTTTCGTCTTTGTGCGCTTTGTACAGCCACCCATGACATCATGCTAGTGATTGCTGAGGTTTTTTATGAAAGGTTGAGCAAACACAGTCGATGTGGCATCAGGCCTCAGTGTGGCATTTATTTAAAAAATACAATGGGGGAAACAAAGTGTTCAGTAGGGTTTATTTATTTATTTATTTATTTCAGAGTCTGAAAGCCCTATTTACCCTGAGCTTGAGTATAGTCAAAGGCGATTCTAATGTCAGACCTAATATAGGATTCTGATTCACAATAAAATATGTTTACACCTTTCAAATAAGTTGTTGTGTAGCACATACCATCACAACTGTTTTCTCATCACTAGTCAATCTTCCTTTCATTATGCACTATTATAAATGATTGAGTCAAAATGTGTTTGCAATAGTAAACAGTAATTCTGAGAATCCATAAAACATTTAAAATAGCTTTCCCAAAAACAATGAAATGTTCACTGTTAAATAATGGGAACATTGTTGATTAATCAAAGTTAATGTGCTGTGAATAGTTCCTGAGAGAGCTCATACACGCCACCAGAGAAAATTATGAAAAAGTTATGTTATTGTTTTTGATAATCGTTTTGCATGTACCTGACTCATTTTTCCAAGTAATTTGCTCTGCAAAAGGACTGAACAAGTCTATGAAAGCTTTTTTTTTTTCAAGCTATTTAAAGGGAAAAAAACTTTATTATGGCTAAAGTTTGGTGGTTATGTTATATAACTGTTACTTTTTGGTCTAAGGCTTTGAAGAGAGCAGAGTGATCCAAATCACTGTGACCTGTTTCAGTCAGAATTATATGTTTTAGGAACTGTACATATTGTTTCTAGTAAATATTTGTCTCTATTCATGGGGGCTCCAGCCACCAGGGCATAATTTTTAAACTAGATAGCTAGATAGGTTGCAGTTGTTACCCAAGGGCATAACAGCAGATTGGTCTTGATGTATGTCATGTACCTATGAGCAACTGGATATGTGCTGCTTGTTCTTTTCTGAGTCTGATTGACATAACGTTGGCACGCTTTGACCCAACTGGCATTATGACTTTTAGGTAGTGATGTCATCAGCTTGTTTCTCTGAACCTCTTTTAGGTTAACGAGCTGCAGAACCTAACCAGTGCAGAGGTCATAGTGCCACGGGACCAAACGCCAGACGAGAACGATGAGGTCTTTGTCAAAATTAGTGGGCATTTCTTTGCCAGCCAGGTAAAGTATACATGAGATATCACTACATATGTGGACAGTGTTTGCTTTCACATGAAACCTTCTGCTGTTTTGTTCAAAAGGACTGAAATTTACAGCTGTAGTATGTACTGCTTTAGTAATGGATCTTAATTCTGAAAACATGCTACACTCTATTCCAGTGGTTTTCAAAGTGTGTAGTGCAAAAGCATGTTGGGAAGGCGCGGGGAAGCGCTGGGCAATATGACGATGTCAATGGAAAGAGATTTATCTGTATGGAAATATATCCGTGCAGCGCTGGACTGCTTAAACATGATAGAGCAGCAAAGAAACATGGATGAATGAGAAGAAAGAGCAGGACGTGAGACCACGACAGAGAACTGAATTCGGTACTGACAGGCTGCTTTCTGTGGCGCACATTCAAAGTACACAAGTGTTGAATTCGCCTCACTTTCGCAGCTTTTTGCACTTGCTCAGTTAAATACACATTTATGTCAAAATGGCCTTCTTGTTGAGTATTCACGTAAACACACAGTCAGTTATGTCTAAAGGGAAAGTAAACAGTTGGGCATCATTATATTGGATTCATGCGTTAGGTCTTAAAGGGTTAGTTCACCCAAAAATGAAAATTCTGACATTAATTACTCACCCTCATGGTGTTCCAAACCCGTAAGACCTTCGTTCATCTTCGAAACACAAATTAAGATATTTTTGATGAAATCCGAGAGGTTTCTGAACCCCCATAGACTGCAATGTTATTACCACTTTCAAGGCCCAGAAAGGTAGCAAAGACATCGTTAAAATAGTCCATGTGACTCCAGTGGTTCAGTGGTTATTGGCCAGCTCCTGCGTCAGCATCACACGCATTCGTCGTGCAACATCAAGTGTTATCAAAGTCTCTTTCAAGGTAAGTCTGTTCACCTGGCGGCCATATTTGCAACGCCTCCGGGCACCCAAGACCAAGTCCTATCTATTTGAATGGGGGAATCCCGAAATCTCAAAAACTGCTTGCCGAACACAGTTAAATAACATATTTCAGATCAGCAAAAAAATCTGACATAACCTGTCCCATAAATGTTGTTTCTTATGCTCAAATAGTGTAATAAAAGCCTATTTTTCAGACTAGACCAGCCATTGCGCATGTGCAGTCCTAAGCGCGAGTCTCAGGTTTCTATGGCAAACGGAGCTTCTAACGGCAGCTGCAGTGATGCAATGACGCAATCAGCGATTGGCTCTTTTACTTAGAAGGCGGGACATATTCCGCCATATTGCGCATTGCAGTTTCTCCCATTCAAAAGTAATAGGAGTGAACCGTCTTTCTATATCTATAGTCTTTGGTGTTATACACTAACGCTCAAAAGTTTGGGGTTAGAAATATTTTTTTTAAATAAATGAATACTTTTATTCATCAAGGACTGATTAAAAGTAACAGTAAACACATTTATAATATTACAAATCAAATAAATGCTTTCTATTCATAAAAGAGTCCTGAAAAAATGCTTTCATCTGTGATAATAATAGGAAATGTTTCTTGAGCAGCAAATCAACATATTAGTATACTTTCTGAAGGGTCATGTGATACTAAAGACTGGAGTAATGATGCAGAAAATAAATAAATAAATAAAATACATTTTAAAATATATCGAAATAGATAACATTTTATATCAATTGTAATAATATTTCACAGTTTTACTGTTTTTACTGTATTTTTGATCAAATAAATTCAGCCTTGGTGATGAAAAGAGACTTCTTCCAAAAAATCTTACCGACCCCAAATTTTTGAATGTTAGTGTATTTTACTTCATTTTGTTTCTTGACCATGTAAGAGCTATATGCTGTTGAATTGGGTGCAAATAAAATCACCTCTTATTGGTTAATGACACATGGCAGTGACAAAATCATGTCTTATAGTGCCACCTTCAAGCAGTCACCTCTCTCCTATTGAAACCAAAGTGTAACCAAGCATTTACCACTATAAACATGCTCTCCTCTGGTCCCACAGACTGCACAGAGGAAAATCAGGGAGATCATCCAGCAGGTGAAACAACAGGAGCAGAAGCACCAGCAAGGCGCTCCCGTGACACACCGCTCCAAGTGACCATCAGGGCAGCCCCAGCGGGCACCTGCCAATGAATGTAGCCCTCCCAACTGGAATCAGACCAGACCGGATGCAGGGGACCGGCCGGGCAGACCAGCAGCCGTGGGATCAAAACCAAAGAACTTCTTTCTAGGGGAGATGAAGGAGCCACAGGCAGAAGGGCTCTGAGTGCACTGCCAGCTTGGGGAGGGAGGGGGGAAGCAAGGAAGCGCAAGGAAGACAAGTGTTCCTTTTATTGTTCAAACACACCCTGACTGAGAAAAGAATAGGTATGGGGCGTCTGTTATCAGGACGGGACACATCACGGTCGCCCCAAGTAACAATTTCTTTAGAAACTTCTTAATTTAGGCTTAATATAGGGTTAACAAAGATAAGACGCTCCATTAACATGTGTACACTGATGCATTTTGACTGAGTTGTGTTGCTGTTTTCTTGGGTAGGTAAGTGTGGGTGTGCACTAGCAGTTGGCGACCGATTTTTGTTATTTTTTTGATGCTCAGATTGCGATTTCAATGATCCTCAGCAGTATTGTCACCAGTACACTAGAACAAACATACTGTTATCTGAAGCAGAAGTACGATTCTTCTTGTTTTGCACAAGCCATTGGGCGAGTAGTGCACATATGCGGTTGTGTACGCAAAACATTGTTTTTCAAATTTCTTTGATGATGGGATGAGAATGTTGGGACATGTAAAAGACTAAACGTTTACTCATATCTTAGCCTGTTTGCATTTCAGGACACATCATCCAACACAACGGATCCTTGTTACTTAAGCCTGTGTGTGCCAACGGATGCAGTTAAAACATTTCTTACTGTGCATATCTTTCATTTTTTAGCTTTTCGTTTTTAGGTATTTCTATCCAGCTCTTACACTCCCTTTTTATTTTAACGCCAGTGTTTTTGCGGCCTCTGCATTTTTTCATTTCATCGCTGCCACATTCTTGTGGCGGTAGTCATTACGAGTCGGAGTAGGTATGTAGTAGATGTGGATTAGGAGTCACCACCCCTGGTTTGCTTTAGGGGGTATGAAAAGAATATAAAGCAAGCACCAGCGCCTGAAAGGCAGCGCACCTTTACTGACTTGACATCGGGCAGAAGTGAAATCGAATGTGCACCAAGAACTCTGCCTTAATCTATGCTGAAAGCAAACGAAAAGATAGGCGACTCAAAATGTGACTGGAGGGTCAGGTTGATTGTGGGACGAGGAGGCACCTGTGGTACACACACAACCGCGTTTGGCTTTAAATCTCTTTGTCAGGGAGCTTTCTAAACGGCATGACAGCTGTGAATGTACAAAAGCAGCCTTTTAGAGAGAGCACCACCTTGTCATGTTCAGTGAGCTGGTTGGTCAGCAAGATTGTTTTTGTTTTATTCTTTTTTTTTTTTTTTTACCAATACTGGGGCTGTTTTGGGAAACTGATCGACTATTTCAACAGGACGTGCAGGCATGGATATCCCTTTGTGTTTTATTTTCTTCTTTTTGACCATGGAAGCTCGTGGCCTTAACGTCACCGGTCTATGACATCACAGACAGCTCCCTCGCCCAATGAGAGCTAAGCCTCATCTTCCAGATGCAAGGTTTATGCCAATACGCACAGCTTCCATTTGTGTGTATGCGTGTGTGTATATAGATATATATATAAAGAGAGAGAAATATTTATGAATCTATTTTTTTTTTCCTATTTTGTGACGAGAGCTATTAATAAGAAACAAACAGAAAAAAGTATTTTTTTTTTTTTGGTGGAACACTGCCATGTTGTTCTGAAGGGAAGTGTTTATTTTCTTGGAAGTAGACTATGAATATTGGTAGTATACTAACAGTAAGAACAGTAATGAATCAACACAACACTTTGATCAGAATGTGATTGGCGCGCATGTCAGTATTGTGATCTACCTCAGGCGTCAGGGTACCTCAATCTTAATTTCCCTTTTTTTCTCCCCACATTTTGTATGCCTTGTAAACTGAAAGTTTTCTTTTTTATGATAATAATAAAAGATCAAGAAAAAGACTAGTCTGAAGTCTTTAGGTCCATCTGACAAAGAAGAATGGATCTTAAAGCTTTCAAAACTCTATGCGAATTTACTGCGTTATTTTACCGATCACAACCTCGTGATTTATAGAATGTGTAACCGAGGGGTACTTACCTGCTCGAAA
The DNA here is from genome assembly GCA_039654105.1 of Coreius guichenoti. NCBI lineage: Eukaryota > Metazoa > Chordata > Actinopteri > Cypriniformes > Gobionidae > Coreius > Coreius guichenoti. The sequence continues at coordinate 27,642,561 of CM077172.1, read as the reverse complement.
GGGGTTCCGAATGTGGATACTGTGTACTGATGTCTAGATCAATGACAAATGGTTAAAAAAAGACTATGAATATCAAGTATAATATCTTAATTCAAAGCATTGCGTTACGTTGTCTGAAGCGTAAGCCAGCTTTCTCTTTACATTTTATAAAAATGAGTCCAAATTCAGGAATTACAGTAAGACCAAATTTTTTAATTGAGTTTTTTCTATCAAGGCCTTTCACAAAACAAACCTGGTTTGATATGAAGAAAAATAGAAAAAATAAAAAAATAAAACAGCTGTTTTCTTGATGTAATAATTCACAGAGTCACTGTGTTTGTTTATCATAATCACACAAAAATCACAAATGCAGGTATTTTTGTCGCCTCAGATCTGCTCTGACTGCAGTGGATCTGTTGCCGGTTACTGTACATGCGTGTTACCTCTCAAAAACCGAGGCCTATGTCAAATCGAGATAGAAGACAGTAGACGGTCAGGTCCAAGTACGTGTACTTGCAAAGCTGGTTTGCTTTCATACAGTAATTCACATGATTTGTCTGTGGACTGAACTGCAAGAAGTCCCGCTCCATAGTTTTAGTAACCATTTTCGGTAGGGGTGTGTTACCGTAGACCTGTGTAAATCGTTTTTTACCTACTGAAGCAACTTGTCCACAAAGAGTAGCACAGATGTCAGGTGATGACGGTGTTTCTGTTAGTAAAGGTTAGAGGCTAAACACAGTTATAATGGTTCTTGACTCTGTGAAGGCTCGTAGCCAAATGAGGCCGTTATTTCCCCTGAATGATAGACATTCTGCTTAATCTCAGGTGTTTGCTCATTGATGGAGTTCAGGTTGTGTAGCAGTATGGTATCTCGGTTCACTTTTAAGTGTTATTGTAACTGTAATGCGCCACGCTGTCGATAGACACCTATCTAACGTTCTACAGTGGTTCTTAACTTTTCTTAAGAGTTTGTATTTCAAAGATTTGTCAGGTGTGCATCAGTCGTGCATCAGTATTTAACTTTACGGAAGCATTAGTCGATACGTGCATTAACTAACATCACACTGTTATATTGTCTCTGTAATCTGGTAATTAAGCTGTCTCGCTATCCATTACGATATCCTGTAACATAACGCTAGGGATAATTGAGGTCTTTGCATTATCTTTAGGCCATAAGTCATAGCTAATATAAGTCGAACGAATCAGGTCAGTTTAGGTTAGCTGTTGTTTGTAGTCTTGGCATGAAATTTCTGTGGTCTGCTTTGGGCCCTAAAACTTTTAGGGTGAACGGAGACTTAAAGTAGGTGCTGTTCTATGTTTTTTTGATATTCGGTTGATATTAGAATAGACCAAAAATACAACTATAGTTGCTCACAGTATGTCGACAGCATTCTAGTTGCGTTTAACTTGGGATGAGAGCAGGAAATCAGAGTGATGCATGAGAAATCAACGCAAATCATAGGCTGTGAAAACTTCTTTGCGCCTTTTCCACAGCAGATCCATTCCTATGCAGCTCTCTAGCTTCTCACGTTAGTTCATTTCGAGCAATGTGAAACGGAGACTGGGCTTGCTGCACTGCCTGCCGTGTCCCCTTAGCTGGATTGTGGGTAATGGGGGGGGACTGAGAGCTGATCTTTTTTTTCTTTCTTTGCTAACATGTTGTTTTGAAATGTAGGCGAACTGTACTGCTGATCAACATGGATTTGAGCAATAAAAATTCTTTATAAAATTCTCGTGTCTTAAGCTTATCTTTCTTGGCCAGGGGTATCCAGTCCTTCTCTTGGAGGGCCACTGTCCTGCAAAGTTTAGCTTCAATCTTAATTAGACACTTGCGGTTAGACTCTTTCCCAAAATTGTGTAGCCCTAGCACTATATAAGGGGTGACTGTTTCGGACACAGTCCTAGAAAAGTGTGTTGGGGCAGGTTGGAGCTAAATTTTGCAGGACAATGGCCCTACTGGAGCAGGATTGGACACCCCTGTTATTGGGTATGATTGGATCAAACAAATGCACGAATCATAATGTGATGGCATTTCCCCCCCCCCAACAGCATGCAGGTGTAATTAAATGTTCCGACAGAAGCTAATGGAATGAGTTTATTGTCAGATGATTGAAGATTGATCACATCATAAACAGCTTTACTCACATGATTTGGGTGTTTGGTGAATGAAAATACTGCATTCTGCTCACAGCGTTGCTAATGCCACTGGCACATAGAAAAGAATGTGCTTTAATTCATTAAAACTACCAAGTTGGATGGGCTTTCAGTGACTGGGCATGACTTCGCATATTGGATGTCTGCCTTTCCATATAGAAAAACCCATAGTGCATATTTACAGCTTGATGTTCCATTTTAATATTTATATAAGTACTCCAACTTGGTAAAATATATAATATTTTCCCACTCAGTGAGGTAGTTCACTATTTAAGGCTAATGTGAAAGTTCCACAACAGTAACCCACAACCAAAATCCACAATATTCATATTATTAGAGTCTGTACAAAGAAGGATGGTATTAAATACCTCAAATATCTATACTCTGATGCAAAATTACATGTCTTTTATACCACAAAAGCCTGTTATGGACAGCTGATGTGCACTGGAATAAATGCACAGTATGTATAGTAAACTCTGTGATTTGTACATGAAAGCAGGATTCAGAATTCAAGACCAACAACATTACAAATAGACCAAATAGAAGATCCCAAAACGGCAGAAAAAAGGTCCTTTCTCTCACATATATTACAATCTGTGCCAAAAAAGACAGCAGCCTTCCAAGTAAAGAATATGTAAAAAATTACTCTTCCATTTTTAGAAAATGTTAGGCCACAAAAAAAAGAGAGATTTTAGAGCTCTTAAAAAACACTTTAAATCCAAATGGTAACCACCTACAAAGTGACTAAGTAGGATCGGATAAATGACCCCACTCTGTCCCTTATCTGTTCTTCTTGTCTTGCCTGAGTCCATTTGTTTCAAGGCCGTCCAGGCGGAGGTGCCGAGTGCTGTATTTACGGATCAGAGCTCCAGGCAGTAGGGCAACACAAGCAATAAGGAGCAGTTTCAACCCCACACTCCAGGAGAACAAGTCATCCAGAGAGGAGATATGAGACAGCATTGATCCCGTCTGGACGCAGATAAAGTTGTATGGCATCAGGCCTGAAAGACAAATAAACAGGTTTCAAATAAATGCTACAAATATCAAGGGAAATGTTCTTCATTTAACTGTGTGTACCAATGAAGACAGCCATGAAGAAAAGAGTGACAGGAATATTCAGTATTGGGGAGGTCATGTTTAAAAACCAGTTTGGACTCATTGGAAAGAATCTCAGGAACAGCAGAAAAAAGAACAAGCTACTTCTGTTTTCCTCAACCTGGAAAAAAGTAAAAAATTAGTAAAGTTATGAATAAAAATCCAGTCATGATTAGCATACTTTGTGCTTTCAGACATCGTAGAAGACAAAATAAGTAGATATACCTTTTTCTGCAGCATGGCCACCTTGTCAGGGAACAGTCTTACAATGTGCTGCTTGCCAAACGCCTGGGACAGGAGGAAACAGAGAGTGGCACCTACTGTGGTGAGGACACAGGCGAGAAGAAGACCATACCACGTCCCAAACAAGGCCCCAGCCAAGATGTTCTGGGGAAAAACAAGTCATACACTTGAAGTAGAGTCAAAATCAAAGGATATGAAGGTGAATGTTATACATAACCGTCCTGCTGTCTCGATAATATGGGAACGCTGTTTGTGTGGGGGGGGGTCAAATTAACCCCTATTGTTTTCCATGCAGTTTGCTGAAAATCGACAGTACGAAAACACTAACGTCTATTGCAGCTTGTCAGAGACTTAAAATATATATTACTATTTGCACACAGAGGTGAAAATGACTACAACTAAGTATAAATAGCATCTAACATTATTCGTGCAAATAGTATTTATTGCTATTTGTATATAATGTAAATAACCTCTGCCCTTTTTTTATGGAGTGTCTATTTACACTAAGTGCAAATAGCCTGCCTTGTTGGCAAATATTATTTGCACTAACTTCGCCCACTGACGTCTGGTACACTAGTTTGTGTACAACAGCAATAGTATAGGGGTAAAGTGTGCGGCAGAAAGTTTTGACGCAAATCGACCTGAGGTTCGAATCGGCCTTTGGCCGAACTCGCTCTAATCCCTTTTCCCATCACATATCAGATCGGAAAGGCATTTTTTTTTTTTTTTTCAATAAAAATTAAGAAAATATTTGAGAAGTGGAAATAAAGTGTCTAATGTGTGTTTATCGGTTAGGGGTAGGTTTAGGGAGGGCTTTATTGTCCCAATAAGGTGGCATTCATTTAATAATTTTAACAAATATAATCATTTACACTCTGTTATTGCTGCATACTGTTTCATGTGGAACAACACTGAGGTGCTAATAGTATCTGCCACTATTTATAAGTATAAATATCATCCAACTAGTGTAAATAGCAGATCGCTAAGAAATACTGCTATTTTCACTTAGTGTTATAGCATCTATCGTTATTTGAACTTAGTGTAAATAGCATCTATCGCTAAGAAAATATGCTACTTTCACTTAGTGTAAATAGAATCTAGTTGCTATTTACACTTGGTATTTTTGGTAATTTACACTTGGTAATTTGCACTATATCAATGACAATAGCCACTGCCTTTTTGTTATGTCTGGTTCTCAAAGCCTTGTGAGGGTAAAATGGGTTTCTCAAACTTCTTGTCAGTGCTGCAACTGTCTAGTATTTGAAATCCAAAAAACTAACAACTGACTCAAATAGACGAAGAAACAGAGAATTCCTGGTTGGTTCAGAAGATGGGTCTTCAATTGAACTTCTTAAATTCTTATAATTCTCATGCATTTTAAATTTTAGTCTTTGACAAGTTACAATAAACATTTTCTGTTTTTTGCCCAGCTCAGTGATGATATTTAACACATCGCATGTAAACCAGTGGGGGTCATTTTGATCGTAGTCACCAAAATTTGTACAGCATTTCCAAAACATATCGGTGTAGAATCTTTGCATGCAGATTCATGACCTTAAAGAAGAAAAATTTCCAGAAAGAAATTTCAAAACAGTTGAACCAGTGTTTCAATGTGGGTCAAATTGACCCGCAACACAATAGGAAAGATAAGTCCTTTTCAAGTGTACATTTAAGTATAATGTTTCAACCGTGTACAAGTTGTGCTCTTACTAAAAAAGAGGAACCGGGTATGGCAAAAGCCTGCTTGTAGATGTAGGCACTGCAGAAGAGTAACAGCACATATCCTGTGTGCTCTGTTTTATAAAACTGCAACAGCTCTGCCATCTCTTTCAGCTCATCCAGGTCTGATGGGAACTTCAACCTGGACCAAAATAAAGTCACATGACATTGGTAAACTTGCAGGGACAGTATCTCTGGAAATTATCCATGGTTCAAAGACACTATGGTAATAGCTCAAGAATTGGTCTTTTTGCAATGTTTACAGCCCACTGGTTACCAGCCTTAAAACACCTTATCAGAGATGAGGAAAATAAATTATATCTGGTTCCCTTTTGATCCAGTTAACTCTCATTGCGTTAGTTGCTAACGCTATGGGGAAACTGTTTCACCAAAATACTGAAGCCTGATTGAATCACGTTTGTGTACCTGCACGAACAAATGACATTTCAGCCCGTCAAAACAGACTGCAAAGAAAAGAAGCCTTTCTTCTCACCGTGGAAGAGCCCAGCAGGGGATTAACCAGTGCTTCTCCCCTGCGGCCATCGGCCGACTCTTTTGAGAGCAAATTTCACACCTGAAAGAGCAAATATCAGCGACGTTTAGTTCAAAATGTCATGCCACGAGTGCCCTGCACACCTCGGGAAAAGCACAGTGAAGCACCGCTTGCCTGGGCCATGCTCATGCTGAAGCCATGCTCACTGAGACAAGCTGCTCTCGCTGCGCTTGCGGATCGCTTTCTTACAAGAAAGTAGCCCAGCCCTTCACGCTCTCCTGTTTCCTTCCTCCCAAAAGCCTTGGTGGAAGAAACAGCGGAGTCGAGGGGGTCGAGGAGGTGGGTTTCAAGTAAGCTCACGCCGGCTCAGTTTCCGCATGCCTCTCTCTCCCCACAGCGAGATGACTCCTTAGTGCTCTTCTCCTATTAAGACCAGCACCCCTTGTCTAGTGCAACAGCTTGGTCCCCTTTGGGGGTTCCGAGGTGGAGTCTGCCGATGATGCCATGTCATTGGCAGCTTCTGATGCGGAGGAGTGGTCAATGGAAGACTCCGCCCCCCCCGTCTAAGGAGCAGAGTGATATCAGGTCCGGTTTGGACGCCAAACTCATCTGCGTCCTCACCAAAGCCGTGGAAGAACTGGGCTTAGAGTATTCAGCCCCAGAATAGTCCGCCTGCAGAGGGCTGCCCCATTTTTTCCAGAAGTCCATGATAAACTCACCAAGTCATGGCACACCACCTACTCTGCCATCCTTCGGTTTCGATTGCCCTCACCTACGTTGATGGCGCCGAAGGGCTACGACACGCTTCCCCTGTTGAGGAAGCTGTTGCCATGCATCTCTGCCTGTCCACAGCTCTGGGATGGAAAGCCAAGTCTGTTCATCACTCCAAGTTGTGCAGGACCACAGCCGCCCTAGCGGCCAGAGCCTACTCTGCGGCTAGCCAAGCTGGATCCGCTCTACATACTACGGTGGTCCTCCAGGTCTTTCAGGCCAAACTCCTCTGTGACATGGACAAGTCCGGCCCAAGACCACTGCTTTTAAGGAGTTGCGCAGTGCAACTGACCTCGCTCTGTATGCTACAAAGACCACAGCCCAGGCGATCGGGAAAGCCACCTCTAGTTCAATCTGATGGAGATCAAGGCCTTCCTTGTCTCCTCAGTCTCCCCATAGGGCCTATTCAGCTTCACTAAATGCTTTACTGCGGCCCAGAAATCGGTGCAAGCCATGCGCCACTTCCTGACAAAGCAATTCAGTTCAGCTGTGTCATAGGGCTGGACGATTAATCGAAAAGTAATCGAAATCTAAATTCAGAACCTCTAACCGACGTAATTTTCTCATGTCGGTTATTTCGGTTTTAGTCACGTGACTCCGCCCCGTCCAGTCAAATTAAGTGCAGTTTGCAGGCACACGGAAAGATTCAGGAGCAGTTATCTTTGTTTATACAATCTGGATGCTCAGTATTACTATGGTAATTGCATGTTTAACACCGTTTATACAGGTAAGTTAATTGCCGTTCTTATATGCGCTGCTACACACACACACACAGACGGCGCGTGCAAGCCCCGAAGCCAGATCACTTTCACTTGCGTCCTCATGAAGTTTGTCAATTAAATAGGTTTAAAGGCTTGCCAGTTTGAACATTCAAGCGATTGTGCACTATTCAAGAACAACATGGCAAACATCTCTGTTCAGTGCTTGTGAGCTTTTTTCTGTGACACAAGAGAGCCAAGTCATGTCGTGTCTCTGACAACACGCGCGCGCCCTAAAGCCAGATCACTTTCACTTACGTCCTCACAAAACTTTGTCAGTTGTATGTGTTTTAAGGCCTGCCAGTTTTAACACTGAAGCGATTTTAGACCATCGGATGTGTCATTATATTGAGATACTGCGCTGATATTGTGACACACGAACACTCATAGACAATAGCTCGCACATCACGTGAAGATCGCGCGCAGAGAGGAGCGCAGAAACTCATTGTCAACGCTGTCCTGTGATTCATCACTAAAGTAGCTTAGAAACTCAACCGTTATAGCATAGATTTGTCTACCTTTGAAGTAACTACAAACCACAGCTTCATAATTAAAGTCCTCATGAAATCAAAATCGACCTTATTTACTTTGTTAGCAAACATTACTGGTCTTAGGGTGAACAATTAATCCGTGCAAATTAATACAAAAAAATTGTTTGCCGTGGTAATCTTTAATCGAAATCTGAAAAGTAACTTCCGGTCTGGAATGGCGTACCTTCTCAGATGATGTCAGTTTGACGGCTTGGGTTTGAATATCCTTAACCACTCCCCTCCAACCGTTAGTCTGCTATGAGCGCGAGATGGAGAGGAGGAGCGCTGAAGTAAAACCCTGCCCTCTTTTCAATATTCGGTTTCACTTGGAAATACGTCACAACACTGAAATAAAATCAGTTGCAACTTCCGGTTCACTAGGACTTTAATAGAGACGGTATGACTAATTCACACACACAATCACTCTCTCATTAATGCATTCAAATAAATGAAATGTAGGCCTACTGTGCTAATTTATCTGTATCTGATGTACAACAAACAGAAATCTGTAAGAAATGTTACGACCCATAGACAATAACTGCTGAAAGTGAGCTGTTTCCTTCAATTATTTTAAAATCACAAAGAAATGCACTTTTTCATTAGAAAAAAATATTTATATATATATAAAAAATATTTAATAGTTGAGCATATTTACAGTACAGACCTTATCAGTCAACTATGAGGGCAAAAAAAGGAAAGCAAAAAAAAATGTTCAATTATTCGAGATTTTGATTTTAGGTCAAATCGTTACAGCCCTACTGTGTCAGGTCGCCAAAAGCCTTCATTGACACATCAGCTTGCCAAACCCGCGCCGACACCTGCTCAGCCTCAACCAGAGCCTGAGGTCAGACAGTGCCCCCATAGCGCCAAGCGCTACCCCCTTCCTAAACGCCAGGGTCCCTGCCTGAAGATAGTGGTGGATCCTGAGCCAAAGACGAAACAGCTCTGATGTGCTTGCCATAAAATGGGGAAGGCAAGGTCCCACCGAGGCCAGACCACCTCCCAAAAGACTTGTTCAGTTCTGGGCGCTGGCAACGATGTGTTTTCCGTCAGTGCTGGGTCTGCCCCCCAAAAAGTGTGTGCACCCAGGCAGTTCAGTGCTGTTATAGCGAGCCAAAAAGAGCACTTCTCCTCTTCACACTTGCAAGAACGCGAGCGTCAGCTCCCTGGCTCCAGTGCGGCGATCCGCCACTCATGCCGGTCCAGCCCCTGGCCACCAGAATACAGGCCTGGGAAGCCATTCCGGGTGTGTCAGGATGGGTCCTGGGTCCCTCATTTATCAAGAGTGCATAGAAAAGGTTCTATATTTTGTCCTACGAATGAAATTTAGAATGTGCCTAAGTACAAGAAAATCTGTATTTATCAAACGTGCGCGCACAGTTTTTACGCACATGAGTAAGCAATCATTGTTGATAAATCCCACGTGCGTAAGTACCATGCTCATTCACGTTCACCGTCATTAGCATTCGGAAACACCTCCAATAAACCATATATTCTGACAATCACGTGATTGTGTTCTTTCCTCACCGCAATAACGGCAAAGAGAGCAAAGAAGAGGAACTTGACAAACACAGAATGAGTCGCGCAATGACGTTTAACAACAACAAATTTGCATCACAAATGATTTGCGTTGTTAACAGAATGAAACCCTTTTCTATTTACATCATTAAATACGTTGGTTGATGGTGCTTTTATGGCGATGTGGGTGCAGTCTATGGCTCCAATTATGTTTGGGAATCTGGCGATAACATGAAAGCCACATTTTATTTCGGCTTGTTGAGGACTTTGGTAAGGGAACTGGATGTAGGTTGGGGCCAAGGAAATAATTGCATCCTACATTTGTCACAGCTGTCTTTTATAGGGTTTGACACCAATTACGCATCGTGTTTAAAACTACAAAAATGATAGATTGAGTGTTTTATAATTAAAGGAAACACAGGACATATGTGGATTGCTTAATGCATACTGTGACACTCAAATGCTTTTTATGTGTAGTGTCGCTATTCTACCACTAGATTCTCTGCGTAAGCATGCTCAGATGTGTGCTTATATTTACACACATTTCTACGTATAAGTACAAGTTGGTAGATCCCACACTTTGCGTGAAACTGTTCTTACGCACTCATTACGTACAAATCTGCGCGTACGCACCGTTGATAAATGAGGGCCCTGGAGACAATCAGACAAGGTTACTTGGTCCAGTTTGCTCGCAGACCGCCGCTTGGGGGCGTGGTCCAAAGATAGGTCCAAGGCAGCAAAGCTCATAGAGTGTTTACTAGTAGTAAAAGTAGAGTGTTTACTAGTGAAGGGTGCCGTGGAGAAGGTCCCAGCAGCCCACAGCAAGTCAGGCTTCTACAGCCACTACTTCCTTGTCCCAAAGAAGGATGGCAGCCTCAGGCCCATCCTCGACTTGAGGCTCCTGAACCACTCCTTGATGAGATGGCCGTTCAGGCTGCTAACATTGAAACAAATCCTCTCGCAGGTTTGCCCAGGGGATTGCTTTTTATCAGTGGATCTAAAGGATTCTTATTTCCATATCCACATAGCCCCCTATCACAGACCGTTCTTGAGATTCACGTTCAAGGGGTGACCTACCAATATACTGTCCTGTCCAATTCTGGCTCAAGGCCCGCATCCCGTCCCACACTTAGCACTGGCGATGGCTCAATCTCAGGGTGAACCATGGCTGTGTCAAGGCCTTGTCTCCCTGGACTACACCCCAGCTATACCAGTCAACCGTATGGAAACTAGCGTAATATCGGTTCCCTGAGATAACGGGAACGAGCATTGCGTAGCTGGCTATGCTACCATGCATGCACACGAGTTGTTGCTTGTCGCTCTTCAGTCGCAATATACTGAGGAAAATGGCATTCTGACCCGGCTTATATAGGCGAATGGCCCCGCCCGTTTTGGTGGCCTGATATGCCATTTGTTCGTGCAGGTGCACAAACATGATTCAATCAGGCTTCAGTATTTCAGAGAAACAGTTTCCCCATAGCGTTAGCAACTAACGCAATGCTCGTTTCCATTATCTTAGGAACCAAGGTTACGCTAGTAACTGAGACGTTATTCCTCACTTTTATAATACAAATTAAGATAAAAATAATAGTGGTTTAAACCATCTAAGAGACATATTGATAATATATTTTATTTTATACAGTGCATTAAGATTATCTATGCTTGCATAGAAAAAAAAAACATTAAGATAAAAATAAATACATAAAAAGAGGAAAAAAAGCAAATTAAAAGCTATCCTAGAAATGCGTCTTAAGATAATATTGAAATAAATTAAGAAACTGAGTTTCTCTAATATGATGGTAGAGTATCGCAGACAATAGTAGTGGGTGCTCACGAATAAACTTCTGCATTATGAACATGAAAGCAACAAAACAGATCTAATTTCACTGCCAAAGGACAAATGACAGCTGGAGACAAGGATAAAATAGAGAGCATCAATTTTAATAATGCTTTTTTACACTATGCAAGCTATACATCCTCAGAATGTTTTGCATAAAGACTGGTAAATCACAATTCCAGCTGTGAGAGCTGTATATAGCGAAAGACAGACCGTAGTTATTATCACACATGCATTAGACAGGCACACCTGGAGGCTGCAGTCTCCATTTCACTTTGGTTGTCTTCACCATTAGATTTTGCCGTCTCTCCTTCATGGTCCTGTTTAGGCAGCTGAGGTCCAGGGGGGAGATAAGAGGAGAGTAAATAAAGGTAAAATGTAGCCGTCACTATTACAGCGATCAGTCCAGCAAGCGAGCGCATGACGGAATAACTAGAGGGCGCAGATACTGCATGTCTAATTCACTGCGGATAACTTCCGGGAGCGAAAGCACGAATCCAACGTGGGCGAAGGCCATACTTATGAATATTAATTAGTCTATGTGGCCGCTGATTTGTAACCTTCTTGGCGTGCCTGGTCACGTGATCTATTTAATATTCATAAGTAAGTCCCTCGTTTTAGTAGAATTCGTTGTTTCACCAAACAGAAAATTATGAACATTTGCCTTTTTGAAAATAACAAGATGCCAGAATGCAATAAAACAAATCCAGGAAAAGTTTAATATTTTATTTAACTATGCATGTTCCTTTATACATAAATACTACAGTATTATTTAAATTATAAAAAGAAAATTCAAAATACAAAAAATATATATATAATTCCACTCAACGTGTGTGTGTAAATCAAAAATATATATGACGTTTGTCTTTCACCAAATCGGTTAAGCGTCGGTTAAGCGTCTGACGTATGGGCGGACGTCACGTTACACAATTAATATTCATGAGCCAGTCCTTGACCTTAGTAGAATTTGTAAATTCGCTTCCGGGAATGGAAGCGTTGTCTCCTGCGGTGACCAGATGTGATTTGAATAACTTTAGCTTTTTTTGTGTTTATACTCTCACACTAAAAATGAATTGCCATGAAAGACATGCAGGAGATGTGACGTGTCCTAGCTTAAAGACACGCTCAAATAAATCAGAGTGGGTGTGATTACATTGACGCAGTTTGTTGGTGACAAGTTCCAAAGTCCTGCAGATCTTTCAACTCACAACACAACACACACACACACTGTTTAGCTCAACACAATGGCCCGATATGAACTTGTTAAACGATCAGTTGCTCTGATCACTCTTACCAACCCACCAGTCAATTCCTTAAGGTAAGTAAAAACCTGTTTATTACTAATAATAAATAATGCATTTCCATATTGTCCAATCCATTTGTATTTGTTGTTATTAAAGCAAGATCAAACTATAGTAATTCATAGAATCTTACATATATTTTCCTACTGATATGTATTATTGTTTTACTGATATGTATTATACATTGTTATAATTATAACTGTTGCGTAGTTTAAAAAAAAATATATATATATATATATAAATAAGATTGTTACAAATTATCTTTTCTACATAGATACAGACAAAGTGTCCTTATCTGAAAAGTCAAGTGCATTAATAAAAACCCATTTAAGTCAATGAACAATAGTGATTTCCATTTGTTCTGTTTCCTTAGTTCTGCAGTGCGTCATGGAATTGCAAAGACCATGGAGCGAGCCCTGAGTGACCCAAAGGTCACGGCCGTGGTGATCTGTGGAGAGAATGGAAGATTCTGTGGAGGTTAGAATATCAAAGACAAACATCAAAAAAAAAATGATTTTGCTGAATTGCTTGTTCTGGCTGAGTTATGTAAGAAGACCATCTGATGATAATGCCTTTTTCTGCAGGTGCAGACATCCGTGAGTTTGCTGGGGCTTTGAGAGGACCTCCTCTGACACCCTTGTTGGATTCCATAGAGGCAGGAGAGAAGCCTGTGGTTGCTGCCATAGAGGGGGTGGCTCTAGGCGGGGGTCTTGAATTAGCCCTAGTCTGTCACTACCGTATTGCACACTCTAATGTAAACACTTCTGTTTATTCTTATGAACATGCATACTGACAGCTAGCTTGAATATTGTGCAATACTGTCTAGACTAGTGCTGCTATGTCGTTAGTTAATGGGTTGAACTTTGATATCGATATTTGAAGTTTACAAGAGAAGGAAAGGTTGTTAGTTTATGGTTTATGCACTAATTGTGTAGTGTATATTGTATTATGCGTTCCAGGCACGTCTTGGACTTCCAGAGGTGACTTTGGGCATCCTGCCAGCTGCTGGGGGAACTCAGCGTCTTCCCAGGCTCATTGGCATTGCTGCTGCCTTAGAACTAATCACCACTGGTAAATCATACACTTGGCCTATTGGCACACCCACAATTCACCCCAACAGATTTCAGCCTCTTTGCTAATTTCAGCCACAGGCCCTCTCTGTAAATCCTAGCTCTGGAAAAAAACATAAAAGTCAAAGTCAATAATTGCAAGTGCATGAAAAATGTCCTGCAGAGATTATTTTTGAGTTTCCTGATTGGCTAAAATTGCATGAGCTGAGCCCCTAACTTTTTTCTTCTTTTTTTTACTACTCAATAACTGCCATCTCTGATATTTTCATTTTTCAATTATTTAATAAATAATTCAATAATTCTCCACTGTAGGAAGTGCTACAGTTAATCTGATCATCCAATGTACTTTATAATTATTATTTTTTTTATAATTATTTTATATTTTATTTATAAAAGTGAAAGCAATGGGGCACTACATTTTGGTTTCAGTAATAAATAAAACTTTCCCCACCAGGTGTCAGCATTGTACATGTGTTTCTGATTGATTTGCTTTAGGGCTTATAAAAAGAAAATAGTGTCATTGTTCAGTTGAGGTCAGTTCAGGCAACAGCAATAGTTCATTCCAAAATGAAAATTGTGTCATTATTTAGCAAACCTCATGACATTCCAAAGTATGTAGCGTTTTTTTTTTTTGGGAGAAGTGCTTTTTTTCTGCACATTTCATGATGACCACATATATCTTCTTTTTTTAAGAGCTGTACTAATCCTTTAACAAATGCGATTTCAGTTGTTTTATGGTTATGATGGAATTTTCCTCACCCATTGTTATAATATATTAAGCAGAAAAATAATCACATAAAGCACCCCCACATCGCACAGTTTCTCTTTTACCAACAGCAGAATTATTGTGTTGCAGGCCGCTATGTCTCTTCCCAGGAGGCTCTGAAGCTGGGCATCGTTGACCAGGTCACAGAGCAGAATGCTTGTGAGGTGGCTGTGGAGTTTGCCCTGAGAGCTGTAGGTATGTCAGCATGAGATTGCAAAGCAGAAATGCGGATATTAAAAGACTGAACAGTAAAGGCAGGCAGAGTCTTTGGCAGGCTTTCAGAGTCAGGGGACGCACCAGATAAATCCTTTGTCACAGCAAATGGAATTAATGTTTCATATCTTTGTCAACGAGTTTCAGAGTCGTTCTGTGCTTTTGATCTATTTTTCAAGAAGTGAAAAGGAACAGACATTATTAGAATATTAATTGTGACCCCTCTGAGTATTGGAGAACACTTTAAACAAATGACATGTTTTGTTTTTTATAAAAACAGTTCTTGAGGATTATTACAGATCTTCTATTCACTTTTATGATACGATGGTCTTTATATCACCTCGAACCGGTTTAAAGCATGCAAAATGTTAATGATTATATTTAGGGACTAGACTCTTAAAAAGCTGTCTTAAAAACTATATATGGGGCAAGTGAAGTCAAAAATCTTTGTTTATACTGTCGCTTGGAGCGTGTTGAATCATTATTTGAATCAAATAATTAGAGACTCTCTCTCTCAGCTTCTGGAAAATGAATGCCAATTCTTCACCTTCTGCTTGACCCCCATTTCCTCCAGTAATGAAAAATCATATGAGAGCAATTAAATCATTGAAATGATTGCCGGCTCTCTGAAGTATTTCTGTCAAATTATTCAGCTTTTCTAGGTCTACAGTAAGTGCAGCTGTTTATTATGCTCTATAGACCACACATTCTCATTGAGAGTGAGGGAGCCAGATCTCTTGTAATGTGAATGTTGTGAGTGACTCTCTTACGGAGAGATCAGGGTTCATCTAAAGTCAGGATAAGCTCTGGAGGGAGATTAAAGATTGGCCACAAAGGCTAATGCTCTCAATGTAATCACACGCTGAGCGAAGATCAGCCCGGCCAAATCCTTGCAACAGTCAACTAAATGGAATTGAGGAGCAGACGTGGGGACAGGTATGGTGGACAACAGCCAAATGTGCCTGATTTACTGACTAATGGTAAATTGTAAATGGTCCAAATCAGTCAAATCTGTCAGAATGTAAACGGGTTGATTCCAACTCAAAATGTGACCACACAGAAAATATTTAAAGAGAATGGTTGAAAATTAGCCTGGATGATAAATCTCATGTTAGCCTGGATAATCTTAATATCTATTGTGAGACAGTAGGGTCCCAGAGGTAAAAAAAACTGAACAATGTACTGTCACTTACATATATGTATATATACAGTGGGGAGAACAAGTATTTGATACACTGCCAATTTTGCAGGTTTGCCCACTTACAAAGCATGTAGAAGTCTGTAATTTTTATCATAGGTACTCTTTAACTGTGAGTGACGGAATCTAAAACAAAAATCCAGAAAATCACATTGTATGATTTTTAAGTAATTAATTTGCATTTTATTGCATGAAATAAGTATTTGATACATCAGAAAAGCAGAACTTAATATTTGGTACAGAAACCTTTGTTTGCAATTACAGAGATCATACGTTTCCTGTAGTTCTTGACCAGGTTTGCACACACTGCAGCAGGGATTTTGGCCCACTCCTCCATACAGACCTTCTCCAGATCCTTCAGGTTTCCTTCCACTCCAGGACCTTGAGATGCTTCTTACGGAGCCACTCCTTAGTTGCCCTGGCTGTGTGTTTCGGGTCGTCGTCATGCTGGACCCAGCCACGACCCATCTTCAATGCTCTTACTGAGGGAAGGAGGTTGTTGGCCAAGATCTCGCGGTACATGGCCCCATCCATCCTCCCCTCAATACGGTGCAGTCGTCCTGTCCCCTTTGCAGAAAAGCATCCCCAAAAGAATGATGTTTCCACCTCCATGCTTCACGGTTGGGATGGTGTTCTTGGGGTTGTACTCATCCTTCTTCTTCCTCCAAACACGGTAAGTGGAGTTTAGACCAAAAAGCTCTATTTTTGTCTCATCAGACCACATGACCTTCTCCCATTCCTCCTCTGGATCATCCAGATGGTCATTGGCAAACTTCAGTCGGGCCTGGACAGGGGGACCTTGCGTGCGCTGCAAGATTTTAATCCATTACGGCATAGTGTGTTTCTAATGGTTTTCTTTGAGACTGTGGTCTCAGCTCTCTTCAGGTCATTGACCAGGTCCTGCCGTGTAGTTCTGGGCTGATCCCTCACCTTCCTCATGATCATTGATGCCCCACGAGGTGAGATCTTGCATGGTGCCCCAGACCGAGGGAGATTGGCCGTCATCTTGAACTTCTTCCATTTTCTAATAATTGCACCAACAGTTGTTGCCTTCTCACCAAGCTGCTTGCCTATTGTCCTGTAGCCCATCCCAGCCTTGTGCAGGTCTACAATTTTATCCCTGATGTCCTTACACAGCTCTCTGGTCTTGGCCATTGTGGAGAGGTTGGAGTCTGTTTGATTGAGTGTGTGGACAGGTGTCTTTTATACAGGTAACGAGTTCAGACAGGTGCAGTTAATACAGGTAATGAGTGGAGAACAGGAGGGCTTCTTAAAGAAAAACTAACAGGTCTGTGAGAGCCGGAATTCTTACTGGTTGGTAGGTGATCAAATACTTATGTCATGCAATAAAATGCAAATTAATTATTTAAAAATCATACAATATGATTTTCGGGATTTTTGTTTTAGATTCCGTCTCTCACAGTTGAAGTGTACCTATGATAAAAATTACAGACCTCTACATGCTTTGTA
Organism: Coreius guichenoti; assembly: GCA_039654105.1. Classification (NCBI taxonomy): domain Eukaryota; kingdom Metazoa; phylum Chordata; class Actinopteri; order Cypriniformes; family Gobionidae; genus Coreius; species Coreius guichenoti. The sequence goes on along the minus strand of CM077172.1, from coordinate 27,625,446 downwards.
AGTAGGAAAACCTGCAAAATCGGCAGTGTATCAAATACTTGTTCTCCCCACTGTATTAGTGCTGGGGAAAAAATAATCATGATTAATCGCATCCAAAATAAAAGTTTGTGTTTACATAATATATGTGTGTGTACTGTGTATAATTATTATGTATATATAAATACACACACATGCATGTATATATTTAAGAAATATTTGTATGTACAAACCCGATTCCAAAAAAGTTGGGACACTGTACAAATTGTGAATAAAAACAGAATGCAATGATGTGGAAGTTTCAAATTTCAATATTTTATTCAGAATACAGCATAGATGACATATCAAATGTTTAAACTGAGAAAATGTATCATTTTAAGGGAAAAATAAGTTGATTTTAAATTTCATGGCATCAACACATCTCAAAAAAGTTGGGACAAGGCCATGTTTACCACTGTGTGGCATCCCCTCTTCTTTTTATAACAGTCTGCAAACGTCTGGGGATGAGGAGACAAGTTGCTCAAGTTTAGGAATAGGAATGTTGTCCCATTCTTGTCTAATACAGGCTTCTAGTTGCTCAACTTTCTTAGGTCTTCTTTGTCGCATCTTCCTTCCAAATGTTTTCTATGGGTGAAAGATCTGGACTGCAGGCTGGCCATTTCAGTACCCGGATCCTTCTTTTACGCAGCCATGATGTTGTAATTGATGCAGTATGTGGTCTGGCATTGTCATGTTGGAAAATGCAAGGTCTTCCCTGAAAGAGACGACGTCTGGATGGGAGCATATGTTGTTCTAGAACTTGGATATACCTTTCAGCATTGATGGTGCCTTTCCAGATGTGTAAGCTGCCCATGCCACACGCACTCATGCAACCCCACACCATCAGAGATGCAGGCTTCTGAACTGAGCGCTGATAACAACTTGGGTTGTCCTTGTCCTCTTTAGTCCGGATGACATGGCTTCCCAGTTTTCCAAAAAGAACTTCAAATTTTGATTCGTCTGACCACAGAACAGTTTTCCACTTTGCCACAGTCCATTTTAAATGAGCCTTGGCCCAGAGAAAACGCCTGCGCTTCTGGATCATGTTTAGATATGGCTTCTTTTTTGACCTATAGAGTTTTAGCCGGCAACGGCGAATGGCACGGTGGATTGTGTTCACCGACAATGTTTTCTGGAAGTATTCCTGAGCCCATGTTGTGATTTCCATTACAGTAGCATTCCTGTATGTGATGCAGTGCCGTCTAAGGGCCCGAAGATCACGGGCATCCAGTATGGTTTTCCGGCCTTGACCCTTACGCACAGAGATTGTTCCAGATTCTCTGAATCTTTGGATAATATTATGCACTGTAGATGATGATAACTTCAAACTCTTATTCTCTGAGAAACTCCTTTCTGATATTGCTCCACTATTTTTCGCCGCAGCATTGGGGGAATTGGTGATCCTCTGACCATCTCGACTTCTGAGAGACACTGCCACTCTGAGAGGCTCTTTTTATACCCAATCATGTTGCCAATTGACCTAATAAGTTGCAAATTGGTCCTCCAGCTGTTCCTTATATGTACATTTAACTTTTCCGGTCTCTTATTGCTACCTGTCCCAACTTTTTTAGAATGTGTAGCTCTCATGAAATCCAAAATGAGCCAATATTTGGCATGACATTTCAAAATGTCTCACTTTCAACATTTGATATATCTACACTCACCTAAAGGATTATTAGGAACACCATACTAATACTGTGTTTGACCCCCTTTCGCCTTCAGAACTGCCTTAATTCTACGTGGCATTGATTCAACAAGGTGCTGAAAGCATTCTTTAGAAATGTTGGCCCATATTGATAGGATAGCATCTTGCAGTTGATGGAGATTTGTGGGATGCACATCCAGGGCACGAAGCTCCCGTTCCACCACATCCCAAAGATGCTCTATTGGGTTGAGATCTGGTGACTGTGGGGGCCATTTTAGTACAGTGAACTCATTGTCATGTTCAAGAAACCAATTTGAAATGATTCGAGCTTTTGTGACATGGTGCATTATCCTGCTGGAAGTAGCCATCAGAGGATGGGTACATGGTGGTCATAAAGGGATGGACATGGTCAGAAACAATGCTCAGGTAGGCCGTGGCATTTAAACAATGCCCAATTGGCACTAAGGGGCCTAAAGTGTGCCAAGAAAACATCCCCCACACCATTACACCACCACCACCAGCCTGCACAGTGGTAACAAGGCATGATGGATCCATGTTCTCATTCTGTTTACGCCAAATTCTGACTCTACCATCTGAATGTCTCAACAGAAATCGAGACTCATCAGACCAGGCAACATTTTTCCAGTCTTCAACTGTCCAATTTTGGTGAGCTCGTGCAAATTGTAGCCTCTTTTTCCTATTTGTAGTGGAGATGAGTGGTACCCGGTGGGGTCTTCTGCTGTTGTAGCCCATCCGCCTCAAGGTTGTGCGTGTTGTGGCTTCACAAATGCTTTGCTGCATACCTCGGTTGTAACGAGTGGTTATTTCAGTCAAAGTTGCTCTTCTATCAGCTTGAATCAGTCGGCCCATTCTCCTCTGACCTCGAGCATCAACAAGGCATTTTCGCCCACAGGACTGCCGCATACTGGATGTTTTTCCCTTTTCACACCATTCTTTGTAAACTCTAGAAATGGTTGTGCGTGAAAATCCCAGTAACTGAGCAGATTGTGAAATACTCAGACTGGCCCGTCTGGCACCAACAACCATGCCACGCTCAAAATTGCTTAAATCACCTTTCTTTCCCATTCTGACATTCAGTTTGGAGTTCAGGAGATTGTCTTGACCAGGACCACACCCCTAAATGCATTGAAGCAACTGCCATGTGATTGGTTGATTAGATAATTGCATTAATGAGAAATTGAACAGGTGTTCCTAATAATCCTTTAGGTGAGTGTATATTCTATTGTGAATAAAATATAAGTTTATGAGATTTGTAAATTATTGCATTTCTTTTTTATTCACAATTTTTACAGTGTCCCAACTTTTTTGGAATCGGGTTTGTATATACTGTATATATAATATATCTTTTTATAATTTTTTTTTAAAATAAAAATATAACATTTTTCTTAAATATATACATGCATGTGTATGTATTTATATATACACAATAATTATACACAGTACACACACATATATTATGTAAACACAAACTTTTATTTTGGATGCGATTAATTTTTCCCCAGCACTAATATATATATATATATATATATATATATATATATATATATATATATATATATATATACACTCACCTAAAGGATTATTAGGAACACCTGTTCAATTTCTCATTAATGCAATTATCTAATCAACCAATCACATGGCAGTTGCTTCAATGCATTTAGGGGTGTGGTCCTGGTCAAGACAATCTCCTGAACTCCAAACTGAATGTCAGAATGGGAAAGAAAGGTGATTTAAGCAATTTTGAGCGTGGCATGGTTGTTGGTGCCAGACGGGCCGGTCTGAGTATTTCACAATCTGCTCAGTTACTGGGATTTTCACGCACAACCATTTCTAGAGTTTACAAAGAATGGTGTGAAAAGGGAAAAACATCCAGTATGCGGCAGTCCTGTGGGCGAAAATGCCTTGTTGATGCTAGAGGTCAGAGGAGAATGGGCCGACTGATTCAAGCTGATAGAAGAGCAACTTTGACTGAAATAACCACTCGTTACAACCGAGGTATGCAGCAAAGCATTTGTGAAGCCACAACACGCACAACCTTGAGGCGGATGGGCTACAACAGCAGAAGACCCCACCGGGTACCACTCATCTCCACTACAAATAGGAAAAAGAGGCTACAATTTGCACGAGCTCACCAAAATTGGACAGTTGAAGACTGGAAAAATGTTGCCTGGTCTGATGAGTCTCGATTTCTGTTGAGACATTCAGATGGTAGAGTCAGAATTTGGCGTAAACAGAATGAGAACATGGATCCATCATGCCTTGTTACCACTGTGCAGGCTGGTGGTGGTGGTGTAATGGTGTGGGGGATGTTTTCTTGGCACACTTTAGGCCCCTTAGTGCCAATTGGGCATCGTTTAAATGCCACGGCCTACCTGAGCATTGTTTCTGACCATGTCCATCCCTTTATGACCACCTTGTACCCATCCTCTGATGGCTACTTCCAGCAGGATAATGCACCATGTCACAAAGCTCGAATCATTTCAAATTGGTTTCTTGAACATGACAATGAGTTCACTGTACTAAAATGGCCCCCACAGTCACCAGATCTCAACCCAATAGAGCATCTTTGGGATGTGGTGGAACGGGAGCTTCGTGCCCTGGATGTGCATCCCACAAATCTCCATCAACTGCAAGATGCTATCCTATCAATATGGGCCAACATTTCTAAAGAATGCTTTCAGCACCTTGTTGAATCAATGCCACGTAGAATTAAGGCAGTTCTGAAGGCGAAAGGGGGTCAAACACAGTATTAGTATGGTGTTCCTAATAATCCTTTAGGTGAGTGTGTGTATATATATATATATATATATATAATTCTGAAGTGACAGTAAAGACTTTAACGTTGTTTTAAAATATTTCAGTTTTAAATAAATTATTTTAAATTATAATTAATAAATTCTTATCATAGTTTCCACAAAAATATTTTAATAATAATAATAATAGATGTTTTTTGAGCAGTAAATCAGCATATTATAATGATTTCTGAAGGATAATGTAAACATTTTAAAATATATTAAAACAGAAACTGTTTTAAATGTATGATATTTCACAATACTACAGTTTCTTTCTGTGCTGTTGTTGAAATAAATGCAGTCTTACTGACTCCACACTTTTGAATGGTTGCATATATGAATATTGTGCAAATAATTGTATACTTCCTAATGACTATACTGTAACTCAGTAGTTTTAGATTGTATCATTGCTTTTGATTCAGTAACATCTTTCAGTGCTTTATGGGATGAGTAGTTAATTTACATGTAAAGGAGTTTAAGTTATATTAATGTCTTTTTTTCTGATTATTTTAGATTTATTTAGTTATTTATTTATTTGCCTCAAATCAAATGTTGAATGTTGTGATTAATCTTGTAGCTGCTTCGTTTAGTTCTTAGATTACAACTCTTTGCCTGAAGAATTTGTTTTAAATCCCTTTTTACAATGAATGGGAAGAATACTTGCGGAACCAAGATTATGTGTTTGCGCTTTTTTATTTATTTATTTATTTAATAAAAAGCCATGCAAAAAGTAATCAAAAGTGCCACACTCCCTAAACAGTTTTTGTAGAATCTCACTCTCTGCACTCATAGCTACAGAGATTTATCTTGTTTTCCAGTCGCTGAAACATCTGCCACATGCACCTATCAGGATCTGACCCAGCCCTACTTACAATAATTCACAGCATTAGTGATTCAAGTCCTGCCCACAGCACCACAGATTAACCACAGCAACATCTGTATTGTGCACTATAGCATTGCACACTAGACATCAAACTGGACACTCATGCTTCTATTTACTTGAAAGGAACAACACTGTTTTGAAATACTTATTCCTGTCAATATACTTTTTATTGATTGCTCAAATCAGGACAATGCAGAAAACAGTCAGGACTGTTGGTTTCTGGTCCTGCTGGCCTTTTAAGGCTCATCAGAATGACCCAGATTCCAGAGCGTAAGATGAATCTAATGCAGTTAGACTCTATATTGAATCAGGTACCGCCCTGCGTAATCGTTTTAGTGAGGCAGGAAGTCAAATGCTAGAACCTCTGATAAATTAAAAAAAAGCCATTTTGGTGTGAGTGTGTGTGTGTGTGTGTGTGTGTGTGTGTGTGTGTGTGTGTATGCGTGCGTATGCTAAGAGGTCAGGTCTAATGTTTGTGTTTGTGTGCTTTGAATGCTATGATTACACACTTTCAGAAATCCAACATATTCAGAGTCATTCAACCCATAAAGTATTTTGGAATATCTTGTTGACCGTTCCATTGCTATGTAATTTTTGTGCAAGAAATTCAACTGATTCAGAGTAATTGCCATGTTTGTTATAAAACAACTATAAGAACTACACCAGGTTCAACACTGTCCACTGTCCACGCCTTTGTTTATCACATTAGGTTATATTTTGATATCATATCCATTATATCTTTTACAGCCAAACCGCTGTCTTCCCGAAGACTGAGCACACTGACCATGCCTTGCCCTCCAGATCTGGATGCCCTGTTAGAAGCGGTCACAATGCAGGTTCAAAAGAAGGCTCGGGGAGTGATGGCACCTTTGGCTTGTGTTCAGGCAGTGCGGGCAGCTGCTACAATGCCTTACAGCCAGGGAATAAAGCGGGAAAGTGAACTGATGGCCACTCTCTTCAACTCTGGCCAGGCCCAGGCTCTTCAGTACTGCTTCTTTGCTGAGAGGACTGCTGGGAAATGGACTCTACCTAGTGGAGCACAATGGAATAACACCAGACCCAGAGAGATCCGGAGTGCTGCTGTCATAGGTACCAAAAGAGAATGTCTTTATGTGCATGAACAAGACCTGGGGATGGTAGCAGGGTTATCTGGTAAACTAAAACTATTAAAAAAAAATTGTGAATTGAATAAAAATGGTTTCAATTATAAGTTTTACATTTAAATGTATGCATTTGGCAGACGCTTTTATCCAAAGCAACTTACATTACATTCAAGATACACATTTACATTTGATCAGTTCTTGCTTTCCATGGGAATCAAACCCATGACTTTGGCATTGCTAGAGCCATGCTCTACTGGTTGAGCTACAGAAAACCTAAATTAAACAAAAATTAGAAATGCTGCCTTGGAAACTAACTGAAAAAAGTTGAAGCACTCAAAATTGCTAAATGGAAATGAATAAAAAATAAAAATAAATCTTAGTAAGTTTAGTAAAAAAGTAACATTAAAATAAATGTATAAAAAAATGAACATTCGCTAAAAATTAAACTAAAATAAAAATGAAATCATAATGAAAATATAAAAGCTAATTAAAATATTAATAAAAACTATAATGGTATATAATGTAAACAATACTACAATAACACTCAAAATTCTGTCATTATTTACTCACCCTCATGATGTTCCAAACATGTATGACTTTCCTTCTTCTGTGCAACACAAAAGAAGATATTTTAAAATAGAGAAGAACAACATTGGACGCCATCGACTTTCATTGAATGGACAATTCAAAATATTTCAAAATATCTTTTATGTTCCACAGAAGAAAGTCATACAGATTTGGAATGACATGAAGGTGAATAAATGAATTTTCATTTTTCTGGATCCCTTTAATATTCCAAAGAAAAAAAATACACTTGACAATTTTCACTTTTTAGCACATTAATTCATATTTACATTTTTAGCACATTAATTCATATTCATATTTACTTGTATTAAACCCAAAGTGACTTAAAAGCATACATTTGATCAGTTTGTGTGGTCCCTGGCAATTGAACCCATTGCTAGCGTCATTCTCTCTCTGCTGAACAATTGGAATAAAAAAGTTAATTTTAAAAAAATTGTCTTATTTCTGTTCAATATTCTCATCTTGGACAGCTTTATCCACACTTATAGGTTGTTAGTGTGCCAATGTTGTTTTTCAGCCTTGTTGAAACATCTGTTTGCTTGAAGTTTGAAACAAGCAGAGATGTTCTGTTATCATAGAGGAAGGATGCTGGCAGTGTGCAAACCATCATGCATAGAAATATGGCACATTTTGTGCTCTGCTCAGTTTCACCATCTGCCAGTTAACAAGTCTAATTGTGCCTATGTTGTTTTAAATTGGTGGTTTTGTTTTACTCTGTATTGACCATTAATTTGTCACCCTTTTAGGTCTGGGCACTATGGGAAGGGGCATTGCTGTGTCTCTGGCACGTGTGGGAATTTCTGTCATTGCTGTTGAGTCAGACAAGAAACTCATGGAGACTGGCAGGCAGATGGTGGTAGGCATGCTAGAGAGAGATGCCAAAAGACGGGGAGTGAGTGCCTCTCTCAATCTCCTCAAATTCACCCTCAGCTTACAGGACCTGAAGGATGTGGACCTTGTTATTGAAGCAGTCTTTGAAGACATGGCACTTAAGAAGCGTGTTTTCCAAGAATTGTCCAAGGTGTGTAGACCAGCCACTCTACTCTGCACCAACACCTCTGGTCTGGATGTGGATGCACTGGCCGGTGTGACGGACAGACCGCAGCTGGTGATTGGGATGCACTTCTTTTCACCGGCACATGTCATGAAGCTCCTAGAAGTTGTCTGTGGGCCTCGTTCCTCAAGTGAAACCGTCGCTACAGCGATGAGCCTTGGGAAGAGGATGGGAAAGGTGAGTGTTGCTGTTGGAAACTGCCCTGGTTTTGTTGGAAACCGCATGCTGAAGCCTTACTCGGATCAAGCCACATTCCTGCTGGAGGAGGGGGCCACACCTGAACAAATCGACAAGGTTCTGGAGGACTTTGGTTTCGCGATGGGAGTCTTTAGGATGTCTGACCTTGCAGGCCTTGATGTTGGTTGGAGAGTCCGGAAGGAATCTGGGTTGACCGGGCCTGATGTCGACCCGAAAAATCCCCCACGTAAGCGCCAAGGGCGTAAGTACTGCCCCATTCCAGACATGGTCTGTGAGCAAGGCAGGTTTGGCCAGAAGACAGGTCGTGGCTGGTACATTTACGACAAACCTGGGGGTACAAACGCAAAGCCAGACCCACTGATCAAGAACCTCCTTGAGATGTACAGGAGCAGGTATGGCATTCAACCGCGCAATATAACAGATCAGGAAATAATCGAGCGATGCCTTTTCGCCCTGGCCAACGAGGGCTTTCGTATTTTGGAGGATGGCATAGCTGCCCGACCGGAGGATATTGATGTCATCTATCTGTTCGGTTATGGCTTTCCAAGGCACAGAGGCGGGCCCATGTTCTACGCCAGCATGGTGGGTCTGGAAAGAGTCCTGGAGAGGTTGGAGCATTACCACCAAGCCCATCCCGATGTGCCTCATTTGGAGCCCAGTCCTCTTCTGAAAAAACTTGTGGCTTGTGGCAGTCCTCCTGTCCCAAAATGGAGAGAGCATATCAAAACAGTGCACAGCCATCTCTAAGAGCACCATGAACAACATGCTAAATATGTTTGTGTAAAACTCTACATAAAACCGGTTATTAATAAAGAATCGACTTTCTCAACTCTTATCCGTGTCTTATCGGCTTATTATTTCTCCCTGAATAGGTGTTAATGTCCTGTGTCTGTGTATTTTTGCATTTCTTAGAAGCAGACATCTATAGTTTTGGCAGAAAGGGCTGTAGTTGTGAATTCCTGTTAGTAATGTGGCTTATTACCTTGTTTCATTTTTGCACAGCTGTGGTCTCATGCCCCATTGGTGCCATTACTCCAGTCTTCAGTGTCACATGATCCTTTAGAAACCATTCTAATATGCTGATTTGGTGCTCAAAAAACATTTATTATTATTATCAGTGCTGAAAACTGCTTAATATTTTTGTGGAACTGTAATTATTTTTTTAGGATTCTTTGATGATACTTGACAGACATTTCTTTTCAAGTAAATGCAAAAAAACAAAACAAAACAATTGCCCAAACTTTTGAACAGTAGTGTTTATATTATGAATTAGCTATTTAGATGTTTTTTTAAAAAAAAAAAAATTATTTATATGGCTGTACATTCAGTTTGAGGAAAACTTTTAATTAATTTGGCTTTGATGATCTATGTGGAATAGCAGGTCTGTTAGGTGTAGTGTGTATGATGTGATTTGTGCTTTGCTGCAAGGGATAAGTTAATTGCTATTGCTTCTGTGCTGCTACCCAAATATGTTCGAGGCCGTTTAATTAAACGCCACTAAACCCCTGTGCTCATGCTTTTGAACTATGACCAAGATGCAGAATCTGCACAAAATAAAAGGAAAAAAAAGGTTCAAACATTCACTGATGTTCCAGAAGGAAACACGATGCATTAAGTGCCAGGAGTGAATACTTTTTGAATTTGAAGATCAAGGTTAATTGTACTTAATTTGTCTTCCGGGGAAACGTAAGCATCTTCTGTTGCTTCTGAAGGGCAGTACTATATGTAAAAACTTGATATTTAAACAAAATAAGAAAAATTTGGACATCTTCATCCTGTTCAAAAGTTTTCACCCCGGCTCTTAATGCATTGTGTTTACTTCTGGAGCATCAGTGAATGTTTGAACCTTTTTTTAACAGTTGTGTTTGAGTCCTTCAATTGTCCTCAGTGTGAAAAGATGGATCTCAAAATCATACATTCATGGCTGGAAAGGGTTCAAATATGCAAAAAATGCTGGAAAACTGAAGAATTTGCAGGACCTGTAGGATTTTTCTAAAGAACCGTGGACAGTTTAACTGCTCAGGACAAACAAGGGACTCAAGAACAACCATCACAAAACAAAAAAACAGCCGTGGATAATCCAGGTAACGACACACAGTATTAAGAATGAAGGGTATTTAAACTTTTGAGCTTTTCTGTTTTTTTTTTTGGACTTGTGGATTATATGTAAACATCTTTTATGTAAAATGTTTGCAATTTGCATTAGTACTCAGATTTACAAACTATCAACGAAATGATGTAGGCTGTTTTATAAAACAATGCATTTTTTACAACATTTTTTTTACACATTTTAGCAAAATTGTCTTTTAATGTGATTCTGCCAAAATCAATGTCTTTTTCATACATTTGCTTTTTTCCCCCTGTAATAATTACCTACCAAGAATAATAGTCAAATGTATTTTGCTTTTTTCCAATAGAAAGAATTGACTACAAAAATATAGTAGTCAAATTAATAAAAGTAATAACAATAATAGAATATTTTTAGAAAATCTTTCTAAAGTCTTTCCTCGTGTACCTAAAATCATGCACAGTAAATGAGAAAACCTTTGTAATGACTCTGAGCGCCGTCTGCTGGTCGAGTGTTGTCACATCAGCTGTAGCGTGCATTATATTTTCCGTCAGTGAGCCAGCAGCGCTCAGTCCTGCAGCAGCATCCACTGCGACTGCAACACGAGGAGCCGGGCTCATGTTTCACATAAGTTTCGATCAGCGCTGCTTTGCTGAGCTTTTTTTCTTCTCTCTAAATAGCGAACGCTCCAGGACTCTTTACATGCATGATTTCTTCCTCAATACAGATCTGGCAGATACCGTTATTTTAACTCAGTTCTATTGATATTTCTCTGGGAATCTTTGAAGGATTATCCTCATCCTCGTTTCAGTTTAATATGGAAAAATGTCATTCTTAATATTCAGTACGACTACAGGGATCTTAATGCAGATGTTGTGGGAAGTTTAATGCAGATGTTGTGTGATGGTAGGATATCATCAGCTCTAAGTGATCGAACCTGAATAAGGTGAGCAAATCCAAACTCCAAATACTTTTATAGTTCGTATTATTTGAGACTAACACTCTGCTGTTCATCATTTATTTTTAATACAGTAATATTTTACATAACACAAATGATAGACATGTATTACATGATAATATTATATAATACTAGGCTATACAAAAAAAAAAGGTCTGACCTAAAAACATTTTATTCCTCTAACAGCTCATATTATTTTAGACTAAAACCTCCCTATTTGTAATGTATCTTAAATTAGTAGGCGACCCTCTGGTTGACAGTGTATCTTCATTGCATGCCTCTTCTCTTACAGTAACCATGGCTTACACCGGAGTGCAGAAGGCTTTGAAGAGTGATAAGTTAGATGAAGCTCAAGCTCTGGCCAAAAGCTGTGCAGGCAGACCAGACTTTCTCCCCTGTGATGGACTGTCCATCTGCGCGACACACAGCCACGGAAAGTGTTTCAAACTGCACTGGTGCTGCCATTTAGGCTGGTGTCACTGTAAGTGGCCAACTTCCGACATGCAAACACATTCTATTCTATTCTATTTTATTCTATTCTAAATACATTATGATACTACTAAAAAAAGGTTCTATATAAAACCTTAAAGGGTTCTGTCAGGTGCTTAATTTTTATTTCATGGATTTAGTTTTAACCCTTAAATGCACACCTTGGGTCTTTAGTGACCCGGGGCATCATTCACTACCCTCCTCGCTCCGCCTCGTTTTTTAAAGTTAGACATCATCCTTCTTAGTATTTCTCAATCAATTTATTATAAACTAAAACTAAAAATAAAAGAATTCCTGTTTTCCCATTAATTATTTGTAAAAATGATATAGGGTTGCTAGCGACCCGAGGTGTGTAACAATGTAAGTATATTTTTTCTGCACAACAATAATTGAATCGGTAACACTTTACAATAAGGTTCATTAGTTAACATTAGTTAACTACATTAGTTAAAGGGGTCATGAACTGAGAAATCAAATTTTCCTTGAGCTTTTGACATATAAGAGGTCACCATACTATAAGAATATCCTGTAAGTTTCAGAACTGAAAACTTCCTTGTTAGTCCAATAAAAGCGTTTATTGACACCGATTCACGCATGACATGCAATAGAATAGGTAGCCTAAAAGTAACATAGGCCTACATGGTGTTAAACCAGATCGAGCTACCAAGCAATAAACATACAGTTGAGAATTACAAAATATTGTGCAGTGCCTGGGCTCGACAGTAATGCAACATGTAAGTAACTGTGTTAATTCTAATGCCTGATCTGAAATGTAATTATTCATGTACAGTCAGATGTTCTTTGTCTGTGTGTCAGTAAATCAAACCAGTGACTAAACGTCAACTTGCGTTGTTTCTCTTAGTAGGATGAAAATAATCTGTTATTTAACGGCGATTAAATTCTATAAAGAAAGCGATCAAAGAAAGCTCCCTTTGCAATCGTTGGAGCAGCGCACGCTGGAGCTGTCAATCAAATGGCGAGAGTTTTATCAGTGACACGTTTATCAGTGACTCCCGTTTTATTCAACGAATCTCTTAACTATATCACGTTTGCACTGTTAGTGAAGATGAAAGCATTCGTTAGTGTACAGAAACTGAGTTGCAATGACGAGATCACTGCTTTCATGCGCTCAGCATGTCTATGATCGGCTACAATGTTCATCTCTGCAACCTTTCATGCCACGATCTGAATATAATGCCATAGATCTAAATATAATACCATAGATCTAAATGTAATGCAACACTTTTCACGATTAGTTAACCATGAGAGCTGTAATAGTAAAAACGCGCTAAAAGAGAGAGTAATACTGAGCTATTTCAAATGGAAAGACGTTAGCCAATCACAGCAGTGGGCGTTTACACTGAAGTCTCACAGCAGACACGCCCCTTAAAACAGAGCGTTCAAACCAGAGGGCTAAAATCAGGGTAGGAAAAGTGCCTTTTATTTATAAATTATGACAATTTTTGATGTAAAAAGCACTCTAACATTATAAGTGCACCCCAGGAAACATCATAAAACAATAAAACAACGCAGTTCATGACCCCTTTAACTTGAACTAATAATGAACTGCACTTATAAAGCATTTATTTATCTTTGTTAATGTTAATTTCAACATTTACTAATACATTATTAAAATCTTGTTAACATTAGTTAATGCACTGTGAACTAACATGAACAAACCATGAACAGCTGTATTTTTATTAACTAACGTTAACAATGATTAACAAATACAGCAACAGATGTACTGCTCCTGGTTAATTCATGTTAGTTAATACATTAGTTAATACATTAACTAATGTTAACAAATGAGACCTTATTGTAAAGTGTTACCATTGAATCTTTGATGACTGAATAAGTGCATTTCACCGTTATTCCACAAGGTGGCAATGTCTGATACACAATGATGAAGTGACGTTTCACTCATAGTTACTGCAGGCAGAAAACAAAAGAATAGGAAGTATCATCAGCAAAACTTGAAATGGCTCAGCGATTTACAGCAGAGCAAGTACTGAACGCAATCAAATATTAGTGTCACTGTCACTTGATGGTGGATCTGGTGAAGAAGCTGTCAGTGATCAAAATATTGATTTTGAAGATGTTGAAAATGATAGTTTTGAGAATATGTTTGAGATGGCGAATATGAGCCAGATGCTGAATGTACTGGGAAATGAGCTCTGACAAGGACAGTGATGATGGTATAAAACATCTGCTCAAACTGAACCCTTCCAAGCTCCAAAAGGTAACAAAATATGCTTTGTTTTGTACGTCTGTAACTGTTACTCTAATATCAGGAGAGTTTTATATTATCGTGACAGGTAGAGATCCAGCCGTGTTAGATATAGATCTGAATTGATTAGATTGGCGAAACATTCATGCATTTAATTCATTTTTAATTTAAATTAAATTTTATGAAAAAAAATTGAAATAATCCATTAAACACGAAGGTATTACGCAAGCTTTTAAGACATTTCTCCTTACATAGAACCTTTTTGGCATAAAGCGTTCTTTAAAATTGAGTCAAGAACCCTAGGGATCGATATAGAATCCCATTGAGCCTTTTTTTTCTAAGAGTGTTGGGTTTCAAATATGACATTTATTTGAACAACACTATACATTGTGTGTATGATCATGCAATCTGTTTTTCTTATTTATTGTCACAGCTGTTTTGGGAACATTTATGAGCTTGTGTTGTCATCAGTAACTGCTGTCTGTTGTCACATGGATGCTTTTTCAGCATTGTATGGCTTCAGCTGTACCTGAGCACAAGCTTGAGAATTTCTTAGTAAGCAAGATGTGTAGATCTCCCTAGAAATATCTCACCAGCAAATGCATTGTGAGAGTTAAAACCTTGATAGCTGACTTTATCAAAGCTTTCTGAACCTTGGCGTCACCTCTATATTCTCCAATTGTTAGCTGGACATGACCCTGAATCCACCAGTCATCAGTGCATACACACAGGAAGCATCTGCTCTGCTCCTTTAGCAGGATGTTCACTTCCTCTAGTTCACGTCACTCTGACTAGTTCAGGTCCCGAGTGATTGTAAAAGCTTTCATTGTGTTTTAAGGGATGTAAATGTCAGTATGAGCCCTTTAGAACTGTGTGAACAGATGCCAAGGGAACTGAACTTTATTAAGTTCATCCAACAAATAATAAAAGAATATTATCCTTAATGGCCAACTGTAGTTTTTTGATTTCCTCTATATTTTTGATGAATCCCATCCTTTTCCAGATCAGCTACTGGCCAGTCCTATGTTTGTGATTAGTTATACAACACAAATAGGGTTACTCATTTTATTTATTTGATCATTAAAAGCATGTCTGTATTCAACATATTCTAATGTAATACTGGTCTACAAATGCAGTTATGCAGTTTATCATTGTTTGCATGCAGTTTTATCATTTGTATGATTGCAGTACATCCACATTGTGAGATATGAGGTTGCAAAATAATGAATTTGGATTGTAGGATGGTGGTAGACACTTTTTAAATTTGTGTATGTCCTTTATCAGTGTGTGCACATGATGACAGCTATAATCTGCCATTATTGCAATAGAGACAGAGCATTATGTTAATGCATGCTTGTGGTTTATCAGCCAGCACACTTGCCCTGTGAGAACTACTGACTGGTGCGCCATTGTGAGAAGCACTAAATGTAGCATAAAATTACAAACACAACATGCTCACCCTGATATGTATTGTTTAGTATGCCGGATCTGTTAAATAATTAATGGAAGGAAATCCTGGAGCTTTGTTGCGTAACTGTAGAAACTAAGGGCCCTATTTTAACAATCTGAGCGCATGGTCTGAAGCACATGGCGCAGGGCGTGTCGGAATCCACTTTTGCTAGTTTAACGATGGAAGAAATGGTTGGCGCGTCAGGCGCATGGTCCAAAAGGGTTGTACCTAGTCTCGTAATGAGTCATGGGTGTGTTTTGGGCGTAACGTGCAATAAACCAATCAGAGTCTCATCTCCCATTCCCTTTAAAAGCCAGTTGTGCTTGCACCATAGCGGAATTTGCGAGTGGAAAGACTGAACGCTTCTCCAGAGAGGAATCCTTTTATTTTTAATATGTAAAAATGTTTGCGTGCTGCTGCGCGTTGTGCACCCACTTATAGGCGCACATTACTAATGCACCCTTTAAATAACACAAAAAATACTGCAACCTTTCGACCAGGTTTTTGTTGGTCAATGGCACAGTCGGTTTCAGTTGCCTCAAAATAGCAACGCGCCAACAATGCGCCTGAACACACCTCGTTTTCAGACCAGCACGACCATGGGCGAACAGACAGGCGCGAGTTAATTTGCTATTTAAACAACGTGGAGCTGGACGTGAAAACTGCGTCAGGCTGAAACTAGCAAAAAACACTTGCGTCGCATCTGGTATTGCATTGCACCGGGTGTATGATAGGGCCCTAAGACTTTTGAAATGACACCTAGCATGGTGACTGCTATTCATGATTCCATGCGTGGCTCATTATCAGATGAAGCACTTTTGATTTCATGACAGATTGTTACGTCCCTTTAATTTTTAACTAAGGGTAAGCAGGAGTATAACATTTATTATCAACTGTGTGTATTTCAATATGAGAAAAGGCAATAAAAGAAAAAGGAACAAGTCAACTTCACCCAAAAGGTTTATTGTACAGTGCCAAACCAAAGAAGAAAAAGTGACTAAATATATTTACAATAATATTTACAAAAAAAAAAACACAACAAAAACAACAGTATAGAAAACGAGGTGGGAAGGCGAACACGAGAGATGCCCAATCAAAGAAAATAACCAAAACAAAACAAAACAAATCTAACTAAGTTTGATCAGCTAAACTATCAAAAGAAAAATGTAGAAATAAAAAGTCTTCAGCGTCAAGACGCCCAAACTAAACTACACTAACTAATCAGATAACAAAACGTACAGAGTGTGGCGCTCTCTCTTTAACCTAGTGTGTCTAATACAAAAACCAAACGTCCTATGTTGTGCGCAATGTATGTCGCGCGGCTTTCCTTTGGGGGCTCGTCTGGGATGCACACCACATGCATAATACGTACCACGTACGTAACACACATCTACAGATCTTTTGCTTTAGTGGAAATGTACACTTAAAGGGATAGTTCACCCAAAAATAAAAGTGTTGTCATCATTTACTCACCCTCAAGTTGTTCCAAACCTGTATGAATTTCTTTCCTCTGCTAAAGAAGAAGAGATTTTGAAGAATGTTGGTAACCAAACATTTGATGGACCCCACTGACTTCCATAGTATTTTTTTATCAACTGTTTGGTTACCCATATTCTTCAAAATATCTTCTTTTGAGGTTGAGTAAATGATGAATTTTCATTTTTGGGCAAACTATCCCTTTAAGTTTGGGGTCAGTAAGACTTTTTTTTTTTTTTTTAAAGAAATTAACACTTTTATTCAGCAAGGATACATTAACGTGATCATAAGTTACAGTAAAGACTTACATTTTTACAAAAAAATGTCTATTTCAAATAAATACTATTCTTTTGAACTTTCTATTCATCAAAAAATATGATAAAAGTATCACTCTTTCTACAAAAATATTAAGCAGCATGACTGTTTTCAACATTTATAATAATAAAAAAATGTTTCTTGAGCAGCAGATATTAGAGCATATTAGAAGACTGAAGTAACGATGCTGAAAATCCAGCTTTACCATCACAGGAATAAATTATATGTTAAAATATTTTCCAATAGAAACCCGTTATTTTTAATTATAATATTTCACAATATTACTGTTTTTACTTTTATTTTTGATCAAATTCATCCTTGGTGAGCATCAACGATTTCTTGTAAAAACATTTTTTTAAAAATCTTACTGACCCCACTGAATGGGTACTGCTAAATAAGAAAGTGTTAAAAAATATATATTGAATACATTTCTGTTTCCATTCTAGAAAAACAGTCTTTATTGTGTTGTTGTCTTACCTCTTCTTTTGGTGCAATGAGAGCCCCAAGGGGACACTGCTGTGTTATGGTGTACATTGTGATGATTTATTAATATTGCTCTTGCACAGCACCGCACATGATACCGACAGCTTTGCTGTGCTGTGTTTGGGTTTGACAGTATCCAGTCGTACTCTGAGCAAATCCAGGGCTGTGGTGAGAGAGCAGAAGCTGTGAGAGTGGCGTCTGCGCTCCAGGCGTGTACATGCTGCTTAGTGAAGTTATGTGGCCATGTGTGAAACGTCGAGAAGGAAGCCTCCTGTTTCTGGCTCTGTTCCTGCAGCTCCAGCTGTCAAACATTGATTTCCTCTCTGAGCTCTGTTCTGGCTTGGAGATCCGGTCCTTGTCCAACAGATTTATAAAACAAAGAACCGACAGAAGTCTGTAAATGAATGCCAAACCGTACAAGTGGAACCTCTATTGTTGATTGCACATGAGAAAAGTGTAGTGAAATAATTGTGTTCCGCTTAGTTGAGACAGTCGGCAGACACGGCACCCCCTCTAATTTCCTTCGTTTGCTCTCTTCCCAGGACATGTTTGGAATCTCATTAGAATGTAATGAGTTTGTTTTACTTTTGTGTTTCTTTCGCTGTCTTTGCTTTTCTTGGCCGGATATGTTTATTAAGTTCCACAAGAATTTATTACAGAAATAATATCAAATCTCAGGGCTGCAGTAATTCTTTGCTTATAGAACTATACTGTTACTTATAATTATATGTCCAGTTATTTATTTGTTATTTGTATTAATAATTTACTGTATTAGTAGTAGTAGTAGTATCCGTTTCATTTACACTACCCCAGATATTGTGCATTAAATTATTGTAGTATATATTATTATTTTGTATATCAGTACAAAAAAAGGATATAAAATGCAACACAAATGAATTGGCAATCTTGTTTTTGAACGGTTTGAATCTGAATCTATTCACAAAATTAATCAAACACCCCAGGGCTTGATATGAGAGAGTCATTTAACTTTTTACTTGAAAAGCTACTCTCATGCTGTTTTAAAATGTAGTTTTGTTAGTTGTGTCGCTACTTTTAGTTATTTAAAACCTGGAGTAGTCATCTGTTTACAGCACCGAACACAAGATATTTGACAGTTGCTGTCTTAGTATGTGCCGTGTAAATCCGTTCTGGGGAAGTAAATGAGATGGATGGAGCTATACTGTCATATTTTATCTCTGTAGAGCTGACTCCTGTATAATTCAGGGGATGCTTTTGAGAAAGAGAAAGATGGAGGGTGCATGTGAGAAAGACCTTTAGACAGAGAGATGAGACTTACTGTCAAAGGCCATGAGCGAGTGAGTGGATGTGGATCTGGGCCTTAGATAACAAGGGATTAGTGTTGTCATAGATTTCCTGATAACACCCTGGCTGCATTCTGCCAGATGTATGGAACGAAATGGAAATGAGATGTATGGTCTTTTCATTTTGACCATTTTTAAACAAAGGAGGAGTGTGAGCTCCCATCTGAAACATTAAATCACAAATGGGAAAAAAAAAAATCCTTTGTCCTTGATCAAACTTCTGATAAGTTTCTCTCAGATTCTAATCAATAATATTTACAGTATGATTCAAAGAGGATCTTTCATGGAAAACAAGATTTTCATTTTTACTTTGAAATATAGTGTTTTAACAGAGCTGCAAAGAAGAGTTAGATCAGAAATCATCATATTAAAACCATGAGCACATTCATGTGGGGGACTCACATGGATTCAAATATAATGGCATGAAGAAAAACAAAAATGCTTTATATTTTAAAAACGTGTGGTCAAAAATGCCCATGTAGTGAATTTTATTTAAACATATTATAAAATAAAACAGATAAAACTTCCATATTGTTAAAAGTACAACCTTGAAAAAATGTTTTATTTGACGTGGTATATTTCATTATATTCTACTAGAACTAGCTGGTTTAGTATGGGTTTACTGTCTGCAGACCCATAGTGACCTATAGCTGTCAGATTAGTTCTGTATTACAGTGCGCGTTACTAAAAATGTATAGCTAATACAAAGTCGTTTTTAGATCAAATCGGCTTAAAATGTGAAGAAAACTTCCAAATCCAAAGTCTGGAAGAGAGATTCCATTAAAATGTACTGTGGTGGTAAACAATAGAAAGCTATATAATATAATACAATATAATATAATATAATATAATATAATATAATATAATATAATATAATAGTCACATGTCTGTCTGCTTGTTTGGTCTTCCTGTTGTTTTGATTCTGTCACATGCTCCTTTGTCTTAGTTTCCCGCCACTTGTCTGTTTCCTAGGTTACCCTTGTTAGTTTAGTTCTGTTCAGCTGTGTTTAGTTAATTATCTCGTTTCTGTCTGCTATTTAAGTTCCTCTTGTTCACTCAGTCTTTGTCTAGTCACGGTTATGTAAGGTTGTGTTTCTGTTGCCTGTCTGCATGGTCCTGTGAAGTTAAGATTAAAGTTTGATTAAAGTTACGCTGAGTCTTCAGCCTGTTCCTGGGTCACCAACCGTGACAATAATATAATAAGAGGACATCCAATTATGTAGAAGTATTCAAACAGAGCGTTTATTCTATTATATATGTGCATTTATGTTTACTGCTATTTTTGTGTTTCATGTTGATTTTATAATTAACAGCCAACAGATTAATTTATTTCACATATTTGATCATTTGAAGTATTTGACATGAATGCCCTTTAATAAAAAGTAAATAAGAAACACCCAGGTGTACATATCAATTCTAGCCTATTCA
The DNA here is from genome assembly GCA_039654105.1 of Coreius guichenoti. Classification (NCBI taxonomy): domain Eukaryota; kingdom Metazoa; phylum Chordata; class Actinopteri; order Cypriniformes; family Gobionidae; genus Coreius; species Coreius guichenoti. The sequence goes on along the minus strand of CM077172.1, from coordinate 27,604,934 downwards.
AAATTCAGCATCTTGGCAGTGCCACTGTTACTCATTTCATATGCAAAGAGGTTAACCAATCATAACAGAGGTCATTTATAGAAATATTAAAGCTACAGTAACAAAGGATCAAAGCAAGGGTGGAAAATGATCATGTAAAACTCAAGAAACATTGACTAACGTGGACTATGATAAAATTTTTTTTTTTAAAAATGCTACAATGTGTAGAATAAGCATTCATTCTGTGAAAGTAGTATTGCTGCACTGTAATACAACCTCAGTGGATTACAGCATAACCTTCTATTTCGATTGCATTCATTTGTTTTTTATCTCTTATATGTGCACAGGTTTTTTTTTTTATTAATGTAATGAAATATGTTTCAATGAATTACACTTGACTATTTTAGATACTCTTTTCTCTTATCTCTTTTATCTCCTAAGATGAACTAAACTGGTGTGGCAGTAGCTTTCATTAGCATGTAGATGGACGCCACAGGTTTTTAGATAACTCTCTCCATGTGAGATACTGATGTGCATGCTTTAATGAAAACAAAATAGATTTATTTGTAAATGATGATGACTTTCAGACCAAAGGCTGCAGCCATTAATACTGCAGTGCACTGCAAGACGTCACATAATGAAACATCCTGTGAGTTTTAATGCAATGCATATCTCTCTCTTTTTTTCAGTTATACTTAAAGTTTTGCTACCTAAATATTCTCAAAGCCTTAGTTAGAATTTACTTGCTTCAGTCTTTCTGAGGCAATACAATTTTAGTACACAAATTAATATGTGATGTGCTTTCTGATAGATATTCAGGTAATGATCTCCATTTACTCTGCCTGTACAGGTAAATATGTGTACCAGCCCATGACCAATGTCGTTCAGTTACCCAGCACACCTGTGCCGGTCGCTCCATCTGACTGCACCGACACCATTGATCTGTCCATCTCTCTGACTGAACGCTTCCTCCGCATCTCCCCATGTTTCCTGCCACCGCCTTGTCCCGAGTCCCCGAAATACTGCAACATTGCCGAACTGTTTATCGACGACTACATTGTCAAACGCATCAACGGCAAGATGTGCTACATTCAGCGGCCCCCAGTTCACACAGAGGCCCCTCTTAGCCCGCCTCAGATAAACCCTGCTTGTCTGATAGCACAGAAACAGCACACTAAAGACAAGCAAACAGTTGAGGAGTCTGTTAAAGGACCAAAAATGGGCCACTGCTCTTCACCCTCCAGCTCAGAGGACTCAGGGATCAATGCTTTGGGAGGACACTATCTAGAATCCTGTGAGGAAGAGTCTGAGGAAGAGGATGAACTTAGCATGGATGGACACTCTAGTCCGGGAAGTCTATGGGACCAGGATGAATGCACCCTACTGTCCCCTTCCAAATCCACTGTGGAGATTATTGAAAATATTGAAACTACTGTGTGATATTTCTAGACTGCATATTTGCTCTTTCTGTTCTTTTCACATCACTCTCTCTCTTTGTCTGACGAGATTAACTCATTGTGTTAAAAGAAATATTGTATGTAGAGGAAAATGCTATACCCATAAAGACACTGCTACACTTTACATTTGTCTCTAATCTACATATCTATTCTCATTGTCATATGATCCTATGTTTGAGATTTATCAGCACAGTTCTTGACTTTAAATCTGCATTACGGAAGACTTTTGGATAAAAATGAATCAAATACCATTATTGATTGAGTACATAAAAAACACTTTTTTCCAGAATTGTGTTCTTGCCTTACCCCAATTCACTAAGCCATGGTGAATTATAGTAGTATAGCAATTCATTCAAAGTGAATCAAGGAACTAATCAAGGGTAATTCATTCAAAATAAATTATTTTTTGAGTGGACAGATTTTCGTGGGATATTTCATGTTTACGTCATTCGTCCATGCATTTTTTAATTCATGTCAGTAACCCAAGTGAAGATGGTCAGGCTACTTTTGTGGCAGACATTCTATACTTGCTCAGATGACATACAGTGCATCCGGAAAGTATTCACAGTGCTTCACTTTTTCCACATTTTGTTATGTTACAGCCTTATTCGAAAATGGATTAAATTCATTATTTTTTTCCTCAATTCTACAAACAATACCCCATAATGACAACATGAAAGAAATAATAATTATTAAAAATAAAAAACAAAAAAAAACCACATGTACATAAGTATTCACAGCCTTTGCCATGACACTAAAAATCGAGCTCAGGTACATCCTGTTTCCACTGATCATCCTTGAGATGTTTCTACAACTTGATTGGAGTCCACCTGTCGTAAATTAAGTTGATTGGACATGATTTGGAACGGCACACACCTGTCTATATAAGGTCCCACAGTTAACAGTGCATGTCAGAGCACAAACCAAGCCATGAAGTCAGAGGAATTGTCTGTAGACCTCCGAGACAGGATTGTATCAAGGCACAGATCTGGGGAAGGGTACAGAAAAATTTCTGCAGCATTGAAAGTCCCAATGAGCACAGTGGCCTCCATCATCCATAAATGGAAGAAGTTTGGAACCACCAGGACTCTTCCTAGAGCTGGCCGCCCAGCCAAACTGAGCGATCGGGGGAGAAGGGCTTTAGTCAGGGAGGTGACCAAGAAACTGATGGTCACTCTGACAGAGCTCCAGCGTTTTTTTATGGAGAGAGGAGAACCTTCCAGAAGAACAACCATCTCTGCAGCACTCCACCAATCAGGCCTGTATGGTAGAGTGGCCAGACGGCACATGACAGCCCACCTGGAGTTTGCAAAAAGGCACCTGAAGGACCCTCAGACCATGAGAAACAAAATTCTCTGGTCTGATGAAACAAAGATTGAACTCTTTGGCCTGAATGGCAAGCATCATGTCTGGAGGAAACCAGGCACCGCTCATCACCTGGCCAATACCATCCCTACAGTGAAGCATGGTGGTGGCAGCATCATGCTGTGGGGATGTTTTTTAGCGGTAGGAACTGGGAGACTAGTCAGGATTGAGGGAAAGATGAATGCAGCAATGTACAGAGACATCCTTGATGAAAACCTGCTCCAGAGCGCTCTGGACCTCAGACTGGGGCGAAGGTTCATCTTCCAACAGGACAACAACCCTAAGCACACAGCCAAGATAACAAAGAAGTGGCTACGGGACAACTCTGTGAATGTCCTTGAGTGGCCCAGCCAGAGCCCAGACTTGAACCCGATTGAACATCTCTGGAGGGATCTGAAAATGGCTGTGCATCGACACTCCCCATCCAACCTGGTGGAGCTTGAGAGGTCCTGCAAAGAAGAATGGGAGAAACTGCCCAAAAATAGGTGTGCCAAGCTTGTAGCACCATACTCAAAAAGACTTGAGGCTGTAATTGGTGCCAAAGGTGCTTCAACAAAGTATTGAGCAAAGGCTGTGAATACTTACACTGAACAAAATTATAAATACAACACTTTTGTTTTTGCCCCTATTTTTCATGAGCTGAACTCAAAGATCTAAGACTTTTTCTATGTACACAAAAGGCCTATTTCTCTCAAATATTGTTCACAAATCTGTCTAAATCTGTGTTAGTGAGCACTTCTCTTTTGCAGAGATAATCCATCCACCTCACAGGTGTGGCATATCAAGATGCTGATTAGACAGCATGATTATTGCACAGGTGTGCCTTAGGCTGGCCACAATAAAAGGCCACTCTAAAATGTGCAGTTTTACTGTATTGGGGGGGTCTGGGCCGGGGGGGGTCCCGGGAGGTCAAAAAAAAGTAAATATCTGGTCCGACCACCATTTGCCTCATGCAGTGCAACACATCTCCTTCGCATAGAGTTGATCAGGTTGTTGATTGTGGCCTGTGGAATGTTGGTCCACCCCTCTTCAATGGCTGTGCGAAGTTGCTGGATATTGGCAGGAACTGGAACACGCTGTTGTATACGCCGATCCAGAGCATCCCAAACATGCTTAATGGGTGACATGTCCGGTGAGTATGCTGGCCATGCAAGAACTGGGATGTTTTCAGCTTCCAGGAATTGTGTAGGCTGTAACATAACAAGGCTGTAACATAACAAAATGTGGAAAAAGTGAAGCGCTGTGAATACTTTCCGGATGCACTGTATATTTTCATCTTGTAGTACTTTTTTCTTAGTAAATCTTTGTGTGGCTAGTAAGATATGGTGATCACATGCAACCTTAAACCATCAGATTCATTTGTGCAGAAGAGCAGTGTCGACTCACAACCAACGTAAGACAATAGGTGTGTTCAACTTGAAGCGGCGCTGCACAGACTGATCGGTGTATGACAAAGTATCGCGAGTGCGATTAGAGAGCAAACGGTTCCGTATGCTCAAAGCCACTTGAAGGCAAGCCTGCAACCTTAGCCGAAAAAAGCACAACGCTGTGGTACGCAGGGAAGGAGACCAGAGGCCTCCTCTGTTGCATTAATTTCTGATTGATCTATTCTTAGAGTTTACACTGAAAAAAATGCTGTTTTATAAGAGAAGTCACGGACAGGTATGATTCATTTTACAGCATTTCTCATTAATTTTTTATGGTATCTGCAAACAGTGATTGACTGTTGAACAAAATTCAATGACGTCAAGGGTGTAATGTGATTGGTTGTCAAGGTACACATGATCCAAGTTAGCCGTTACGCTTCCAATGGTAGAGCCACGGACCCTTGTATCTCCCAATAATTAGACCATCTCTGGTATGCTTTCGATTCGCTCTCGCTGTACTTTGATGTCATACACCAATCGGTCTGTGCAGCGCCACTTCAAGTCGAACACGGCAAATGTAACTCCGTAAGTAACTTGCAACTTTATGATTCCACCACTAATGGCGATAGAGAGGCCAATGTTTTGTAGTGCAGCTTTAAGAAAAACAACAAATAAATGACACCTCTGCTCTTATGCTGCCTTCACGTGCTATTGGAAATTTTCTACTTCCCAATTCAGAAGTCGTAATTATGAGCTTGTTGCATTCAAGTGCTTTGTTGTCGGAATGAAAAGGAATCATGGAGGACGCCATGTTTACGATTACATTTACGATGCTATCCAGATAGTCTGCTTTCTGCCGATTCTGTAATTTCGGTCAAATGCAGGCTATTTTCGCTGTGTATAAAACATACAATACGCTTCAAATGATTACTCGTATATGTAAATATGCACTACATTAATGACAAGATGATCAAGCTGTTTTTGGGAAAAAACTAAATAATACCTGTCACAGCAGTAGTTCTCCCCGCCACAATGTTTAAAGTTTTATGGCACGCACATCTCGGGAATTTGGGTATCAAAATTATTTCCGAACTTCCCAGTGGTAAACACGACATCAGAGGGCGTTCATGTGCTAATTTTACCTAGGAAACTCGTATTTACGATAATTCCGATAGCACGTGAAGGCAGCATAAAACCTGCTTCCACATTACAACAAATTGTAACCAGTTGACCAGTATATGAAGTTTAATGTGAAATATTTGCCACCTTGGACCCTTCTCAGTGAATATCTCATTCTCACTGAAGGAGTGCTGTTTTCATGAGTTTAGAGAGCAGAGGTGATACTGAAGCTGGCATCTCATCAACCATCAAAGAGGTCAGTTCTTTAGATGTTATTTTTCATGTTCTTTTAAAAGGGCAGAGTAACAGACAAGTTACACATTTTATTAAACCATTATGTGTGTTCCCTGGAAATCAAACCCATAACAGTGGTGTTGTTAGCACTCTACGCTAACAGTGGAACTACAGTAGCAGGTGCAATGAAGACATTGGCAATTCTTTTGTACTGTATTCTTTAGCCTATCATGATGCTTTAAAACCTAGGTTTAGCTAGGTTCACAATTCCTAGTAGTTTAGGAGAGGAAAAGGCTTTGCTGGTCTTTGATAATTTAATAGTCTCTAACTCTTAAGTGTGGAATATGACTGGCCTTTCAAATGACTTATGCAAGACCATTCAAAGCACCCTGCAGTGCCGACATAATGCATTTTCATCAAGGTTAATCCAATTCCAATACACAGAACATGAATAGGGCACATCATGAACATTGGATGCAAATTATATTCTTGCCACTATAACTGATATTAATCATAAATGTTCCCAGCAATTATGGCCATGATCGTCAAATCCTTTCCTTCAGTTCTCTTGCCAGGTCTAACAAAAAGAGCAGTCTTTTGATATAAAGATTTCTTTTAGCTCTACAATCATTATCTTTAATGTTATGGTGCTCACTAACAAGCTTTTTTCTTTTTTCATGTCCTAAAATGTTTTCTTTTTTTTTTAGTAATTTTAAGATGAAATGTCCTTTAAATCCACAGAAAACTTTAAGATTTACATGCTCTGTTACAGGATACTTTATGATAAGTATGAATAATAATTTGATTAAAATAAAAACGTTAACGAACATCCTTAAAGGGTTAGTTCACCCAAAAATGAAAATTCTATCATTAATTACTCACCCTCAAGTTGTTCCCAATCGTTTGATCTCACGGGTCAAGCAGGTTCAATTAAGCTTCCGTTTATGTTCACTCAATGTTTATAGGATAAAAGCTTAAATTAAATCTGTTCATTATAAAAAGCGATCGAGTCTCTTCAGAAAATGTGGACTAAACCGCTCGATTCATATGGATTAGTTTTACGAACTTTTTGAAGCATCAAAGTGGTAGTTGCGTAGCTATCAACAGAGGGACAGAAATCGCTCAGATTTTATTAAAAAGATCTTCATTTGTGTTCTGAAGATGAAGGAAAGTCTTACAGATTTGGAAAGACATGAGAGTGAGTAATTATTGACAGAATTTTGTTTTTTGGGTGAACTAACCCTTTAAGTTCTCTGGAGAAAACATGAGTGGTGCTTGCCGCCTCATTGCTCATGGTGATTGCCAAGGGACTGCTTATACAGCTGTTAAGGTGTTCTGAGTGTTTCGTTTGGTTTTGTTCAGTTCCTATGGTGTTCTAGGTCGTTGCTAAGGCATTTCTGGTTGGTTATTTTCCTCTAAATGTGATTGCTTAGAAAAGTAATAGCACACCTTTATTTTACATGCTGCACAATTTGAGGAATCATTCATATTCAAATTACAAACAGCATGAGGTATGTGCTGAAGTTATTACTTAAGGTGCATTTACCGTTGTTCAGTGAATTTTCATGGGCAAAATCCAGTAATTTCAATAGGAATCCATGTGAACGAGATGAAGGCAAAAGATTTCCACATGCATATTTCGCATTGGGTTCAAGCTGTTCACGCAAATTCACCACATTAACCAACGGGAAGTGACTTCTGTGTGAGCTATTTTGCTATACTATTGACAATGGAACTTTTTTCACAGAAATTTCACTGTGACTGTAGCTTTAGGGTTAGAGTTATGTATACGTATGAGTGACAATAGTGATATTTGTCTAGTATTTGTTACAGTCCCATGGTCACCTGTCACTTCTGCACTTCACTTCCCAGCATCCTCCTTGACTCTCACCTGCATGCACTTCGTTATCACACACACCTGCACCTCGTCTGCACCTTCATCAGCACTCCCATTTAAGCACACACACACATCACACCGTATCCTAACTACACGCGACATTTTTCTCCATGTTAATTAGAGTTTTTGTCCTAACCAGCCGCGACACGCGACGAATCTATTTTAGAAACGGTTTCTATTTCTGCGACGTCGCTGCTGGAATGACAATACAAAACATGGCAATGATAATCTCAGGTAGTGTTTATGTACTTTATTTAATGTTAAAAGCGTGTAATGTGACTTTGAATATCATTTAGTGCTCCCAGCTTTGTCGTACTAAAAGCAACAAAGGATAATTCACCTCAGATCTTGAAATTAAACAAATTTAAACAAGAACGTTCAAACTGTGAACAAACAAGTATATTCTATGACAAAGATTGTTTTAGCAACTCAGTATGTATTTAATGTTTAAATTATGTAGTCTGTGAATTTGATTATGTAGTCATCCATTTCCTTGCGAGTGCCGTCAGAATAATCTCTGGTGGCGTACACTTGCCGCGAGAGCCCGCCCACACGCTGTTCTGATTGGCTGTGGTTTTTGGATTGATTTGTTGCATCTCGCAGTCACGTCTGGTGTGGTCAGACAAGTTGCTTGTCGGTGGAATCTTATGGCGTCGCGTGTAGTTAGGACACGGTGTCAGTCATTTGTCCAGTCTCGTTTGATGTACACGGACTACTTACCTGATTCTCTAGCGAGTTCGCTTGCGTTTCCTTCTCCTACGTTTATCTCCAAGTGTTACCTTCATTCTGTTCATCTGATGTAAGACGAGTTTCTCCGTGCTGTCTCAATAAACCCTGTTGACCGTTCCTCTTTGTGTCCTGAGTGTATGTTCTGTAACCGTATTAACAGTATAGCATCAAATTCTAATAATGCTTTCCCAAGTCACCATCAGAAACAGGTTTGTAGGTATGCAAAGACGTAACAAGCAACAGTCATATTGCACTGCAGGCTGCTATATCAAAAACAGAGCAAGCTTCATTCCTCCGAGGCTATCAGGATGCAAACATCACCTAACTGATTTCTTCTCTGTGTGGTGTCTTACACTGCACTAATACAGCACTTAATGCTACTATGTCTGCTCTTGTTTGACCATCTTGTTTTATAAACGAATAGTTTTAGTTGAAGTACTCTTAACAGTTGCGAACAGAATGACATTAAAGGGTTAGTTCACCCAAAAATGAAAATTAGCCCATGATTTACTCACCCTCAAGCTGTCCTAGGTGTATATGACGTTCTTCTTTCAGACGAATACAATCGGAGTTATATTTGAATTCCTGGCTAATCCAAGCATTATAATGGCAGCCCAAAATTTGAAGTCCATCCATTATAAGTATGTGCATCCATTAAAGTAATCCATACGGCTCCAGGAGGTTAATAAAGGCCTTCTGAAGCGACGTGATGCATTTGTGTAAGAAATATCCGTATTTAAAACTTTATGAAGTTAAAATATCTAACTTCTGGCAGACCGCCTTCTGTATTCAATTTACAAAGAAAGTGTAACGCCTCTCGCAGTTCAAAACGCTTGTTACGTCCAACGTCATCATGCCAGTTACGCTTTTTCAGTAAGTTGAAAACAGAAGGCGGTGTGACGGAAGCTAGCTATTTTAACTTTCCCTTTAAAGGAACAGTTCTCCCCCAAAATAAAAACTTTATCTTTCTTTAATGATTCCAACCCCCCTTTTTTCTTTCTGTGGAACACAAAAGGAAATATTTTGAATGTTAATGCTGCTCTTTTCCATACAACAAAAGTCACCAGAGAAGGTAAAAAAGCAGCATGAATATTCTTAAACTTTTCCTTTTGTATTCCATGTAAGAAAGTCATACAGGTCTGAAACAACATGAAGCTGAGTAAATAATGACAGAATTTACATTTGAGGGTGAATTATCACACAGGCGATCTTAATTATAATTTGACATTTATTGCCCCTATTATAAATGCATGCTTCATAAAGAATAAAAAAAAAAAAATCAGAACATCAAATGGCAGGTTCGTCCTCTTGGTTTTCCAACATCGCTTTGCATGTGTCCTTTTCAGAGTTGACATATTCCTCTGAAAATATGAATATTTTAATACATAAGCCCACACCAGGCTGAGCACGCACACACTGAGTCAGCTCAATGAAACCACTCACACCCAAACACGTGCGCTGAATGACGTCTGTGATCTCCTGAGCAGAGCCCCCTCCACAGAACATTCTTTTTTTTTTTTCTCTCTCTTTCGTTGCAGGAATAATGTCCCTCTGATTGAGGTAAATCAAGCCACTACTGGATTGTGAACTCACCAATAGTTCACCTGATAAACAGCTTCCACAGTCTATGGTCTGTGTGCAGACCTCTGTGGGAGATCTGGGTTTGATAAGCTCCATAAATGTCTCTGAGTCACCCGCCGAGCCCTCTGTTGCGCTCCCCCTGTAAAATATTCATTGCTTTTCTCTTCTCCTCAAAGATTGTTTTTTAGGGGTTGTTGTTTTTCTTCAACGTGGCCCTGACTCCACAGTCCACAGTCTATTCAGACATTCATTACACTAACTGTGCACAAACAGTGTTTTTTTTTTTTTTTTTTTTTTCAAGGAAAACCAATGCTGAGGAGACAATGCAAATGAATAGGAATACTATTGAAATTGTATGTGTGGATTCTGCTGAGAAAGAAAGACTGAAATTGAAATTCAGATGTACTTGATATGAAGAGTTGTGTTTGATGCCCGGCAATCATTTATACCTTATGAACTGACAGTAGCACAGATGTTTATTGTTCTGTGTGTGTTATTAGCCCTCCTGGGTAAGAATACATTCATAATAGTGTGAGTCATGGGTGTCTTCTTGAAAATGACTTCAGCGGTCAGATAAGACTATGAATCTGATTAAGGTAATAGTTTTGAAGTGTCGTGGTGTGTCTGTCTCTCTGTTCATTGAAGTCTGAAGTCTTCTGACCCTGAAGCATTATGGATAACTAACTGCGAAGCAAAAGATCAACGTAAATACTGATGCTTTCATCTCCAAAGGTTTTAATAATCTACTCCAAACTTTTAGAATCCGCTTGCATACTGTTTTCAAAAATATAATTAAAAATATTAAACAAAAATAAAAAATAAGGCAACACATAATTCCTTTCAAAACTAAATTTTATTTAGCATTGGTATTCAAGCTTCTTAAATGGGACAAATTATTTTGGTTATTATACTCATTATTATGAAGTGCTTATTCATTATTCATGAAAATATGAATAATTTATATTCATGAGAATGTTTTTTTTTTCTGACAAAAGTACTGTAATCTGTAATCAGTCTATATTCAAATGATAGCAGAAGTGTTTTACTCCATTTAAGTGAAGCACTTGTGACAAATGAGCCACTCAATCCATGAGAGAATAGCACAATAGCAGCTTTTCAGATTTTCATTGCTCTAAGTGCTTAAACGAGATGATGCCTAAAATAGAGTGATGAAAGTAGGATAAATATTGGGCTATAGGCAGACATAAGCAGTCTATCTCCTCAAATATGGGGCAAAATGTTTTCATTATGCTTTTATGTATATTTTTAGAAACCATCTCTTGCACGTTATAGTACATATTGAATTATAAAGAACATAGTAAAGTGTTTACTGTCATTGTGCAGTCTTCACTTGGTGTAGTCATACTTAGAAATTCGTAGCCATTACATGTGTATGTTTCTGTTATTGTATTATTCAGCTATCAGCTACATTTAAACACACACACACAAAAAAAACGATCTATTTTTTTTTTTAATGTGTTCCAGACCAGGTTTCATTGTGTTCACTTATCTAACCAACATTTATTTGTAATTTTATTTAATTCTTAAAAAGTATTCAAATTTAAGAGGGTTTTAAACAAGGTGTAATTGGACTTTGGTTCAAATCCTTACTGTTAAGATGAAGCTGTTTTTCGACTTCACTGACAATCCCAGGTTTTCCCTATACTGTGCATTTAATTATACTTCATGTATTCATAGAAACACGTTGCAAATATTCCTCGAAGCTTCACATTAAACCGCTAACGGTAGAGCCAGCCATAAAGTATGCAAATGTAGAGCAGCCTATTTCACAGGTACATCTGGACTCCCTGTCCCCCTCTCATTTCCTCTCATATCCAAAACTGAGCAATTTTCTCCTCCATTCAATATATGGAAATGAAATGGTAACAAAACCCGGCGGCCATCGTCAAATTCTCGAGGGAGTTGAATATGGCAGACTCATTTGTGTTTGAATGGCCGAGTGCAGTGGGGAAACCGTGAGGGAAGGGGTGGGCTGGCAAACACAACTCTGCTGATGAAGTGCCATGTAAATGGGGCTGTAGACTGTGTGCAGATGGGGGCTCAGCAGATGGTTTTCCACATCACAGGGACGTGTGCCACGCTGACCTGGAATACGGCATGCTGGCGGTTTTCCCCTCTCATCACCTCTCCACCCCCAGTCTATTATCATGAGAAAGAGCAGCATGCTCGCTGGCGGCAAATACTGATGGGCTTTGTGCTGATAAGTGGAAAGCCATTGTGGCTGGATTATGTTTTTTGACAGATGTGCTAAGTGCTTGTTTTGGTGATTTGGGTTGTGTGCTTTTATACATCGTCTGATGTGTGCTCAATCTGTGCTGTTGTTCTTAAATGCCAAGAATTTTATCAATGTACAGGTCAGCAATTTTTTTTTTTCTCAGAGAAAGGGTTTGCAATAAAAAGCAGTGAAATTCTCTGTGAGCTTTTGTAATGAGCAGTCATTTTTCAGCATCTCAGCAGTTCCTTCCACTCTTGATTTTTACCATTTTCCCTCCAGTGAATATAAGAATTTAAGCCCATGGCAAAATGTTTTGAACTATATTTGGTATTTGGTCACCTTAGCACACTACATTTCTCAGCATCCCTCCTGTTTCTCACCTGCACTCACTCAGCCATAGCCTGCACTTGCACCTCATCTGTACACTTATCATCTCTGGCATATAAGCACACACCTCAAACACACTCATTGTCTGTTCTACGACTTGGACTACAGATTACTTACCTGCATTCCCTATACCTGTGAATATTACCTCCTGCCATTCTCCTTGCTCCTGCGTCTGTTCCTCTTCTCCAGCGTTTCCTCATGACCTGTAAGACAAAGGGCCCTATTTTACCGATCTAAGCGCATGGTCTGAAGCGCATGACGCAGGTGCACTGTCTCCGAATCCACTTTTGCTAGTTTAACGACGAAAAAAATGGTTGGCGTGCCAGGCGCATGGTCCAAAAGGGTTGTACCTAGTCTCTTAATGAGTCATGGGTGTGTTTTGGGCGTAACGTGCAATAAACCAATCAGAGTGTCATCTCCCATTCCCTTTAAAAGCTAGGTGCGCTTCCACTATGGCAGATTGCTATTTACATGGCTGAATAGACACCCTCAACCTGACGAGTCAGTTTAAATACATGTGTGTATTGCCACGATTGGTCAAATAATTAGCCAATTTCATTCGTCATTACTGCAAATAGGTAATTCTGATACATGCAATGACTATCCATTATGACATAGGCATTTTTATCTTTCTGTACATGTACCAAATTAGCTCAGAGGGGAAATATTAATAATTATTCATAACTCATTATGATTATTCATTATGATTAATTATGAATATTTGAATCAGTTAAATTGATTAACTTGATGTAGCTACATTAACATTACAATCAATCAATCAGTTCATCCTGTGAACGTTCAGTATTGATTATTAATTAATTCTAAGAAAAGGATATTTTTCATGGCCACAGAAAAATAATTCTTCCTTTGTATTTACATAAGCGCTTAGAGCGCATAACAAGATCAGTCATTTAAGTGACAATTTGTTTGCAGGCAGGGAGTCAGAACCAACATATATTGTGCACAAACTTTAGTAACTAAATCGCGGACAAGATTAAACGGACATAAAACATACAGACACAAAACATACATGACAAGAGGTAAAGTTAAAATGGTTAGAAAAACCGGGCCAGTACAGATGGATGAAGTTATGCAAAGAGTCTAAACCTGGGAGAACCATCCCTGATAAGCTCCTTTGTCTGAGCCAAGGAGTTTACAGTTTTACTAACTACACAGCAACTTGTATTTCTTAGTACATTACTTGCATTTGCCCGGGAAGGCGTCCAGATATACGGTCGCAGGAGAAAGTCTTGATGGTTCCGTCCGATGCAGTGGCGATCGTTTCCTTCCGTGTTGAGCGAAGGAACGACGATGAGCTTGCATGGTTGCTTTGACTCCATCGAGGTTGAGGAAGTTGCACACGCCGTGAGGAGTTGGGCCTGCTGGCCCAACTGGCCGTATGGTGGCATCTGGTTTCCTGTCCCACACACACGTGAGGCTGTGTGTGTAGGCCTTATCTGGCCTGGCCTGTTGGCCGGCTGATAGACAGCCAAGATGACGCGTCGTTTTGGTCCAGAGGGAGAAGAGAAGAGAGGGCGTGGGTCGGCAGCATCTCTCCTAAGAGTCTTAGAGACATCCCACCCTCGACAGTCGGGTTGACCAATGGGATTGTTGGGCTTTTCCAGCAGGAAATTCCTCTGTGGGAGATTTATGGCTCTTTGTTTTGAGCAAGATTCAATGGGCCTGTGCCCATATATACTCCAATTAATGCAACAAACACACATTGCTTCCTACGAGGAAGTGACATACATGAAAGTCGTGAAGATAGCATTAATTTGATAGGAGACACGACATATATGAACTTACATGAACTAGTAAGTTGTTCATAAGACATGCATAAATGAAATAACATACAAGGGACACTTTACAAGACAGTTATATGCGTACATACAATGTCCTGGGGTGCATGTTCATTTATAGACGGTTGGTCTATAACTTGAGGCAAAAGCGTGTGTTTTACAGGCTTTGTGTCTTAACTATGGCCTTTTCCATGTGGCCACATTTTTTAGGGCCATAAAACGTCTTATCAGTTGGTATCCAGGGTAACTGAGAACCTTTCTCTGTTGTGTTGGGGGAAGGTCTGTTACTAAGCACAATGCATTTAAAACATATTTGTTAAATGTAACAGGCGATTATGTGTCTGATTTGCCTCAGTCGCTACATACACAATAATAATCTTTTACATTGTAATCATTTTTAATATATGGCATGTTTGTGTGCTGCTGCGCGTCCCTGTGTGTGTAATGAGCAGAGTGTAAATAACATAAAAAATACTGCGCTATTGACTTTAGACCAGGTTTTTGTTGGCGCAGTCGATTTCATTTGCCTCAAAATAGCAACGCACCAACAATGCGCCTGAACACACCTCGTTTTCAGACCAGCACGCCCATGGGCGAACAGACGGGTGCGAGTGCATTTGCTATTTATTTGCTATTCGCTCATATCCTTAAAATAGGGCCCAAGGTGTGTGTGTGGATTTACTCACCTGTTGAAGTCACATTCTCAATCTTCACTTGCAAAACCTAATAAATTAAGTTTAATCCCTGCCTTCATCATCACTGTGTTGTCATTACTCGCCTGTGTTTGTTTGTTCTAATAAAGCACTGTATTATCACTGATCCATCTCTCTCGGGTCTGCTATATCCTGACAATTACAAAACAGTATATTGGATATTTAAATATAAAAGTCTACATTATACAAATCTTTAAAAAAAAAATAAAAAATGCATACTGTATACAAACCCGATTCCAAAAAAGTTGGGACACTGTACAAATTGTGAATAAAAAAGGAATGCAATAATTTACAAATCTCATAAACTTATATTGTATTCGCAATACAATATAGATAACATATCAAATTTTGAAAGTGAGACATTTTGAAATGTCATGCCAAATATTGGCTCATTTTGGATTTGATGAGAGCTACACATTCCAAAAAAGTTGGGACAGGTAGCAATAAGAGGCCGGAAAAGTTAAATGTACATATAAGGAACAGCTGGAGGACCAATTTGCAACTTATTAGGTCAACTGGCAACATGATTGGGTATAAAAAGAGCCTCTCAGAGTGGCAGTGTCTCTCAGAAGTCAAGATGGGCAGAGGATCACCAATTCCCCCAATGCTGCGGCGAAAAATAGTGGAGCAATATCAGAAAGGAGTTTCTCAGAGAATAAGAGTTTGAAGTTATCATCATCTACAGTGCATAATATCATCCAAAGATTCAGAGAATCTGGAACAATCTCTGTGCGTAAGGGTCAAGGCCGGAAAACCATACTGGATGCCCGTGATCTTCGGGCCCTTAGACGGCACTGCATCACATACAGGAATGCTACTGTAATGGAAATCACAACATGGGCTCAGGAATACTTCCAGAAAACACTGTCGGTGAACACAATCCACCGTGCCATTCGCCGTTGCCGGCTAAAACTCTATAGGTCAAAAAAGAAGCCATATCTAAACATGATCCAGAAGCGCAGGCGTTTTCTCTGGGCCAAGGCTCATTTAAAATGGACTGTGGCAAAGTGGAAAACTGTTCTGTGGTCAGACGAATCAAAATTTGAAGTTCTTTTTGGAAAACTGGGACGCCATGTCATCCGGACTAAAGAGGACAAGGACAACCCAAGTTGTTATCAGCGCTCAGTTCAGAAGCCTGCATCTCTGATGGTATGGGGTTGCATGAGTGCGTGTGGCATGGGCAGCTTACACATCTGGAAAGGCACCATCAATGCTGAAAGGTATATCCAAGTTCTAGAACAACATATGCTCCCATCCAGACGTCGTCTCTTTCAGGGAAGACCTTGCATTTTCCAACATGACAATGCCAGACCACATACTGCATCAATTACAACATCATGGCTGCGTAGAAGTATCCGGGTACTGAAATGGCCAGCCTGCAGTCCAGATCTTTCACCCATAGAAAACATTTGGCGCATCATAAAGAGGAAGATGCGACAAAGAAGACCTAAGACAGCTGAGCAACTAGAAGCCTGTATTAGACAAGAATGGGACAACATTCCTATTCCTAAACTTGAGCAACTTGTCTCCTCATCCCCAGACGTTTGCAGACTATTATAAAAAGAAGAGGGGATGCCACACAGTGGTAAACATGGCCTTGTCCCAACTTTTTTGAGGTGTGTTGATGCCATGAAATTTAAAATCAACTTATTTTTCCCTTAAAATTATACATTTTCTCAGTTTAAACATTTGATATGTCATCTATGTTGTATTCTGAATAAAATATTGAAATTTGAAACTTCCACATCATTGCATTCTGTTTTTATTCACAATTTGTACAGTGTCACAACTTTTTTGGAATCGGGTTTGTATATTGCATGCAAATCACAAAAATAAATAATGCCCCATGACTTATTACTGTTAAAAGTTGGTATTAAAATAGCATAATTTCTGTTAAATATCTAAAAAATACTGTAGTAATAATAACTAAATAATAGTAAAATATCAAATATTTATTGAAATATCATCATTGTAAATTGTAAATAATTATCATATACAGTATCATTTATTATAATCTTATATGTATTGCATGACAAAAAAAAAAATATTGCAACATAACTTCTTGACTATAGTGTTTCGGACTCATTGCCTTGCTGTTTTGCATGAGAAAATTTGTTCCATTCTCTCCAAGCGTTGGTAAATCCAACTCTAATCAGTAAACCTTCCCATGGGACAGAGACAAATTGTCTCTCCTGTTTGCTTTCTTGAATCCTGTCGAACATCGGCGAAGCTCCAGAGACAAGCGGACACAAGCCTATTTGAACCGTCACTATTAATCCCCCTGTTTCAGGAAGAATCCTAATCAACACTGAAAGAGTGAGTGATGGATGATCACTGTCTACCTCTCTATCTCTCCTCTCTCATTTCTGTCTCAGCTTGTCTCCTTAGCCTTATTCCCCAAAATAATAACTTTCTGAACAGACAACAGTTCATGCTCTGTTCAGAAGCTCTGGTTACTCATGTCAACCCTCTGAATAGTGTAATGTATTTAGGAGCCATTACTTCTTATGTTTAGACGTGTTAGGCTCCTATAATCTTTGTTATAAAAAGTTTTTTTTATGCTTCTAGGGCATTGATTATATTTCTCAATATTTCTGGTGCCAGTTATGGTCTCTCAAACACTCTAGCATCATGAGAATGCCCTGCAGAAAGGAAGGCTTGTTGATTCGTAATGCTTGTACTTAATGAAAGATCATTTGTCACGTAACCATACCCTGATAGCACCTGAATGGTTTTGTCATTCCGATTTGAGTAACACCCATTTTTAACAAAATTAACTCATATTTAGATGAAGTCTCACTTATTAGACGTTTGAAGTGCAAAACCATTTGACTGTAACACACCAACAAATCTGAAAGTGAGGACATGAGCCCGTGTCTTCATAATGCTTTATCAAGTATCTGACTGCTTATTGAAATTTTCATATGGTTTCTTGTTTGTCAGCAACTGTGGGTTTGATGCTGAAGAGACGAGGTCTGGTTAGGCATTGGAAAGCCTGTTCGAGGAAAGAAGATGTGTGTTTTCAGCACAGACGGCTGAAGTTGCAGGTCAGTTGAGTGAATTTAATGAGGTGGATGTGCACTAAAACTCATGACACAGTGCTTGGCACTACATTTCCCCTCTGCTCCCTTCACACTCAAATCCCGGCCCACCTGACTAATCATTTAAAAAGTAAACAGGAGAATATGAGGTGTGTGTGTGTGTGTGTGTGAGTGTGGCAGGCTGAATACAAAAGAGAAGAGATTAATTATTTTAGACAATTTTCAAAATTAAGAATCTTCAAAAAGAAACAGGCTTCAAATAAATGTTAAATGGGAGAGTGAAAGATGTTTAATTCTTGTTACTGTACAAGATGCCTGGAAATCCTATATAATGGAGGGAATGATAAAGACTAAAGAATTAGCTTTCATCACTTTATTTTGTGTGTCCTGTCAGCTCTTTTTGTCTGGGTTTCTCTTATCTTTGTTGTTTGTAAAGGTCTTAAAGCATACTGTCTTTCCCCGTAGTCTTTAACAACGTCCATTTTCATTATGTTTTGTTGTCTAAGCATGGTGTTTTGCAGTGTCAAATCTTTAGAAGTACATCTAATTAAGACCAAACTGCTTGCTTGCATTTTTCACTGTCTTGGATCTAGAAAATCGCACAATTGTTCTGGAATGTCAATTAAAAACGCTGAAACTTGGGGTATCATATGACAAAAATAAATGTACCTCATCAAATTATCAACTTGTTGAAATGGTATTTCATTACTGTGTATATTCATATAATGGGTGATTAGACTGTTTAATATGCAGTTGATGAATTATCCACTATCAAGCAGTGCTTCTTGTCATATTCTCCCAAAAAATAACTGAACTGAATGTGCATGCTCCATTTGTGTGTCTGTGTATATTTTTGTATTGTACTTCAACTGTCTTTGCATTAACTGATTTCATTCAATCTGTAAAATAAATATAATGCACTACGCAAAACTCATTTAGAAAGTCTCCAGCATGTTTTATAATTACCCAAAAAATCAAACATAGTTCAACCCTCACGCACATTATCACGTCCGTCAAAAACTTAGGCTGGCTATTGGTTGGAATATTAGAACTAAAAACACACTCATGGGCATCAATCACTTCACTGATGTCACAGTCACTTTAGTTTGGACTTGTCATGTTTCGTCATCGTCTGCCTTCGTCACTCATTTGTTGTCAAGAACACTAATTATGTTCAGCTGTGCACTCATCATTATCACCTATATATAGGTTTGGTTCTGTTTTCAGTTCATGGTCCAGTGTCGTCGTTTATGGATGTGTTGTAAATTGCTCTGTTCGTGTGGATCATCGTGTGGATTTATTAAATATTACCAAGTTACCTTCATCTTTATCTTCGTGTATGTTTATACAACCACCCTGTGACAACTGAATACTTGCCGGCTAAGAAATTAATAATTATTACCTTACGATTCATCTGTTTTCCAATCCACATTATTTGAATATCACGATATCGATGTCTGTCAAAAAATAACAAGCACAATACACAGTAGTATTTATGAGAAGCAAAGGTCCATGCAGTGAGTACATGCATTTCCTGGAAAGCAAACAGTACCGGATGTTTTGAATGCATTCTCGCTTTCAGAGAAGAGGGAGAAAATGGCAGCTTCAACATGCTGTCTGTCAGATTCTCCTTAGCTGCATGCTAAGGAGAATAAACACCAGTCAAATCGAAAAAATTTGCCGGGTTAGTGAACATCATTCAACGTGTTGGTTTTGACGGACATTTTTTATCCACAAGCTACTCCTCCTGATTCTGACATTCCTGATTTGAGTATTTTTTTGGCTGATCTTTTTTTTTATAATTTCGGCAATAGATGAGCTGTTAAATGAGTGATCTTGAGATGAGTTCATGTAGTCGTCCAAGTAGTATTAGAGTTGTACTTAAACTTAAAGAGTTGTCTTTGCATTTACTGATTTAACTCCCCATCACTGGCTATTCACACACTGTTACACAATCTCATTTATCATCAATTCTCTGTCAAAAGCAGGAGATTATCACCACTCAGAATTTCCACTTGGTGTCTGATCTATTTCTAAATACAATCACAGTAATCCCACTGAGATATTCTGATGTTGTGTCAACTGGCCAAAGACTGTTTGCGCTTCGCAGATTCCAGATGGATGTCGCTGTGCTGTTAGACTCTGGAGGATCAGAGAGATTGAGGAGAGAGTTTAACTGAACAAAACTGCATGTCAAGATGTTGTGAGGCTGATTTTCAACATACACTCAAAAGGAAATGGATTTTCAAGAGTTTTTATTTGATTCCCTCTAATTTCTGCCTTGCTATGATTGATATATCAGTATGAAGGACTTAATAGAATAAAACTGCATGTCAAGTTGTTCTGGATCATCTATTTAATGTTTGCTATTAATTCCAATACCTAGTCATGTAGCTTTCTTTTAAAACGGTTGCCATAGTAACATTCCAAGACAGTTAAATTCAGTTAAAGTTAGTTAAACACAGAAGAAACTTGAAGCAGCCATTCATCTTATGATCCTCTGTAGAAAGCATTGTCTGTAAGTTTATGATTAATTTGTATTCAATTTATTATATTGACTATTTATAAAGCCGTGTAGTGCAGAATTTTAGACATTTAAGAACGATATTCAATTAATTCATATTAGTGTTATGTTGTTGGAGATAACTAAGCAGCTCCATTATTTACATCTCCTTTCTGTAGTTTCACTCTGTTTCAACATATTCATCGTGGTGTGGAATAAAGCAGCATTCTCCCATAAGCCTACGTGTTGGGAGGAGTTTATCTATCTGTCTAACTTTGGGAAGAGAGACACCAATGTGAGGGCAGAATACAAGTTGTAATAAGGAAGATGTCAGGACAATGTAAATCTTTGACATGCCAGCACGAATGAGAGCATTTTTAAAGTATT
Organism: Coreius guichenoti; assembly: GCA_039654105.1. Taxonomy (NCBI): domain Eukaryota; kingdom Metazoa; phylum Chordata; class Actinopteri; order Cypriniformes; family Gobionidae; genus Coreius; species Coreius guichenoti. The sequence goes on along the minus strand of CM077172.1, from coordinate 27,584,140 downwards.
CATTTGATCTCTTTTGAAATGGAATGTGCAACTTCTGCGCCATTAACTGTGCCAAACTGCTTTCCTGAAGACTCCTCCTGTATACCATTGGTCTGACAAACAGATAATCTGCCTCCAAACGCATACTATAGAGTGCAACAGTCGGGTTACGGAAGTAAAGATCCCATTCATTTTCTCCATAGGGGAATTTATTTTTACGATAAATTATAAACCTTTAAAGAGAGCCTTACTGTGAGCTATGAGATTATTAATCAATGGTACTATATACTTTTGTTGAAGCCGTCAGTCAGCATTATTTCAACTTATTTTTAAAATTATTTTTAATGGCAGAATTCCTGGTGAAAACTACATTACCCACGATTCTGCGAAGACATCGCCACTTATCAGGGAATTGAAACAGTCAAATCACATCATTACTCTTTAGCGGCCACCAATTCCCATTCCAATATCCTGCGCTATATACGCATATACATATATTTATGTATAAATATATGTCACAAATCTACTGGAGGCAAGTTGCAGTTGAACCTATGTGCAGTTTATTTACAAGTGAACAAAACAAACACAGGCTTGACTTGAACGGGCTTGACTGTGAACACTTGTGAACAATCAAGACAATAAACCAATGACAGAACTGAACTGAGAACCCACATGAATAAATCAACCAATGACAACATGACACAAGAGACTAGGGAAGCACATGACATGATCACATGAGGGCACAATGGAATCACATGACAACAGGAAACATGACATTGAACATAACAAAATAAGAACATGAAGCATGAACATGAAACAAAACCAAAACACTAGACATTACAGATTCCCCCCTCTAAGGGCGGCTCCTGACGCCCAACAAAACACCACCAAACAAACAAAAGTCTAGGAGGGCGGTCTTGGGGGAGAGATGGCAGGCCAATGGCAGAGACTGGCCTGGGAGCATGGGTGGACCTGGGCCGTGGAGCATGGGCGCACCTGGTAGTTCAGGAAGCCATGGCGGCGCAGGCAGTTCAGGAAGCCATGGTGGTGCAGGAAGTTCAAGGGACCATGGCGATGCAGGCAGTTCAGGGGATCATGGCGGTGCAGGCAGTTCAGGGGGCCAGAGAGGCACGGCCTCTGTGGCCTTAGCCAGGTACCTACTGCCCCCCCCCCCAAAAAAAATGTTCTTGTGCTGAGCTACGGGGTCATGGACTGGAGCGGATCTTGAATGTTGATCAGGGGCTGGAGCTCTCGCTGGACTCTGGTCATGGACAGACTGTGGCTTGGCAGGCATGACGTGAACAGGTTCAGGCTTGGCAGACATGACGTGAACAGTCCCTGGCGTGCTGGCTGGGGTGTGCACTGTGGGATTGTGGGGCCCCTCAACCACAATTCCCACAGTAAACGAAGAACCGCTCTGCAATAGTGCATAGTCAATGTATTGTGCCAGAGACCAATTAATTTTTCCCCCTGGCATCCGTGAACGAACGGGTTCTTTTAACCCAAAGCAAAAAATGTCCTTAAGAGCCACATCATTAAAATCCACCAGGTGCGAAAGGTCAAAAAAGTCCGCCATATAATTCTCTATATGATCAACTTGACAGAGGCGAAGCAAAGAAACTGCTGGGTCCATATTGTTGGTCTAGTATTCTGTCGTGAATCTACTGGAGGCAAGTTGCAGTTGAACCCATGTGCAGTTTATTTACAAGTGAACAAAACAAACAAGGACTTGAACAGACTTGACTCATGAACTAACCAACAGTAGTGACAGGAAACAATACTAGACCAAGATGCATGGCAAACATAAGGGCTTAAATACACAAGGACTAATGACTAACAAGACACACCTGTGAACAATCAAGACAATGAACCAACGACAGAACTGAACTGAGAACCCACATGACTAAATCAACCAATGACAACATGACACAAGAGACTAGGGAAGCACATGACATGATCACATGAGGGCACAATGGAATCACATGACAACAGGAAACATGACATTGAACATGAAACATGAAAATAAGAACATGAAACATGAACATGAAACAAAACCAAAACACTAGACATTACAATATATATACAGCTCTGGAAAAAATTAAGAGACCACTTAACATTGAGAAATCAATGTTAAGTGGTCTCTTAATTTTTTCTGTATCTCTCTCTCTATATATAGCAATAAAATTATTTCTGGAACCAAGGACTGTGGGCGAGCATTGTTGCACTCGGTTAAGCCAAAGTTTCTAGGACAACAATGTTTGGGGTTATCAACCAACAAATAACTTACTTATAGCTGTCTATGCATATTAAGATAGGATGGGAAAAAATATTTTAACATCTCCAAAATAACACACTTCATCTTTAAAAGAGAGCTGTCTCTCCTCTCTTAATCTGTTCAAAATGCGGCTTAACTAAAAATTGCTTTTACACATCCACAATATGCACTAGATAAGAGCTGTAAATTAATGAAAATGGGATTTTTTTATGTGTTTATTGAAACACAAAATGCCCATTCAAGATATGCTTTAAAACTTCCTTATATTGGCACACATGATTCATATATTTTTTCAAACTTCAGCTTGACTTTTGCACATGCACCTTAATTCAGTCGATAACTTGGAACACAAAGTGTTTTGATTGCTCTAACTGTATGTGTCCACTGGCACAGAGAGAACATATTTCATATTTCTTTAGGTGAGCTAAACAAAGGTGAAGCAGAGCAAGCGATGAGAGCATCAAATCGTTATGTAAATCCGATGAAAAATGAATTTGTATATAATTAATATACATAAAAAAGATTATAATATTATAACATATGAAATATTTAATATATAAAAAAAGTTATTGTTGCTAGGCTAGCTGTGGCTGGGTTAAGCAGAACCTGATTCCACCAAGTCCAACATGTTCTCTGATTTTAGGGATGAGTTATCGGTAGGTTTAGAGGTAGAGATATGGTTATGATTAAATTTTCAGACAAAATATGTTGACCCAGGAATGCGTCTAACTCTGCCAAATCAGGATGTGCCTGGGTTAACAAAAGCGAATTAAATTGATATATACTTGGACATTCAGAAATAAAGTTATAAACTAATAAAAACAGTTCAATGAGACCCAATATTCTAGGAGCTGTGACAATGAGCACTGACCATGATCAACTAAACGCTGGATTTTCAAAAATATGTGAAGTTCGCGGCTCCATTGTTGCAGTAAAGTTGCACAACATTCTTGAATTAATAATTTATAGACGCACACCGGTCTGTTATTGCAGGGACATCGACTTTACATGGCCAGAGGAGAACTGGCACCCCGACTGAGCCTGGTTTCTCCCAAGGTTTTTTTCTCCATTCTGGCCCTGAAGGAGTTTTGGTTCCTTGCCACCGTCGCCTTTGGCTTTTGGGTTGCTCAGTTGGGGACACTTAAATTTCAACTATATTACTGATCTGCCCGCATTGACACTATGATAATTGAAATGAGCTGGATGACATCACCGTTTTCACCAGAGCGGCTGTACAGCCGAATCAAATTCCGTTGCATTATTTTCCTGTTACCACTGTGAAGCTGCTTTGAAACAATTGGCATTGTAAAAAGCGCTATATAAATAAAGGTGATTTGATTTGATTTGATTTTCAGGCTCCTAAACATGACGCAGAACAAAACAAACTGTAATTGGTTGCGTTACATGTCAGTCAAACGTCCTCTTGGGCGGTCTGGTTACGCGAGACTAGTTTAGGGGTAGAGATATGGTTATGATTAAATTTTCAGACAAAATATGCTGACCCAGGAATGCGTCTAACTCTGCCAAATCAGGACGTGCCTGGGTTAACAAAAGTGAATTAAATTGATATATACTTGGACATTCAGAAATAAAGTTTTAAACTAATAAAAACATAATTTGTTAATGCTAAATTCAATGAGACCCAATATTCATTTTGCAGACACCATCTCAAAAACAGCAGACATCTGGTGTTTTTGGTGCTACTGAGCTTCTTTAAGTCATTAAAAATCACCAAAGCTCAAAACAGCAGTTTTACATGTAAGTGTGAGAGGAAATAAAGGCTCACGCTGGTTGTTAAAGTATTGTGGACCGGATGTTATTTGGCAGATGAAAGCCCAGAGGACCACTGGATCCCTACTAGTTCAGCCCCATCAAACGGTTCTGTTGCACACATCTTTCCAATTGCAGACAGCTTCCCCAAATGAGACCCATGGGAGGAGAGCAGACCAATGAAGCAGCATGTAGACATGTAAGGGGGGCCGTTGTGCTGCAGAAAGGACATTTTCACAAAAGTGAACAAAGAAGTGAACCCAAAGCTCTCAGTTTCACAGTAGGTGAGCACTGGTGGCATAAAGAGGCACATTCTGTTTGTTTTTTCCTGACAAATCAATGCTGACACTGGTCTGGATACAGGTAAATTACACAGAAATGAATGACGAGCATGACCATCCATGGCTAACCCCTGCAGCTTCCTTTTAACCACGCATGGAGGCCTTTGGTTCACGATCTTTAGTCTTTTTGTGAGCACTTCTCAGCTAATCAATGGGAAAAGCTTGTGCGCTGCATGGTCTCAGAAATATTAGTGCTTCTAATAGAATGTTTGTCCAACGATTTGTATTGTTTGTGAGGCCTCTGTATAATTATTAAACACATTTTGTTTTGAAATAAGCTTTTTATAGCTTGATACAATCTTTTCATGTTGGATATGAATAGCCAGTCTGGTTTAGCTTCATTGAGGACAGTTGATTCAAAAATTGTTACACCTGCTCCCCTCTGCCCCAGGCACACTGCCATGAGAGCTTCACACGTATGCACACACACACTCAGAAAGAACACTGCCAATGCTTTTCTTTGGCTATACAAGTGTTTCAGTGTTTCAGCATCTCACCTGTTCAGCACCTTTGTGAGCTGAGTCTATCAGCGTCTTTTCTGATGATACATTGTATATTGAGCTCAATGAAGAACAGCTGAAGGCTACAGAGAGAGAGAGAGAGAGAGAGAGAGAGAGAGAGAGGTAGTGCTGGCAGGAGAGGCCAGTTCTGGAGCTGTGAGACTGAAGCAGATGGGCTCTCATCTCTGCATGTTCTTTTGATGATATTCTCCATCTTGTGAAATTTGTTGAGATTCAACCAAGTCGCCTCCCTTCTAAATGGTCAGGCAGATGGCTTTTTGCTCTATTTATCTGTCTCTTGTAGTGCATGTGTGTGTAATAACTCAGTTATACTTTGGGGACAATTTTGTCACCAGAAGTTAGATAAAGTAGACAAAACCTCCATTTGAAGTGAAATGGAAACATGTGCCTCTACCTACATTTTTTGTAAAACTCCAAAAATATACCCGTTCATACAACTCACTGCAGTTTCCAGCTAAAATGAACACTAGTGGCAGTAAAAGAACAACAACTTTTATTACTTAAGTTACGATTACAACAGGAGCAGATTATCGATTACTAAAGAATTATTTTTGTGTGATTCTTACTGTGTTGAGACCAGTATTGGGGAAAGTTACTTTACTAAAAGAAATGCATTGCAATATTGCATTACTCCCTAAAAAAACTAACTAATTGCATTACTTGGTTACTTTTTTATGGAAAGTAATGCTTTATGTTATGTTTGCATTACTTTTTCTTACATGGGCTGGGCTGGGTATTTTTGGGCAAATGTCAAGGCCCATTACCACCAAAAGTGAAATGAGGCAGGAGAAGAAAGTCCTCTTACACTCTTAAGCAATAAAAACAAAAGAAACACAAATGTGATGTTTACCTAAATCTTTTTTTGCATTATTAGTATGGTTGAATTGGATCATCAAAGGTCAACAGCAAAGACATTGGTTCATAAATTGAGATTAAATGATTATTGCAGGTTTGCATAATATTCTGAGTTTGCATTTCACTGTTTTTATTTCTTTTGAGGAATACTGAATCTGTTTTTGTGCAAGTGAGATGAGTAAGTGCATCCTCACATTTAATCTAGAACTACAATAAGCATCATGTTTACGCCTCAGCACTCAACATGGGAACAGGAGAGGTGTCAGTCAATAAATGGCAAAAACAAAGTAACATGCGTTACTTATTTGAAAAAGTAACTCAGATATTTTTTTGTAAAGTAATGCGTTACTTTACACGTTACTTGCAAAAAAGTAATCTAATTACGTAACTTGCGATACTTTTAATGTGTTACCTCCAACACTGGTTGTGACCACAAAACACCTATACTATAGTGCATGATGTGTAAATCAATACGTTTTGACTTTTGCTTCACATAACCAGTTCCATTAATATGGCTTTTCTGACATAGTAAACTTGCTGGGTAGCTCCCCTGGTACAGCGCTGCACTTATGATGTGGAGTACAAGTCCCATGAAGCACAAGTCATGATACTCAAAAAAGTGCTCAAGCTAAAATAGCATGGTTGCTTCAGCAAATGCAATTTTTATCTCACGTTTGCTTTTGTTAACACTGTCAGGTTTAATGTAGGTGGTACGTTATTTTTTCAAACACAATAGAGCATTAACCTTTTAGCGTCACTCACAGGACATTTCATTTCTGAACTGCTGTGATACGTACAACAACTAACGTAAAAAAATGGCCATTCACGTTCATCTGTTTTGGATAAACTGGACATGCTTTTAGTGTTACAAAATGTGCAATGTAATAACATTTTGCTCGTATGTGGTCACAGGCGGTTGATCGAGGACATCTTCAAGAGGAAAAACATATATTTTTTAAAATTATACTTTCTTATATGTATTTGTATTCTAAAAACACAAAGGGTTTGGGTGATTCTAATAACTATGATTAGCTTTCTATAAAAAATAGTTCAATGATATATCCTTATTTAGATAGAAAGAAGAGAAAGAGAGAGATAGAGAGAGAAAGAGATCCAAAGGGTGAGAATATTTGTAAATTTGTGTTTCTCTTTGTGACAAGAACATAGGATTACACATGACAGCGCAGCTGCTCTCAGGGTCTTTCCAAGCTCAATTAAATTGAGACGGATCCCCATGTTAAATTGGATTTTGCTTGGTCATTAGCATACAATCACTCATTTGCTTAATGAAGAGACTACACTTTCAAGCCTCTTAATGATGCAAAGGTCACACACATATTTCAATTCATGGCTGATGTTAGTGCATTTTCATGCTTTATCTTATGTCACATAAACCTCCCGTGACTACAGTACCTGACATTGCCATTCATCACACACTACATAACAAAACCACTGGTGAGTTTAAAGGTGAGCTGTGTTGCTTCTGCTCTACAAATGGCACCAAAGGGAATTGAAAAATTAATGACTGTTTTTAAACAGTAAGGTATACATTTTAACAGTTTGTGCATTCCCTGAATCTAAACGCATGCTGTACTGATTGAGCACACATCGGTAAATGAGAGAAAACTGGGAATATTTGTTTTTGTTTCAACAAAATTACAATAATGAAACAGTAGCGCTCATTTGCTTGTTTCTTCCTAAAATATGGATCCCTGCTTAAACGAGGGGAGGGCTTTTATTTTTTGATCACATTTGGTCAAGGGCAGTGATGACAGGCAATTACTGCTGCTTTTCATCTAATAGGACGGCAAGGGCAGCAGGCGATGTGACTGGAAGCAAGTCTGCTCTGAAAAAGACTAAGGAAAGAAAAAAAACCCGACAGCACAGAGAGACCCCTTAAAACCCTGCACTGCTGTGACTGAATGCTTTACTATTATATCAATCAGTCAAGCATGGCACCGTGTTGTGTCCCTATAATGACTTTTTGACAGTAACCATGGCGAACGCACAACAGTGACAGTGAAGATCTTAACGGCCTGAAATGAGTGTTATAAAACAGTTAAAACTGCGCTTTCATCTTTTTTTGTCACCTGTGGGATGCTATAGAAGTTGTAACTTTGTTGGGTAACACTACTGTTCTGTCATTAAAGGTGGGGTAAATGTTATTTCAAAAATGCTTTAGTAAAAGTGTCTCGGGCCGAGTACCAAAACAAACTTGTAGCCAATCAGCAGTAAGGGGCGTGTCTACTAATGATAGGGAGACGAGATCGCTCAGTGCGCGTCATTATTCAAAAGACACGACACACAGGACGGACATTAGCCGAGCAATGACAGAAAGAGAGAGATGGCAGATAAAAAACAAATGTGGAAAATGTCTATGGAACAAAAGAAGGCTTACGATCAGGCAAGAAGTATCAGCTTTCCAGCGCTGGAGAGAACTCAAGGAGCGCTAAGGCCTGCAATCGGACGCTGAGGTTGCTTTATTTCTTCTCGATAGGCGAGTAACATTGGTTTTATTTTGTTTCACAGAACTAATATATGCTGGTTTTTGCTTGAATATGCTCGTGTGTCATGTTCGCGTTTTTGTTCATTTGCAATCGTATGGTCATTCACTTCAGCGATGATAAAGACCCATCCATTTCCACATAAGCCTGGAGCGTCTAAACCTCCTCCACTGTCTGTTTCAAGCGTCAGCTCCCAAAGTGTGTCCGAAAAGTAAGATAATATACTCCTAGTCCTAATATATGTTTGTTTCCTTTGGTTCCTCTTTTCGTGATCGATATAACCCTCTAATCTTGTCATAACTGTAATATAATTCGTGCTCATGCTATCGAGTTGTTCATGAGAACTGTGTTTGTGTTTTTGGGATGGAAGGGATGACTTTTTCACTGAACATTCGACCTGGATTACCATAGTAACACACATTGCTTTCACTTATTGATGATATCATACCCTTGGCCGGCTGGCACAGCAAATTCCGCCATAATCGTTGCCTGCGTTGCGTACGTATGTGTGGGGCGAAGCTATCAAAATCGGGGCGAGACCCTTTTGAGGTAGGGGCGTGTTTGTTTTGGTGATTTGAAATGTCAACATCGGTTCCCAGAAAGCACTTACCCCACCTTTAATGAATAACTACACAGGAACAAATGAGTAACGCACTATTAACATTCTAGTTACTACTATCAACTAACAAGAAACTTTGATTAACGAATTAGTAAGTATAGTGCTCAGTTGAATGTGGTACTTTACTATTAGCTAATCAGTAACTACTATTTTCAGACTACTAAGAACTACCATATACAGGTTCATGTGACTAATGCAAAATGTATAATTAATTCTAAAGTGAAGATCATGGTAACCCACTAGTAATGACTCAAGTATTACCAAACCCTTCAGAAGGAATTACTAATAATTTGAAACAGTATTCTAAAGTGAAATACATGATAACTTCCTAATAATGACTGAAGTCATTTTAAGCTTTTAAAGGTTTTGTAAAGTTTTGGATAGTAATGACTTAAGTGTTACTACATCCTTTAGAAGGAACTACTAATTATTTGGATCAGTATTCTAAAGTGGAGATCATGGCAACACACTAGTAATGACTCAAGTATCCAAAACCTTACAAAAACCTCAAAAGCTTGCAATGACTTCAGTCATTACTAGGGAGTTATCATGATTTTCACTTTTTGCTGTAAGGTATCTGTACTTTTACTCAAGTATGGTTTTCAGGTACTCTTTACACCTCTGATTTAATCTAGATTTTGGTCTTTTTTATCTTATATCTGTCATTGACCCATAACATCTGAGTCAAGTCAAGTCAGGAAAATAAAGATCAGTGATGAAAATGTCAACAAATATAACACAAATTCTGCTGTAAAGCTCTGCAGAAGACAATGGTGTCGGTATTCAGCTCAATTCAGATCAATGTTGATTCAATTCAGTTCAATAACAGTGTTTAATGTTGCAAAATTTGTCAATTATGAAACAGTTGAATCAGCTTTAAAGCAGCTCTACAGAAAAACAGTGATGTCATCACTGTGTCAGTGCAGTCAAATCAATATCAATATTTTACCTAATATTAAGGGGCAGATTTAGCCTAGAAATCTAGACGCACCCTAGCGGCAGCAAATGTAATTTGCAGCCAGGTTCGTCTAGCAGCTCTCCGTTGGCTTGCGAGCTTGAAAAACCAAACTCTAGTCAGGCCAATCACATCGTGTATAGAGTTGTGGACGGGTAACATAATGACGGCAGAGTTGCGACGGTTCCGCGTGCTACTTGAAAACAAAGAAGCTGGCGAACAGCGGTCTTTCGAATCGGCTTTGGCCGCGACTCTGGAAGACTTGGAGTTAAGCTTTTCTTTGAGAAAAGAACAAAGAACGGCACTGAAGTCATTCTTAAAAAAGGAAGATGTGTTCGGAGTTTTGCCAACCGGATACAGCAAAAGTTTAATCTATCAACTAGCTCCGCTTCACCACCTTCGTTGCTCTGGTTGGTTGTAGCGCTATCCTATTGCGTGCAGAGGGAATTTGAAGACAACCGTTTATCCCGCCCCTCGGATTGAGCCCTGCCAATGGTGTGTTCCCAGACACAACATCTTGATGTGGGTCTGGCTTGTCAGGCTAGGGCAGATTTACTGAACAGGGCAAATTAGCATGAGAGCGCAATTATAAAAAAAAAAAAAAACGCCAATGGGAGTGTGAAGTTCTGCGTGTAAGTTCTGTGATCTACTGACGAAGTGCAAATTAAAGAACACAGACGCATCTGGATCATTTCCATAATGACCAACGCAATCTACCAATTAACGTCTGGTTTAAGACGTGCTTTTTTGGGTGGTAAATAATGGCGCAAACACCAGTAAATTTATGAGCGCAAACCTTAGTAAATCACCTTGCATGATTCATTTAAATACTCTCCTCCCAAATTTTGCCTCTGAAAGGGAAACTCCTACAAATGCATATGCAATAGGTTCAGCCGCAAAAATAACTGTGACCACACCTTTTCAGCTCTTATTTTTCACTGCGTGTCTTTAGTAAAGCCTGACAGTATTTTTTTAACGCCAAAAGTGGGTTTGCGCTGGCGCAAGCTGTTAGTAAATCTGGCCCTATGTGTCTTATATCATCCAATAGCAAAAGATACAGAATATTAAAAATAACATTTTACAGGCATAACTATTTAGCTACTTCAAAGATTTAATTCCATCAATTAACAATTACCCTTGTACACCTGCAGATAATGGATAGGTGTGTAGGAGAAAGGACCAAAAAAGTCAAAAATCAAAAACAAAAGAAAGTACCGCACACTATCTACTAGTATCAAAAATGCTTTATTTGACCCTGCGTCTTTTTCAAGATGTCATTCAAACCGTGTGTTTCTGGATGCGGTTGTTTCCTGTCCTCATTTGACGGCCACGATCTCTCTCACATATAAACATGTAAGATTGCGTTCGTGGGTGATCTATGTTCTCTCAGGGGAACATAATCACGTCGGTGTGCCGTCGAGCGGCCGGCAACCCAGCGCTCTAGATGCGTTTGAAACCTCAAACGGGGTTGAGTCCCTTCGCCTATTCCCCGATCTAGTTCCTTTTCTGGTGCACCAGAAAAGGGCTACTTCGGCTAATAAGCCTTGGTGACCTGAGGATTACAGTGGGGCTTCCCCACCGGGTACGTCTCCGTGGGCCCCCCACTCCTCTATCGCATTGCAAGCATGCTGAGACTGTGTTTGTGGGTGGTTCATGTTCTCTCATGAGAACATGACCACGTCGGCGCGTTGTTCGTCTTGCCTTTTTCATAAGGGCTCGAGCGTTCAGCGCGCCGTGTGCCATCGAGTCTGACGGCCATGCTCACTGTCTCACATGCCTGCTGGTAGCTTACAGATGGGATTGCTGGTCCTTTTAAAAAGGGGACCTAGCGTTTCATTTGGGGCTCTGGCAGAGGACAGATGTCAATTGCTGCATCGGAGAGAGGGCTGTTATGCGCTGGAAATGAAGATGAGGCTGAGATTCCCACTATAATAGTGTGTGCTCATGCTGAATCAGATTCAGAGTTGACAGCCATGCTTTCCCGGGTGACTGAAGCGTAGTGCAGACGGACCTCGCTCCTCCGGACACGGACCTCCGGGCGACTAAAATCACCGCACGCTCCCTGGGTCGGGCGATGTCCACACTAGTGGTCCAGGAACGCCACTTGAGGCTAACCTGGCAGGTATGCGTGAGCCCGACAAGTCGGTTCCTCAACGCCCCATCTGTCAGGCGGGCCTCTTCGGCAACACCATCGAAAACTTCGCCCAGCAGTCTCGGTGGCCCAGAAACAGACGGAGGCGATTAAAAACATCCTGCCCCGACGACCAGCTGCTGTCTCCACCCAGTCGTCAGCCGCAGCTCTTCCGCCTGCTCGTCGCTGAGGGCGTCCCCCCCGGGAGGCGCACAATCCGTCAAGGGTCCCGCGAAGTCCGCTCGCAAGCACAAGCGGCTCTGAGACGGGTAGCCCGGGGAGAAGAGGAGCTGCTCTCGGGGGGAGATGGTGTCCGCACCCCTCCCTCCCCCAGAGGAGGACAGGGAGGAGAATATTTTTTGTTTGGTTCCCGTTCTGCCGCTGACTCCCCGGAGTCCAGCGGTACCCACATTCTCAGAGCAGTTTCCTCCCTCCCTGGGCCCCAAGAGAGCGAGGCCTTGCCTCTCCCTTCCTCCTCTCCTTTCACCAGGGGGCAGCAGTGTGCGGCTCGAGGACGCCACCAGGCCTTCTCACCCACACTCTGCCCCACCCTGGAATACTCAGACAACACTCTGGGCCGCCTCCGGGCCTCCCGAGTCGGGTCTGTGTGATCCACCTCGCTGCCCCACCCCGGGTACGTCTGTGGTGCCGTTGGTGTTGGTGTAGAGCTGCGGGCTGGGTGACACCTAACACGTTCGCTAGATTCTATAGCCTCCGTGTAGAGCCGGTATCTTCCCGTTCTATTGTCGGCTTGCAACGCCATTCCCGCCCCCTGGGCCGGATATGTGCGTTTATTGTCTCCAGTTGTGTTCCCCAGAAATGGCTAACCCTGTCGAGCTCCTCCGTCACCCCTTGGCGACAGATGTTGCGGCTGTCTGACGCCAGGCTTACACCTGTATGCATGTGGAACGTGTGTGTAAGCTGGGTATCCATATGTAGCGGTTTCTACGGCAACCCCATATGTGTATTCCTCCACGGTACCAGCTACCCTACTCGGCTAGCCCCGTGTCTTTCCCTTGACAGAGCCCGCTCTGTCGTCTCTGGTGGTGTTCTTTCCCACCTAGAATTAGGTTGGAACCACCTCAGAGACTGCCATATGTTGCACTACCCTGCTAGATTAGTCCTTATGTGTAATTGCCACCTCTCCTTCCATTGAAGGATGTGGCTCCGCAGCGTTCCATCACCGAGACGGCACGCTTTCCCAGCGTTATCTAATAGTCACACTGAGTGGGTCTTGCAGAACAGCAGTGACTGACCTTCACTGCTAGAGCCCTGACTTGCCGCTCCAACATAGGGCTTCAGGGAACGAGGGTTACATACGTAACCGAGACGTTTTCACGTGACGTCACACCCTTATAGGAACGTCCAACTGGAGGGCAAAACAAGGCTTTCTTCATTGACCACCATTTATACCAGGTTTGTGTAAGTACTAATGTAGTAAGACAGTGATATTAAAAGACCAAATTCAATATACACCTTATTGATAATGCATACTTTGTACAGGCAAGCAGATTAATACAGAATATAAATGCAACACAAGGTTTCTCGTTAAGTGTTTTTTTTTCCGTCGAAACCCATTATAAAAACGCATGGTGTTCATATTCTGGGCTCATCTGTTCGCCTGTATATAGCCTAGTATGCATCATTAAAAAGGTGTAAACTGAATTTGATATTTTAATATCACTATTTTGGTATATTAAGGCACTTTAAAGATTGCAACGATTAAGCATCTTAGCCTGACGTCGGTTCACCCTCCGCCTATGCTGCATGATCAGCCCTTTAATTCGGTCTTTAAGAAATGGTCTTTCTACGTATTTAATCTGTTTAAAATTAAGTGGTGCAACACAACTTGATTTAAAATAAAACCCAGATCAACAAATCCTTGATTAGCGTTAAACTTTGCTTAATTATTGGTGCAACCCGAACCCACCCTAAGTGTTTTTCACGTTAAATATTTTAGAACGTTCCGCTGTTTTTAGTGATTGAAATACTGCAGCAGGTGCTGTATATGGATCACAAGTGCCCAGAACTTGCATCTTGTTCACATATTTTTGTTTTTAAGATAGAAAATTGACAGGCTATGCTGCAGTTCTAATGGCTGTTTTGCCCTCCAGGGCTCCACGACAGTCACGTGACTGAAAATTATGAATTAATGGATCTTCGCAGTGATTGTTCATGAGTTGATTTTAAATGTGTCTGTGTTTTGAATAGTTAGTGTGTTAATGCCTGATAAAGGTATAACTTCGCAAAACTCTAATAACAAAACTTTGCAGCAAATAAAGCATTTTTTGAATGTATTTTTCACTGCTTTCCAACAAACTGCAATGTGCACGTCACATATGGTTCAAAATCACGATTTCAGAAGTGTGTGCCTACTTTCCCTTTATTCGCAGATATTATTATTATTTCAGTTATCTTTTATTCTGCATGAAGGGCCAGAGCGGAATGCTTTTTGACCAACAACGCTAATGGCTGCAGAGAGCAGATGGGTCATTTGAGCTACTAAAAGCTACTCAAGTCCCTGTTGAAAGGCAAAATAACCTGCAGTTGCAACAGTGGACATGCTGAAGACATAGAACAAGCAGTCCCCGAACTGTATATTTAGAGTCTTGCGTAATATGCTTTTAACAAAAAAAAAAACTCAGGCTGGATGCATTTTTAATGCCGATAGGCAAGGGGGAAAATGAATAGAGTTAAGTATTTAATCTTCACCGCTGCTGCTGGATGCTGTTTTGTGTATCAGCGACATGCACAATTGTCATGGACTTGGATGGTTGGCAATAAAGAAAAGGGGCTAGAAAAAGAGAAATTGAATTGAAAACAATTTCTTTAGGGTTATGGCACAGTGCTGACGAGGAAGTCAGGATGGTGAATGAGAAAGAACAGAAACCTCACCTATACATCAAATTCCATATGGTACATTTTATTCTTAAGGTTATTGACATTGTAAACAAATCAAAACTATTTTGAATTTATCTGATGGCATGCTATACTGGTAATTGTCGGCCAAACTGATGTTGACTTCAAAGTCAAATGTCTCTGGAGCTGACAGCAATTCAAGGAGCTTAACAGCGTCCCTTTTTGAGTACATAACAGACATATACTTATGCAAAACTGACTGCGGATTTGCTTGGGCTTATCAGTGAGATACTGTTAAATGTCCTGGGAGATGAGGGCCATGTGGAGAAAATTAAATGATGCTTTTAGAGACAGTTTTAGAGCTGATGCATATGATTAGCCTTAGTCGTCACCCTGGCAACGTTTTTTTATGGGAAGCACTACAGCTACAGACAACTATTTCCCTTGGGACTTTCCTAATAACAAAAGATTCATTAAAATTATTAAAAAAATACATCTCAGGTATGCAGACGCATCTGAATTCAAAACTTTTTAAAGCACTGGATGAATGAATGAGGCAGCCTTCACCTATAAAATGCTTGGTTTAGCACTGACTTATCTAATGTTGCAAACATGATGTTAATTAAGTACTAATATTAAAGTCAAGCATCAAGCAGGGAAATTATAGTTAACTAAATCTAAAACCATCCAAAACATTTTGGTTTCCTGAAATAAAATAAACAAACTGAAATAAAATAGAACATACAAAACCTTAAACTTATTTTATTTTAGATTTTTGCCAAAGCAACATTTCTTATTTTCATTAAGTTTAACTTGATGTACAAACCCGATTCCAAAAAAGTTGGGACACTGTACAAATTGTGAATAAAAAAGGAATGCAATAATTTACAAATCTCATAAACTTATATTTTATTCACAATAGAATATAGATAACATCAAATGTTGAAAGTGAGACATTTTGAAATGTCATGCCAAATATTGGCTCATTTTGGATTTCATGAGAGCTACACATTCCAAAAAAGTTGGGACAGGTAGCAATAAGAGGCCGGAAAAGTTAAATGTACATATAAGGAACAGCTGGAGGACCAATTTGCAACTTATTAGGTCAATTGGCAACATGATTGGGTATAAAAAGAGCCTCTCAGAGTGGCAGTGTCTCTCAGAAGTCAAGATGGGCAGAGGATCACCAATTCCCCCAATGCTGCGGCGAAAAATAGTGGAGCAATATCAGAAAGGAGTTTCTCAGAGAAAAATTGCAAAGAGTTTGAAGTTATCATCATCTACAGTGCATAATATCATCCAAAGATTCAGAGAATCTGGAACAATCTCTGTGCGTAAGGGTCAAGGCCGGAAAACCATACTGGATGCCCGTGATCTTCGGGCCCTTAGACGGCACTGCATCACATACAGGAATGCTACTGTAATGGAAATCACAACATGGGCTCAGGAATACTTCCAGAAAACATTGTCGGTGAACACAATCCACCGTGCCATTCGCCGTTGCCGGCTAAAACTCTATAGGTCAAAAAAGAAGCCATATCTAAACATGATCCAGAAGCGCAGGCGTTTTCTCTGGGCCAAGGCTCATTTAAAATGGACTGTGGCAAAGTGGAAAACTGTTCTGTGGTCAGACGAATCAAAATTTGAAGTTCTTTTTGGAAAACTGGGACGCCATGTCATCTGGACTAAAGAGGACAAGGACAACCCAAGTTTTTATCAGCGCTCAGTTCAGAAGCCTGCATCTCTGATGGTATGGGGTTGTATGAATGCGTGTGGCATGGGCAGCTTACACATCTGGAAAGGCACCATCAATGCTGAAAGGTATATCCAAGTTCTAGAACAACATATGCTCCCATCCAGACGTCGTCTCTTTCAGGGAAGACCTTGCATTTTCCAACATGACAATGCCAGATCACATACTGCATCAATTACAACATCATGGCTGCGTAGAAGGATCCGGGTACTGAAATGGCCAGCCTGCAGTCCAGATCTTTCACCCATAGAAAACATTTGGCGCATCATAAAGAGGAAGATGCAGTTGACAGTTAAGCAACTAGAAGCCTGTATTAGACAAGAATGGGACAACATTCCTATTCCTAAACTTGAGCAACTTGTCTCCTCAGTCCCCAGACGTTTGCAGACTGTTATAAAAAGAAGAGGGGATGCCACACAGTGGTAAACATGGCCTTGTCCCAACTTTTTTGAGATGTGTTGATGCCATGAAATTTAAAATCAACTTATTTTTCCCTTAAAATGATACATTTTCTCAGTTTAAACATTTGATATGTCATCTATGTTGTATTCTGAATAAAATATTGAAATTTGAAACTTCCACATCATTGCATTCTGTTTTTATTCACAATTTGTACAGTGTCCCAACTTTTTTGGAATCGGGTTTGTACTAAAATAACTAAAACTGAAATAAAAATTGTAGACAACCACAAGTACATAGACCTATTTTTAAATAACAATAACTAAAAAAAAAATTACAAAAACACACAACATAAATGCTACAACTTTAATGGAAATTGAAATGAAAACAGAAAATACAAAAATAAAAACTGATTCAAAATACACTATATTGTCAAAAGTTTTGGGACGCCTGCCTTTACATGCACATGAACTTTAATGACATCCCATTCTTAATCCGTAGGGATTAATATGGAGGTGGCCCACCCTTTGCAGCTATAACAGCTTCAACTCTTCTGGGAAGGCTTTCCACAAGGTTTAGGAGTGTGTTTATGGGAAGTTTTGACCATTCTTCTAGAAGCGCATTTGTGAGGTCTGGTACTGTTGTTGGACGAGAAGGCCTGGCTCGCAGTCTCCGCTCTAATTCATCCCAAAGGTGTTCTATCGGGTTGAGGTCAGGACTCTGTACAGGCCAGTCAAGTTCCTCCACACCAAACTCGCTCATCCATGTCTTTATGGACCTTGCTTTGTGCACTGGTGCACAGTCATGTTGGAACAGGAAGGGGCCATCCCCAAACTGTTCCCACAAAGTTGAGAGCATGAAATTGTCCAAAATGTCTTGGTATGCTGAAGCATTAAAAGTTCCTTTCACTGGAACTAAGGGGCCAAGCCCAACCCCTGAAAAACAACCCCACACCATAATCCCCCCTCCACCAAACTTTACACTTGGCACAATGCAGTCAGGCAAGTACCGTTCTCCTGGCAACCACCAAACCCAGACTCGTCCATCAGATTGCCAGACAGAGAAGCGTGATTCGTCACTCCAAAGAACACGTCTCCACCAGGGTGGCCCTTATTGGGGGATACATTTTTTTTTGTGGAAATGTTAACCTCTCACCCCCTCATTTGTTTCTCCATTAGAAGTATGTAATGTATGCAAAATACCATCCAGATAATTTGTCATTTAGGGTATGCTCAAAGAATACATCTTTTCATCAACAGGTACTTCAATATCTGATGTGATATTAGCTAAGGTTTTGTTCACTGTTTCTGATATCAGATGGCCACTTTGCATAACCAGGATGAAGTATACTTGCTTGGAAGCAAGGAGAAGTCTACCAGGTTGTAATCTTCCATGGGGTAATGACTGGCAGGATTAGGGGGTATGACCACCCCTAATTGCTCCCCAGCTCCACAGCATAATGTGCACAAACTTAGATGGGTTAAATGCAGAGTACTTTGTACTCTGCTCCAAATGTGTGTGCATGAGGGTTAAATGTGCTCTTTGGGTGAAATGTGAATATGTATTAATGTTAGTATGGGTTGCCTTCACATATCACTTTCCCCATTCACTTTCATTGACAATGTTCTTTGAGTATGTCTGCACCGAATGGGAAAGAGGGGTACAGTGAAGACCATGAAGGAGCTCTACTAACAACACTGTTCTGTGTTCTCTTTTTTTTACCTCATTCACTAATTCGCTGTTAAGACAAAATGTTGTTGAACACACCCCAAACGTAGTCCAATCTCAGCGAAATTTGGTTTGTTACCATTTCTCATGAAGGGGAGTTGACTGGGCAGGTGAGAGCAGAAGATTTCAAAAGTCCAAAAATAAGGGCCACCCTAGTCTCCACTGCTCTAGAGTCCAGTGGCGGCATGCTTTACACCACTGCATCCGACGCTTTGCATTGCACTTGATGTAAGGCTTGGATGCAGCTGCTCGGCCATGGAAACCCATTCCATGAAGCTCTCTAGGTCTGTAGCTATTGACTCTGCAGAAAGTTGGCGACTTCTGTGCACTGTGCGCCCCAGCATGAGCTGACATGCGATGCTCTGTGATTTTACGTAGACTACCACTTCGTGGCTGAGTTGCTGTTGTTCCCAATTGCTTCCACTTTGTTATAATACCACTAACAGTTGACTGTGGAATATTTAGTAGTGAGGACATTTCACGAATGGACTGATTGCACAGGTGGCAACCTATCACGGTACCACGCTTAAATTCACTGAGCTCCTGAGAGTGACCCATTCTTTCACAAATGTTTGTAGAAGCAGTCTGCATACCTAGGTGCTTGATTTTATACACATGTGGCCATGGAAGTGATTGGAACACCTGAATTCAATGATTTGGAGGGGTGTCCCAATACTTTTGGCAATATAGTGTATAAAAAAACTATAATAGTATCTCAGTGATAATAAAATAACTAAATTAAATTAATTAAATAACTAAATTAAATTAATAATAATATTTTCATATTACTAATAACTAGATAAGCCAAAAAATATGCAAAAAAAAAAATTTTTTGCACAAACTACACATAAGAGGGATATGCCAGCCTAGTGTCAGAAACAAAATATATGGGAAGGTGAATATTTAAATTATAAATATTAAATGTATATATTTCAAAAAAGTTACTTTCCCTCGTAGTCACGATAGAACAAACCTGCAAATCATTTTTGGGTCGCAACCCACCACTGCAGGAAACCACCACAACTAAGGGCACGTGTCTCACTCTACAGACACATTTTGATGATTAGCCTCAGGTCTTTTTTGGTCAGGATCAGAATCCAGCTGGTACAAATGTACATTCTGTGAATAGCATTCACTGTGTAAATGCTCATGGTCTTTGGCTGTGGAAGTTCCAATCAAGGCCGTCTGGGGTCATGCTGTGCATCTACTTGCAGCCGTTATGATAAGTGATTGTGTTGCTGGCTGAGGCATGCTGAACTTGTTAGCTCTCTGCTTGGTTTCCTTGACTTTGAGTACAATCTGCAGCGATTTGTGAGTCACGGCAGGATGTAATCTGTCAGGTTAGAAGGGCCCCAATAGACTGATGGGATCATGATGAACTAGGGATGTCTATAACTAACTAGCAGTCTTAAAAAGGCAAACAGTAAAGATGACAATGACTGTCTAGAATGTTGTTTATGTAGGCTAAATCAGAAGGAGGGACATTGTAGGTTTACTCAAGAAATGAACAGTGATATTGATGTATCGTGAGGATCAAACCTCACATAAAAATATAGATAAAGTGTTTTAACAGTAATTTTATCACTTTATTGTGAAA
The DNA here is from genome assembly GCA_039654105.1 of Coreius guichenoti. Taxonomy (NCBI): domain Eukaryota; kingdom Metazoa; phylum Chordata; class Actinopteri; order Cypriniformes; family Gobionidae; genus Coreius; species Coreius guichenoti. Next base: position 27,563,854 of record CM077172.1, on the reverse strand, counting down.
AATAATGCACAAAATAAATGTTAAGGTGTGGGGAAAAAATGAACTACCAGATCTTATTTAAACAGAGAGATCTGTAAAAAGTCATTCTGTGGGATTGTAGATTTCATGAAATTTAATATGTAAACTTTATTTAACAAAATTAATTTATTGGTTTTTTGACAGTTTTTTTGCATTAAAATTATTTAAAAATGACTGGAATAAAATCTACTAAATTTTGTTGTTAAAGATTTAGCTATTCTTTTTGAATAATTCTAAATAGAGAGAATATTGAATGAATCCAACATAATGCAAATGAGCTGTTTTCAATTTACAAGCATTTCCTGTTAACACTCGCTTTGATCACCTCGCCAGCACGAGGCGCGCATGCACTGGAGTTTCTGCATAAAAGTCATATCTAATTGCGCAATTGTTTCAATTTGCTTAGTTCTATCTTAATAATATCAATAAAGGACATTGATTAATGTCAAAAGGGCAGCTGTAAAACTATTCTCCACGACTCGAGGCCACCGGAGTTTCCCGCTGACAACCTGGAGGCAAAGCTGGTCGACGCTCTTTTTTCACTTAATTTCTGGTAAGGAAGATTATTTAATGTATATATAAAAAAAACTGCTGTAAATTGTTCAAGTTGTCTATTTGATGTAATATGAACGTCATTAAAAAATATTTATTGATGGTAGTGCAACGTTATTGTGCTCTTCAAAAATAAGGCAACTAACTGATTCATGTAGCCAATATGTTTAAAGATTACTACTGTATTGTAACTGTAATGGGGAACGAGCAACATTATGTTTAATATTGGCCGTAGTGTCGCATTTGCACGGAGCACAGAACGTGACATGCGGGGGAAATATTCTTAATTTGTGTCTTGCCGGCTCCGTAGCCTAAATGTGAACGTGGGTGTTGCTGCTCATAAAGTATGTTTTACACCAATTAATGGCTGAGGTGGATAACTGTAAAACTATTTAGCGATGCTGTTGAACAGTCAGTGTGGAATGGATGCTGTTTCCAGCACTCTCATGCACTTCTCCATTTCAATCCCTTATGCTGACGTAATACGAATAATAATCCCTGAACAGAAATGCATTTTATTGCACAGCCTATTTAAGTATTAATTGTATTAATCATTAAATGATTCAATACTTTAAACTGGAAGTGAAAATAAGCATTGTATAAGGAAAATATACAGTGTGTGTATATACAGTGGGGAGAACAAGTATTTGATACACTGCCGTTTTTCCAGGTTTGCCCACTTACAACGCATGTAGAGGTCTGTAATTTTTATCATAGGTACTCTTCAACTGTGAGAGATGGAATCTAAAAGAAAAATCCAGAAAATCACATTGTATGATTTTTAAATAATTAATTTGCATTTTATTGCATAAGTATTTGATCACCTACCAACCAGTAAGAATTCCGGCTCTCACAGACCTGTTAGTTTTTCTTTAAGAAGCCCTCCTGTTCTCCACTCATTATCTGTATTAAATGCACCTGTTTGAACTCGTTACCTGTATAAAAGACACCTGTCCACACACTCAATCAAACAGACTCCAACCTCTCCACAATGGCCAAGACCAGAGAGCTGTGTAAGGACATCAGGGATAAAATTGTAGACCTGCACAAGGCTGGGATGGGCTACAGGACAATAGGCAAGCAGCTTGGTGAGAAGGCAACAACTGTTGGCGCAATTATTAAAAAATGGAAGAAGTTCAAGATGTCGGTCAGTCTCCCTTGGTCTGGGGCACCATGCAAGATCTCACCTTGTGGGGCATCAATGGTCATGAGGAAGGTGAGGGATCAGCCCAGAACTACACGGCAGGACCTGGTCAATGACCTGAAGAGAGCTGGGACCACAGTCTCAAAGAAAACCATTAGTAACACACTACGCCGTCATGGATTAAAATCCTGCAGCGCACGCAAGGTCCCCCTGCTCAAGCCAGAGCATGTCCAGGCCCATCTGAAGTTTGCCAATGACCATCTGGATGATCCAGAGGAGGAATGGGAGAAGGTCATGTGGTCTGATGAGACAAAAATAGAGCTTTTTGGTCTAAACTCCACTCGCCGTGTTTGGAGGAAGAAGAAGGATGAGTACAACCCCAAGAACACCATCCCAACCGTGAAGCATGGGGTGGAAACATCATTCTTTGGGGATGCTTTTCTGCAAAGGGGACAGGACGACTGCACCGTATTGAGGGGAGGATGGATGGGGCTACGTATCGCGAGATCTTGGCCAACAACCTCCTTCCCTCAGTAAGAGCATTGAAGATGGGTCGTGGCTGGGTCTTCCAGCATGACAACGACCCGAAACACACAGCCATGGCAACTAAGGAGTGGCTCCGTAAGAAACATCTCAAGGTCCTGGAGTGGCCTAGCCAGTCTCCAGACCTGAACCCAATAGAAAATCTTTGGAGGGAGCTGAAAGTCCAGTATTGCCCAGTGACAGCCCCGAAACCTGAAGGATCTGGAGAAGGTCTGTATGGAGGAGTGGGCCAAAATCCCTGCTGCTGTGTGTGCAAACCTGGTCAAGAACTACAGGAAACATATGATCTCTGTAATTGCAAACAAAGGTTTCTGTACCAAATATTAAGTTCTGCTTTTCTGATGTATCAAATACTTGTGTCATGCAATAAAATGCAAATTAATTACTTAAAAATCATACAATGTGATTTTCTGGATTTTTGTTTTAGATTCCGTCACTCACAGTTGAAGAGTACCTATGATAAAAATTACAGACTTCTACATGCTTTGTAAGTGGGCAAACCTGCAAAATCGGCAGTGTATCAAATACTTGTTCTCCCCACTGTATATATATATATATATATATATGTGAAATGTGTTAAAATGTGAAATGTACTCATGTCTTTTTTAATAGGTGCAATGAAATGGAGGGTTGACCTCTTACAACATTACAGATTGCAACATTGGGCATCTGGAACCTCACTGGTGCATCTTCATTTGGATTGTCCATGCTCATTTAAAACGTGAACTGCTCTCCGCACACATCTGTCAAGGTATTGCTATTTTACACCACTAAATTAAAGAAACCTCTACGAGGAGGAGATATCATTAATTCATTTTTTTTTTATTTTTTAGGATGAGCAGTGTTCTGTTGATATGAAGAGAGGTGGTCATCCGCTGCATGATAGAATTCCTTGGGGAACATGCAGGAGATCTCATCAAAGAATTCAACGTATGTAAACTTAATTTCAGTATACCAAATGTGTGAATTTAATTCAAAATTATTGTTGGTTACTTCCCCAAGAGGCCATATTATCGTTGATTGGACTTTATCTGTATATTACAACACTGCTCAAACAAATTGAGTTTCAGATTTTCTCTTTTGATCAATTTTTCTACGGTTTTGAGTCTTACTGCTGTTTAATGTTGCAGGACAATAAAGAATGGACAGGAGTTAAATGGCATGTGATGGCAGTAATTGTGACCAGGACAGGAGCTTCAAGTGACAGTCCAAAGGACACTGGAATCGTTATCGAGGGCGTGAAAGTTGAAGATGTTCCCAGGGCTTGCTGTGTCCTCCTTGTTTTGACCTACAGTATGCACTGAATCTCCATTATCCCAGGCATCTAAAGTATACCTTTGAGGTATTTCAGAAACTTCTCTTGGAGCTGGATGCTTCTCAAAAGTCCAGTTGCACAAGTCTATACTACTGTTTTAATATGAGATTGTTATTAGATTAACTAAATCCAGTTGTTCAAATCTAGGTGGAAACCTTCTTTCTTATATCTATTTTATTTTAAACAACGCAACTGCACTGTGCATTTTGAAAAATGTGTGCTTGGAAAGAGAGAAACCCAAAAAGAGACTTATTCTGCAAACTTGCACTGTTCTCATCTTATGTGAATTGATATGCCTCAAAAGGTAATTGGAAGATGCAGTTAGTTCTGTTGATAAAAAGTAGTGAATGTTCACTCTGAGAATATGAATAGATGCGATTTTTGTGACTGTTGTTGGCAATAATAAAGAAGTTTGTAATTCATCTTTGACGTCTACTGTATGTCTGTCATTCATACCTGAAATCAGATTTAATTAAATTATTTTAATTAATTCACTCATTAAAAATAATACCAAGTTATTTTTGTGTTAAATCAAAACAATTCCATTAAGTAGTATTCATTAGAATAGTGTTTTTTTTTTGTCCAAGGAAACCAATATTTTTGTTTAAATTGAACTTAATTTTTGTGCGTGCTATTTGCAGTTACTCATTTTAAATGGTTGATTTTTAAGGAGTGCATTTGATTAATTCTAACTCAATTCTTAAGTAGTTGAACTTGATTAATAATATTGCTTGTAATCTGTTGCCACAATTTTGAGTAGATATAGTGTTTTTTTTTTTTTTTTTTTTTTACAGTGTATTGACAGACAGAAACAACATCAAACACACTATATAAAAGGCACAGCTAAATGCAACATTTATTATAATGGGGTTTATGTGAATATTCTTAACTTAAAGTTTACTTAAAGGGTTAAGTGTAGGAGACTGACATGGAAGAGAAGAAATTGTTAAATAAAGTCGTATTTATTAATACAAAAAGTATTCTCATCGCTTCATAACGTTAAGGTTGAACCACTGTATACACATGGACTATTTTAACGGTGTCTTTACTACCTTTCTGGGCCTTGAAAGTGGTAATAACATTGCAGTCTATCAGGGGTCAGAAAGCTCTCAGATTTCATCAACGATATCTTAATCTGTGTTCCAAAGATGAACGAAGGTCTTACGGGTTTGGAACGACATGAGGGTGAGTAATTAATTGCAGAATTTTCATTTTTGGGTGAACTAACCCTATGTTTTTAATGCCTGCATGGCTTTCAGTTATAATATAATGTTGAATGTCTATAATAACTCCCCAGAAATAAAAAAAATAATAATAATTTGAGGCATCAGTATTGGTATCTATGATACTGACCTTCATTCATAGTACTTTGTAAAAATATGCCATTTAACAAATATTTAATGCGAAGAGAGAAGATTCAATGTGAAAATATATTTATTATTGCAATCTGTGTGATTCAACCAGTTAATATTTTTTGTATGTATTTGTATATATTTTGAAGAATGAAATGTGTAAAATACTACCATGCAATGCAAGTAGCGTGCTCATTTTATCTCCTATATGATTGTGTTGGTGAATTGCCTCAATGGATGTAAAAATTGTGGAGCCATTCATCATTCAACCCAAAATACAGTGACAAGGAAATAACCTTGCACTGGCTAACTTGATCTATTGTTGAGATCAGAGGTTTTTAAGAATACTGAAAAAGAAGCTTCCAGGTTTTGAATACAAATTCTGCATAAAAACCTTGTCAAAGCACAGCATGCAGAATAGTGTGAGTGAATATATGAATGTCATCCATATGGCTGTAACGCTTTTTTTTTTTTTTCAGTTTTTAGGAGAAGCTTAATGATGAAACAAATCACAGTGTTTGTGCTGGTTTGCAATTACAATCATTGAGGAATATGTGAAATCTAAACACCTGCATCTGTAAGTTTTCCATCTGCTCTCCACTCTTCATCACACCAGGACTGAACTGCTGATGGTAACTTTGACAGTAGGCGATGAAGCGTTTTTCTGAAAGAAACAGGAATGCAGCTGTTTCAAGCACATCAAACAAAACTCAACTGAAATAATGATGATGAATTAACAAACACAGGGGCTGAGCATCATGCTGATGTTATGCACTTTTGGCTTGGTTTTCAGCTCAGCCCTGTGCCATCAGTCTCTTGGACCCATGCAGTGCTGTAAATGCGGCAGTTACCAGGATCAGAGTGGTTGTCATGTCAGTGTGCATCATCCTATTGAGAGTCATCCTCCCATCTTTCAGGCATTTTTAAATTGGTTTAGATCATGGCAAAATCTCAATGCTCAATGCTCATGTTTTACAAATACAGTGTGAAGCATTTCAACATCATATGTCATGATCTCTGTGTTTGTCTTTGGCCTTTTGTTTCACTTCCTGTCTCATGTGGTGATAGGCGATTTCAAAACACTGGCTGAATCCGAAATCGCCCCTATACCCTCAAATAGAGCATTATTTGAGGGGACAGCCATTTGTAGTGGTGTCCAAAACCATAGTGGACGTAATCGAGTGCACTCATCCCACATTGCACAGCAATAACGAGTGTACAGCTGATGTACACAACGGCTGTCCGAATTCGCTCACTCATTTTCATTCACGCCTTCAAGTGAACTGTATTAGTGGACAAACGTAGGGAATAGTGATTGAGGGTTTAGGGGGCGATTTCGGATTCAGCCACTGCTTCATGAAGCTTTGAATCTTTTGTTTCAAATCAGTGGTTTGGAGCATGCATTTAACTGCCAAAGTCATGTGATGTCAGTAAACGAGGCTTTGCTACGTCATAACTGTTTTGAAATGTTTGAAATTTCAATGGTTCACTGCTGGTGGGCGATCTCTGTGAACCCACTGAGATCGCCCACCAGCGGCGAACCACTGAACAAGTTTCTATGGTTTTTACCTGATCTCTGATCAGTTTTATACATTTGTAGATGTTTTAATGGGGCATTTGTATAATGAAAAAGAATAATATTAGTTAATAGTCTCTTATTGGCCTGTTTAGCTGAGCCATCCATGGAACAAACAAAACAAGCCCTGAAAATTGATAGACACTTGATGTTTAATCTTATTAGATGATTAGTTAATTGCATTTGATAGATTTTAATTTCAATAAAACATTTGCAATGGGTTTGTAAAAAGTGCTTCTTATGAGTTTTTGTTGCATTTACACTGTTCTGACTAGCAGGCATCACCAGTGTGTGGCGTTTCGAAACCGTGAATCGTTTTGCGAAGCAATTGGTTCAGCTGATTCGAAGCTTTGAAAAGCTTAGTTTCTCCCATCACTAGTTTTATGTGCTATAGTTGTAGTTTTGTAGATTTTCACCTTGATTGTTTCCATAGGTGTTTCGTGTTCCCCTTGTTTCCTTGTTAGCCTCATGTGTATATATAAAGCCCTTGTGTTTCTCTGTTCTTTGTCAGTTGTTGTTTTGGCATGGTTGGTTGTGTTGGATCTCCATCATGATTCTTAGTTCTCTGGATTCTTCGTGTTCTGTTTCTCCCAGTCCGGGTTTTTGCATTTGGATTCTCACCTCTCCTGTCATCTTTATCCTCCATCATAACACCATACACAAGAGCAGTTGAATATGACATTAGCATAACTTTTAAGCTTCATTTGAGGGTTAAATCATTTAGGTGGTACTGATTTCCGAATTTAGTTCACGAAAAAAAAACAGTTTGAGTTCAAATTCATTGGACAAAATAATCAGAGATGCTATGAAAATGTTAGAGCATGGCAATATGTTGTATTTCATATTCTTGTCGCAGTACAAGGAATATCACCACTTGCAGTCTATCAGTGACAATAATAGATCCATTAGTTTTGATGGTTTCATTCTCTGATAAAGACAATCAAGGACTTTTCTGTGATGGAAGACTTAGTTTCCTTGGTGATGGATAATGCCTGAGAGTGTGAATAAGTGTGTGTGTGTGTGTGTGTGTAATCATTGATTGCTGTCATTAGCCCAGTCACAGCTGCCTGCCGGGATTCCCTGGCAAACATGGAGGTGATTAAAACAGTATTTAGCTAAGAAATAATCACATTCAGGGATGTCCTCTAACTCAGTGGTTTTCAAGAGGTTTTGTTTGAGAGTTTACATCGACTATGTGGCGACCCAACAAAAGTGAACGTGAAATTAAAGATTAAAATGTATGTTTTTATTAATTTATTTAATGGAAATGTATTCATATTACCATTAACAACATGAACAAAATCAATAATTACATATAGCACAAAATATATATAGCACAAATTAACTCACCTTTGAGATCCACTTAAGTAACGTCAGTTTGATTAACAGTTTGAAAAATTAGGTGTCTTTAGCTACATTTTCTGTTGGCTGCACGGTTACAATTTTTTTTTTTTTTGGTGTTTTTTTTTTACAATGACAAAAGTCATAAGTACTGAGTTGCTGTGTTGCTTTGTGCAGAGATCATGCTGAATTGGAGGGTTGGCTTGAGTGCAGTTACTTGACTGAGAAGTTTTCAGCCACTCTTATATTGAAGAGGACAATGAGCAAAGATGGCAGCAGAAGCTCACGACTAATGAGAGCTACTGTTTGGGATGCAGTCGCTGGGTTAGAGTGCACCAATCAGGGTCACAAAGTTTGCTTCTCAGCAAGCTCCATTATCACTAAATAGGCACAAGTGCCTAATGAATTGGCTGTCAGATAATGACTGATCTGCAGAACTCAGAAAATAGAAGTGTTTTCAGAGAGGTGAGGCGATGCACTCAGACATCTGATTACCTTCCACAGTACCCAAGTAATGTTTTACAAGAAATTTGATGCAAAGAACCATGCGTAATAAATGTGTCGTTTTTATTCGGTCAACTAGTCTTGTTGTCTTGGGCCTGGTTTCACATATAGGGCTTAGATTAAGCCAGGATTAGACCTTAGTTTAATTAAGACATTTAAGTAGCTTTTAAAATCATCCCTTAGAAAAAAACAGGTGTGAATCTTGAGACAAAACAATGGCACTGACATATTTTAAGATAACTGGCCATTATTTGCCGTTTCATTCTAAATGACTTTAGTATTCCCCACTGAGAGGGGCCACATGTTCTTATCTGTCAAATGCACCTCCACACCAGCTCTAATCCTTCTTTAAGATTCCACGCGTTAAAAGCAGCTTTTACCCACATCATGCCCTGGGACAAGATTTTGTTTATTTAATCCATTTTTAGTGCCTTAGAATATCAGGTCAGTGAAAAATGATGGTTTGATCACAGTGTGAATAACTGATTGTGAGATGGAAAAAAAAAAAAAAAATCATCAAAACATCAGTAGGCTGACAATATATAAGTCATCACAGATTGCTGTGTGAGTTCAGGTAAATTAAACCACTATTTAATCACTATTTATACCTTATACCCTATATCCATTTAACCTTTAAATGCATGAATGTTTCGCCAATCATTATTACATATTCGGGTCTTTAGCGACCCGGATCTATATCTAACACCTGTCGCGATAATATAAAACTCTCCTTATATTGGAGTAACAGTTACAGACGTATAAAATAAAGCATATTTTGTTACCTTTTGGAGCTTGGAAGGGTTCAGTTTGAGCAGATGTTTTATACCATCATCACTGTCCTCGTCAGAGCTCATTTCCCAGTACATTCAGCATCTGGCTCATATTCGCCATCTCAAACATATTTTCAAAACTATCATTTTCAACATCTTCAGAATCAATATTTTGATCTCTGACAGCTTCTTCACCAGATCCACCATCAAGTGACAGTGACACTAATACTTGATTGCGTTCAGTACTTCCTCTGCTGTAAATTGCTGAGCCATTTCAAGTTTTGCTGATGATACTTCCTATTCTTTTGTTTTCTGCCTGCAGTAACTATGAGTGAAACGTCACTTCATCATTGTGTATCAGACATTGCCACCTTGTGGAATAAAGGTGAATTGCACTTATTTAGTCATCAAAGATTCAATTATTGTTGTGCAGAAAAAATATATACTTACACTGTTACACACCTCGGGTCGTTAGCGACCCTATACAAGTTTACAAAAATGAATGGTAAAACAGGCATTCTTTTATCATTTTAATATTTTTTTTGTTATATTGTTTATAATGAATTGACTGAGGAAAGGTTGATGTCTAACTTTAAAAAATGAATGAGGAGGAGGGCAGTGAATGACGTCCCGTCACTAAAGACCCGAGGTATGCATTTAAGGGTTAATCAACTTCTGAATAATTAACCAGAGCAGTAGACAAGCATCTGCAAAATACAAAATCTGTCTTGAACATCCAAGACTTCTAGTTAGCAAAATAACAACAACAAGGTACATCTAGGTTTTAGCTGAGCAGTGGCTCTCATGAGGGGGCCGATTAGCGGTCCAGTAAATTGTTTGCTTCCTTTAAAAGGGTCCGCTGGCACAGAAGCACTTCAATTCCCTTCAACTCTTCTCCATCATCCAAGTTAACCCAGAGAGTCTAATGATGATAAATAATTTTAAGACCAGATCGAGACCAGATGTCATGACAAGAGATAGTCTTACATTAACAGTAACAATGTGTTGTATTAGCCCTATCATATTCTGCAATTTAACACAGCACTTGTCTTGACCCACAGCTCAGATAAATGTGTGATCTAAAGACGTGGACTTTTAAGCATATCCCTCTGTAGTCCTCTAGGTTGAAATTGGAGCCACAGCGGATTTCACTGAACTGTGAAATAGGATATGGGAGAGCAGCAAACTGTAGCAAATAGGGTGATTAAATCTTATTTAGATTTTTAGTCCATAGGCACAGCACACCTGGAGCACAGGTTCAGAGGCTGTTCCTTTCACTGATATAGAAGTATATTCATAGGATGAGGACAGAAAACTTTACCTATGATGAGAGGGGAACAGCTTTTAGTCGTGTCCATTCAAATATGTGCCTTTATTATCAGTATATAACAGCATTTTGTCTTAGAGGTTCTAGGGAAGCTTTTGTAGCTTTGATTTTGAGAGAACTGGACTTTTTTAGATTTCACCCTCACTTGTGTGGAGGGCACAATTTCTCAAAATTAAATAAATAAATAAATATTTCAGTATGTAATAAATTGTTAAATGCATAATTGATTTGTATTAACTTCAGCTGCATGGTCTCCGTGTTGATCAGGAAGTTTAATACTGTGAAGTCAATATGGAGGACATTGTTGTAAACACATTGCTGTGCTGCTGGTGTGCCTTATTGTAGCATGATGCCTTTTACTACTGTTTCAGACAGATGACCTCCGTTTTGTGAGATGAAATCAAACAAGGTCACGCAGGGATGCACATATTCCAGAATTAAGATGGCTCGATATGGCTCATCAAACCAGTGATATAATTTTATGACATGATCGCAAGCTGGACGTCTTTACAGCAACAACAATACAGCTATCTCTTCTCTCAGAGGTTCAGAATACCCAGACTAAAGAAAAAGAAAAGAGGTTGACAAAAGGCTAATTTTGAAAACTTTAAAACTGGTTAGTTATCATTATAGTTGTGTACTATAGTTGTGTATCATAAAGCAGTGTACTTCATTGTTTACTTACAATTGATGCTATAGGCTTTGATTGTTTATACATCTGTCAATTACTAAATTAGAATTTAATTTAAAAAAAAATAATAGAGAATTTTATAAAGAATAATATGGAAGCTTGTTTCCACCACAGAATAAAACTATTTAAAAGATAATTGCGACTCTCGCAATTGCAAGTTTTCATCTCGCAATTCTGACTTTTTTCTCTTTTTTTCCTCACAGTTACGAGTTTACATCTCGCAGTTGTCACAGTTATGTTCAGTTTGTTTTAGTTTTCATGGACATTCAGTTTGTTTTCATTAGTCACGTCTTCCTTTGTTTGATTTTCCCACCACTCCTTTGTTACCATGGTCACGTCATTATGAGTTTGTTCTGTTCAGCTGTGTTTGATTAACTACCTTGTTTGAGTTCCTATTTAAGTTATACCTTCACAGTCACTCATTGTCTGGTCACTATTACGCTAAGTGTGTGTTGCATCTGCCTGTTCGCCTGCATTGCGGAATTCTATTATTAAACTTTATGGAGTTTTGGAATTGTAATCTTTGTCTTCATCTGCCTTCCTGCGAACACGTGACAGCAATTATGACTTTTTTCATTTATATAGAAAATAATTCTATATAAAAGAATATATAGAATATACGGCTCTCGTTCCTGGTCAGGCTGTTTGCCGGGCTTGGGCTCCGAGGTGATGATTGGCTCAGTCTTTGTTTCTGTCGCTGGCATTGCGGCAGGTTCGGGCTCCGTGTCTGGTGGGCTCAGATGTTTAGTCTGTTAGAGGTGTGGGAGGCGGCTGGCTGGGCTTTGGGTTTGGAGTGGGGCTGGTGATGTTCTCCTCATTGGGACAGATGGTGAGCGTGGACCCATTCTAAACAAGCTCTAAACAACAACCAAGTAAATATATATTTTTAAACATTCACCCATCATTTCTATTCACTCATCGATGCCCCTCCCTAGTCTTACATTTGTTTACAGTAGTAAGAGTTGCTTCTTCATCTACGCCACAAGGTTAACTCATAATGTCAAGTTACAAACAGCAAAGCAAAGTATGGATAACTGAATTATTGGATTCAGATTTTTTTCCCCTATCACTTAAATCAGTGGTATTCAAGCTTTAATGTTTCCTATAGAGCTTAAAGAAAATTTATGTTCAAGTATTAAACTTAATTGGTATATTATTTTAGAGGCCTTCATGTATACCGCATATCCTGGAATGTGATTTTGATAGGTATGTAATATGAAATGGAAGGTAAAAAGCCCTTGGAAAGACTGGAAATCCTGCGATTCCCACATTGATACTTTCACAATATTTTGGTGCCTGCTGAGTAAACCTAATTACACTTATTACATGCTGAGTTTAATCATTTTCATTACATGGGTAATTTTAAATAGTTTTTTTTTTTTTTTTGGATGTAAATTCCAATCCAACAACAATAACAACAAAAGTCTAAAAACTAAAAATCTAAACATAAAAATCCATTTATCAATGTCAAGATTCCATTTAATCTTGCACAGTGTTGGTTAAGATGTTTTCCTTAATGTCTTTCATATTTCTATAGCTTGAATTTAGATACAGTATATAGTAATCTAAATTAAATTAATAAATGCAGAATGATTAAAAATAGACTAAAATGTACTTGTCTGCTGCCTTTCACATCACGGTTCAGGATAGTTGCCACCAGGGAAATGTTTGGGAATGCTAAATGATAGCTTTCTCCAGATATTATATATCTCCTCGGCACCATTGAGCTTGACAGCTTCCAAAGCTGTTCTTTCTTCAGTAAATTTAACTTTACTAGCTATGTGGGCAGGGAGGTGACTTTGCCCTGAAGTGGTTAGACAGGGACTGATCACTGGGCAGTCATGTGAGTGAATGCCATCTGCTGTTAATGGACCATACACATACAAATTTACCTTGGTTTATTCATGAATAGTGTTATTTACACACAGGGAGTGATTGTGGGCAATGGCTTTAAATGTGGAATTTCACCAATATTACATAAATCAATGAATGCTATACACTGATTTTTACAAATATGAAAATGCATTATATTTCTGTTTTCCCCTTTCCTTGTCAGTGCTTTCAAATGAATCTGCATAAAAACTCGAAACGGATGACTCTGGATTGAGACCCTAGGGCCTGCCATTTATTGCTTAAACTAATCGGCTATTAGCTTCAGTCGGCAGATGAAACAAAGGGCAAGCTGAACCACTGATTGCATAAAATGGCTAAGGATGGACATGAATAAAGGACTGTATCTGTACTTGCTCTTCTGATTTTGGTTGATTGGAGCTTCAGCCTTTGACAGCCTCTAGCACCTAAGGCCTGGGACACTAGACGATTTTCAAATCTTAATCAACTGTGGGAGACCACAGACATAAGGGCAGTTTCAAACGATTTTTAGCATTATAATCTTCGAATGCACACACTAGAAATCTTCCGGACCGCGAGACCACACACCTGTCGATTGCAGGAACATTTTCACAGTGAGACGAGATCTCACAGAGACTCGCAAGATCAAACGTGACTTGAGAAGAAAAACAAATGGAGGGCGATCAACGTCGTCAGCTGGTTATGTTGGCATGAGTTTTGTCAACCAAAGGCTGCCAAGTTTCAGCTACAGAAGCGCGCAACATCCGGTTGGTGAAGCTTGCTCTCTCTCATCGGCTATCACAGGTATCATGTCAGAGGCAGCCCGATCAAGAGTTGTAAATATCAAACATGTTTGAGATTTATGATTTGGGATTGTGCGGGCTCCGAGGCGATCGGGAGCAGTAAAATAATCGTAATGACACCACACAATTGAGGATTTTTGGACATAAAGTCGTATGCAACAAGCCTCAAATCGGGCCGATCGCTTGGGGGTGCAAATCAGGCTCAAAATCAGGCTTAAAATCTTCACGTGTGTGGCCAGCCTAAAGCAACTAAGAAAATATTTTCATAAAACTCAAATGCAGAAAAAAACTTGAAGAAATTGACAGATTTCTGAGTTTAAATATTGGTATATCACATAGTGAAGTGTATATATCGGGCAGCTATTGTACAGCGTGGTTCATTCAGTCAGGTTTTAGAGCTGAATTATCCAATTTATTTTATTCTATTCTAGTGCAGGAGATACTGGCCCTTCACTGCTTCATGGGTGTCAATTCTTTCTTACATGGAGAATGAAGGCAGGGTAAAGTAATGAGGTCACATTGTCTGATTTGCTGGAGTTGGTGGTATAATGTGAGGTCAGTGCACATGGGTAGTTTCTTGCAGCAGCTCCTCTGTTGGAGCACCTTGAGAAGCCTTGGATAGAGCCTTTTGGCCTTTGGTATGTTAGTGTTTGAGGGTCAAACAACAACAACTCCTCGTGTTTGTTGAAATATTTTTTTAAAAATAATTTATCTATGCACATCATTTTTTTAAATTAATGTGCCCTTGTGATCTTTAATCAACATAGCTTTCTCTCCCTCTTGTACTGACATCTCTTCTCTGGTGATGTGTTTACTGGCGTGAGGGCGGGACAACCTATCACTCATATGACATCACAGCAATAGACCTTAGTCAGATTCAACGCCATATTGAATTTAACACAGATGGAAATGAGGCTGTGAGGGATAGACTTACAGTCTTTACAAATGCACGCACTGTATAAATGTCCTAGATCACGTAATTTTCACAATTCACAACTGTTAAAACTGTTTAATGTAAGTTTTGTCTACTTAATTTTTTTCCGGAATGGAATATATATGTCTCTGATATACATCACAATAGGGAAGAAAATACTATCGCAACTTTCGTTTCATATTCAAATTTAACGTGTCATGTCAACAGTGTTGGGGAAAGTTACTTTTAAAAGTAATGCATTACAATATTGCGTTACTCCCTAAAAAAGTAACTAATTGTGATACTTTTTATGAAAAGTAATATGTTACATTACTTTTGCGTTCCTTTTTTTTCACCTGGGCTGGGCTTGTTTGTTTGTTTTTTAATAACAACAAAAAGTTTTTTGGCAAATGTAAAGGTCCTTTCACACCAAAAGTGAAATGAATAAGCCTCAGGCTGAAGGAAATTCTAATTTACGCCTGTACAGAGGGCACAGCTCAAACAAACCTCTGTGCTGCCATTCTGGATTAAAGAAGAATGTGATTTAAAAAAAAATGAAAAACAAAGTCATTTATTTTGCTTATTAGTGTGGTTAAATTGGATCATTTAAGGTCAGCAGCAAAGACAATGGTTAAAGGGATAGTTCACTCAAAAATGAAAATTCTGTCATCATTTACTCACCCTCAAGTTGTTCCAAACCTGTATGAGTTTCTTTCTTCTGTTGAACACAAGAGAGGATATTTTAAAGATTGATAACAAGACAGTTGATGGTAGCATTGTCTTCCATAGTATTTTTTCCCTACTATGGAAGTCAATGGGGTCCATTAACTGTTTGATCACCAACATTCTTTAAAATATCTTCTTTTGTGTTCAGCAGAAGAAAGACACTCATACAGGTTTGGAACAACTTGAGGGTGATTAAATGATAACAAAATTAAATACATAAATACATTAAATACATAAAGTATATTTGTGTATTTGTGTAATTTAATATATTTAATTATTGCAGGTTTGAGTAATATTCTGAGTTTGCATTTCACGGTTTTTATTAATTTTGAGGAATACTAAATATGTTTTTTTGCAAGTGAGATGAGTAAATGCATGATCACATTTAGTCTAGAACTACAATAACCATCATGTTCACACAGCGCACACGCCTCTGCACTTTTCTCTCAACATGGGGACTGAGAGCTGTCATTCAATAAATGGGAAAACAAAGTAACTTACGTTACTTATTTGAAAAAGTATCTCAGATATTTTGTTGTAAATTTAAAAGTAATGCGTTACTTTAGTTACTTGGAAAAAGTAATCTGATTATGTAACTCAGGTTCCCTTTCAGTCAGTACACTACGAGTTACGTCAGTTACTGACGAAATGGGGGTTTCGCTTAGAAGCCAATCGCCTTTGAGCTCTACGAAACGAGCCAATGGCTGAAGATGCCATGGGTCTGCGGAATTTGCATAATGCAACCCCGCCCCACTGTGTTGGGTATAAAGGGCGTTGCGTGGCAATCTCGCATTATGTTTCTGCTTCAGAGCCAAGTGTTACTGCCTGAGCGTTTTCTCTCTTCAAGACGAGTGTCTCTCCAGAGTGTTGGTGTTACGGCGCGTTCCAACGAGTTCCGCATTCCTGTCTGATCTGTGCAGTGATCTAGCACAGCGTGTGTGTTCTCCCTAGGCGCTTCAGCATTTCTGCAGAGCAAAAACTCCTCAGCTGCATGGCCATCGCAGTGTTGCGGTCAAGACTCCATGATCTCCGTACTGGAGGGAGGGTCCCCTCTACCATACCCTATTCATGGTTAAAGAAAGAACTGACATTTTCACCTCCGAGCCTCAAGAGGGCGCGGCTGGCAGTGTGCGACGCCAAGCAGCCTCGCCACTCTCGGCCCCCTCTGTCGCCAGCCCCCTGGCAGACGAGACCCCCGTGGAACGCTGGTCCTTCCCTGGTCTCCTCTGTCAGGGCATGGAATTCGACCCCGCCCACACCTCGGGACGCTCCCACGCCTCCCATGTCTGGGCCAGTCATTCCGCCTCGCTGCCCCATCGGGGGTACGCCTGTGGTTGGCATGACCCCGCTGGTACAGTTTCTGGGAGACTGGCTAGCGCTTCCCAATCTGTCCAGCTGGCTCGCTCGCACCATCAGGTTCGGCTATGCGATTCAGTTCGCATAGCCGCTTTCGGGGAGTCCGCTATTTGGGGAGTCCGCTATACCATGGTGGGTGGCAATGCCCCTGTCATGCGTGCGGAGGTCGCCACCCTACTGGCGAAGGGTGCGGTCAAGATCGTCCCTTCAGCCAAGATGGAGTCCGGCTTCTACAGCCCTTACTTCATTGTACCCAAGAAAACCGGTGGGTTACAGCCAATCCTGGACCTGCGCATCTTGAATCCTGGACCTGCGCATCAAGCCTTCACAGGCTTCCATTCAAGATGTTGACAGCCAAACGCATTTTCGAATGCATTCGTCCCTTGGATTGGTTTGCAGTGATCGACCTGAAGGACACGTACATTCATGTCTCCATTCTTCCTTGACACAGACCATTTCTACGGTTTGCCTTCGAGGGGCAGGCATATCAGTACACGGTTCTCCCATTCGGGCTAGCCCTGTCCCCATGCGTCTTTACGAAGGTCGTCGAGGCAGCCCTTGTGCCGCTCAGGCAACACGGGGTTCGCATCCTGAACTATCTCGATGACTGGCTGATTCTAGGCCACTCTCGGGACCAGGTTTGTGAACACAGGGACCTGGTGCTTCAGCACCTCGCCCGTCTGGGCCTTCGGGTCAACTGGGAAAAGAGCAAACTCTCCCCAGTGCAGAGGATCTCTTTTCTCGGTATGGAAATCGACTTGGTCGCCATGTACGCGCAGCTTACAAGCGAGCGCGCGCAGTCACTGCTGACTAGTCTTCGCCAGTTCGAGGGCAAGAGTGCGGTTCCACTGAAATATTTTCAGAGGCTCCTGGGGCATATGGCATCCGCAGCCGCGGTAACGCCGCTCGGTTTGCTTCATATGAGACCGCTTCAGCTCTGGCTTTGCGATCGAGTCCCGAGATGGGCATGGCAACACGGCATGCTCCGGGTCCCAGTGACTCGGGCCTGCTGTCAGACCTTCACCCCGTGGGCGAACCTCAGTTTTCTACGGGCAGGTGTTCCCCTAGAACGAGTTTCCAGGCATGTTGTTGTATCAACAGATGCCTCTGCCACGGGCTGGGGTGCCATGTGCAATGGACATGCTGCCGCGGGCTCCTGGAGAGGACCCCAGCACCTATGGCATGTCAGTTGCCTCGAGTTGCTGGCCGTACGTCTTGCCCTGCACCGCTTCCGAGCCTTGCTCAAGGACAAGCACGTACTGGTCCGTTCAGACAGCACGGCGACAGTAGCGTACATCAACCGACAAGGTGGTCTACGCTCCCGCCGGATGTCGCAACTCGCCCGCCATCTCCTCCTATGGAGTCAGAAGCATCTGAGGTCGCTTCGTGCCGTTCACATCCCGGGAGAACTAAATCGTGCAGCCGACGAGCTGTCACGTTTTCAGCCGCTTCCGGAAGAATGGAGACTCCATCCCCAGACGGTTCAGCTGATTTGGGAACAGTTCGGCGACGCACAGATAGATCTGTTTGCCTCCCACGACTCTTCCCATTGCTGCTGGTATTACTCCCTGACCGAGGGGACCCTCGGCACGAATGCACTAGCGCACAGCTGGCCGAGGGGCCCACACAAGTATGCGTTTCCCCCAGTGAGCCTTCTCGCACAGGTTCTGTGCAAGATCAGGGAGGACAGGGAGCAGGTCCTTTTGGTCGCCCCATATTGGCCCGGCCGGACCTGGTTCTCAGAACTCGTACTCCTTGCGACAGCCCCTCCCTGGTCGATCCCTCTGAGGAAGGACCTACTTACTCAGAGACGGGGCACCATATGGCACCCACGTCCCGACCTTTGGAACCTACACATGTGGGACCTGGATGGGACGTGGTAGGTTTGAGTACCCTGCCACCTCAGGTGGCGGCTACCATCACTTCCGCTAGGGCCTTGTCCACGAGACAGGCCTATGCGTTGAAGTGGAACCTCTTCAGCACCTGGTGCTCTTCTCGCCGAGAAGACCCCACGAAATGCCCGATCGGGTCCATGCTTTCCTTCCTCCAAGAAGGGCTGGAGCGAAGGCTGTCTCCCTCCACCCTGAAGGTCTATGTGGCCGCGATTTCGGCTCACCATGACCTGGTGGGCTCAAAAACGGTAGGACAGCACGACCTGGTCAGCAGGTTCCTTAGAGGGGCGAGGAGATTAAATCCTCAGGTTCAGGGCATGCCATGCCCCCTTGGGGTTAGAGCACACTCCACTAGGAGTGTTGCTTCCTCTTGGACTTTAGCGCATGGCGCCTCGCTGACAGACATTTGTAGAGCTGCAGGCTGGGCGACACCCAACACATTCGCAAGATTTTATAATCTCCGAGTGGAGCCTGTGTCCTCTCGTGTACTCGCCCCAAGTGGCCAGTAACTGGACAGGCTCAGGTGTCTTCGCTTGCTCGCCATTCCACTCCACGGACTGGATGCGTGCGCATTTTCCCTCAGGTGAGCTTCCCAGTAAGCCCTGAGCTCCTGTTAACTGTCCTGTTAACAGCACTGTTAATGTCGACACCAGAGTGCATGCCCGCTTGGTCAGCCCTCGTGTTCGGCTAGGTGCCTCCGTGTGCATGGTTCCCCCGTTGGGCAACCCCCACATGTGTATTTCCACTGTAAGTCTCTCTGAGCACGTGTCTTCCCTTGGCAAGACACCTTGCCACACCTGGGGTTGAAAAATTTCCACCTGCGGCTGGATACCCCAGAGTGCTCCATATGCAGTCCCTACGGGGGTCATATGTGTATTCTTAAGTCCTTCCTTCGGGTAGGCATTGTGTTGCATTTCTCCACGTGGGATATGCTTCCCAGTGTACCTTGGTATCGGCGTTGAGCCTAGCCCCTCGTTCGTGCTAAGACTCACGGCAGGACGCTGGAAGACAGCCGTTGTGGCGAGATTGTATTGGGACCCCCATTTCGTCAGTAACTGATGTAACTCGTAGTGTACTGACTGAAAGGGAACGTCTCGGTTACGTATGTAACCCTCGTTCCCTGAAGGAAGGGAACGGAGACGTTACGTCCCCATGCCACTTCCGCTGTACTGCTGGAATGGCCGGACGCTCATGCCTCGGCTCTTCAGCAGGTAACATAATGCGAGATTGCCACGCAACGCCCTTTATACCCACGCGGTGGGGCGGGGTTGCGTTATGCAAATTCCGCAGACCCATGGCATCTTCATGCCATTGGCTCGTTTTGTAGAGCTCAAAGGCGATTGGCTTCTAAGCGAAACCCCCATTTCGTCAGTAACTGACGTAACGTCTCCGTTCCCTTCCTTCAGGGAACGAGGGTTACATACGTAACCGAGACGCTACTTGTAATGAGTTACTCCCAACACTGCATGTCAGGTGTGATGTCAGTGCCAAACAGCATGTGTTTTATATTGAGCGTGATGCACCAAATTTGAATATATGCATATTTAAATCGCACTAATGAGATTTAAGAACAACAGCTTACATAATTTTCCTCACACAAACCTTGTATTTCACTTGTCACCATTCACTTTCATTGTATGGGAAAGGGATGCATGAACATCCTGCCAAACATCTGCTTTTGTGCTCTGTAGAAGAATTCATACAGGTTTGAACAACATGAGGATGAGCGAATGGTCAAAGCGGCAACAGCAAAGCAGTTGCCTTCCAAGCCTTTTATTACAATAAGGTGAGATATTACAAGCTTGCCAAATTCACGAAATCCTTGCATGCCAACCGGCTGTTACCCAATAAGAGATTCAAACAGTTTTCGCATAAATGGAGCCATTATGACAAACATCAGATCGCTACTTATTATCTTGGCAGTGTAACATTGGTGGGAAGCTATATTCCCATCACTAGAGTGGTCACCACAGGAGCCAGCCCGAAAATCAGCCCACTCACCCAGCATGCCAAGTGTACCCTCGTTAACAAACATATTACAGGAGGAGGTCTCATTATCGCACCTCTGACTGTGCAGCTGAGCTGATCTTTGAAATCTGGGCTAGCAGCCGAAGGAAACCCCTGTGGCATTTCTAGCATCTACACATTACTCATAACTTAATCAGTGTAAAGACATCTGTATGGGGTCTCTAGAGAAATGGCAGAGAAAAACATCCACTGTCAAAATCACTGACCTCTATAAATAATGAATAGATGGTAAATCCAAGATTAGAAAGGTGTTCACCCTTTAAGGGAGAATGTTATAGTGCTGAAGTCACATCTTCCCTTTTTCTGTGACAAGTCAGTATATCAGGAAACATTTGTGATGTCAAGCACCCTGAGTTATCCTTTTTTAGGCCGCTTAAGTCCAGTGCACGAATGTAGTAATATTTCAAGTTGAAAGGGTGTGTCAGTAATAAACTTTATAAAATCTTATAGTGTGTAATGTTGCTGTTTGAGCAAGAAAAAGGTCTGCAAAGTTACAAAGCACAAAGACCACTCCAAAGGGAGTTATTCTCTATATTAGTCACCACTGTTTCTGAACTCCCTCGATTGTAGTATTGAGTTTTCTGCCGATGGGAAAGTATACATCACAATATCTCTCATTTAAATAATTCCCGCCCAAGGCATACACAAAAAATGGGCAAGGCCTGGCTGAGTTGCGGTAGTAGTGTGTTGAAACTTGCGGTTATGGTAAGAGCCGAACTATAACTTGGGGTTATGGTTTGTTTCCAAAACACGCTTGAAGAGTTTAACCAATCACAACACACTGGTCCAGCCAACCAATCAGAGCTCATTGTGCTTTTTGGAAGAAGGAGCTTCATAGAGACAGGAACTAGACAGAGCGTTACTGACACACTGGGAAAAGTGGTGCTGCAACCGGTAGCGGTTCCTGGCCATAAATTTAGGTAGGACAGATTCTGGGTCTTATCTCTAGTTTATGATAAACATTTTGTAAGCTATACTAATCACTGAACACATCAGACACACTTTTGGCAGAATTCTAATGTCCTTGCGTTATTCAGCCTGAGGGTGGCGCTCTAATGATGAATGATAGACTTTAGTATACATGACAAACACATAGAATGCCATCTTAGAATTGCCTTAATGTATTTATTGCGTCCGAACGTTGTTTTAGAATATTAAAAGTTAGGAATTCCAGTGAGGAAACAAAGTCATGTCTATTCTCAGAACAAACATAAATCAAACACAACAGAACTACGGCATATAAAACCTATTCACATGAGCACGTTTAAACTAAAGGATTTATACTTTCATTAATTTGATACGCTACTCCACATACAGACATGCCAACTTGTTACTGACCTGATGCAGAGACATATCTGAAGCGGACTGATATCATCTTGGTCTGGAGCGAGGTTTACGTGAGGTAAAGTCACATGAAAATAAGCAGGGCAGCCAGAAGTCTGCGCCAATGGCTCTCTATGAAAGCGTGCTGCAGTTCTATTTTTCACCACAGATTTACATTGGAAATTTGTGGGGCGCCGTAAAGCTAGGGAGGGCGCAGAGACCGGCTGCCCCACTTAGTATCATACATGCCTGCCGAATCCATGCGCTACATTTTAATATATCCTGCTCACTTTACGACTTAAAATAGTCTAGAAAATCTGAAAAACATTTGATGCACAATGCTGAACACATTTATAATTTATTATTAATTCAGTGTGAGGTCAATGTTTGGATGTATATTTTGCAAAAATGTAAAATATATGTTTTTTGAATATTCAAGCATAAAAACCTGCTCTAGCAGAACCGCGAACAATATCAAGTCTTTTTAAAAAAGTGCATAATAGGTCCCCTTTAACAGTGAGGCAAATAGTTTAGCATTATTTGGATCTGTCTAAAGGGGCTGATGTGCATTCAAAAGCAGACATTTTCATCCGTTGCAGGGTTAGTTCACCCAAAAATGACAATTCGGTCATCATTTGCTCACCCTCATGTTGTCCCAAAACTGTATGACTTTCTTTCTTCTGTGGAACATAAAAAAGATATTTTGAGAAATTCTCAGTGCTTTTTTATTCATACAATTAAAATGAATGGTTAGTGAATGGTTAGTGTTTGGTTTACTAACTTTGTTCAAAATATCTTTATGTTCTGCTGGAAAAAGAAAGTCAGACAGGTTTGGAAAAACATCAGCATGCGTAAAAGACAGTATTTTCATTTTTGGGTGAACTTTCCTTTTAAGGTTAGATTTTAACATTATGTAAGATCATATTTTAAAAGTAACCATCAATTATGGAACACCTACTGTAGTTCTGGCCTCTGTGTTTCCAGCATTCCCTTTAAAAGAATGGAATTTGTGAGAGGGGAAATGCATTATAGATAATGCTGTATTTTATATCAGAAAAAGCCATCAGGATATTCCAATGGGATGCACAGAATGTATTGAAAACAAAAACAATTGCATGTGAGTAAGACTCTGCAACATAATCTACCAAAACAAATAAACAAATCCAGGGACAGTGACCCGTCTGAGCTTTTGATATTAAATTTATAACTGAGCCAGTGTGTGCAGACAATGTTTATGGTGTATGAAATTATCTAACAAAATGTATATGTGCAGAGCTGCATATTGAATGTTGTTTGTTCTGGAATATAGTATTTGAAGGATAAGACAGCAACAATGGCATTATCTGTCATCAGGTTAGAGGAAAAACAATAATCTAATATCATTATATTAGATTTAGATTTAGTCTCTAATTAAACATTAATATTCACTAGACTTGTGAAATTGGGGCACATCTGAGCTGAGCTGTAACAGCTCAGGTTTAATTATATTAACACACCAGAGTCCATCACATATTTTCCGCTCACTGAAGCAAGGAAGTCAAGTCTCTCTAGACAGGTTCTTCATACGAGAATTTACTTTTTGAATGTTTGAGATTGTAACATGGAATATAACAATAATATAAATTTGGTGTGATCTGTACTTATTTCATTTGAGAATCAAACCATAATTAAGCAATATCACACCATTGCTACTGTGATATCGCTGTTATACAACAATGCTAGAACAAGAAACAAGAAGTTAATACTAGTGACTTACATTTGAGACACATAATTTACAGTTACATTGTCTATTGTTGTATAGTTTCAAACAAAGTCAAAGCAGAATTAACTT
Source organism: Coreius guichenoti (assembly GCA_039654105.1). Lineage (NCBI taxonomy): Eukaryota > Metazoa > Chordata > Actinopteri > Cypriniformes > Gobionidae > Coreius > Coreius guichenoti. The sequence goes on along the minus strand of CM077172.1, from coordinate 27,539,998 downwards.
CAGGGGAACACAGTAAAGTGTTTCATTCCTAAATGAATCAGTAGGCTAATTTGAAATGCCAAATGCTTCGCTTTAAAAGTAGATGACAGTAGGTGGCTGAAGTTAGGAAAGGAGAGCAGCCATGTTGGACAGTTCTCATTTCTCATATGGTTTTCCCAAACTGGAATTCATGAAAAAACAATCCTCAACTCTTGAAAATAAGGTTCTTTATTGGCATTGATGGTTCCATGAAAAACCTTTAACATTATTCTAGATTATTAAAATGTTCTTCACACTAAGAAAAAAAATGTTTCTTTTAAGAACGGTTCACTGAAAGGTTATTTGGGAACAACAAAAAAAAATGGTTTTCCTATGGCATCACTGCAAAAACCCCTTTTGGAATCTTTATTTTTAAGAGTTCATGTTCTCAAATGCCTGATGTTACATCAGAAATCAAGAACTGCCATTTCAAAGATTACCCTTATATGAAATGTCATAGCATATTGACCTTCTTTGGTGTAGTACACTCATCTCTAGGGCCTGTCTGCCCTTCTTCATAACCTGGAACATTTGAAAGAAGCTTCACTGATTCGGTTTCTCTTGAGTGGAGCCTCTTGACTCCTCAGGCTCATCAGTGCATTAAAGTGCAGAATTAAATTCCCACAATTACCATGTAATATTTGAGTATTCAGGTTGTTTTTGAGAAACAGTGGCTGATTAATGAAAGCTGATTACTGCACTTGAACCAGATGGGCCCTTATAGGGGCCAGGAAAATGGGAGTGAAATGTAACCAGGAAAGCTGGAGAGACCACCTCTAGGGCAACAGAATGCTCTTCTGACTAAAAACTAGACCCAAAGACAACTGGTCTGATTATGAAAATGCATTTGTTTTTAGTGTGTTGCTATGTTGTTGCTCGGGTGTTCTGGTTGTTGTAAAGTATATTTTCCAAGTATAATTTATGTTGTAAGTTTACTAATACCAATGTACTTGTACTTGTACTGTTTCAATACTTCTTAGGAGAAAGTTGGCCAATTTCTTTAGTTTATAAAAGTATACTTTTAAGAGTACTTTATGTGTAACAGTAGTAAATTTTAAGTACACATCTAAGAGTTCCTTTAGTATTGCAACTACTACAAGTAAACTTTTAGTATACTGTTTGTTTACTAGTTATATGAAAGTTTATGAAAGTACACTTTAAAGAATACTCTTAGTAAACTACTAGTTTAATCATTTTTATACTGCAAGTATAGTTGTAAGTTTACTTTAAGTGAACTTATTAATATCACATATATTTAATATTTATATATTATTTTAGTACTTTAAGTACATTGGAAAAAAAAAACAGTATAAGTCAAGTATACCTACTTAAGTATTTTTTGTTAAGCATATCTCTGATTAGTATATAAAAAAGTAAATTGAAAGTACGCTCTTATTTTAGTTTAAAAGAAGTAATAGCACACTTGTAAGTCTCGGATTCAGGACCTTCTCAGAGATTGTATCGTCAACCTGGTAAAAAAAATATAGTTATTATTTATTTAGTCTGGCTGTTTTAAAAACATTTAACCCATTAATTGAAAGCATTTGAAACTCTTTTTTTTTTTTTTTGAAGAAGAAGAAGAAATACAAAACTCTAGATGGCACAGACTAATAGCCAATGAGCTTGTGTGCTCAACCTTCAAATACTTGGTTAGCATTTGCCTAGTGCAGCATGCTTTCAGAAACCCTCCACCTTCCCCAGCTCCACCTGTATAGATCTGCTATGGGTAATTCTTGTATGCTATATTGTACAGCAGCAGCATGTCTTACTTGTTTTGTATGTATTGGCAGTAGCAAGTCCCGTACTTGCTCTACAGCAACAGCAGCAGCAGCAATAACAGCACCATAGCAGATCTATTCCGCCAAGACCAAATATATCAATACCCATTATGCCAAACACTTGTCATGACAGAAATTTTACTTTCTCCAAAAACCTTGCAACTAAAATTCCAGCCCCCTCTTGACGCTCCCTCTTAAATACTTTATTTCAATGAATTGAAAAAGCTTGTCAGTGGAAATAACTGAAGTTATTTTTTGATATTATTTTTTTTATCTCCACCACAGTCCAATGCACGCTCTCACTCTCTACATATGAAATGCAAACAGTCATTATATCCTTACTGCACCAAATGCAAGCTATTATTGACCATGCACGGTCTGTATATTTAACCCACCATGTAGTGAGCAGCATTCAGTATTTGTCCTCTCTCAATGTTAAATGCCTCTCAATGTTTTCCTGCAGTAAATGAGGGGTTTGTGAAAGGTAAAGCTGTGTAGCTCAGCTCTGTCCATGTCCTGGAAATGTTCTGTGCCAGGCTGCTGAATAATACATGTTTAAATGCTTCACGCCGAAGGACGACCCTGGTGTCCCTTCATCACGAGCCTCCTACAACCACATAATTACAAAGTCCCTATCACAGCAGCTGGGTCCAGCATAATGAAATGTGCAGCACTAAACTGTGAGCAACTGCCTTTCCTGAGGAAAATATACTTTGGTTTGGCATATTCTCTGTGTATTTCTACCAAGAAAACAAAAGGAGAAGAGTTTGATTTTACTTACTGTGTTCAATGTTAGACCTACTGGGCCTTAGAGTTCACCCAAATATTATAATTCATCATATACTCATCCTCATGTCGTTTCAAATCTGTAAGACTTTCTTATAAGAAACACAAAAGAAGATATTTTGAAATTTTCTTCTTTGGCTATACAAAGACAGTTTACATAAGGGTGAGTAAATGATGACACAATTTTCATTTTTGGGTGAAATGGTCAACCCTGGGTCATTCTAAACTCTGGGTCAACAGAATCCTGTTTTTTTTTTGTTTTTTTTTTGTGAAATCTTTTCAGGTTTAGAGGTCAAGAGATTGATTGGACGAACACAGCACGCTCATAATTTGTTCTTAGGCTATATTTCTGAGATTGTCCTAAATATACTGTTGACCTACTTTTCAGAACATAAATTTAAGAATAAAAGTCTCTTCACTTTTTCTCTTCACAATTAATGCATTTTCTGTCATTGTCTGACATTTAATTTTTTTGCTCAAGCAGAAACAATAAACAGCACATGAAATACTATTTAATGAGGAAAACACTGTTGAGTTTATGATTGGTTTTTTGTTGCTAAAAACCTGGCCATTTTAATACTGCCTTGTTTCACACTATTGTGCTACAGTCGGGTTCCGGATGTAAGAATCACATTTATTTTCTCCTTAGAAGAACTGATTTTGAACGATAAATTATGGACCTTTAAAGACAGACTTACTGTATAGAAGGCTGTTAATCAATGGTATATGCTTCTGTTTAAGCCAAAACATTTTTAATCAATATTTTTTAACAATCGTGTTCAACAGCGGAATTGCTGGTGAAAAACTACATTACCCATGATTCTGCACAGAAATCTCCACCAATCAGAGAATTGTGACAAGCAAATTGCGGCAAAATAACACTTAAGTGCCCGCTTAAGCTCCCATGAAGCTCTAATGCTGCCTTCAGGTGCACCTGGGAAACTCATACCTCAGAATCGGCAGAATCCGAGTTTCCCCACTTATAAATAGGCCTACAACTTAATTCATAATTGTGATATTTCAGACTCCACTTGAAGGGCACATAAGTCAGCTTCCCTACACACTCTCAAATATTTGTATGAATATGGTTTCTATATATATATAATCAACATCTTTAAATCAATTATCAATCATTATGTCATTGACAATGCTTCAGGTAGTTTGTAGTTCTGTCTCTCGCTAAAGCCGTCATGTACACAGTCTTGTCTTTTTGTCCGATTTTCAGTTTGTAATGTTGCGATTCACCTCGTAGCTGGTTGGCTTGGTTCACTGCTTAACTCTTAAAGTGCCCCTATTTTAAAGCCTCCTAATTTTGTTTTGGAGGTCTCCTACAACAAGTTTACATGCATCAAAGGTCAAAAAAGGTTTCATTTTCTCATAATATACATTGCACATCACGTTTTTCAATGATTCTCAAACGACTCGACGGCTGAATCAGTCTCTCTAAATCCCTCCTTGAGAGCCTGCTCTGCTCTGATTGGCCAGATGGCCCAGTTTGTTGTGATTGGTCTATGCCGCATACAGAGCATGTTTCGGAAACTAAGCTCCCATTACCATAACTGAACTTCAGCTCTGGAGGCTTCCTCAGTCCTCAGCGATTGTACACAGTGTAAAGACAGTAACGATAAAGTCGATTTTACCATATCAATCCGAGCACGAGTCCGATGATGAAACATCTCCATCGCAAGGACATCTTGAGCAGGATGGTTCTCAGTGATACGCTACTCAGTTTGAGGTACATTATGAGATGTTTCAACTGTAATTCCTCACCATCAGCATCAACAAGTGTACGTCCATCAACAAACCGATGTATATATTTCTAATTTATTGCGGTCCACATGCAGGAACTGTATCAATAACAGCGCATACTTTAGCCGAGCACTAACGTGAATGACTGATGTAACATAAACGTTTGTAAAACAAATCTTGCTCCATTCTTTATCTTTACTCAAAGTAGTAAGAATGACAGACAATCTGCATTAATAGACACAGTTTTAGGCGATAGTGGCCCACAGCTGATTTGCATAAGTATTTCACTAAGACAGTAATAACGTGAGTTATAAGCTTACACAATATAAAACACAAAACTACGTATTTTGAACACCCGGTAGAAAATATACATCAATAATTATTCATACTTACAGGTTGTGATTCTGAGGAGCTGGTCCAAATCATACTGACCCATCTATCAAGAGCAAGCGTTTTGTGAATCCTGCGTTGAATTCTGAGATTTGAGAAGCAGTCTTCAGTAAAATAACGTTTGAGCGCTGGTCAAGTTACAACATAGGCAGGCATTATGCAAATGTCTATTCTAGTGACGTGTGAAAGTCACGCATTAGGATTCGAAATACAAACGACTCGTATAGACGGTTCAGAGCCGATTCTTTCTTTTGGGAGACAATAAATTTATTTATCATGCACTTTCGACTTTACAACTTTGCAGAATGTTTACAATCACAGATATTACACACTGCATGAAAGGGAATATTCGAAAAACCATAATAGGGGCACTTTAAACGGAGACTTTAAAAAAAATCCTATTGGAAAAATAACCTTGAAAGCAGTGCCAAACCCCTTAAAATTGCAAGTGTGAAATGTTGCTTTACCCAAGTTTAAAAGCTGGGTTTACAAGACAATAAAGCCGGTAATGAAAACCCCTTTTCACTGTCATATGATATGCACAGAAGAGTACAGGGTTCTTATAAAGTGTGCATAGCGTTGGCAATTATATCCATTTATCACTCAATGCACATTGGCTTTTTCAGTTGTTTGTACATGGCAACCATTGTGGAAAATCCTTGCAGGTTTCCTCTTGCAGGAGTCTCAAATATCTCCACATCAGCAAAGTTTCCTTTGCAGCACATTTGGGTGCTGTTCACTCTGCTCACTTTATAAGGATCAGCAAGCTGACCTTGACATCTGTTTTGTTATCAGTTTCACTGTCAGAGATAAAATGGGGCATTTTATGCAATCACTGGACTCATGACTCAGCACACAGGTACTGAGGAAGATGCTGTTGTCAATATACGCTTTATTGCAAAAGTCTCAGATAAACAAATCACTGGAAGTGACCACTTATATCTTTTAAACGAGATACAATCTAACAGCAACAACTCTTAATTTATACTGAGAAAGCTATTCATCTTGTTTTCAACAATAAAGGGGAATATCATCTACACAGGATTTGCTGATATTTTTGGTTGTCTAATACTCAGTCAGACCCTTTCTGTCAGAATACGTGGCACAGCTACTCATTCAAGCGCTTGTACTGGACTACTGCAATTCCCTTCCAGCAAGACTAAGCCTTTGCAGATGATCCAGAATGCGGAACCCACTTCACACACCAGCTGATCTCACTCCACTGGCTCTCAGTTGTGTCCAGAATTCAATGTAAAGTTATAACGCTGGCTTTCTGGACTACCACTGGAACAGCTCCTCCCTACCTCAACTCACTACAAATGTTCTTGTTGTCTATCTGTCTGGTTCGCTATGTTTGTGTGGACTCTCCATAGACGTAATGGTTTTTATATTGTACAAACTGTATATTCTATCCCCTTACACTAACCCTACCCCAAACCTATCCATCACACAAAACTTTCTGCATTTTTATATAAAAAAACAAAACAAAAAAAAAAACTCTTTCTGTATGATTTATAAGCTTGTTTCCTCATGGGGACCTCAATTTAGGTGACACAAGTCCCTATGAGTCAGTGTGCATTCAGGTTGAAGTCCCCACCGGGACAGAAACACACACACACACACACACACACACACACACACACACACACACACACACACACACACACACACACACACACACACACACACACACACACACACACACACACACACACACACACACACACACACACACACACACACACACACAGACACAGAGAGAGAGAGAGACAGACAGATACAGACACAGACACACACACACAGTTTCCAAGTTTAATGGGGACTTACCACATGTTTGCATTTTTATTTTAAAAAAAACTTCACTATGCTTTATAAGCTGTTTTACTCATGGGAACCAAAAAATGTCCCCACAAGAGCAAGGATTACGGATTGCCATCTTTGTGGCGACATTTGTCCCCATAACATATTTCTTCTGCATGTCTTCTCTTCTATAGCTTGTTTCCTAATCAAGTTGTCTAATAAACCTGGCATTGTGTAGCTCTTTGATGAATGCTTTGTTCCTCTTTTGTAAGTCTCTATGGATAAAAGCGGATAAAAATGCTGCATGTAAATGTAATTAGCCCATGCGCATAATATTTCACAAGTAAGACATTTATTTTATTAGTCATTTTGACTATTGCAATGAACCTCTTCACTCTTTTTCAACTTTGTTAAAGAGCACAATAAGCAGTCAGTTTCACAGTTTACTGAGGTCAAAAAGTGCTCATTATGGTGTGACAGTCCATGAAATACAGCAGAGTAATAAAAGCAAGGCTGCCACTGACTGGAACAAGTCGCAGAGAGCAAGCTGTTTGCATTCTTATTATCAGACAGCTTCATCAACACCTCAACTTTATCTCGCTCCTTGATAATAAACTCTTTCCCAGGGAAGAATTCAGTGTGGCGCGCAGTTCAGAGGTATTGAAGATGATATACCTTGTCAAAATGAATGAAAGTCATGATGTGCACTGAACAGATGCGAAATAAATGATTTGAGCAAAATGAAGTTCCACAGCACTGTGAGCAACAAGAATGCTTTATTACATAAGTCGAGTTTTAGAATATGCATGTGTTTAACTCTACAAATATAATGCTATTCTGAAACATCACTCAACATCTTGGGATTTATAAAAGAAAGGAGCCCTCTGGGTGTCGATTTGTTTAAATAAATCAAAATAAACAGACAAATGCATTTATCAAATATGGCAATTTGCTTAATGGGTTTAGACAGAGCTGGCGTTTCTCTCTTTATTTGGATGCAGATGACTGGCATCATATATTCAGTGTTGCTCCAGGGGATATGAGCTCAGTCATTTTACAGGAAACTCTTGCTCTCTCTGTCTCTTTGTTCTGAAGAGACATGGTTACTGGTGATATAAATCACCGAGCACTAATGAATACTTAGCACTGCTTTCAAAACCATTTTATTTTTTACTGCACACACTTCTTTGGGCAGGATATAGGCTAGTCCGATCATGTGATCAGAATTCAGCAGTTCTCCACCTTCATTCAAAAATAGGGTAAAGGTTATTTTTTTATTTATATATTTATATATTTTTTAAATCATCTAAACCATATATTAAATTAATCGATTTTGTGATACAACTAATAACTTCATACCATAATTGATCTTTATGAGCATTTTTCATCTTTATGAGGGTATCATTTTTTAAACCACACAGAAACTTTAATAAAATTAGCATAACATTAATTCATTAACATAGAATTGATTACCTTTTGCCCAAGAAATTATATCAACATCAACTGTATCGTTCAATAAAACGCATGCATAACTAGCCTCTGTTGAACAACAGTGTCATCTACAGATGAGTTAGTGTAAGAACATTTAACCTGAAAAATGTAAACAGTAATGCAATATTTCACAGGTTCGTCTTTTCGTCTGTGTTTACAACATAACATAATCACGCATAAAATTAAGAGAAATTGAGAAAAAAAAAATGAATACAGTGACTAAAAAGAGTTACCATTGACAAATCTTTTGAAACAAAAATCAGTTTCACGGCATTTCCTGAAGGGGCGCGCGCTGGTCTCGTGAAAGCGGAAGTGCAGCGCGTTCGTGTCGGCTCATTTTGAACACGCGCAACTTCCGTCTGGTTCAAAATTTTTTTGCACTCTTTTTTTCTTTGGTAAAGCTGGGCTAATCTTTTGTCCGAGGCGGCCGTGTTAGTGACCCGGTATGGACATCCAGAGTAAGTTTTCGTGCTTTACTCGAGTCCTGTGTTTGTATGTAGATGTATTTGATGAGTTTGTAGAAACGTGCGTAATTGTGGCAGTGCTAATATGACCAGTAGCTACAATACAGCAGAAAGTCAGTTTTTTTAGTAGCTAATGCAATATCTGTATATGCGAGTATTCTATATTTGATATGTTAAAGTGACAAACATTTGCCTCCTTGAATGATTTGCGTTTATTTATGTGCCCGATTGTCTGCATATAGATGTTGAATGCAAATATGGGTTCTAGATAGTAGTTTGCAGGAAGTATTAAACGCGTTCTGATGTCTCATAACAGGTATTGAACCAATGACACTTGGCTCCCCAACCTCCCCCAAGCCTGGGGCTCAGTTTTTACCCGGGTTTCTGATGGGAGACCTGCCTGCTCCTGTCACACCCCAACCCAGGTCTTTTGGGTTGACCGGAGGTGGGGCAGAAACAAGGTCTCCTCTTCTGGCTGGTAAACTCTTATTTATTATTCTTCGTTATGTTTTGTTAATACTATAAGAAATTCTGACTCCTTTTTTTTTTTTACACATGGCATAGAAGTTACTTGGTAAGAGATTTGATCCTCTCTTGAATCAGGTGGGTCTCCTCCTCAGCCGGTGGTCCCAACACCTAAAGACAAGAGTGGAGCCCCTCCAGTCAGAAGCATCTACGAAGACCTCAACGGCTCCTGTGTGGGAATGTCACCCCTTGCTGCTCGCAAACAAGTGAGAAGTGCAAACAAGCTTATAGATTTTAATTTGAGACTGAATCACATATCCTGTGTTTACGTAAGAACACAGAGACATTAAACAGATATTGCTTACATATATTTTTTAACTAAGTTAGTGAGTATTGATATTGTATAAATTGAAAGAATTAAATATTGAATGAATAATACTGAAAAGAGATGATCAGCCCTAATCAGATCATGGCAATTTGAAAATGTTATTTTAGAAATTTGGTAGCTGAAAGATACTGGGTCGCATTCACTAATAAGTGCATAGATTATTCACATTTGTACATATAGGAGAACTTCTCATGAGAAACTTGCGCCTAATTCAACTTGTTCTTAACATCGTTCTAATGTTAATGAATTTGTAGTATTGTAAATGAGCAACTGTGTGCCCAAGGTTAGTAATTTGGGGGGGAAAAGCTCAGCCTAACCGTCTCCATATAAAGGCTTTCCTTTACAGCCTTTTGTCACTCTCAGCAGACATATGATGCTTTCCTCTGAGCACACATGCAGCAAGATCCTTGAGAAATGCCAAGTGTGCCATCCTCAAAACCAGTTCAAACACAATAACAGGGTTTTTCCTAAGTCAAAAATGGTTTTCGGTGGTGACAGACAGACATGGTCATCCACACACAGGAAAAAAGTACCCTACCCACGTGATCTGCGATCCCAATACTGATAATAAATTTAAAATAAATGCAAAGAAACAGTTTGATTTTTGCTTATCTTATTTTGATGTCTCATGTATGATCTCTTACCTTGATGTTTGTTTCTTTTGTTTCTCATTGTTTACTGATAATTATTTTGGTATATAATCATATCAATATTAAAAAGTTTATTAACAAATCCTCATTTCAGAGGTGTTCTGAGTAAATGATTAATACACCGATTCGTGAGTTCAGTGTTGGACAGATCAGTTGTTTTAACCAGTTATTAAAATGAATCAGTTCAAACGAGTCATTAGGTCGTGAATCGGACATTGGTGGACATGCTGTGCGCGAATCCCGGCTGTTAGGACATCACGAAAGATTTGTGTGAACACAGAAAACATTTAATCACTGGATAGGATTTTTTTTTTTTTTACTTATTGAAAGTGTGGTTTTTCATCTGCACGTGCGGAGCGCTTGTCAGAAAAGAGGAAACGATTTTGAAGAGTGCAATTCACACCCAGTGGTAATTCAGGAAATAAAATCTCCGAATGCACCACATTCAACATGGATTCGGTCTTCCGACCTTTTACCATTGTGTCATTTCAGTTGATTTTGATTCATATGTGTGAGGGAGAAAGAGCTAAGACAGTGCTTAGTTTGAAGACAGAGAGAGTGTGTGGGGTTCTCTGCTCGTTCTCTCTCTGTTAACATGTGCAGCAGTCATCTACATCACTCATAAATCATAATAACTGATCAAATGTCATCTTAACAGTAACATGGTTATAAGACCACCCAGAGTATGTCTTTTTTGCATGTGTCCCCCCCCCCCCCCCCCCCATAAATTTAGAATAGCTTTCAGTACGAAAGTTATTAGTGAAAAAAATGTTTTTCCGTAAAAACGTTCCTACACAGACTTCACACACAAATTTGTGTGTATGCATGGTTAGTGAATGAGACCCAATGTTTTGAATATTATTGCACAGATTTAGCAATTTACACTTTTCACATTTGATTTATAACTAATGTAAGAGAAGGATTGAAAGCATTTTGTTAATCAGATTTTGTCCTTGGCTTATTAATTTGTTTTTCACAGCCATTTGCTGGAGTGCACACACCATTGTCTGGTCTACCAGGGACACCAGGAACAGGTAAATATCATATTTAGTTTGATTACTTATTAAATGAATTTCCCAGCCAAAAAATAGATTCTTAGTGTCTGTTTTGTTCTATAGTCTCTAGTTTGTTTAGCCCTGCGGGGCAGCAGAGGAAAACAACTCTTTCCCCAGCTCAAGTAGATCCATTCTTCACACAAGGAGATGCTCTGTCCTCTGACGACCAGCTGGATGACACCTGGATCACAGTGTTTGGGTGTGTGTGTGTGGTGGTTTTTTTTTTTTTTTTTTTTTTTTTTTTTATAAATATTTTTATATATATTTTTATTGTACTTTTTTCCCCATAGTACTATCAAATAATGAAGTTTGATGACAGGGTTTATGGCATCGTTGTTGTCTACATATGGCACAAAATTCTTGTTTGTTTGTTTGTACACAGATTCCCTCCAGCATCTGCTTCATACATCCTTTTACAGTTTGCACAGTATGGAAACATAATAAAACATGTAGTAAGTACAGACCAGGTTTCATCATTGCAGTTTGGTTTATATATGATTTGTAATCGATAAAAATGTATGTTTCTTTTCATTTACAGATGTCTAATACAGGAAACTGGATGCATGTTCAGTATCAGTCTAAACTGCAGGCACGGAAAGCTCTCAGTAAAGATGGAAAGATATTTGGAGAAGCCATAATGATTGGTGTCAAACCATGTATTGATAAGGTAGAAGCACACAATAAATAATTTTCTTGTGAAAACGAGCGTGGTGGATCGATGTGTCCCTGCATGTAATATTTGTAACATTAATAATTTTGCATTGTTTTTTTTTTTTTTTTGACAGAGTGTAATGGAGTGCTCAGAGAAGGGCAGTGCTTCCAGTTCTGTGTTCACACCCCCAGTGAAAGCTCATGGCACCCCCAGTCACCCTTTATCAACTCCCCGATCTGTCATGAGACCCCTCAGTGCTGCTTACAAAGCATCCAGCAGTGACTACCAGGTATAGTTGAACAAATGTATTAATATTAGCCTGTCAAAAGCAGCTTTAAAAAAAAATAAATGCATTTAAAGGGTTAGTTCACTCAATTTAATTTCTGTCATTGATTACTCTCCCTCATGTCGTTCCAAACCCGTAAGACCTTCGCTCATCTTCGGAACACAAATGAAGATATTTTTGATGAAATCCGAGAGCTCTCTGACCCCTCCATAGACAGCTATTTAATTACCACTTTCAAGGCCCAGAAAGGTAGTAAAAACATGATTAAAATAGTCCATATGACTCCAGTGGTTCAACATTAATTTTATGAAGCGACGAGAATACTTTTTTTTTTTTTATTCAACAATTTCTTCTCGTCTGTGTCAGACTCCTATGCAGTTTATGTTGGCCAGCTCCTGCGTCAGCATCACACGCATACGTTGTGGTGGTCACGTGAACAGCTTCGGCCAATGGTAAGCCAGTGTTCTGGCGTAGCTCTGACATAACTCGGAAGCGATGCACTGTATTTACTACGTCAACAGTGTAGGAGACTGACAAAGACATGAAGAAATTGTTGAATAAAGTTGTTATTTTAGTTAGTGTTTTTTTTTTTTTTTTTGCGCACAAAAAGTATTCTCATCGCTTCATAAAATTAAGGTTGAACCACTGGAGTCACATGGACTATTTTAATCATGTTTTTACTACCTTTCTGGACCTTGAAAGTGTTAATTAAATAGCTGTCTATGGAGGGGTCTGAGAGCTTTCGGATTTCATCAAAAATATCTTCATTTGTGTTCTGAAGATGAACGAAGGTCTTACGGGTTTGGATTAGGGATGTTAATGATTAATCGGTTGCCAATAATACATTTAATCAATAAAACTTGTCAATCATAGATTAAGCAGGGTCATGCGCATGCATGCTGCTCAACCGTGAAACAGACACGAGGAAAAATAAAGTGAGCGCCGGCAGTTATGTTTGGGACCATTTTACAGCTAGAGTTACACCTTCATCATGACTATAAGTTTGTATGTGCATTCGCAGCCTTTTGTTTTGTGGAAATGCAAGTTGTAATAGTGTTTATTTTGTGTCGGCTTATCTATATCTGATTTATCTCATATAGGATGCATTTGGTTAAGAATTAATACGGTAGTAAAGCGTGTCGGTGATCAGCTTCAGCGCGCGCAGCTCAAACAGCAATGCACAACTAATAATGACTATGATTGGGACTATCATATTACATAACATTACAAAGAGTGCAATATTGTAATAAAACGTGAATTATTTTTGTTTGGTTGCCTGTTTCATCGCATTGCTCCAGGAAGAGCGCGTGCACAACATGAGTCACGCATTCTGAATAGCACATAACTTAGTTCAAGTTCACTTGTACATTCGCATCATTTTGTGGGGATATAATTTGTAATATTATGTTTATTTTGTATATATCTGATTAATCTCATATAGGAAGAGCTTCGTTGAGTTAAATAACGTGCTAGCAAAGAGCTTCAGTGTACCGGTGTTCATTCAGCGTGCACAGATCAAACAGCAATGCACGGCTAATAACTATGATTGGGACTGTCATATTACATAACATTGAGAACACTAATTTAATAAATCGTTGTGAATTCATTGGGTTTAGTTGCCGTGTTCAGCATGTTGTTCCAGGAAGAGCACGTCCATACATTCTGACCAGAACACATCTGAGGCGGCGTTGGTGACGCATTGTATTAGAGGTTATATTTGATTATTAAATAAGTAATTTAATTAAATGATCAATCACATCGACTCATTTTACAATCCTACAAGCCCTTTATTTAGACAAAACCCTTCTCATTCATTTGGTGAGGAACATGGCGTTTTGAGCAGAATTTGCATTAGACGCATATTGCAATATTAAGGCTAACGGTTAATTTAAACGACGATCGATCATGGGAATTTGTTTAAATTGACATCCCTAGTTTGGATCAACATTAGGGTGCGTGATTAATGACAGAATATTTTTATTTTTGGGTAAACTAACCCTTTAATGATGCTAGGGTTTTGTGGAAAGAGCAGTTTATCACATTTGGGAGTAAAGGAGCATATTATGAAACTACTCACAAAACTCAGTAGTTTTTACCAAAATGAAGGTTTGTAAATTAGGGCATAAATATTAATAAAATGGTAACGCTTTACAGTAAGGTCTCATTAGTTAACATTAGCTAACTAAGAATGAGCTGTACATTTGTTACTAGGTGTATGCAGCAGAGACAATATTTGTATCTGTATATTTGTATCTGTAACTATATATATATATCTATCTGTAACTATATATATATATATATATATATATATATATATATATATATATATATATATATATATATATATATATATATATATGTATATGTGTTAGCAAAATATATATATATAAAAAATATATATATATAAAAAATATAATATAAAAATTGTATAACTTTTTTTTAAATTATAACATTTGTTTAAATAACTTCTAATTGTCTGAGCCGATCGCCTCAGTGCTTCGAGATGTAGTTAGGTTGTGCTTCGGGTGAGTTTGTGTCCTGGCTCGGGGATCTTTTTTTCTGATTCTGATAAATATTTAATATTAATTATCTTCTAATTAAAACAAAAATATTTAATGTTAAAAATTTATTACAATTGTGTACAGACAGGTTATGTCAGGACAATCATCCGCTCAACCTCAAATAAGAGGAGTCATTCTCTTATCAGCTGTTTTATAGTCTATGAAAGTTGAAAGAAATATTCAGTGGTTAAATTGCTAAAATAACTTTTACTATGCATACAAATGCAAATCTATGCAAATAAATGCTTGGTGTCTCAGAGAGAGCTTGAGACAGAAGTATCATATCGTATAAGGTTTAAAACATTTCAATAGACATGTCAAGTAGTAGAATGTGTATAATTCAGTGTCGTAGTTGATAGTACTCTTGACAGAGAGCTGATTTCTGAGAGACATGCAGAGAAAGCAACGCGGCTATTTGATTGCTATCGTGCTGCACTCATTTCATTCGTTCGTGTATCATACCGTACAAGGTTTAAATCATTTTAATAGACATGTCAAATAGTAGAAAATGTGTGATCTAGTATTTTAGTTGATATTACTCTCTTGCCTAGCTCTGATTTCTGAAAGACGCATGGAGATGGCAACACTGCTATTTGATTTGCACTCGTTTCATTCATAGTTTACACTCATTCATTTCTCACACTCATTATTGCATAGTGATTTAAAGGTTTATGTAGCCTATATCCTGTTATGCCTTGGCTCACCTGTTATCCATCAAACATGAGGAGTGACTCTGTCTGCCGAATATTTTTTCTATTATTCGGTAGAATTTGTTATTCGCTTTAAAGCCATTATCCGTGCCTTTCCAAATAAGATATTCAGCTTCGGGCACATCCCTATTTGTAACAGTATTTATTCGTCTTGTTAATGTTAGTTCACGGTTCATTAGTTTGTTAGCTCAGGTCCATTAAAAAATATTAACAGCAGGGGTGGAAAGAGTACTGAAAAAATTTGTACCATTACTTTCCAAAAAATGTAGTGTGAGTAGAGTAAAAGTACTTGTCCAAAAAAAAAAAAAAAAAATTGAGTAAAAGTAAAAGAGTAGTGAGTTCTAGTAGTGAGCTGTGGATTTTGCCCCTTGTAATAAACAATGTACATACTGTAATTCACATTCTCTTTTGCTGTTTTTCAGAAAGAATGAAGAATATCTATATCCTTTAACAGACTTTTTAAAATGCATCACATATCAGTGATAAAATGTATCTACTTCCAAAGCAACAGGGAAATACTATTACAGAGATGAAAAGATACACTCATCACCATTTAACTTGTGTATAAAAAAAAAAAAAAAAGATTTAAAATCAGTTGTAAGGCCTTAAAGTGTCAGTTCACCCAAAAATGAAAATTCTGTCATTAATTCCTCTCCCTCATGTCTTTCCAAACCCGTAAGACCTTCGTTCATCTTCGGAACACAAATTAAGATATTTTGATGAAATCTGAGAGCTCTCAGGCCCCTCTATAGACAGCTATTTAATTAACACTTTCAAGGCCCAGAAAGGTAGAAAAAACATCGTTAAAATAGTCCATGTGACTCCAGTGGTTCAACCTTAATGTTATGAAGCAACAAGAATACTTTTTGTGTGCAAAAACAAACAAAAATAACGACTTTATTCAACAATTTCTTCTCGTCTGTGTCAGTCTTCAGTCTTCTCAGCTACACATTGTCATGTTGTAAATAAGACAACATCTGTAATGCAAACATGTTGTTGTTTTTGGCATATGCTTACCAACACAACGTCATTGCTATAGAAACCAATGTTTATATTCCGGAAACGAAAGCGCTACACGGGATGCACAAATCGGATCTGCAGTTGCGATACACTGCGATTGCGATAACAGTCAATAATTTAGATCCGATTCCTATCGGATACACAAATAATCGGATTTGAACAGATAGTGTGAACGTAGCCTAAGATTAGTAAATGCTTCAAGTATTTTCCATTGTTAGTTCATGTTAACTATTGTAGTTAACTAATGCTAACACATTGAACCTTATTGTAAAGTGTAACCAATAAAAATCATTTTATCATTATTATCATTATTATTATTATTATTATTCCAACAAAAATTCAAATTTCTTTCCGTATTTAAAGTCTGAATAACATCCTGTTAGCAGCAGAACCTGGCCAGAACCTGACTTAATTTGAAAATAATGTGCATCTCCTCCTAGTTTGTGGTTTTCACACACAACCGGCTGAACATGAGCTAATATGTTTGTGAATTATTTTTTTCCCCTATTTTTTTTTTATGCTTTTGTTCTTGCAGTTTTGATATCTCAGCACTAGCAATTTGTCAATTTTTCATATGATTTTGAATAACAGAACTAGGTATAATAATAATAATAATAATAATCATCGCTGTATTAGAATCTAAATTTATAAGTGTTATTTAAATAGCTAGTTACTGGAAGAAACTGAAATGTGCTGTAAGGAACAACATTTTAAAAGCATAATTTGTAAAGTGCTTCTTTTTTTGTTTTGTTCTGATTTATAGGTTGTGTCAGATCAACAAACACCAAAAAAGGATGACAGTTTTGTATCGAAAGCAATGGAGTATATGTTTGGATGGTAATCTTTCACTCACAGGGTCCTGATGAAAAAGCTCTGAGACCATCAACAGCCTCTGATGTGTTGGCATTGGGTTTTTGAGCACAATCACTGAGTGAATACAAAAGCACTTTATCTCCGTTTGCGGACTAATTGACTGCGTGCTGTTTTTCTGAAGATGGACTCTTGAGTGTTTCACTTGGACTGCTTTCAGCTGCTGGGTTTGAAGTTGTCTGCTTTGGAGTTAGCCCCTCAAGTCTGTCCTCAAAACCATACAGGTTTAACAACTTAATTGTGAGCATTAGGTGTTTCAGGTCGTAAACATGCCAAAAGAGGGTTCTGCTGGTAATTTAAGGATCAAATCATGACACTCCCTCACGGGACCCTATTGTACAAAATCTGAAAATTTTACTTAACATAATTAATGGTTATGGTCTGCTTTATCATTGGTGACACCTTCAGCATTTTGAGACCAAGGCCTTAATCTATGATTTAACCATCTTTTCATTGGGTTACATGCCTCTGTTTTTAGGTTATTGTGGGTTTTCACTAACTTTATTAATTATTTTAATAGGACAGAAAATCCGTTTTTTAGAAATGTCTGGTTTTGAAAATGCCTTTTCTCTTTAATAAACACTGTCTGACTTAAAACTGCAGTTTGTTTTCTCTAAGGTTTGTATTAAAGGTATGCTAGGTAACTGTTGTCCAAAATAACAATTTAAATGAGTCAATACATCATAATTCCTTCTTCCAAAGCATGTTTTTGTCTTACCTTGATTCACTATGGTAAGCCTATTATAAGTGTTGCCTGTGCTTGTCTTGTCATATCCGTAAATAGAGAAAAGTTGCTCCAGCCACTTTGACGCGTTTGTATGGTGTGGGAGTGGTATATAGATTAGTTGTCACAACGAGCGAGAAAGGTTGACATGGCGCACGATAAATCTCGAAACTGAGGAATCACCTGTTTTAAAAGAAATTCTGAACAGAGGAGAGTCTGCTGGCAAAAAGAGAACGTGACAGAGCTTGTAATAAAATGAGTCCTACTTTATATTAGGTGGCCTTAACTACTATGTACTTACGTCAAAAAATAAGTACAATGTACTTGTTGCAAAACACTTTTGCTGATATTGAGGTGGGATACCGGTAAAGTTAGTGACAGGTGTGGTGGTATGGGTAAGTTTAAGGGTAGGGTTAGGTGTAAGGGAAGTGTCAACAGTGTAATTATAAATATAACTACAGAAATTAATTACAGATGTAATTTACATGCAGGTATTTTTTAAAATGTAAGTACAATGTGAAAATATGTATGTACACAATAAGTGCATTGTATCAAATGATTAATTTAAATGTTATTACATAGTAGTTAAGGCCACCTAATATAAAGTGGGTCCATAAAATGTGAATTAACACTGGCGTGGCTTTTACGGAGATGGCGAGAACTGAGGAATTTGAAATTACTCAACAGGTGAGTAAGGTATTTTATTGAACCGATAAATTTCCATATGTAGCTCAGAGTTCATTGTAAAGCATTATCTATTGTAAAGGGTCAGATTCATCCACACAGTCATGCAGAGCCCAAGCACAACCAAAGTATTGCTCTTCTGCAAAATGCATTTTTCTTGTAATATTTAAACCTGCCACGATTTTTAGTACTTAAGACTTGACTTTGACCTTTTCACACTCTTCATGTGGGTGGTTGCAGTGGGTTTGGAATGAAGCATTTAAAGTGTGAAGAAAAGAGATGTTTTTGTTCTTGCAGTTATCTTCTTTACAAAATTTAGAAAATGAATAATTCGATCTGAATAGATCAATTTGACAAGTAAATGAATTACAATTCAAATTGTCTGTGTATATGTACATACGTGTGTGTGTATATGTATATTTGATAGTTCTCTCTCTGTCTTTCTCTCTCTCTTTCTCTCTTTAAGCTTGATTGGCATGACTTGTACAGTATTGCCAAAGCATTGGCCATTACATAAGCAATGAAAAAAAAAAAGTCAATCTATCAGTAAACAAATGCATGAATACATTTTTATAATCAAGAGATAAGAAAATAAGACAACAATAAATAGATACATTAAAACAAACAAAAAAAAGCTTTGTACATTTGTACATGCATTCAGACAAGGTAAGAATATTTCTGACTTTAGTTTTGTCCACTGGCTTTGTTCATTATAGTTAGGGCAGCTCTGTTTCTATTTCTCATTGACTAAAGTACAGGCATAACCTGCTCTCTCATGGGCAGCCAGCTCTGTCTGTATCTGCCCTTCTCTATAGCCAGGCTGTGGTCGCTCAGTCTGTACCTCGTCATATTTTTCCTCAGTTTGTGTTCTCTGACTGTGCTCAGGTATTCTGCTGTCGTGTAATCTCTGTTTAGGGCCAAATAGCATTGTAGTTTGCTTTGTTTTTGTGTTGTTTTATTCCAATAAGCTAGTTAGATTTCTTTTTGTGAATCAGTCGTTTGGTTGGGCTGGATTCTGTGGATGAGGGCGTCAGTGTATTGAGGCTGATTATTGTTTGTGGAGCTTCAGGACCAGCTGAATGAGGGGGCTCTTCTCAGTGTTCATTTCATGTTTTTTTTTTTTTTTAGGGCTTTAAAATAAGAGTTGGGGGTCACTCTATTTTATATGTTTCCAAAATTTGATGGCTCTTTTCTCAATGTGGTTTAATAGAGGGCACTGGCCTAATTCTGTTATGCATACATTATTAGGTGTGTTTCTCTGTACTCTAAGGATGCTTTTGCAAAACTCGTGATTCGTGATTTAGGAGAGGACCCCAAACTTCGCTGCCATATACTGACTGGAATATTTTGAGCCAGATTCTTGGTATTTCAAATTGGATTGATTTTTTTTTTTTTAATGGCATAGAAAGCCCTTCTTACTTTCTCTTTCAGTTAATTCACGGCCAAGTTGAGGTTTCCGTTTGCACTGAATTTCAAACCAAGGTATGTGTAGTTTGTGGCATGAACAATTTTGATCACACCAAGGGTGAAATTGCATTTCTTTTCCTGACATCTGGGTCTTTTCTGGAATGTTTGTATTTTAGTTTTAGTTGGGTTAATAGTCCGGGCCCAGATCTGACAGAACTGATGCAAGATGTCTAGGTTCTCCTGTAGACCCTCTTCTGTTGGAGAAGTATGTATGTATCTTCTGCATACAGGAGAAACTTTATAGTGTCATGTAGTGTGAGGCCAGGTGCTGCTGATTGGTCTAGTTGCGCCAATTCATTGATGTATATATTGAAAGCGGGTCGGTGATAGTGGGCAGCCTTGTCTCACCCCGCCCTTGAGTTGAACTCTCGGTTGATTAACCGAAACCTTTCTTACTCGAGGTATGCTGGGACCGAAAACGTGTCTGTGAGTAAGTTCAGACAACTTAGAGTATGTTCCCGGTTAACACACAAGACATTCTCAACAGAGCAACGAATCGATGATTCACCATTGAAACAGACGCTAAGAAAGCGTGCCATTCTACTTCCTCCTCCTCCTTTTGTTTAATGATGATTTACATAACCTACTTATAGTGCACATCGCCAGCTATTTGGTGGTTGTGCAATCATTATTTCAATCTTTTCATTTAATAAGTAATCTTTATTCACTGAGAATAAGGATTATACTGTTTGTTTGATGCTAATTAATTGAATGCAGATCCATGTGTGAGATGACAATAAAATATGTTTGAATTCAATTAACATTTATACATAAGCTTGTTATAATAGTGATTTAGAATTAATATATAATATTGTATATTAACTGTAACTATATAACAAATTTAGTTATATTAATATAACTATATTAATTATAGAACACGCATCTGAATACCTCTAAAGCAAACTAACCCTGGAACATAACTTGCTCAGTTAGTTAGTCAGTTGAGTAAGTTGCTATGGCTACTTACATACCCTGAAATTTACCTCCGTTTTTGGAACCAAAAGTTGAGGTTATCTGCTTGCTTACTCTTAAGCATACCAAATATGTCATATAACCTGCTTTCTGGATTAACCCCCTGGAAATCTACAAAGCATGCAAATATTTTGTTTTTGTTTTGGTTGATGTATTTATCAATCAGGGTATGTAGGGTGAAGATATGGTCTGATGTTCTAAAATTTAGTAAGAATTCAATTTGACTTTTGCTTAAGGCATTGTGTTTGGTAAGGAAGTGAACAAGCCTTGTGTTGGTAATGCTGCAAAACATTTTCCCCACTTTTTAATTTTTCCACTTTTGAAAATGGGCTTCTATTCTAGCTGTCAGGGAAATGTATAACAATATAAATATTTACTATCACTGTTTATCAATTTAACGCATGCTTGCTGAATAACAAAAAAATTACTGACCCCAAACTTTTGAATGGTACAGAAGATTTCTATTTTAAATAAATGCTATTATTTTTTTTCTTTCTTTTTTTTTTTTTTTTTTTAACTTTTTATTCATCAAAGAATCCTGAAAAAAAGTATAACAGATTATAAAAAAAAATTAAGCTGTTTCCAACATTGATTATAAATCAGCGTAATAGAATGATTTCTGAAAGATCATGTGACACTGAAGACTGAAGTAATGATGCTGAAAATTCAGCTTTGCATCACAGAAATAAATTATATTTTAAAGTATATTAAAATAGAAAACCATACATGGTACCCGCGGGGTCTTAAACATTTTGGCCTTAAAAAGTCTTAAATTCGCTGAAGTATTGAGTTCTAGGTCTTAAATAATTTTAAACAGGTCTTAATTTTTTCCTACGTCCATGTAACGCAACCTCTATTGCTCAATGAAATGCTCCCGCAGCGCTTTTGTGTGTGTGTGTGTGTTTATTCCGGGGTGTTGTAGTTCTTTTTTTTCGCTAGTCCAACTATAGTTCGCTGTATTACAACTACAAATGAGACCAACATGCATCTTATATTGCAGCCAATCAGCTTTCGTGTTATTGGCGCGAGTCTCTTTTGGACTGTACCACAGGCACATAAACGGATTTTATTCTTCAACTAACAGTTCTCCAGTTCTTCCAGTTCTGCGATCGTGAAAGCGAAGGCGAATCTTTCTAACCTGCCATCTCGCATAATGACCAAATAAAAGTATGAGATGCCTGATAGCACTAAAAAATAGTTAATAAAAACGATGTAAACCACGAACTCAATTCGCTACTGACACACGGACCGATGTCAGACTGGCTGAGTATTCTGTGCACGCATTTGCCGCCTGTCAGCGCTCGTGTGAGTATATGAATGTGTTCTTTTTAGGCTTATTGCCCTTGAACGATCAAATACACACATTATTATGCCTATGTCCATATTGGCGGTTATGTCGTGTGTAAAAAAGTTTGGGACGTGTTTCAGTATTGGATCTGCGCATTACTGTAGGTCTTAAAGTGAAAGCAACCTACTATTGCCTAGCCTATACCCGCTCCTGTCTGTGTCGTTAATGTTAAACAAACAACAACAGGGGAAAAACAAACAGTAGCCTACCTAAACTTAAAGCACTGTTTATATCTGTATCTTTATGTTGTATTTATTTGTCCTATTGTCATTTGTTTATAAGTTCTTATTTTATTACTGACCATTTACTTGATTACTTAATTACTTGAACTTTTGGCTTATATTAAGCAATTGCTTATTGCTGTGGTTTAGTTTTTCAGTCATATTTCCCACCCTAAGCGATCATGTTATTAAAGATAGATAGCACACCACTGGACCAGCCTTTTTTTGTAATACCAAACAAGATTCATGCCTTTTGTTTGTTTCATTGCCATGTGTGACTGTTGTGCATCTGACATAATAATATGGTAAATGTGGCATCCTAATTATGAAAAAAAAAAAAAAAAACATGCAAATTTTTGGAAATGACCACCACAAAAGCTGTCATTTTGATCTAAAAAAATCACAAAAAATAATAATTATATATATATATATATATATATATATATATATATATATATATATATATAGTGAAATCCTGGTGGGATTGAGCTATGAGGAAGTGCAAGTTTACTAATACTTTGTTCAATTTGAATAAATTCATTTGCTTTGCAAGTAATTTTGTGATTCTGCATTTCCTTTGTATGTTTTTTTTATTGCGTTATATAGGTCTTAAATTTAATTCATAATGGTCTTAAAAAGGTCTGAAAAAGTCTTAAATTTGACTTGGTGAAACCTGCAGATACCCTATATGTGTATTTATGAATATAAATGTATGTGTAAATGTGTGTATATATATATATATATATATATATATATATAATCATATAAAAATCAGATGACTAAAACCAATGAAGCTGCGGCATTTAATTCAACATAAAATTAAATCAAATTAATTTCATATGGAGTGGGACGTGCTAATGAGAACAAATTGGCATGCGTTGCCTTCATTTCTTAAACCCATTCACAGCTCAGCATATTTATTGAATTATTGATTTTGTGTGTACTTGCCTTATTTGTACTAGATTCACTTTCCAATATGTAATTTGTGGCTGCTAGCAAGATTGTAACTTGACCCAGGCTTCAGACATGTAACTCCAGACTTTACTGTAGATTTTCCATTATTTCTTGAGATTTGATTGGAGACTCAAAGGTTAAGACTTGTAGATGGAGTGTTTTTCTGCACTGGACTCTTTCATTGACCTTCCAGATGACCCTGAGACTTGTTTCAGGTGTATGAACCTCGCTCTGATCAGGCAGCGGAGGTCAGGCAGGGTAGCCAGCTGGATCCCCAGATCAGACACATGGCTGAGTGCTTGCTGAAGGTGACACAGAGCGGGTCTCTGGAGGTGAGGCTGACCCTTGCTGTCAGAGGCTGCCAGTGCACAGTTCAGGTAATACGCTCAGAGATGCACGCTACCCCCGGGCCTGCTTGAGATATAATCCATCCTGATTACTGCTGTTTTTCCACCTGAGGCATGATTTAACTAACCTTGAAACAGGCTTATTTTTGTGGCTCATGCATAAATGAAGTAATGTGTAGTGGTTGGTAAACTGTTGAAGCATTCAGGGTTTTATTGACCTCACAAGACATCAGGGGGCCAATCACGATACAAAATTAGATTTCTCAGTCAATGTTTCCTGAATAATAAGAACTGTGAATCTCTTTTATAAATATACACTGAAATTTTACTGTATAAACAATTTTAACTAAGAAATTGCAAGAGAATTTCACAAGAAACGGCACCATTGAATTAAACATGAAATTCTGAAGGAGAAAAAATTATCTTGTAAAACACTTCAATAACACTAAAAAATCTTTTTTTCCTTTTTTAAATAGTTTATAGCTGTATGCAAACTTCAGTATTTTAAAAATGAATGTTACCTACTCAAATATTCACATTTTAGCAACAACAACAGTTAACACATTGTTTTTGTTTTGGATGTATTGCAATGCAAGAAAGCAGCCACACATTTTTCATGCATGTTACAGTTCAAATCTATATTGAATTCAGATAAGATGGGATGTTGACCACTAGATGGCAGTGTGTTCGTTTACTATGTATATATTTGTAAGCAGAAGTAACTTTCTTGTTCTAGCGCCTTTGTTGGGTTTGAACCTTATGAGATGCATGTATCTTTCTGATGTTTTACATCCAAATTGCAAACAAAAGTTTTATTGAAAACTGAGCAAATCATTTGATGCAAAGTTACATCTGTATTGTTAAGATGGAGTAATGTACTGTAGATAAAAGTGAGGTAACATTCTGGTAGATGAGCTACACAATTTGTCATATTTAAATGAGTTAATTCTAACTTGACTAATTGCAACAATGTAATTTTAATAAGAATTTGATTATTATTGACTATTTTTTGGAGATTTTATTTTTTCTGTTTTATATGAGATTGTTAACAAGCTGTTTGTTAATAAGATATTGTTGACATGTCCAGGCTTATGGAATTGAATTGAAAAATGTATTGTTTGTGCCTAAAGATGTGATGGATGCAAATATGATATCTTGAAAAGTGCATGATATAAACGTGATCAGTTTTTATAGATGCAGTTGCAGGTAAAAGATGACTTCCTTCCTGCCCCGTCACCGTAACTACCCTTGATGCATCATCAGACAAACATTCCGCTTTAAGAGGTACATGCAGCCTAATTCAAAACACGTCAGGATGCAGGCCCTCTTAGTCACTGTGTAATCGTATATTAAAGAGATCAGGAAGGAATTAAAGGAGACCTTGGTTGTGCAGCAGGATTTATGCAGGTCCTATTAGACTTATTCATTTATAGTTTTAATTAAATTCTGGAAATGCAGCACTGCAGAAAAGTAACCTGTTATTGGATAATCTGGGTGTGTAGACTCTCAGGGCAGGGTGTATATCAATAACGCCTCCAGTGAAAAGGCCACAGCAGTATGGACTATTTAATGAGAGGATGTGAATTAACTCAGAGTCAGATAGGGGAAGAGGAGAGCCACCGTGCAATGAAATGCTTCTTTATTTGGCACACAATGGAATAAGGGCTGGAAAAATCAATGATAATATCTCCCGATTACAATCATCAAGGTTTACTTCTCTTTCAGAATGATTCTTATCAATTCCCTTAAGAGCAACAGCCTGTGTGAAGGATCAATACCACGCTGGTACTGTGGTTTTACTTAATGCGTTCAGCCCTGGGCGTTTGGTGAATGCATGCAAAGGCTCTCCTGCCACATTAGAATAGTCTCGCTTTCATTTGGCTCTAAAGGAGATCAGAATAAGAGGGGTTTTCATGTGAAGCATTCTCATTCCAGATCACATTCAGACATTATCTAATTATTCTTCAAGAGGTTCTCCGTGATTGTTGATGGTGGTAGTGAGGACTCCCTCCTCCTGTTCCCAGGGTGGAGAGGGAATGAGGGATAAGAACATTGCAAAAAGTCGTTGTCTTAATCAGTGTTTTCTATATAAAATATATCTGAACAAACAAGATAGTTACTTTAGAATCATATATTCGAAGATAACTTAATTTAAAATGTTTTTCATTATATATATATTTTTTAAACCTTTATAATAATAATAATTATTATTATTATGATTGAGACTTAATAGACATTAATATTAAAATACATCTTCTGCATGTTCCCAGGGTGGAGAGGGACTGAGGGATAAGAATACTGCAAATATATTTCTATTAAGCAGGATTTTTGTACAAAAAAAACTACAAAACTACAAAAAAAACTAAATAAATTTAGTTGAAAACCAAACATTGATAAAATATTAAAACTTGTATTTCAAAGAATGTTTTTTTTTATAGATTTTTTTGTCTTTTAAGCCTCTAATAATAATAATAATATAATAACAGCTATGATTATTATTATTGAGGCATAATAATTATGACATTAAGAATTGCTATATAATATAATATTATTAACAATTATTATTACTGAGGCTTGTCTTTTAATCCTCAATAATAATAATAATAATAATAGTTATTATTATCATTATGATAATAATGAAGATAATTTATAATAATAATTACAATTATAATATAAATTATTATTATAACAACTATTATTATTGAGGCATAATTATTATCATTATTATTAATATTATTTTGACATTATGAATGATATAATATAGTATATTATTAACTATTATTATTATTATTATTAATTACTAATATAACAACAACAAAAATTAATAATAATAGTAATTATTATAGTTATTATTATAGTCTTTTAAGCCTCAATAATAATGATGATGATCATTTATATGATTACAATTATAATATTTATTATATAATATGATTATACATATAATAATTATAATAACTATAATTATTATTGAGGCATAATTATTATTAGCATTATTATCAATATTACTTTGACATTATGAATTGTTATATAATATAATATTATTAATTATAACTAATAATAATTATATTTATTAAATGTATTCTTAGTGTATTAAATGTATTCTCAGTGCATAAGAAAAATACATTTAGATGGGTTGTGGTGGTTTATGGGCTGGCATGAACTCACACAGGTGGGGTGGGCACCACATACAGGAGGTGAGAGAGTTTGAATCACAGCTCACAGAACCTCTGTTTCCCTGTCAGCCCTGCTCAGAGTCTACTGAATGATACAGCATGATGCCTTTAAAAAAATGGCCTAACCACCGCGTGCAGGTTAAGCCATGCACAAACATCAGCGGACTTTATCAGTGCACACATTGGCTGCTGACCAGCGCTTCTGTACCGGGGCCCATGCACAGAGATTCCTCACAGGTGTTTGCAGGGACCATGATATGATGGGACTGGAATGTGAATGAAGCGTCACATAGAGTCTGTGCTCTTGTCAAGCAGGATTACGCTCTGATGTTGACAGCCGCGGGTACAGAGAGCATTGTTATTTTGAGAGGAGATGGTGCCAAACTTTGCAGGTTGTTGACTTGCTCTTGTTCGTTGATATAATAACACAAACCCACGAACCTATGCACTTTAAATAAACTGCAGTTAACCTACATTATTATTACACAGATCTGGACTGAATGCTTGATTCAGACGGAGCATTTAGTGGCCATATTTGTGAATAATGACTGTTGTATAGGGCAACACTTAATAACTGACTGAAATGTTTTCAACTGTACATTTCTTTGCTTGAGTTCTGTCTCGCTACAAGTAAACTAATACTATAGCGATAATAAGCAATATTTCATGTCTATTAATTTTGTAAATAGCCACAAGCAGGATTATTTACAGTCAGCTGGTCATTTTTGCTAAATCAACACCTTCAATATTTTGTTTATGTTATCCTAATAATACTTAATGTTGCATAGAACATCTTTTTCTATTCATGGCTCTAATTTTTATTATTTCTAATATTTTTTATATATATGTTGTTATATATGATATTATAATATATGATTAATGACATTTTATATACTGTATGTTGTTTGCTACATTATAGTAGATGTTTTACTAGTGACCGATTCTTTTATTTGGACTTTTTCTTTTTTCACAGTTTTATTTATTATTTTTTTGAAAACTTTCTCAGAGCAACTGAGCGCCAGAGAGCAAAGATGGCAGATTTCAAATCACATCCTGTACTTTCTAGGGTTCCTGCGCCAGCAGAGCAACTGGCATTGAGATGAATGGGAATGCAAACAGATGGCTCTCTCCAGGTATTACAGACCACCTTGGCACTGTTTATTTCTTTGAGTAAAAGTTCAAATAGGAAAGAAATTACATTACATTAATTGAAAGCTCTCTCATTCTACCGAATGATGTTAATCTATTTATTTTATAATTATGCTCTAGTTCAATGTTCTGTCTCTCTAGTGCGGTATTAGTTTAAATAGCATTATTTCAAACATCTGATAATATGAAGACGTGCCGGTGATGATGGAGCTCGAAGTTCTGAGTCATTTGCACTCCACACATTAAAACTCCATATTCTCAGCCACATTAATGAGTGAAAGTACCAAACAAGTTGAGTCAGAAAAGCTGATCCCTTCTTAATGTCAAAAGCTTCAAATGTCAACGCTCACCCCTCTTGAGCTTCCCCATTTATCTCCATCTCAGCAGCCTCCCGTTCCTGTCACAGGAATGGCTGCAAGATACTGCTGAGTCTCGTTCGTCTTTATCCTGTGGAAAAAGTCGGCTAGGATAAAAGAATGAGAGAAAAAGTGAGCAAGAACAGAAATAAACAAGTGGAAAGGAGAGAGTTAGAAGGAAATACAGAGGACAGTAAAAAAAGTGAGATTATCGAAGAGAGAGAGAGAGAGAGAGCAAGAAATAGATGAGCAGTGTTTGTCTATTTGAGATTCCTGGGTCCCTCAGTCCTGTAACAATAAGTGGGACACCACTGAGTTCTGCACTTTCTAGGAAGAGACAAGAAATGAGACGCTATTTTTCTTGGTTGCGAGACCTCATGCTGTGATTGTGCACAAATTGTACATGCTGAGAGAAAGTATACAAAAGAAGAGAAAAGTGATAACCACAGGTTGACTGAACAAAGAGCAAAAATATCAATGGATCTGTAAAGGAAAGCAATAGGATGGTTTTCCAATTACATCACTCCAGCATTCATCTCTATCTGAGTTTATGTAATTTCCGTTCAATGTTGGACACCGAACTAATAATGTGTATTACAACCTCAGAGAAAACAGCCACATTTTTGTCTACAGCTCCAAAACCTTAAGGGGGCTTTATTCTAGAATTCTGTAACATTTTTATAATGCTCACTTACAATGTTAGTCAGGGTTTCTTGCTGCACGGTGCAGGGGGTTCTTGTTATCATTTAGTTCTACTATATTTTATTTAGTATAAATAAACTTCAGTCACTCGTTTTTAATTTTTGGATATTTGGAAAGATATTCATGAATAGGAATCTGAACTGAAGTCGAACTAGAATATACACTGATCAGGCATAACATTATGACAGGTGAAGTAAATAACACTGATTATCTCTTCATCAAGGCACCTGTTAGTAGGTGGGATATATTAGGTAGCAAGTGAACATTTTGTCCTCAAAGTTGATGTGTTAGAAGCAGGAAAAATGGGCAAGAGTAAGGATTTGAGCGAGTTTGACAAGGGCCAAATTGTGATGGCTAGACGACTGGGTCAGAGCATCTCCAAAACTGCAGCTCTTGTGGGGTGTTCCCGGTCTGCAGTGGTCCAAGGAAGGAACAGTGATGAACCGGCCAAGACTCATTGATGCACTTGGGGAGCGAAAGCTGGCCCGTGTGGTCCGATTAAACAGACGAGCTACTGTAGCTCAAATTGCTCAAGAAGTTAATGCTGGTTCTGATAGAAAGGTGTCAGAATACACAGTGCGTCGCAGTTTGTTGCGTATGGGGCTGCATAGCCACAGACCAGTCAGGGTGCCCATGCTGACCCCTGTCCACCGCCAAAAGCGCCAACAGTGGGCACGTGAGCATCAGAATTGGACCACGGAGCAATGGAAGAAGATGGCCTGGTCTGATGAATCACGTTTTCTTTTACATCACGTGGATGGCCGGGTGCGTGTGCGTTGCTTACCTGGGGAACACATGGCACCAGGATGCACTATGGGAAGAAGGCAAGCCGGCGGAGGCAGTATGATGCTTTGGGCAATGTTCTGGAAACCTTGGGTCCTGCCATCCATGTGGATGTTACTTTGACACATACTACCTACTTAAGCATTGTTGCAGACCATGTACACCCTTTTATGGAAGCGGTATTCCCTGGTGGCTGTGGCCTCTTTCAGCAGGATAATAATGTGCCCTACCACAAAGCAAAAATGGTTCAGGAATGGTTTGAGGATCACAATGAGATTGAGGTGTTGACTTGGCCTCCAAATTCCCCAGATCTCAATCCAATCGAGCATCTGTGGGATGTGCTGAACAAACAAGTCCGATCTATGGAGGCCCCACCTCGTAACTTACAGGACTTAAAGGATCAACTTTCAAAAGTTCAAAACTTTCATATTTTAAAATGTAATTTATTCATGTGATGGAAAGCTGAATTTTCAGCTTTTTCTCCAGTTTTCAGTGTCACACAATCCTTCAGAAATCATTCTAATATGCTGATTTACTGCTCAAGAAACATTTCTTAATATTATCAACAGTTGTGCTGCTTAATATTTTTGTGAAAACCGTGATACATTTTTTTAAATTAAGGATTCTTTGATGAATAAAAAGTTCAGTAATGTCTATACTATCACTTTTGAGCAATTGAATGTGTCCTTGCTGAATAAAAGTATTCATTTCTTAATTTAAAAGAAATCTTTTGAAACCGAAAAGTATATATTTATAATATACACTGCAAGGGTTACCCCAGGGTTGTATAGTTGTATTATGTTAATGAGTTCAGTCATATGTGAATATATTTATGGATTAGTTTCCATATATGATCTTGGTGGACTGTAGAGGGAATTTTATAGTCCATCTACATAGTACATCAAATGGTTTGATAATTTGATTTCAAAACCTGTTTTCCATGATTTGGCTTTAATATACATGTTTTTCACCATCGTCATTGAAATAGGAAATTGCACTATGTGGAGCCCTAAGTCTGTGCTGGATGCAGGCAGCTGTACCCTCTTACCAACCAGCTGCTGTCTTTAGTCCCTCTGCTGCTCATGGACCTCATAGACCTCTACATTCCACATCTACAAGCACTCCAAGCCTGAATTTACATCCTTAGAGAAAGACCATTTGATGCCTCAATGGTTTTTAGAGATGTTTCTTCCATTACACACCCTGAAAACATTTTGTAATGCTTCTTTTTATCTGATAATTGTTCAGGTCAGTCCTACAAGAAACCCCCGTACACAGTCAGCAGACCCTAATGTTTATCAGATGAGCTGAGAGGAAGTCTAAAAGAGTTTGTGAGCTGATTTATGGGCTGACTCCAGATATGACATTATCTTTTCCCCTGTCTGATCACCTGAATGATAAGTGGCACTGACTCAGGGGAATGTGGACTCGTAGACTTCACCCCAAAGTGTGTGCACCTGCCAGAACCCTATCTGTAGCCAATCAGTCATATGTTCGTTCAGCCATAGTTGTCCTCACTAAGGGCCCAGACTCCTTCACAGAGGTGGGGAAGGGTGTTATGAAACTGATATATCCAATTGATTTGGAGTAACAGGGATGAGAGGAGGAGAATTCATTCAGAAGCCAAAAACGCTGCCGGCTTTTGCATTGTGGTTACAAGTTGATTGGACGGGTGTTAGGACGTTATGCTCTGAAATAAAATGTTTCTCTACATTGAGTATGATCAAAAGGTCTTTGTCCTGCAGCGTTATCATTCGAGAATGTGACTTCATAGACCTAGTTGTACGTTGGCTAGACATATGGCTCACATTTTTCATCCCTGTCTTCTATGAGGATAACAAATGCATGTACTTTTGATAAGATCAAAGAAAAATGTGAGTTTCTATGCCATGAACGCATAAAAAGTAACTACAGCAATATAAATATGAGAGCTGAGCTAAATGCAAGAGTGTCCTCAGTGACTCGCTTCCACAATGGCCCATTGTTCATGCAGTATTTACCGGTTGGTCTCTGTCATCCATCTTGTGTACATCTCCCAGCTCTCAGCATGAGATGGCCTTCAGCCAGTGCTCTGGGCCTCTTGTTATAAATCTAACAGGATTGTTTGCTATGATGCTCAGCCTCCAGCAGTCTGTCATCACAAGGATGCACGCTTGGCTTGAGGAGAGATTTCCCCCCGACCACCTTGTCTCGCCCTGTTTCTTTTTCGATAATGTTGAGAAGAACAGATGGAAGTGGAAGTTTGCAGGCTTGAGAGCCTGCGGCAGCCATGTTGCCGCGTATGTGCTTTTGGAGGGAATGGTCTTACCACCTTTGCTCCCAGTGCTTAGAGGTCACCGGTAATCACCGCTTTTTACAGGCGGGCCATCAAGATAACGGAGGTCATGTGGCTTTTGTAGTGCAAGAACACCCTTGGGGCCTTGCTTGCTTCAGATCTGGCCTAGAAAGTGGCAGCTAGAGGACCAATCAATGTATATTTGCAGTTCCCCCTCTTTCATAATTGTAATAGATATACATTTCGGTTGACCTCCTGTCACTTTGTATGCTGCACACCGCTGAAACCCTCCAAGGAGCTTGTTAGCATTTCTTTTTGCTGTTTCCATGCAACAGATGCAAAGATGAGTGGCTCAACCTTAGTTAAGGTAGGTGCATCCTACGAGACTCACAGCATCTGCGAAGGTGGGTTGATGTTGAGTGATTCCTTTCCCACAGAGAGCTGGTAAGCGGAAGAATTACCCTGAAGGTTCTCTTGGAGGGGGCACTGCAATCCAGAATAGATTTTCACCAATGGTAGATAATGGCAGTCAGCAGAAAAAAATGCTGCGGAAACAAGAAAAAAAAAAGAGAGAGAAAGGAGCACATTATCATGAGTCCGGAGCAAGGCCGTCTCCACCCCACCCCAAGGAGGCGTGGGAGAGTAGCTGGGGAATTCTAATGGCATTTATTCTTCTCTCGGAAACAGGATAACTATAATATGTCAGTAGTGTATTGCGAATGAATCCATATTGTCTGGCTCCTTAAATATTCAAGGAGTTTTATTACTCACAGGTCCTGTTAACACAGTATTTGTTCCCCAGCAATGTGGCACCCTATTTTTCCTCAGTAATTTGCTGTATGCTTTGTAAACATACACTCAAGTCAATGTTTAAATTCATTCGCTGTAGCAAACAATGTATCTTATTAGCACTCTTGGGAATGGCTAGAGAAAATGAGCAAAAGCAGTAAAATAACCCATTTGTTGTATGAAATCCTGTTCATTCCCTTTATGTAATTGGTACACTATCTGGGTTGAACAAAATTCAAGACTGAAGAATTACATAGCTATTATCTATCTGTCTATCTATCGGTCTATCTATCGGTCTATCTATCTATCTATCTATCTATCTATCTATCTGTCTGTCTGTCTGTCTGTCTGTCCATCCGCCCGTCCGTCCGTCCGTCCGCCCGTCTGTAACCTTTAAAGCTTCAAGGCTTTTAAACTGTCAAACAAAACTTTAAGGTAATATTTACAGTTTGTCTTGTACATCTTGCTTTTCAAAAAAACTTGAACTTTAAATTGTTGAATTTGAATTCATTTACATTTTATTTACTTAGAATTAAATTGCAAATCTCAATTCTAATTCAATTAAAATAAAAAAAATGAACTGAAATTCAAAAGGCAACTTTTTTTTTTATCAGAACACTTTTTTTAAACAGAAATCTGTCCCGCATGACATCTCAGAAAAAAAACAAAAAATTAATCCTTAGAACACTGATTTTATTCCAGGGATGCTGCAGGTTTCCCACTATCTAAGAAATTGCTGCCTGAAACACCCGTGGCCCACAAATACAGCACACTAATAAAAACCTTGTTTATCCCTATTCTAGGAGAGCCTACAGCATCAGAGACCCTACCAGAAAAAAATTATCACACTGTGCCAGTAGTACCTGCTTTAGCGAGTACAGGATGCGTCTACAGGAGGGATTAGCCCTATTGATCCCAGCTGGCAGACAGAACTATTTGAAAGTCAGAACAATCACATCAGGAACAGACACTGGGCATGTGGACCAAAGAAAATGGTAGATGTGAGATATAGTAACAGAAGTGTGTATAGAGCAACAGGGGAAAATGCTCAACAGATAACAGGGAACTAACACAACTATTGGCAACAACAGCTTCGTCCATTCACCTCACAGCTCATTTCACCCTTCTTCCTTAAAAGATGAAATGTGTAATTTATTGTATGCTTTCTCCTATTTCAGTTGTATGTGGAAACATATGTCATTTATAGCTTGGCAAATGAAATGTGCACTTGAACATGCTCAGTTTTAACGTTCTAACTAATTTTATTTTAAAATTTAAAATGGATGATTCTTATTTTTTATGGAATGCTGCAGTGTTTACTATAAAATATTTATCCGTGCACATCAATATTATTATTTTTTTAGTTCATGTGTCATCGTAATTATTATTAATTGTCCAATAGAAGAGTTTTAATCCCTCCCTTCCAGCATCCTGTCACTCACATTATCCAATGATCCAATCAATTCTTGATGGACAAAATCATGCCTAAAACTTAGGCAGCTGACTTGTTGCCTCGCTGCCTTATCAGGCAATTACTCTGCAGACAGCATTTGCGCATGAAGGCACCTCACAAAACTGATTTCGGACAGACTTCTGAAGCAGTGTAATGGTTTAATGATCTACAGCAAAATAAAGAGAGCTTTGGTGAGAACTAAACAAATATTTTATTACTACAGTAGTAATTTCTCGCTATAAATAACAGCAGAAGTGGAAAACATTGGTCAAAAACATACATTTACACACAAACTGACCAGCAACCGCGACTTTCAGGTGGCATCTTTCTTTTTCTAGCTCAACTGTCACCAAATGGAACGCATAGGATTGTGGGATATCAAAAGGCAGCGAAGGATATACCAATGCTGCCTTCAAAAATCAATCAGATGAAGGTATCTCAGGAGACAGGAAGTGAAGCTAACATTGGATTCGGGCGTGCCTTGATGCCTTCCTACCTTGAAAGGTGTCTTCCGAAGGCAGCATTTTCCAGTTTTCGGACATATAGCCCATGTCTTGTTTTGGGTGCTTCTGATTTATTATTTGTGCATCGTCGTTTTCTTTCCTCTCATCTTAGCTCCATCCCCTTAAGATGCAAGGGAAGGATACACTTGTGTAGCCTCGCTCATGGCTCCTTAGGAAGCTTCCTCGTTCCTCACCTCCTTGTGGTGCAATTAGAGAATTGAGATGCCCTTCAAGATGGCTAAGTTCGATCGGTTTTGCTGGAGGACGGAGAAGCGAGAAAGCATCAATTTGAGTATTGAGAAGCACTTTCTTTCTCGTTCGAGAATACGGATATACTGTAATACTGTATAATATTGTATAATATATACAAACCCGATTCCAAAAATGTTGGGACACTGTACAGATTGTGAATAAAAACAGAATGCAATGATGTGGAAGTTTCAAATTTAAATATTTTATTCAGAATACAACATAGATGACATATCAAATGTTTAAACTGAGAAAATGTATCATTTTAAGGGAAAAATAAGTTGATTTAAAATTCATGGCATCAACACATCTCAAAAAAGTTGGGACAAGGCCATGTTTACCACTGTGTGGCATCCCCTCTTCTTTTTATAACAGTCTGCAAACGTCTGGGGACTGAGGAGACAAGTTGCTCAAGTTTAGGAATAGGAATGTTGTCCCATTCTTGTCTAATACAGGCTTCTAGTTGCTCAACTGTCTTAGGTCTTCTTTGTCGCATCTTCCTCTTTATGATGCGCCAAATGTTTTCTATGGGTGAAAGATCTGGACTGCAGGCTGGCCATTTCAGTACCCGGATCCTTCTACGCAGCCATGATGTTGTAATTGATGCAGTATGTGGTCTGGCATTGTCATGTTGGAAAATGCAAGGTCTTCCCTGAAAGAGACGACGTCTGGATGGGAGCATATGTTGTTCTAGAACTTGGATATACCTTTCAGCATTGATGGTGCCTTTCCAGATGTGTAAGCTGCCCATGCCACACGCACTCATGCAACCCCATACCATCAGAGATGCAGGCTTCTGAACTGAGCGCTGATAACAACTTGGGTTGTCCTTGTCCTCTTTAGTCCGGATGACATGGCGTCCCAGTTTTCCAAAAAGAACTTCAAATTTTGATTCGTCTGACCACAGAACAGTTTTCCACTTTGCCACAGTCCATTTTAAATGAGCCTTGGCCCAGAGAAAACGCCTGCGCTTCTGGATCATGTTTAGATATGGCTTCTTTTTTGACCTATAGAGTTTTAGCCGGCAACGGCGAATGGCACGGTGGATTGTGTTCACCGACAATGTTTTCTGGAAGTATTCCTGAGCCCATGTTGTGATTTCCATTACAGTAGCATTCCTGTATGTGATGCCGTCTAAGGGCCCGAAGATCACGGGCATCCAGTATGGTTTTCCGGCCTTACGCACAAAGATTGTTCCAGATTCTCTGAATCTTTGGATGATATTATGCACTGTAGATGATGATAACTTCAAACTCTTTGCAATTTTTCTCTGAGAAACTCCTTTCTGATATTGCTCCACTATTTTTCGCCGCAGCATTGGGGGAATTGGTGATCCTCTGCCCATCTTGACTTCTGAGAGACACTGCCACTCTGAGAGGCTCTTTTTATACCCAATCATGTTGCCAATTGACCTAATAAGTTGCAAATTGGTCCTCCAGCTGTTCCTTATATGTACATTTAACTTTTCCGGCCTCTTATTGCTACCTGTCCCAACTTTTTTGGAATGTGTAGCTCTCATGAAATCCAAAATGAGCCAATATTTGGCATGACATTTCAAAATGTCTCACTTTCAACATTTGATATGTTATTTATATTCTATTGTGAATAAAATATAAGTTTATGAGATTTGTAAATTATTGCATTTCTCTTTTATTCACAATTTGTACAGTGTCCCAACTTTTTTGGAATCGGGTTTGTAATATAATATAGGCTAACTATATAATATACTATAATGCTTTTCAGGACTTAAAAGACTCTCTCTGCAAAGAGCCAATACTGCAGAGTCCTGCAGAACAGACTTTTGAACAGACTTTTACTGTACAAACAGATGCTTCCGAGCACGACATTGGAGCCGTTTTGTTGCAGGGAGATTCAGAACAACTAAGACCGGTTGCTTACATTAGTAGTAAGCTTCTTTCCCGTGAGTCTTGATACTCTACGGTGGAGAAGGAGTGTTTGGCTATCAAGTGGGTCCTGGACTCCCTACGTTATTATGAGGCATCTGGAGAAGGGAGGGGAAATGTCACAAGGTAAGCTTGGTGACAGAAAATAACTTACATGGACTTGACACACATGCACACATTATTATACACACCTGATTATTCCAGCATTTACCATATTATAAATCAGTATGGTGTGCATAATTGTTTTGCCTTGTTCATATGAATATGATATTATGTTGTTTTTGGCCAACATTTTGTTCAGTTCAGTTATTCTTTTTAAAAAATGTCACAACACAGTTTAATTTCAGTCAGAATTACCCTTATTTCTTGTGAGAATCTTCCCCAAACCTTTTGTTTTGGCTGTTGGCCTTCCAGTCTCAGGCTGCACCATCAAACAGGTTTATATAGCATTAGCATGCCCCTAATTGGACTGAACCATTTGTAGTTTTGTCTGCAGGGGAGGGGGAATAGCAGCTGAGTGATGCTTTTTCTTTTTCATTCTTTATAAAGTGTGTTTAAGTACCCATGGGTTTACATAGATTGTTGTTTGTGTATATGTTTAGTGTTTCATTATTATTATTATTATTATTATTATTAGTATTAGTATTTTCTTTTTGTGTATAATGTATTGTATGTTTGGCCCCTGTTTGTTCATTGGTACAGGCTGAGGGGTGGAGCTAGCCCTTATAAATAGGAAGCTATAGAGCTTATGAGGAGTGTTGTGTTTGTCAAGGCCAAAGGAGGGACACTGTTGCAAATTGGACCAGAATTATTTGAACTTTCTTTGCACATTGTTGCAGTTTTGTTTTGTACAGCTTTTTTGTCCATGTACATTTTTTTCCCCCTCTCCTCGTTTTCGCAGTAATAAACCACCTTTTTGGGATTCACCGAACCTCTGACTAGTTTGTTTGAGCTTTTTCCCTCTGACCACTGGGCCATCCATTACAGTCACAATAGAGAAAAAAAGACAATCACAATTTTTACTTCATGCTGACTTTAAAGAAAGTGGTGGCTTGCTGTATTTCACCTGTTTTTGTCTAGACTAACATGATTTGATATTGTTTGTCATAGTGGTTAAAGATCTGGACTAGTAGTAATTAAAAGGTTGTAGGTTCAAAACCTGCTGAAACCCCTTTAAATTTGAGAGGGTTTTACAAACGTAAATTGAGAAAAGATTCAGCAGCCTCTTATTTCCTATTCAAGTTCAGGTTGTGATCATCTATACGAGAGAAAGAACTGAATAATTTAGAGGAGAGCAAATTTATAGAAGAGCAGAGAAGAGGGGAAAACAATAGCCACATTTACATGGATACTTTTTGCTTCAATCAGAATGATTTCAGTCCGAACATAGTGGTTACATGAACGCTATATAAAGTGATCGAGTTGATGTGTGCGTGTATATGACACAAGCTTCAAATTTAAAGGATTAGTTCACTTCAGAATTAAAATTTCCTGATAATTTACTCACCCCCATGTCATCCAAGATGTTTGTCTTTTTTTTTCTTTCGAAAAGAAATGCTTAATTTGCTATATATATATATATATATATATATATATATATATATATATACACTCACCTAAAGGATTATTAGGAACACCATACTAATACTGTGTTTGACCCCCTTTCGCCTTCAGAACTACCTTAATTCTACGTGGCATTGATTCAACAAGGTGCTGAAAGCATTCTTTAGAAATGTTGGCCCATATTGATAGGATAGCATCTTGCAGTTGATGGAGATTTGTGGGATGCACATCCAGGGCACAAAGCTCCCGTTCCACCACATCCCAAAGATGTTCTATTGGGTCGAGATCTGGTGACTGTGGGGGCCATTTTAGTACAGTGAACTCATTGTCATGTTCAAGAAACCAATTTGAAATGATTCGAGCTTTGTGACATGGTGCATTATCCTGCTGGAAGTAGCCATCAGAGGATGGGTACATGGTGGTCATAAAGGGATGGACATGGTCAGAAACAATGCTCAGGTAGGCCGTGGCATTTAAACGATGCCCAATTGGCACTAAGGGGCCTAAAGTGTGCCAAGAAAACATCCCCCACACCATTACACCACCACCACCAGCCTGCACAGTGGTAACAAGGCATGATGGATCCCTGTTCTCATTCTGTTTACGCCAAATTCTGACTCTACCATCTGAATGTCTCAACAGAAATCGAGACTCATCAGACCAGGCAACATTTTTACAGTCTTCAACTGTCTAATTTTGGTGAGCTCGTGCAAATTGTAGCCTCTTTTTCCTATTTGTAGTGGAGATGAGTGGTACCCGGTGGGGTCTTCTGCTGTTGTAGCCCATCCGCCTCAAGGTTGTGCGTGCTGTGGCTTCACAAATGCTTTGCTGCATACCTCGGTTGTAACGAGTGGTTATTTCAGTCAAAGTTGCTCTTCTATCAGCTTGAATCAGTCGGCCCATTCTCCTCTGACCTCTAGCATCAACAAGGCATTTTCGCCCACAGGACTGCCGCATACTGGATGTTTTTCCCTTTTCACACCATTCTTTGTAAACTCTAGAAATGGTTGTGCGTGAAAATCCCAGTAACTGAGCAGATTGTGAAATACTCAGACCGGCCCGTCTGGCACCAACAACCATGCCACGCTCAAAATTGCTTAAATCACCTTTCTTTCCCATTCTGACATTCAGTTTGGAGTTCAGGAGATTGTCTTGACCAGGAACACACCCCTAAATGCATTGAAGCAACTGCCATGTGATTGGTTGATTAGATAATTGCATTAATGAGAAATTGAACAGGTGTTCCTAATAATCCTTTAGGTGAGTGTATATACGTATACATATCTACGTCACACATGACCTTTCCAACGTGATTATGTAATGCGTGAAGTTGTGGACGCTAGTGCCAAGACGAGCATTTGTGGTTAAAAAGTATATAAATTTGTAATTTTTTTAGAAAATGACAGATCGGATTACGAGATAAGACCCTTATTCCTCGGCTGGGATCGTGTAGAGCCCTTTGAAGCTACATTGAAACTGCAATTTGGACCTTCAACCCATTGGTTCCCGTTGAAGTCCACTATATGGAGAAAAATCCTGGAATGTTTTCCTCAAAAACCTTAATTTCTTTTTGACTGAAGAAAGAAAGACATTAACATCTTGGATGACATGGGGGTGAGTAAATTATCAGGAAATTTTAATTCTGAAGTGAGCTAATCCTTTAATCTTTTGGCATGCGCACACTGCACGAATATGCAGAGTTTACCGCTGTCGTGTTCCTTGCTTTATTTTGGGTCATAATTAATAGACGAGCACACAAAGCTTTTTGCCATGATGCTTATATTAATCAAGCAGTAAAGATGCCCATTCCCACCCCCAAAACAAGGCTTCCGCAGATGAGTCCAAAGCAAGCACTTGTGGGACAGTGCTGTCCTGCGCCACTTCACAGACGAGGAGTGGAAAGAGAATTTTAGATCGACACGAGTCGTTTATATGAAGCTTTATTTCTCGTAATTGAGAGTATATATCTCGCAGTTCTGAGAAGAATGTCAGTTGTGAGATTGTAAGATAAAAAGTCGCAATTATCTTTTAAATTGTTTTATTCCATGGCGGAAACAAGCTTCCATACATTTATTATATTCAACAACATTAGCTCATTATGTGTGCCATACGTCATTGCGCCATTTCTACATCATTGCACATGCGTAAAACTTTCCAGTTTCGGTTTTCAATCCGATCAAGTGTTTACATGTCCTACCGAACAGATTAGATTCTTTTATTCTGATTGTGGTGTTTTCATTCGGATTGGACTTTTAAACCGATTGTAATTGGAATACAATATTCCATGTAAAAGCACCTAATGTGTTGTAAGTTTATTTTCAAAGGATATTGTGATAACAATTTATTCTCTTTATAGATTTTTTCTGTAGTTTTATATGATGTGAAATAGCAGGAGAAATCTAAAGAGACCAAAAACTGAAGATGTAGGCCTTTGTGTAGCTAAATGTTGAACTGTATATTATGAATAAGTGATTTGATTTTCTGTAGATTTGCATTCTCTCTCGCATTTTGCCTGGA
The DNA here is from genome assembly GCA_039654105.1 of Coreius guichenoti. Lineage (NCBI taxonomy): Eukaryota > Metazoa > Chordata > Actinopteri > Cypriniformes > Gobionidae > Coreius > Coreius guichenoti. The sequence continues at coordinate 27,498,732 of CM077172.1, read as the reverse complement.
AGTGTTGCATGTGCAGCCTCAGATATTAATTCCATCACGGAACAGATTTGAGATTCCACATCTGATCTCTGGTAACAAAGTGAATGGGATCATACGAGTTAAGCACTCTGTATTGCGAAGTGTTTTTATGTGTATAACCTCTATCAGAGTGATGACGTTGGATGATCAAATGGCAAGTCAGCAGATTCCCATAATCTTAGAGCACGTCACATAGGGGAGTGCAGCTGTGCACCCAGAATGCATAAGCATTGCGTGGATACACATACAGAAATTCAATACTTTGAATCATTTCAGGCAAGAAACATGATTATCCATTGACAGCAATGCAAAACGTATCACAAGACAATTCATATTAATCTATTGTGGATGTTTTACCATTGCTCATTTTTCACAGTATGAAGTAGAAATTATTTTATGTCACGTGGTATGACTTTTTGATAAATTATTTAACTATGTAGTACATACTGTACAATTTTTTCCACTCACATGTTACATCTGCAAGGACTGATCCTTGAACTATCACTATCACTAATTAATCTCATATCAACCTCAAGCAGTTGAACAATACAAAGATAGATATGAAACTTAATTCTTTCAAATAAATAATATAAAGTTACATAATTCTTGAACTAACCAAAGTATTTGAAAGGAGAAGGTTGCATTAAAAAAAAAATCCTTTTAACATTTTATTGTTTTATTTTGATGGTAAATTCGCTATTGTTTTATATAGAATTGTTCTATTGTCTATACAGTATTTAATGCAATTACTGTACATCAAATGTAACTATTTAAATGACAGAAAATTAAGAGAAATCCCTTCCTTTACTTTTTTTAAGGGAAGAGTAATTCAATTACAATAATTAATGACTTAGTAATGCATTACACCTGTTGAAAATCTCAGAAGCGAAGACCAGGAGACTTGGATATATCTTCAGCAGGATTCTTTATTGAGAACACGTGCTGTCGGTAGCTGCAGTCCATCAAGTCTACTAAGGCAGTATACATTGTAGTTTTATAGATTTTAGGGTGCAGGGGAGACAAAGCAAATGGGCGACGACCTTAAACAAAGCATGCAAATGAAGTATCCAGGTAAAGGGACCTGCCCCAGACTCTAGAGTATCACCAGTCCTAATCCAATCAGTATAACGATTCAAAAATGGGACAGGGGCTCCAAGAGCCATTAAAGACAAAAGGTGAAAATCTCAGTAATCCTGGCTCATTTGACTTACAATAAAGAGAACAGGAACTGGCAGAAAAGTCTTGCTGGAAACCAGAATTCGATAAGCTTTTGACTTGATCAAGGGCCTGCATGACACCATAAAATGGGATTAATGCTCCTAGAGTTCTTGACCACCAATCTTGATCATGTTGATGGATGACTGAAGTTCCCGTATGTGATTCTCCGCGTTGTGTATTTTTTTTTCGTGACAGTTGGCTCGGTAGTGGGTCTAGTTGTCCTTTAGAGGTTGTGACTTCATACACAGGTGAGGAGGTCGGTGCGTATGGGTCTGGGGACAGCCATCAAGTGGTATCTGCACAGAGTAAGAAAGAAAACAAAAGACAACAGAGCAGTATTTGTTGTAAAAGACTGCAAACATTAGGGTTGTATCCTCTGTTCAATCTGAGTCTGCTATTGTTGTTCCTTCTTTCCCTATTTCTTAATTCCTGCGACACCTAAAGAACAGTGAGGTAAGGATGGACTAGTGGGTGGGGGAAGGCCTATGAGGGAATCTTCACCGCAGGATTGGCCCCCGAAGCCTGTTGCATTCGGTTCTTTCCCGGGCTCCTCACTGGTCCGTGTGTCCTATCCTATTCCTGTAGGTGGGGGAACAACTTTACAGTGTGACACATGAGTCCAGGTTTTCCTTCCCTGACATAACACTGCAGCTGCTGTAATCAACATCACTTGATGTGGTCCGTGCCACTTAGGCTCTAACGGCTTGTTTCTGAATGACTTTATCATCACCCACTGACCTGGGATGATCGTGTTTCCACCTTCTGGTGGCGTCTTCCAACACGACTCAACTCTCTCTCTGGCACTCTGTACTGCCTTTGTAAGGTTTTCACAGTAAGTGATCAGGGCATCTGAGGCAATGTGTACATCAGCATTTCTAAGATCAATCACACCTGGCATCTGCATTGGGCGTCCTGTAATAATTTCATGAGGGCTCAGTCCTACTGATCTGTTAGGTGATGCTCTCATACTACATAGTACCGCTGGCAGCGCCTCAACCCATGATACTCCTTCCTGATGCATTTTGCTTAGCCTGGTTTTGATTGTTCTGTTCGCTCGTTCAACCTGTCCTGATGCTTGTGGCCTGTAGGGGCAGTGAAGATTCCACTTAATTTTCAACATTTTAGACGCTTCCTTGACTACCTGTCCTGTGAAGTGTGTACCTTGATCTGAGTCAATAGAATCTGGTAATCCCCATCTGGGAATGAGATCAGTGACAAGACATTTAGCAGTATGTGCAGCTGTAGCACACCCTGTTGGATAAGCTTCTGTCCATCTCGAGAACTTGTCTATTACTACCAAAACGTCAGTTTTTCCCTTACAAGGAGGCAACGATATGTAATCAACTTGCAGGTGACGAAATGGTCCTGGTGGAGCTGGGGTATATGTTGCTGCTGTAGTTGCTGCTGGCACATCATTATTTTTCTGACATGTAACGCATCTCTTGACTGTTTCGGTGGCTACATTTCTGAATTTTGGATTCACCATTGATTTGAGAACCTGTGATTCATTGTTGCTGGACCACTGTGACCCAAATTGTGTATTTGTTGAGCCAAATATGGCAACAGTGATTCTGGAGCAACATACTTTCCCCCTTTGGTCCAGCAGCCGGATGAATCCACTGTGGCTCCTTAGTCTAACCATGTCCATGCTTCATATAGAGGAACGTCTTTGTACAGATCAATGATTGATTCAGGAGGCAGAATTGTCTTCTGTGCTGTACTAACTGAACACACTTGTACAGTTGCATAGGAACAAGCTTGTTTAGCAGCTACATCAGCAAGAGCATTACCTTTAGCTTCCATAGTATTAGTTGTGAGATGTGCTTTCACTTTGATCACCGCTAATTTCTTTGGAAGTTTCATGGCAAACATTAGATCTTTTACTAATCCAGCATGCTTAATGGGGGATCCAGCAGAAGTTAGAAACTCTCTACTTTGCCAAATTACACCCAAATCAGTGTAGATATTTGCAACCGATCCTGAAGCTAGCGTGCATGCTCTAGTTAAGGCTACTAGTTCTGCAGCTTGAGCTGAAAAATGATCTGGAAGACGACCTGAAGCTACCACTTCAGTGGTGGAAGTGACCGCATAACCTGCTCGTCTATTACCTTCAATGACTTGAGTTGAACCATCAACAAACAACTCCAATTCTGCATTCTCTATGGGAGTTTCTGCTAATTCACTCGTAGCTGCGTATGTAAGCATAACACAATCGTGAGTAATTTCTCCTTCATCCTCTAACACAACTTCAGTCATTGCCGACATCATACATGAGGATGGGTTCATGACTGGCGCACGCTGTAAAACAATGTTCGGGGCTGTGAGGGTTGTTAACCAATTTCCCCAACGAGAGGAGGTGACAGAAGTGACATTTGCTTGATTCATTAGTGCGGACACTGCATGAGGGCATCTTACGTTTACAGTCTGTCCTAACATCATTCCTGATGAAGCCTGAAGAGCTAGATGAACTGCCTCCACTGCTCTAAGACAATGGCCCATCCCTTGAGTGACTATGTCAAGTTTACCAGAATAGTAATGAATTGGGCGTAAACTGCCCCCATGATCTTGCATTAGGCATGCAGTCATAAAGCCTAAGTGTTCATGGATATAAAGCACAAAGGGCCTATCAGATTGTGCAATTCCTAATGCTGGTGCTTGACGTAGTGCTCTCTTCAAATCATTGAAAGCTTTGAGCTGAATTTCTTCCATACAAACAGTATCAGAATCTTTAACTTGGCCTTTCAATAAGTCATAGAGAGGCTGAGCAATCGAAGCATATTCTTCAATCCAAGGTCTACAGTAACCCGCTGTTCCTAAAAATGATCGGAGTGTTTTAATTGTATTAGGCGGAGGTATGGCTTTGACTGAAGCGGCTTGATCCTGTGTAATAGATCTATTTCCTGCACCAATTGTTTGACCCAGAAATGTGACTTGGTTTTTAGCAATTTGAGCTTTGTGAAAGCTGCATTTGTGTCCCCTTTTCTGCAAATAGTCCAACAATGCTTCCAATTCAGTTTGATGTACCTCGTGATCTGTAGAGGCGATCAAAATATCATCGACATATTGAATCATAGTGGACTGTTTGACTGGACATTCTGGGTCACACAAATCACGTCTGACAGCCTGATGGTATATGGTTGGGGAATTCTGAAATCCCTGTGGCAACCGTGTCCACTGGTATTGCTCATAGTCAACTGTGAAAGCTAACCATGTCTGGCTGTCAGAGTGCAAGGGTACAGAAAAGAATCCATTAGACATATCGATTACTGAAATAACCTTACAATCTAATGGTTAGCCATTACAAATTGTAGATGGATCTGCTACTAAGGGGGTGATTTTATCAATATGTTTATGTCCCATTGGATTTCTTGATGGGCCATATGGGTGAGTTACAGGGACTGTTGGTTTTAACTAGCACTCCTTGCTTCAGCAATTTTTCTACAATAGGTTTGATTCCCTGTATAGCTTCCTTATTGATCGGATATTGTTTGGTAACAGGAGGTGGAGTTCCTGTCAATTTGACTGGTTCTACGCCTGTCAAAAACCCACAATCATCCTTGTCTTTAGCCCAAATTGGATGGTTCTGTAAGAAAGCATACTCAGGAGTGGTTGCATTATTGGTAGAAACTTGTGCTGAGGAAATTTTTATGCTAGCAGATTCTGAGGACATGTGTAAAGTTATATGTACTTGTCTGAGTAGATCCATGCCTAGAATTGCACCTGTATTTAATGAAGCACATAGCGATTTTGTAGTCAGGGTCTTCGGGCCTAACTGTACCTCTATGGACGGGGTTTCATACAAAACAGAATCTTCACCTGTTACACCAGTTAAACAAAGTTTAGTTTTATTGTACGGGATGTTTAAACCTTCAGCCAATTTTGTAGGAATTACTGTAATTTCTGCACCTGTATCAAGCAAAAAGTCAATCTCTTTCTCTTGTATGCTACCTTTCACAAAAATTATTTTGTCATTGTGATGGATTACAGGGGAAAGGTAGCTACTCACAGCCCCAACAATTAGTTTTTTTCCTGTTCTTTTTGTGCTTTTAGAGGAGCCTGAGCGAGCTGTCCTAAAGTTTCAGTGTACCTTGGCGGAACTACTTCAAGGTTGTAGGCGGGCTGAGAAGGAACAGAGTTATGCATAGTATTTCTTTTACTATCTTGCAACTTCTTCCTACACTCTTTCTCCCAGTGACCTGATTTTGCACAGTAGTTGTATTTGCCTCCTCTCTTAGGCCATCTGTTGTCTTGATTCCTTGTGCTAAACGTAGCTGCTGCTACTCTCACTTTTGCCTTAACATCAGCATCTCTTACCCATGTAGCTAACCTTTCTAGGTTACTTCTGAGGGTTTTGTTTGACCAAGTTAGATCTAGGAATGGCAATGCTTTTCTGTACTCGGCTAAAAGGCCATCTGACCAGATGCGGACTAAGGGTCCCTTGTCATCTAGCACACATTCAGAATCATCAACTATTCCACTGTAAATTACAGCTGACTGACAAAACCTTTCAGTGTATTCACTCACAGTTTCTTCTTTCCTTTGCACACAGTTAGTGATTCTGGACCAGTCTATTTTGGGTCCCATGATATTCTTTAGAATTTTCAAAACACCTTCTCTCAAATCGCCTTTACTGACATGTTGTAGTTCAGAAGTAACAGCAGACTCAAAACTGTTGAATTCAGATTCAGTTAGAATTTGTGACATCAGCTGTGTGACTTCTGTTAAGACATGTCGTAGAGACGCATTTTGCTTATCAATACTCTTCTAAATTCAGAAAAATTTGTGCGTGCTGAGGGTAAGCTCTGAGATAGTCTCTCTATATCTTTAGGTCCTAGCGCTTTGGCAACAGTTTGTACTTGGACAACAGAAGAGTTAGGAGGAACACTTTCAATTCCCTCAATTCCCTGAGATCTTCTCCTAGCGCCACATACCTTCATTGAATGTACAGGCACATCAGTTACTGATTGGATGGCTACATCTGTTTCAAAGAAAGCTTGTAAGTCAGGATAAGTGTTATCAGGCTGACTAACTTCATTCACATCAGTTTTTTCTGCAGCTTTGTTGCGGTTCAATTTCTTAGTCAAAGAGGATACTCTAGCACAGAGCTCTTTGTTCTGTTCCTCTAGCTCTGAGTTACGCTGAGACTGTTGTCTAGCTAGCGCTAAACCAAATTCTCTGTGGCAGCAGATAATGCCTTTCACATTGTTCTTGCGAATACATGCTCCTAATACCTTTTTACACTCATCTACCCGACCAAGTCTTGTCTGGATGGATCTCATATTTCTGAGTTAGTTCTTGTCTAACTTTCTCAGTGACTATTAGGTTCATTTGCACTCCTAACTGTGATTTGAATTTGCTATCTGACCACAAAGGAGTCGCGAGACCACTTTTTTCAGTTGTGGGGATCAGTCTAGAATTCTTTCTAAACATTTTTGTGAGTTTCTTTGTTACCACACAATCAAAACACAAACTTCTCTGATCAACAGAGGGTATACTTGTTAACACAGATCAACTATTGTTAACCTTCCTTTGCAAAACAGAGGACAACACAAATTATTAGCACTTTACGCTAATTCTTCCCTGCTGAAACAGAGGATAACCAATATTAGCACGTGATGCTAATCTTCCCTGCCTGAAACAAAGGCTAACCAATTCTTCCCTGCCTGAAACAGAGGCTAACCAATATTAGCACGTGATGCTAATCTTCCCTGCCTGAAACAGAGGCTAACCAATTCTTCCCTGCCGAAACAGAGGATTACAAATATTAGCACGTAATGCTAATCTTCCCTGCCTAAACAGATGATAACTTTCATCTCTAAAAGAACATTTTTTAGAGGATAACTTAGTTAACCAAACCCTACAGCTGTCTGTTAACTCTTCTCTGACGGTGCAGAGGATAACAAATTTGTACTGGTCTTAAAGGTTCTTTTGGATAGAGTGGCACTCACCAACCCTTGGTTGTACAGAAAAATTCAGTCTGGAACGAAGTCAGATCTTTGTTGAGCTTGAAGTTTCAATCTGGATTCAGGTGAGGAGCTCTATCTGGGTCACGGATAAAAATAATGCGTCCTGATGTGGTATTCATTAAGCAGTCTTTTGTTCTTCCGTAGAGCTTTATTGGGTGTTGCACATTGATTTGAGATTACCCCAGTGCTCACACTTTAATTTCTGAACATAGTGTTTATGTAAAGGCATTAGAAATGATCCGGCCTTCGCTCTGGGGACTGAGAGAAACCCACAGCTCTCAGGGGTACTTCATTTGATATTCTGAGGAAGAAATCTCGGCTGTCTTCAACATTCAATGATTTTGAATTGGTTTTATAAGATTGTAAAAACATACTGTTCCTCTCAAGGGATGAGAATTAATTAGCCTCACCATCTGGTAATACGCTAAAAAACAGTAGGTGAGATTGCTGATAATCGTTGACATGCATAGCGTTTCAACTCACTCTCGTTTTATGGGGCTTGGATCAGAATATAGCTTGCTGCTCTGTTTACACTGAATGAGATTTTCTGTGTGAGTGCTCACTGTTACCACAGTAGAGCACTTCTTATCCAGAGTCTAATAACTTACTTCTTCAGCAATATCTCTGAGTCTGAGTTAGTATTCTACACACTTTTCCCATTTTGCAGTCCATTTTCATGTGCCTATAGGGTTGCTGACCCGCCCTTATAATATGGATAACCTAGTTTATAATTTTGTTTGTGTGTTAAGCCCAAATAACTGAAAACGCTTCAGTATTAATTGCAGAAATGTGTCAATGTTGAAAATAACTATTTAGTGTGAAAAACTAATTGTGTAAAATGAATGTGAAGCAGATACACACACATTTTATGTAAGTTGTGTGAGGGGCTGTTGTTAAATTACACAAATGCTTCATTTAACACTGGCAAGGATCAAGGGTTAGACTTTAATTTCAAGGGAGAGTAGCTGTTGGATTTTTGCTGTTATGGTTTTTCTTTTTATGGTAAAAGGGGACAGATAAAGTCAGTCAGTCCATTTTTAATCAGTTTCTTGCTTTCTTGGTGCATATGGATTTGTAAGATGCACTTCAAATACTGTCTGTTTATCTTAGCTAATCATACATTTTTGTATGTTTGTACACACTGAAATGTACACCGATCAGGCATAACATTATGACCACTGACAGGTGAAGTGAATAACACTGATTATCTCTTCATCACAGCACCTGCTGGGTGGGATATATTAGGCAGCAAGTGAACATTTTGTCTTCAAAGTTGATGTGTTAGAAGCAGGAAAAATGGGCAAGCGTAAGGATTTGAGCGAGTTTGACATGGGCCAAATTGTGATGGCTAGACGACTGGGTCAGAGCATCTCCAAAACTGCAGCTCTTGTGGGGTGTTCCCGGTCTGCAGTGGTCAGTATCTATCAAAAGTGGTCCAAGGTGAACCAGCGACAGGGTCATGGGCGGCCAAGGCTCATTAATGCACATGGGGAGCGAAGGCTGGCCCGTGTGGTCCAATCAAACAGATGAGCTATTGTAGCTCAAATTGCTCAAGAAGTTAATGCTGGTTCTGATAGAAAGGTGTCAGAATACACAGTGCATCGCAGTTTGTTGTGTATGGGGCTGCATAGCCGCAGACCAGTCAGGGTGTCCATGCTGACCCCTGTCCACTGCCGAAAGTGCCAAAAGTGGGCACGTGCGCATCAGTACTGGACCATGGAGAATGGAAGAAGGTGGCCTGGTCTGATGAATCACGTTTTCTTTTACATCACGTGGATGGCCCGCTTGTGCGGGAACACATGGCACCAGGATGCACTATGGGAAGAAGGCAAGCCGGCGGAGGCAGTGTGATGCTTTGGGCAATGTTCTGCTGGGAAACCTTGGGTCCTGCCATCCATGTGGACGTTACTTTGACACGTACCACCTACCTAAGCATTGTTGCAGACCATGTACACCCTTTCATGGAAACGGTATTCCCTGGTGGCTGTGGCCTCTTTCAGCAGGATAATGCGCCCTACATCAAAGCAAAAATGGCTCAGGAATGGTTTGAGGAGCACAACAACGAGTTTGAGGTGTTGGCTTGGCCTCCAAATTCCCCGGATCTCAGTCCAATCAAGCATCTGTGGGATGTGCTGAACAAGTCCGATCCATGGAGGCCCCACCTCGCAACTTGCAGGACTTAAAGGATCTGCTGCTAACATCTTGGTGCCAGATACCACAGCACACCTTCAGGGGTCTAGTGGAGTCCATGCCTCGATAGGTCAGGGCTGTTTAGGCAGCAAAAAGGGGACCAACACAATATTAGGCCTGATCGGTGTATATATATTATTAAGTTATTGACAGCATTAAACAATAAGCATTTTACCTATGAACTTTAGAGATGTATAAATCTTTTTAGGTTATTGAATTCATGGAATTAATTAGTGGATTTAATTTTATTTAATCAATTAATTAATGAAATGTTGGTAACACTTTACAATAATGTTTCATTTTTTAACATTAGTTAACTACTTTAGTTAACATGAACTAAGAAAGAACAATACATCTACAGCATTTATTAATATTAGTTAATGTTATTATCAACATTTACTAATAATTACTAAAATCAGAAGTTGTATTTGTTATTATTAGTTAATGCACTGTGAACTAACATGAACAAACAATGAAGTTATATTTTTATTAACTAATGTCAACAAAGATGAATAAATACTATAACAAATGTTTTGCTCATTGTTAGTTCATGTTAGTTAATAGATTAACTAATGTTAACAATTGAGAACTCATTGTAAAGTGTTTCCGAAATGTTCAATGGCATCACATTTATGTAACACATTGGCATAATTTGGATTAACCCTCCCCCCCTATATTTTAGAATGTAACTATACAAATTTATTTATAATATAAATATAAAGGATTGGTAAAGATGTTTATATTTCTAAAGCATATACGCAAATACTTACATTTTAGATGCTGCCATTATATCCACATTTTCTGAATGGTTCAACTTATATCTGAACATAAAAAATGTGAAAATATTATGTAGGAATGCCTACAAATAATAATGAAATCAGTCTGAATATGTACAGTCAAAATTCTCTAGTGTTATTTTTTGCACTAGCAAAAGTAGAAGCCAAACTGACATGTATGTAATGATGCGTGACAGTTCAGTTTGACATTTGTCAGTGAGCCAAAATCAAAATTATTGCATCTCAAATGCACTTTAGCACCTAATTCAGTCAAAAATATTTTTATAGACACATATACTGTAGACATTTCTTTTTTCATTTCATTCATCAATTGTCTCGTGTCACCAATGGCTTTTACTTAAATCTCTAATGCCATATGTGATATAAAAAAGAGCTTGTTTTCCTAAAAAATACTAACAGTGACGCTTCTTTTCTTCTGCTGAAGTTGGCAACCCTAAATGTGACCTTCAGAAAGATGGACAGCTCTTATCCCCTCAGCAATAGCTTTGCTATATATGGACCAGGTGCATCACAGAACAAAATACCCCCTGGCGACACGTCACCGTACCCCCCAGACAACCCGACAGTTAACGGTGTAGTAAGAGTCACAACCCGTTCTGTCCTCTCCAGCCGCGATGCCTCTAAAAGCATGCCTCCATGCACTTAAAAGATGTCACTCACTGGTCCTGAGTCAGCAATCGCTGCACTTTAGCCATATCTGTGTTTGCTGATGTCTTCAATTCCCCCACTCGCACTTCAACACACTAACCTGCTCTTCAGGTGAAAGGGAGAAGAAACGTAACCCTTCTTAAGTTCCCTTTCAATCTTTGTCCATCCATTTTTCTTTCTTTTCCTCCGCCCCTCAATAGCTGCAGAGAAGCTGAAGAGAACGGCCTGGCATATGTGCTGAAACAGCGAGGACAATAATCTTCTGAAGCAAACAGTAATTTCTCAATGGCTATTTGATTCCACTCAAGATGCATTTCCCACCTTAAAGCTTTCCAGAGCATTTTCTTTTATTGTGAGAGAGTGATTTATACCCACTCTCTCTGAATAAAAGACCTCTGCCACCAATTAGATGATGGCAGTTGTCTGTCAGGCTGTCTGGGTAGTCAGCCTTGTTCAAATTTATTGTTTCTTGATTGAAGAGAGAAACTCATTCGGTGTGAGTATGAACCCTCCGTGATGCTGCTCGCACTCCATCTCCTGCCAGCCCGTCTAATAATGCGTTTATCTTTTTTTTCTAAGATGCACCTATGGTTCTTAATGAGATGACGAGGGACCTGAGCAATTAGGTTTTTCAGCTGTCAGACACATTTTAAAAACGATGAAAGAGTCCTCTGATGCATTGCTCTAAGAACCGTTTGGCTGGAATTTATTTTGCATGCCCACTCCATATTTTAAGCATATTAAAGGCATGTTGTATTTCACAATTGGCTGAATGATTGAAGAGCCGTCATCGAGAGCAGAGCAAGGGAAAGGTAATGGAGACAGTCATCCCAAATCATAATACATGCATTAAACATTTGTCTAAGACTTTCATTCCAGATTGAAGCCTCACACAAGACCGTCAGCTCCACAAGAAGAATCCGCCAAACCTCCAGATGCAGTTTGGGCTTGTTTCCATTTCATTGAGGTCGTCTGCACTCCCACGGCTTCATCTCATCAAAAAATAAACCTCCTCCTCGAACATCACACGCAAATTCAGGGTAAATTCCTTTTGAGGGTTGAGTATTTGTTTAGAGAACTGAAGCTTAAAGAGATTAAGATGACATTTCCATGTTCACAGTGTTTACGGTTCTGCTCTATTTGTGTCTTAATGTCTTGCATTTTAAACACATTGGGCATTTCCTGCTAAAATGTGGATCATTTGCTCTCTCCTGGATACGGATTTAGAAATAATACAGCACAATCTCCAGCCCCTCAAGTGCTGGTGTATTTTGACAGTTTGAAGTTGAGCCGAGTTTTTAAACGGCAAGCTATGGGAATCAAATTCAGGTCAAACTCTGTGATCCAAAGCAGATTGCTTTTATTTTGTACATCACAAACACAATTGCCTTTTGCAAACCTTGCCACGAAGAGAAAACTTTTAGGCAAGATCCGTTTCAATAGAAGTCAGGCTCGTGGCCTCCGTATAGAGCACCACCCCACTGGAAGTGACAGAATCGATGGCCAGCCGCTTGCCTTAAGGCTGGGAATTAGAGTATTGATGCTTTTGTGATTTTCTTAATGGCTTACTGGCAGGCTGACCACTTAATTATCTTAAAATGGCAGAGAAATACTCAGCTAGATGATGTTATATTGAAACGCAGTGTGAAATTACAGAGAATGTATGCAGAACGTGTACAGCTGCTCAAGTTAAAGACCGAAAAACATAAGCATCCCTTGTGCGATGGCTATTATAATTGTCGTTGCTGCAGCAACCGAGCCTCCTCGTCAAGTAAGTGCATGCCAAGTTGCACACTTTGATTTTTAAGCTCATTCCACAGAGGTTAGAAATGAATAGATTATTGAAGATATCTAATGCATTCGGTGATATGTCTTTTGTTTTTCATTTATGTTTAACTACAGAATCGATTTGGGGATATGTCTGTGGCAAGCTGTGATTTTTAAGAGAATCATCATTCTCCTTACTAACTAAATTTGACTTCTTGCATAAAGTGTCCAAAAAAGTTTTTGGACACGTAAACCTCTATGAATTTCATTGCATGATAGATCAAGCCATGTAGCAATTACTTTTAAGCAACTGGTCTCAAGGTGATTTTTAGTGGATTCAATCAAATGTACTAGCAGAGTTCTATTTTTTGTTGTTTTCATTTCTTTTTTATGCTCACCAAGGCTGCATTTATTTTATCAAAAATACAGTAAAAACAGTAATATTGTGTAACAGTAATACAGTTTTCTACTTTAATATATTTCAAAATGTAATTTATTCCAGTGATGGCAAAGCTGAATTTTCATCAGTTTTTATGAACTTTCATTCTATGTCAGTTCTGTCATTCTATGTCAACTGATCAAATCATTCTAATATGCTGCTGATTATTTGTTGCTCAGGAAACATTTCTTATTGTTATCATCAATAGCCTATTAAAAGCAGTTGTGCTGATTATTTTTGTGGAAACAATGATACATTTTCTTCAGGATCTTTATTGAATAGAAAGTTCAAAATAACAGCATTTATTTGAAATAGAATTTTTGTAGCAATATTTGGTAACGCGACGCGGATCTGATACGCATCCCAATTTAAGACTTAATTTAACTCATTTAAGACTGTTCTTTGCGAGGATAAATGACAAAACGGGCAGTTTGACGTAATTTTGTGTTTTTGCTGTCTGAAGCAGCTTTCTGTGCACATAAGCCGTGTGTGTGTCAGACAGGAGATTCCCAGTACTGCACTGCGTTCTCTTTTGTGTCGTCACGCTTGAATGGTTTAAAAGCAATTGCATGAATAAGAGCGTGATCATATAATGTAACGCTAGCCAAAGGATGGCGGAAAAAAATTAATTGCGTTAAATATTTACGCGTTAAACTGAAACAATTAATCACATACATTAACGCATTAATTTTGACAGCCCTACCCTGATATGATTGTAAAGCACTTTGGGTGTACAGTAGTACATAAGCGCTATATAAATGCCTTATTCATTCATTCAACTATTAACAAACTAGGTCTATGTCAAATTATATAAAGAAATATAAAGAATATAAACAATATATAAAATATATATGTTAAATATAAAGAATTACCAATTAATTACTAATTACAACATTAAAGTGTGTCTCAGACAACCAGTCTTTTTTAGGTTGAACATGGTCATAAAATGCACCAATTACTCAAGTGTTACCTAGTCACTCTTCAAGAACTACTAGTAATCTGGACAATTGTTAGGTAAACATTTTTTTCTCTTTTCACTTTACAAGAATTACTATTGATACTAGTTACCTATTAATGACAGACCATTATTCTAAAATGTTAACCCAATATTGAATGCATCCTTTCTAAATAAAAGTATTAGTTTCTTTAACCATTAAAACCATGAATGTTTCACCAATCATTATTACATATTCGAGTCTTTAGCAACCCGGATCTATATCTAACACGGATGGATCTCTACCTGTTGCGATAATATAAAACTCATCAGAGTGACAATTACAGAAGAATAAAATAAAGCATATTTTGTTACCTTTTGGAGCTTGGAAGGGTTCAGTTTGAACAGATGTTTTATACCATCATCACTGTCCTCGTCAGAGCTCATTTCCCAGTACATTCAAAATCTGGCTCATATTCGCCATCTCAAACATATTCTCAAAACTATCATTTTCAACATCTTCAGAATCAATATTTTGATCGCTGACAGCTTCTTCAGCAGATCCACCATCAAGTGACAGTGACACTAATATTTGATTGCGTTCAGTACTTGCTCTGTAGTAAATTGCTGATGACACTTCCTATTCTTTTGTTTTCTGCCTGCGGTAACTATGAGTGAAAGTCACTTCATCATTGTGTATCAGACATTGCCACCTTGTGGAATAAATGTGAATTCCATTTATTCAGTCATCAAAAGATTCAATTATTGTTTTACAAAATGATGAATGGGAAACAGGCATTCTTTTATAATTTTATTATGTTTTTCTTGTTATATTGTTTATAATCAGGGCTTGACATTAACACCCGCCAAGCCGCCATTTGCGGGTGGATTTCAACTGTGGCGTGTAACACAGTCACTCCCACTAGCCACTTTGGCGGGTTGAATTTAATTGTAGTTTTTTCAAAAGGCATGTGTTATAATCGCGTTGAGCATTATAACCAATCACATGCGATTCTATTGAGCTTATGAATGCAATGGCTAATAATCAGAGGCGTTCCTCTCACTAACTGAAATCTGCACTCTCATCATAAACAACAAAGCAGAAATGTACATGCGATGTACGTAGGAGATTCATTCATCATACAGTGATTGACTGTTTTTGTTCTATTTCAGCAGCGGAATAGTTTCAAACAAAGATCACAGCAGTACCATAGCGCATCTGATGTGACTGGCATAAAGTTGGCTTGATGACGTTGGATGTTCGATATTCGCAAATTTAGGGGCTGTATCTAAAGTTACATACGACATTAGTATACACGTTTCTACCTTAGCATTTGAAGAAAAGGACTTACAGTCATAAAACCTAGTGTTGTAGTCAAGACCACCTAAACCGAGACCAAGTCAAGACCAAGACCAGCGTGTGCCGAGACCAAGACAAGACCAAGACTTTGTGGGGTTGAGACCAAGACAAGACCAAGACAGGGCGAGACCGAGTCAAGACCAAGACCAGACCAGCACTCCTTCATCTAAAAGATCCATATCTACTGTCTGAGAAATGTCTTATATTTAATGAATAAATACAATTAGAATAGTAAGACACTATAGCGTTGTTACCAATCAAATCACTAACAGTATAATTCATGGCACAGAAGTTGCATCTGAACTGGTACAATCACACCTGCATAAATAATGTTCAGATTAATTTAACATTAAAACATTAACCTTATTGAACAGTCAAGGAATCATTTATTCAACTGATTTGTTCAAAGCAGCTGATTCATTTAATAATGAATTGTTGCTGAATTAGCAAAGACACAGTTTAAAATTTGTCATTTAATATTAACTTCTTGTTTATTGAATGTTTGTATGAATCAATATCATTTGCAATCACGCTTATATTCATGAAAACAGCTCTCTTGCTCTTGTGATATTGCTTAATTATATTCTATGTTATATAAAAAAACGAAATCTCAGAATTTTGTTGGCATTTATATTAATTTTGGGCATTTTTGAGACAATGCTGCATTGATTTTGAACTCGGCAGCACAGTAACACAAGAAATCACATTACAAAGAAGTTATTGATTGAATTTAAGCAGAAAGTTTTACATCAAATCACATTAATGTTAAATCAGACAATGCACCGGCATTTTAGTGATATTCTTGCAGTTGTGGTCTTGACTGGTCTTGAGATAAAATCCAGAGTCCTCTAAGTCTGAGACCAAGACGAGACCGAGGAGACATGCAGTCGAGACCGAGACAAGACCAAGACCTTCAAAAAAAATGGTCTTAAGACCGGTCTCGAGACCAAGACCGGTCTTGAGTACTACAACACTAATAAAACCAACTGTAAAGTGTTCATCTATGTGTCAGGTATGATGCACACCTTTTAGATTTTTGATATTTAATAAAATAAACTAGGGCACTGTCACATGTCTGTCTTGTCTTGTAGAGCACATGTGGTGTGTTTATCATGTTTTGGTTGATTTCATGTCTCTGGTCTCTTGTTTACCCCGCCCATCTTGTTACCTGGTTATTGTTTAATTGGCCCCACCTGTTCCCCTCCTGATTTGTTACCCTTTATAGTCTCCTTGTGTCTGCAGTCCTGTGTTGGATCGTTGTTGGATGTCGTCTGCCCCCCCCCCTGTCGTGTTCCCTGTTTACCTTTCCTGGTATTTAGGTTTATTTCATGTTTGGTTTTCCCCCTCGTGGGTGTTTTATGAGTGTGTTATTTTATTATTTACAATAAATCTTCTCTTCCTGCGAATGAGTCCTCGCTCCCTTTTCTACCCACTTTCCCCTGACAGGCACAATGTACTGTATTAATTTGATGGAATTTTCTGTATTAATTTTTTTTTTTTTTTTTTTACAGGTCTTTTACCTGTATTTTTTTTTTTTTTTTTTTTTTTTACGGAAATGGCCATAAAATTACTGGATAATGTCCTGAATATAGGCGTATTTGACCTGTCATGTTATACATTTTACGTAGACTTGATTTGGGTGTGTAAAGTGGTCATTTACATATGGCCAACAACAAATTTCCCAACAACAAAATTGTGGCCAGTGAAAATGTGGAGTGGCTAGTAACTTTGGAAACCCACTAGCCAGAGTGGCTGGTTAGCAAAAAAGTAAATCCAAAAAAATAATGTCAAGCCCTGTTTATAATTAATTGATTGAGGAATAGTAAGAAGATTGATGTCTAACTTTAAAAAATGAATGAGGAGAAGGGTAGTGAATGAAGTCCCGGGTCTCTAAAGACTCAAGGTATGCGTTTAAGGGTTAATAAAAAAAAAAAAAGACCCCAATTTTTTTAAAACATAGTGTATGACCATACACTTAATTTCAAAAAGCTCGCAATCTTTTATATTTAGAACTGAGATTGAAATCTGAGTCATGTCACTAAAGGTAGCGAATATTATTCATTTCCTTGTCATGTTTAGGATTCCTAAAAATGGGTTCTGTAACTGGTTTGAAAGCCATGCAAAGCCAGTCCTTACCTTTTCTTCCTGCATGGTGGTCTCTCCAAAAGGAGCCAAACATGGATTTGAGCTGCAATTCCCTTCCCTGGCCTTTCTTTCTCGGAGAGTGTAGTCACACTCTAAGCCAGACCTGGAAGCTGTCAGGGTAATTGTGCCATCGGAATGTGCAGTTTCAAGTCTATCATTTGTGAGAAATTTGAAGAGAGGCTAAAACTGCATTTTAGTGCACTGTTAACTAATTTTTCTTGCTCCAGAAGAGACGTCTCACAAGAACCGTGCGGGACCTCAGCACTAATTTTTACCTCTTGTCTCTTTCTTTACATTCTTCTTCTCTCTCTCTCTCTCTCTCTCTCTTTACACTTCTTACCTACATGCGCTGATGGAATGTTTATGTGGATAAGCACCAGTGAACTGCAAAAGCGAAATGGAAACCTATTTGCCGACATGTGAAGTTGGGCTGTTATCAGCAGAGAACACTCTGTGTCTCTACCTCTGTATTCTGTCAGGCCTCGGCAGGTAGAGATTGAGAGAGAGAAAGAGATTTCTGCTTTCTCCTTCCTGATAAGTGAATGACATCTCCACAGGCCAGGTCACTGCGTGTGAGGCACGACAAGATACTTCTGATTGGAGCTGCGCATTTAGCTCTTATCTGTCCCTGCTGAGTCTGTGTGGGTACAAAGGTAGAAAATGGTCAAAACAGAACAAAATACAATCATTCAGGAGACCCAAATGATGTATGGCAAACAGACAGCGTCTTCCCTGAGCTCACAGAGCCATGATAATTCTTGGGAATGGTAGAAGTGCCCTTGTTGTGTAGCTAGCATAATGACTCATGTTTAATGCTTATCATTGTGAAACGCTTGCTCCTCTACTCCTTCGTACATTGCACTTTATTTTGTAAGTGTAACTACTGCAAGGTAAGAGCTCAAATCCCATCTGGACACTTTCTATCAAAACATTTGCCGTTAAATATGTTAGCTATGAACTTTTTGTGCGCATCCTGCCCTTGTGCTAAATCTGCAGAGAGGCATCAACAAAGCTTTTAAAGAAATAAAAAGTGAACTCTGAGAAATAACAATGAAAAGTGTTGTGACTTTATTGGTTTCTCTTTATAGCTCTGTAATTCGTGAGACTATGAGATAGATGTTGCCATGGAGAATTAAGTTCTAAATTCAAACTGCATCTTATGCTGAAAGTTTGCAGTCTATAATCAAAATAGATGAGGATTGATAACTTTTACTGACCTCTAAAATTACCAATTAGCTGTGTAGAAAGAATATTAGACATGAAGTCTCAAAATACATCCAAATTATACCTTAATAGAATCATCTACATCAGTGGTTCTCAAACCTGTCCTGGGGACCCCTCACCACTGCACATTTTGTATGTCTCCTTTATCAGACACACCCATTTCAAGTCTTGCAGTCTCTACTAATGAGCTGATGAGTTGAATCAGGTGTGTTAGATGAGAGAGACATGCAAAATGTGCACTGGTGGGGGGTCCCCCGCACAGGTTTGAGAACCACTGATCTACATTATATATTACAAACCCACTGAGGATGATCCAAAGAGAACCAAAACTAAAAAACATTCTGCTGTTGCATAATTCAGATGTTATGACTATATAATGCCATAAAGGAATACAGAAATACATTTTTATATTTGTAGTATAATATTTATAATATAATAATATTTGAGGTTACATTATGGAGTATTATAAACATTGCTGCTCATTTGTCATCATATACCTGTTCAGCTCTGCCTTCTAACATATAAACATTTGTTAGAGCTTGCTAGTTTAGAAATGAAGGACGATAGATAGATATTGTAGATAGATAGATAGTTAGATAGATAGATAGAACATTTATAACACAATTTAACGTTTTGTCATAACTTATTTAAATTGTATTCAATCCACCTAATATATTTTACTCAATTAAATTAATTTGTGTTAAAACTACATGAATAATTTTTGTTGACATAACTAACTGGGCTGCGTTTCCAAAAAGCATCGTAAGCCTAAGCAGATCGTAGAGCCATTGCCACCAATTGCTCACAATACTTTTGAGAAATGCAGCCCTGGGCAGTGGATCTGTACTTCCCAGCATGCTTTACAAGCGACTGCATTAGGAATTTAGGAATTCCCATTTAGGGATTAAGTGTTTATGTGTTTTTCAGCAAAGGGAAAGATGTTGGTAGTTTATGTTAATGTTTAATTTTCAGTTGTGTTGGACATTTAGAGGAGTTTCTGTTACTGAATTTTGCGGTTACCATTGTGCTGAATAGTAGCACTTGTGCTTATAGGCTTTGAGCATGCAGTGTTCTGCTAATGTCAGTAATGACCTCTGCCTTTTCTTAGTGGTTCATTATCAGTGTTGAGAAGTAACTAGTTACATACAACTAGATTACGTAATTGAATTACAAAATAAGTGTAACTGTAATCAGTTACAGTTACTGAGAAAAAATGTGTAATTAAATTACAGTTACTTATGAAAGTATTAATATTTACAAAGGGGGTAACATCTGAATATTTTTCCGTAAAAAGCTAGGATATGTTGAATAATATTAATTTTTTTGCTATGCCTGTTTTTGATGTGCATGATACCTGCTGCCATTTAAAGGCCGTTTAGTAAAACGATGCTATTCTGATGCTTTTGATTGATTCTCTTGTTTGAATTTGCAGTGCACGTCTGCCAATTACATCAGTCCACATTGCTGCTGAAAGCTTTAGGCTACAACCTGTCTGAGAGTTGCCACCATGGCAAGTGATAAAAAGATCCTTTAAGTCCTGTAAGTTGCGAGGTGAGGCCTCCATGGATCGGATTTGCTTGTTCAGCACATCCCACAGATGCTCGATTGGATTGCGATCTGGGGAATTTGGAGGCCAAGTCAACACCTCAAACTCGTTGTTGTGCTCCTCAAACCATTCCTGAACCATTTTTGCTTTGTGGCAGGGCGCATTATCCTGCTGAAAGAGGCCACAGCCACTAGAGAATACCGTTTCCATGAAAGGGTGTACATGGTCTGCAACAATGCTTAGGTAGGTGGTACATGTCAAAGTAACGTCCACATGGATGGCAGGACCCAAGGTTTCCCAGCAGAACATTGCCTAAAGCATCACACTGCCTCCGCCGGCTTGCCTTTATCCCATAGTGTATCCCTGGTGCCATGTGTTCCCCAGGTAAGCAACGCACACACCCGGCCATCCACGTGATGTAAAAGAAAACGTGATTCATCAGACCAGGCCACCTTCTTCCATTGCTCCGTGGTCCAGTTCTGATGCTCACGTGCCCACTGTTGCCGCTTTTGCCGGTGGATAGGGGTCAGCATGGACACCCTGACTGGTCTGCGCCTATGTAACCCCATACGCAACAAACTGCGATGCACTGTGTATTCTGACACCTTTCTATCAGAACCAGCATTAACTTCTTGAGCAATTTGAGCTACAGTAGCTCGTCTGTTTGATGAGACCACACGGGCCAGCCTTCGCTCCCCACGTGCATCAATGACCATTGACCCTGTTGCCGGTTCACCACTGTTCCTTCTTTGGACCACTTTTGATAGATACTGACCACTGCAGACCAGGAATCACAATTCCTGGTCGTCTAGCCATCACAATTTGGCCCTTGTCAAACTCACTCAAATCCTTACGCTTGCCCATTTTTCCTGCTTCTAACACATCAACTTTGAGGACGAAATGTTCACTTGCTGCTTAATGTATCCCACCCACTAACAGGTGCCATGATGAAGAGATAATCAGTGTTATTCACTTCACCTGTCAGTGACATAATGGTCATAATGTTATTCCTGATCGGTGTATACATTGTGTATAATGATAAATGACACTACTTGTTTGAAAATTAAGCCTTAGTAAAATAACTTAAAAATTAGGTTGGCCCAACATAAAAATTTTGTTTGACTAATGTAATAAAGTGTAAAAATACTAGTGTAAATTATTTTGACCCTACTAAATTGTGTTTATATCAAAGATTATATCAAACTTAAGTAATTTTACCTGGATAAATCAGGTTACTGACAGTTATGCTTCATTAAAACCTTGTTTTTTCAGGTTGGTTGAATTCAGTTAATCAGTAGTCTTAAATCGTGTATTTCATTTCAACAAAACCAGTTATTGTAGATATTATGAAGTACATTTTCTAAGTAGAACTGACAAAAAAAAATTCAGTGTACTTTCATTTTTTAGTTCTAGTCTGGGGGGTTAACACCACCTTTTCTCACACTCTCTCAGTCACTCTTTCTATTATGTGTGTGAGTATCTGCAAGCATGCATACACAAAGAAGTGCCTAGAAATGTCTATGTTATTTTGGTTGTTTGCTTGTTTTTGTTTTTTTACTCAGTATGCAGTGTGCAGCTCAAAGCCTTGGGGTAAATGTAGGTTAAGGCTTCCTGTGGCATTTCAACTTTGCATAATTTGTTTGCTGAGATCCTCCAGCGTTGGCTGTTCTACTTTAACCAGCTACACAAAATGGAGAGGTATATCAAAATCGCATGTAGCTAATGATGATTTGGCATATCATTTATTTTCATGTCACTATGCGTAGTGGAAGTGTGAGCCAGTAACATAAAGGTTATTTTGTTTGTTCTTTAAGTGGATGTATTACTGTGAGAAGTCCTTATTTCCTCACCTTTAATTAAGATATATTTGGTATGTAGTGTCTGTAAGGTCATAGCTTCTGGCTGAAGTGCCTGAGTAGTGCTGTTTTTCAAGCATGCCATATTGTAGTCTGGCTGGCGGAAAAGTGGGCTTTCATCACAAGGTCAATGACCACACTTTCAGAGTACAAGCGCTTGTATAGCTCAGAGATCATACACCTTCCATGGTTTCATTGTCAGGTATACAGTAGCCTACGCTAAGTTCACAGAGGTTTCTTCTATAAAGCCATTTCTAAGTTGTCTCTATAGTAACAGAAGGAAATAGTAGAAAGTTTGAGAATGTTAAAATTGTCCTTGTAGAACAAACTCAGATATCCACACACCAAGTCAAGACAGATTAGCATAGTCTCTCTCTCTCTCTCTCTCTCTCTCTCTCTCATGCTGGGAGTGAGTGGAGCGTGAGTGTGAGCATGAGTGTGAGTGACTCGTGCTTGAGTTGTTTCTCTTTCTTTTCTATCTTTTTTCTTTTTTGTATGGTTCAAAAGTATTTCCAAAAGCGGTTCCAGGTGCGCATGGTTTGGGTTCACTCACGCGTCGTCACGGTGTAAAAGTGGCGGCGACAGCGAGTGTGGAGAATTGCTGTTTAGCCGTGGGGGAAATTGTGGGACATGAGAATGTAATGTCTGCCTCAAAGATGAACAGCGCTATTGTAATTTTCTTGAGTACAATTGAAAAAGCAAACGAAGTAGTTCAGAGGGGAATTATTCTAGAAGGTGTTCTTATCCCCGTTCTTCCACTTTCATTACCGTCTAAAAGAGTTACTCTCTCGAATGTCCCGCCATTTATTAGCAATGTTGTTTTAATGCAAGCTTTGTCTCGCTACGGAAAACTAGTCTCCTCGATTAAAAAAAATTCCAATTGGCAGTGTTTCTCCCTTACTGAAGCACGTTGTCTCTTTCAGACGCTCCGTTTACATGTTCGTAAACAATGACGCTGATCTAGACCTCTTGCGGAACTTCCGTGTGGATGATATTGATTATGTGGTTTTTATTACCACTGACAAAATCAAATGTTTCGGCTGTGGTAAAGTCGGCCATTTGGTCCGAGCTTGTCCCAGCAAACAGGAGGAAAAGACAATCGTTTGGCTGACGCAGAAGGCACAGCCAACGACACTGTGCAGCCGGCCGGTGAGGCCGGTGAAGCTTCAGCCGGGGTGGAGGCGCGGGTGAGAGATCATGATGGAGCTAAGAGCGCTGGGACTGTGAAGGATGCTTTGGTTTCAGTGGGGGAAGAAATCGAAAGTGCAAAAGATGTTGAGAACAAGGGAGACAAAGGTGAGTCAAGCGATAAAAGAGATTCAGTAATGGTTATGGGGGATGTTCGGGATGGTTGACGGTAGGCCTAATGAAATTGATTCAGAACAAGCATTGTTTAAAGTGCCTTTGAAAAGGAAGAAGTCAGATAAAGTTCACGATTTTAGACAAATAAAGAAATTAGATCTTGATGTTGTTGAACCGACTGATTCAGAGAGTGACAGTGAGTTATCTGAGTCAAGTGTTACATTGTCACAAAGTGAGTTTTCCAGCCGCATTTATGATGTAGATGACATTAAACTGTTCCTCAAATCAACGAACAACAAGAGAGGGGTGTTAATACTTCCAGATGTAGGACAGTTTGTGGAAAAAAACAAAGAATTT
This sequence comes from Coreius guichenoti, assembly GCA_039654105.1. Classification (NCBI taxonomy): domain Eukaryota; kingdom Metazoa; phylum Chordata; class Actinopteri; order Cypriniformes; family Gobionidae; genus Coreius; species Coreius guichenoti. The sequence goes on along the minus strand of CM077172.1, from coordinate 27,474,965 downwards.
CATGGCTGAAGGCTGTTTTTCAAACAAGGAGGTGTACAGGTTAAAGAAAATAGTGCGAAAAGTCAATATGGATTTAAATGATGGCAGTAAAAAAGCTTAAATCAATGAATATGAATCATAGTCTGATTTTTTTTTTTTTTTTTTGAGTATGGCTGAAGTGTGTATTGCATGAATGGTGCAAGAAATAGTAAAAAAAAGATTTTAATTGTTTGAAGTCATTAAACAGATGTTACTTTTATCCAAGAAACACACAATGATGTTAAAAATGTTGCTGATTGGATGCAGGAGTGGGATGGTATTTCTGTCCTCAGTCACAACACCACACTTAGTGGGGGTGTGGGTATTTTATTTACTACGAGTTTTTGTCCAGTCTCTTATCAAGTTGATGAGATTGTAAAAGGAAGAATTTTGTTTTGTTTTGTTTTGCCATTTGTTTATGCCTATGCTCCAACGGCAGCAATGGAAAGATTGGTGTTTTTAGATGCCCTTAGTACCACGTTGCAAAATTGCAGTACTGAAGAATATTTATTTTTAGGAGGAGATTTTAATTGTACGGAAAATAATATTGACAGAAATCACATTGAGCCCCATATGCCTTCACGTGACCGTCTCATTAAGATGATAAATGTGAATGATTTATGTGATGTTTGGAGACATTTTCATGACGGACAGAGACAGTATTCATGGGCTCATGCTTGTGACAATTTTTTATCTCTTGCTAGATTAGACCGTTTTTATGGTTTTAAACATCAGTTGGGTATTTTTAAAAGTTATCTCACCGGTCAGTTTTTCTGATCATCATATGGTATTGGGCTTTGTCTTTTTAAATCAAATTAAACCACATAGTGCATACTGGCATTTCAATACTAACTTATTGTGTAGTATGGATTTTAAGGATGTATTTAAAGTATTTTGGGAAGAGTTTAAAAAAAACAAAAGATTCATTTCAAGACTTACAGCAATGGTGGGATTTTGGAAAGGTTCAAATAAAACAATTTTGTCAACAGTACACCCGCAATGTCACCAAAGAGTTAAATAGTTCTATGAAGGCCTTGGAGGCAGAGATAATTAAATTACAGAGTTTAGCTGATTCAACAAGTAATCAAAGTTACACAGAGATGATCTCAAATAAGAAAACCCAGCTAGCAGATTTACTGGGGTTGAAAACACAAGGAGCTCTGGTTCGTTCTCGTTTTTTAAGTATTGAACAGATGGATGCACCATCTAAATATTCTTTTTAGCCTTGAAAAGAAGAATGGGCAAAAACGTTTTTTGCATGCTTTGCGCTCTGAGTGATTTTATCTAGTCATGCGGAAATACGAAAAAGAGCTTGTGATTTTTATGAAAACTTATACAAGAATGAGTTGGGATCAGGATGGGATTCTGAGAGTGTTTTTTTTTTTGGAAAGTTTGACTCAAGTGTCAGAGGGGGCCAATGCAGAGCTCTCGGGTACTTTAAGCCTGGGGGAGTTGTACACAAGGCCCTTCAAGGCATGGATTCTGGGAAAGTCCCAGGAATTGATGGCCTTTCCATTGAATTTTTTGAATTGAAAGTCTTTTTGGACAGAGGTTGGGGAGGACCTTTTGCGGGTGCTTAATGACAGTTTGGGCTCAGGCCGGTTGCCATTGAGTAGCCGTAGAGCGGTCATCACTCTTCTCCCCAAAAAGGAGATCTTTTAGAAATTAAGAATTGGCGTCCTGTTTCGCTTCTTTGCTCTGATTATAAATTGCTCTCAAAGGTTTTAGCTAATAGGTTAGCTAGAGTAATGGATCAGGTGGTGCATCCAGATCAGACTTACTGTGTCCCGGGTAGGTCAATTTTTGACAATGTTGCCCTTATTCGGGATATTTTTGATGTCTCCAAGGTGCTCAACATTGATATTGGGCTTATCTCACTAGATCAAGAAAAAGCATTTAATAGGGTTGAACACTCTTATTTGTGGAGAACTTTAGAAGCCTTTGGATTCTGTCAGGATTTTAGTGATAAAGTGAAAGTGCTCTATGGTGACGTTGAGAGTGTGCTAAAGATAAACGGTGGCTTATGCACTCCTTTTAAAGTCTGTAGGGTTATTAGACACGGCTGTTCTTTGTCTGGAATGTTATATGCACTTGCTATAGAACCTTTGATGCAAAAATTAAGAGAAAATATTTGTGGTTTGAATCTACCTATTTGTAAAAACAGTATTTCTTTGTCTGCCTATGCTGATGATGTGGTGGTTTTAATTAATGGACAAAATGATGTGCAGGTTTTAATGAAAGTTTTAGAAGATTTTAAAGCGTTATCATCAGCAAAAGTGAATTGAAACAAGAGTGAATGGTGCTCATGGTTTGATACATTTGAAAAGCAGAATAGCAGCCTTTTGTTTGCAATTTTTACAAAGATTTCTGTATGGATCATTAGTGAATGGATGGCAGGCTGTTACATGCTCCATTTTACACAGAACTGAAGGACTGGGGTTGGACAAAGGTTTGGAGTGTTTTTGAATCACAGAGAAATGAGACAACACCTTCTCTTCACTGGCTTTTGGAGGAGCCACTAATAAACGGAGCTTGATTTGATTTAACAAATGACAATTGCTCCTTTCATGGACTTAATGTACTGTTGCGGAATTCACAGATCTTCACGTTTGGACGTTTGATTCATGTAGCTGGGATGGACTTTGAAGAACAGAAGAAGCGGCCTCTTGTCTAAAGGTCAGGTCTTTGCGGACTGTTGAGCAAATGATAAAGAACTGGAAATCGTTGGTCAGTATTGAAGAAAAAGATTTGCTGATGGACAGACATGGGGAAGTAAACACCCCTAATACACCCCCTAATAAAAAGCGTTTTCCTATGATTACTATGTTACTAAGTTAGATGGTTGTAGCGGACCTTTTTTATATGCTGAAAGACCTTTGTGTTTGGATTTTTTTTTTACAGCCACTGGCAAAGCTTTTTATAAAATATGTGTTAAAGTTTTTAATAAAAAGGTACTGAATGATAAAGTTGACACGCCGTGGCGCAGAGTATTGTGTGTTGAAAAGAATTTGGAACCTGAGTGGAGTTCACTGTATAAGCCACCGTTATCTAAAAGGGCAGGGGATATGCGGTGGAGGCTTCTTCACTGTGCCATCGCTGTTAATGCTTTTATTTAAGTTCTTAATCCTGAAGTTATTGCTGATTGTCCTTTCTGCTCAAAAAGAGAAACAGTTTTTTCATGCTTTTATGGAATGTGACAGACTAAAACCTTTATTTTCAAGGTTGGAAAATGTTTTTATTTTTTTTAGCGAATTGTTTTCCATGAGGATTTTTATTTTTGGTTTTAAATTTGTCTGAAGTAAAAGGTTTACTTGTCAGCTTTTGAATTTTGTTTTAGGTCAGGCAAAACTGGCCATTTACATGAGCAGGAAAAATAAGGTCGAAAGATTTTCAGGTGAAGATGTAGTAATACTGTTTGGTGAAATTTGGTAAATTTGGTGAAATCACGAGTGTTGATAGATTTTTGTTTTTATAAGTCTACAAAGGATCTATTAACATTTGGGATCTATTAACAAATGAAATGGTGTGGTAATGGAGCGTTGTGCACTGTTGTTGAAGAGGATTTATTTTTTACACATTTGGTGTAATTTACCTATTTGTATGTTTTAATGATTTCTTTGGTACTTATGTGATGTAAGGTAACTTTGTAATTTGTTGAAACTGTGTACAATGAAGTGTGATTTACAGTAATAAAAGGCTTTTTCAAAACTCTCTCTCTCTCGCTCTCTCTCTCCATCAAATAACTTCTTTGCATAATATGTACTTCTCAGCATTGCATTTTCTCCTCTCTCTGGAGATAATTCCCCACCACTCATCATTAGATTAATTCCAATGGCGATTTCACGTCTTTGAAAGTTAAGTCATTTAGGGATTTCCCTACTTAACTGGAGACATCTTTCACAAACACAGAAACGGATAGAGAGAATTTCACATATACTGAGAGATTAACTAAATACATAAATGCAAAGACATTTCCATATACTGTATGAGTGTTTCTTCAACTCCAGGCACTTTTGGCCTTGTAAACTTTTTTTCAAACTCTGACTGTGTAATTTGTCCTCTATATACATACATTTCCCCCACATCCCAAATAATGTAACCATACACCTTTCACACACAAAATGCACTGAATAATGTGAAATGCAAACGCCTTTTACAGTTAGCATTTATTGATTAACTTACAGCAGTTCAGTGATTTATATGTGAGTTCTTTGTTGGGACTAAGAGTAGAGTTAAAAATGGGGGCGAATAAGTTAACCCTTTAATCATCATTAGTCCTTCAACCCCACAAATTCAAAGCAGACTCGTCCATCAGTAATTGCATCTGAACTGTGCATTTGCAAGAAGGCGAGTGAGTCATAGATTCTCAATCCTGTTTACCTGCACACATCTGCTAATTAGTTTTTCTCATAATTGCCACTTCTGTTATGGGTTGTGCTTTAGTGGTTCTAATCACTTCGTCCTTAAAATCCAAACTGACAAACGGGGATGTAAATCACACATTTGTATGCTGGTCTGAAGTATATGCACTCATGCATCTAGATTTGTGTGTGTGTGTGTGTGTGTGTGTTTGATGAGAAGGTAAGCCTCTTAAACTCTCTAGCAGTTCTTTGGCACTCTGGGTTTTGAGAGGGTTGGAAAACTGACCAAGTTTATGATGAGCTTTGCTCAACAGACCACTGACTTCTCAGTTTTTTCCACTTAAGCTCCTTACGCAGTACTGCTCATCTGTTTTTCAGTGTCCAGTGTCCTCAGAATCTCTTATTTTGCCCATAAAATGACTTTTCTGCAAGGTGAAAAAGTCCCATTTGAGCAGCGTAACTCCCATCAACTCAACAATGGTGCTTTATGCTTGAAACACAGGAACGTTTTTGTTCCCCACTTATGAGTGATTTATGATGTAATTCAAAGGATGGCAGCTGAAGTGAGAGTGCTGTTTAGCACATACTGTGAGCTCATCATCTTTGCAGTAGCTGTGAATGAACTACCCAGGAAACAGCTCTGCGTGTTTGGAACCATGGGGACAAAGTCACTTAGCTATTCCCGTTAGATTACAGTACACCTTTACAAGCTCTGTGTCATTATTCATAAGGAGGTGCATTTGTTTGTGTTCTTTTGCCCATATACTTACCATAACATTAACATGTATTATATGGACATTTTTAGAATGGAAAAGTTATAAATGGATTTTTCTCACATTGTTAAACAGCCGATTTCTGAAACGTCATGCCAAATGTATTACTTCCTGGTGGAGCACATCAAAACACTTTGCGTTTTATGCATGGAATGTACAAGGATTAAGGTTACCAGATTTCTGAAAAGAAAACTATATAGACATTTTTACTTCAGCAATCTGTAATGATATGTCATATTCTGTCATATTACTCTAATTTCATATTTTCACCAGCAAACTTCATGAACTGTGACGACTGTTCACAGTAAAGGCCTGTTCATACCAAGAATGATAACTATATCTACATGAGACTCACTCACCTTCTAGCCTTTTTTCCGAAGGACAATAATGTTTACTGCAAAAGTGCTGTAAAAAATGTATTGTAATTGGCTGTCAATGTTTTAATCCCTCATCATATAGAGAAAAAAAAAAAGCTCTTAAAGGGATAGTTTACCCAAAAATGAAAATTACCCCATGATTTACTCACCCTCAAGCCATCCTAGGTGTATATGACATTATTCTTTCAGACGAATACAATCGGAGTTATATTTAAAAATGTCCTGGCTCTTCCAAGCTTTATAATGGCAGTGAATAGAGGATGAGATTCCCAAAAAAGTGAATCCATCCATCATAAAGGTAATCCATACGGCTCCGGGGGGTTAATAAAGGCCTTCTGAAGCGTTTGTGTAAGAAAAATATCCATATTTAAAACTTTATAAAATAAAATAACTCGCTTCCAACAGACGGCCATACGCATCGATTTACACCGAAAGAGTAACCCTTGACCTGACGCATTGACGAACGCAGAAGCGCAGAGGATAGAGCAAAGGATAGAGCAAAACAAAACACATTTTAGAAGTCTAAAACGAGAATTTTTAAAGAGAAATGTCAGAGGATTTCGATATAAGAGGAGCTTGAGTTTGTTGCCCAGCCGTATTTGTTTGAACCGCGAGAGGCGTCAGAGTTTACGCTACTCTTATATCCTATGTCATACATCGCATCAAGGGTTACTCTGTCTCTGTTACTAAGTCCACTTGTGTAGGCCGATTTAAATATGGATATTTTTCTTACAAAAACCTATCGCGTTGCTTCAGAAGGCCTTTTATTAACCCCAGGGCTCCAGAATAACTTTTTGCCTTGGTTGCACTGGTGCGCCTAACTTTTTTATTTAGGTGCACCAGCACAAAATTTAGGTGCACCCAAATTTTTCCCCGGCTCGCGTCACCTTTAACATCAAAATTTCAAGGTCACCTTTTTATAACGCTCCATATACATTCATATATATTATGTAAATGACAACATATGCATTTACACAGAGATTAAAATCACAGGAAACAATGCTTTGAACATACTATCTTAAAACTACAGTTTTAACAAAGTGTTATAAATTAATTTAAAAAATATTGAAATAATAAATAATGAAATACAACTCATAATAAATAAAAATACGGAATTTTTAATTTCCTCTGCCTGCTATATATATCACGCTTTGATGATTGTCATAATTATGTGGTAACGTTACTGATAGGCTATTGTAGGTTACGGTAACCTATACTTGTTTATATTTTTTAATAAAATTGTGCCAGCTGGAACAAATGCTATAATGAAATTATAAATTATTACGGGTAGATCACTGCAGGATTAAAAGTGGTCAAAATTTTTTTCAAAGAGCCAGAAAGTCACTTTGCAGCAGTCACAACAAATTAACAATGATACTAACGTTAGCGTTTCAGGTAGGACAGTAGATATATCAGCAAATATCGTTCTCAAAGAGATTATTTTTGGAATATAATATAACAATGCACAATCACAGTGACGCCGACTGGGTTAAGCATTTACTGTATCTGAGGGAAATGTTGCAGCGCGATCTGCCAGTCTCTTCAAAGGAAGATTACAAACGGCAAACGCCAATTGATTACACACGATGACTTTAATGATAGACATTTTTTTAATTTGCCTAAAACATATGGAGCTAATCCTGTTTTGTCTCCAGCTTCTTGATTCTCGCGCCACCTGAGCTGACACTGACAGGCGGTTGTCATGACAATGACGTAGTTTAGGGCAGCACAAGTTCACGTTCATTCTCTCACACACACACTCTCTCACACACTTGCGCTCACACACACACTTGCGCTCACACACACTTTCAGTGAAATGGACTCACAAACCGTTTCAGTGTCGCCTTTGATACTAGGGGCTGAGGTGGGTCAGACCCGGCGTATTTTAAATCTGCTTTTATGCGGCATTGCGTCTTTAAACAGGATTTTGAGCAGACACAGAGCCGCTTTAGATCAGCCTTAACTCGACTGTGTAAAGATGCCTTATGGGTCTATTTCTTTTCATTGTTCGTCGTCTGTTTTCTTGCGTTTATTTTGCTGATGCTGATTGCCGTAACTGATTCTCTGGTGCTCCGGTCGCAATTTCAATCACACAGCACGGAGCAGTGTAGGCCTACAGGAATATCTGGACCACAGCCAATCAGAGGCAAAGACCTGCCCCATCTCTGTCTCTGATTGGTTTAGACCACGATATGATCCAACCATGCGTGTGAGTTCCGTCAAAGGAGAACAAACGCTTCGTTCGTGGAGAGGCAGCGATGCGAGGACATTAGGTGCACCGGTGCGACCTAGGAAAAATTTTAGTCGCACCCTTACACATTTTGGGTGCATGTGTGCCCAAATTGGTCGCACTCTAGAGCCCTGAACCCCCTGGAGTCGTAAGGATTACTTTTATGATGGATGAATGCACTTTTTGGACTTCAAAATCAGGACCGCCATTCACTGCCATTATAAAGCTTGGAAGAGCAATGATATTTTTTTATATAACTCATATTGTATTCATCTGAAAGAAGACTGTCATATACACCTAGGATGGCTTGAGGGTGAGTAAATCATGGGGCAATTTTCATTTTTGGGTGAACTAACCCTTTAATGTCACCATAAAAATCTAAGTGGACAATTCCTATTTTTTTTACAGAATGTTGCCGTGCTTATTATAAATGATTCATTCATGCACGCCATTTTGTTTTTAATTAAAATGCCCTCATATTATTTAACTAAAAATGTTAACCTCCACTCCCCCTTGAAACAACGTCTGTTCTCTTCACATGTCTCAGTGGATGGTGGTGCTATATATCCTCCACAACAGACTGCAAACTGACATTCTGATCTGCCTCCATTTATCCATCGATCCAATCAATTCCCGTAGGACGAAATTAAATCCCACCCTACATTTTTCTCATTCTAGAAGTCGTTTCACTTGGATATACGTCACAACAGGGAAGAAAAGACTATTGCAACTTCTGTTTCATGCTGACTTACGGTTTACATTGTTCTGCAAATTTTCATGGGTGAAATCCAGTCATTGCAATAGAAATCCATGTGATCAAAAATTTCACACAAATACAACAAATTTGCACAACCAAAAAATGCAGATTTTGTAGGTTCATGTTGGTCGTCACAATCACAAATGAGAGTGCCCTTGGTTACCACCAGAGGGCACTCCATCCCGGACTGTCACTTCATCTAAGGACTACAATTCCCACATCACTCACTACCTGGACTTCCTTCCTGATTACATCCACCTGCACCCTATTACCTTGTTAGCTCATACTTTATAAGCCTGGTCATGTCTGTCATTCACTGTGAAGTCTTGTTTGTTGTATTACTGCATTTCTGAGCATTTTCCCTGGTTTCTTGTCTCTTGGTTTTGGATTACTTGCCCGTTCTTTGGATTACCCTTTTGCCTGTCTTGTTTGCCTGTTTGGACTGCTTGCCTGTGTTTTGACCTTGCCTGAACTCTTGACTACGATTGTGGATTACCCTTTCAATAAAGCTGCGTTTGGATCCTCTACCTGTGTCTCTCGAAGCAGTACGTTACAGTCATGCAAATTCACTGTGTTGACCAACAGAAAGCTGCTTGGTTTGAAAGTGAGTTTTGTGTGAGCTGTGCTTCATACATCTCTACACTATTGATGATAGTGCTTTTCTGCCTGCAAAATTTTGCAGAAATTTTGGGTAATACTTACAGCCTTTATATATAATGTGTTATAAAAGTATTTTTTAATGCATTGATTATTCCTTGTAATGCACCTTATAATGCATTGTATGATCTCATAATTATAGTTATAAAATACATTATAATACACACCAATAATGTTACACCTTTAGAAAGTATAACGCATTAAAACACAAGGAATCTACAATTATAATGCATTTTAACTTTACAATTAGTGCTGTTAATCGATTAAAAAAAAATCTGTAATTAATTGTGATTAATTAATGTAGAAACATGAAGACAGTAGCCTATATATATGTTTAGTGGCATCTTTTTATGAATAAAGCCAGGATCACCTATACCAATACTGCTACTGATGTCTCTATAAAATTGATTATTTTTTTTTTTTTCCTCTCAATTTTAGCCATTAATTATAGCCATTCAGCATTACAGTATAATTGAAAACTATACATTTTAACATTTATTACGCTTTAAAAACATACAACAACTTTTAATTTAAATGAACTTAAAAACAAATCTTCAAATAAACCCATTATAATATGTCACATTTACCTGTGCCCTTCAATATATCAGGGCTCAATTTTTTTCTATTGGCCCAGTCAGACCGGTTCAGATTTTTACTTGCCCTATCAAAATGCACAAAAAGTTATTGATGTCATTGTTTTTGACCCATGTAATCTTGTAAACAGTGATTTAAGATTTTTAGCTAGATCTAACAGGTAGTATATATTACAGAAATTGAATAAAGTTATCAAACTTCCACATGTGGTTGTGTTTGCATTGTCTATCTTTATCGAGTACTACTTTGTGGAATAACAAGGTGATAATTAAACACAGCTGAACCTAACAAACTCATAATGATGTGTGACCATGGAGACGGAAGACAGGCCGGAACTCAAAGGAATACATGTGATGAATATCAAACTAAAAGTCCATGAAAACGAAACTAAGAATGAGCATAACTGAACCTAACCGTGACACTTGACTACATAAATTATAAATTAATTATAGATTAATTTTTATTAAAGCTACAAAAGTTACAGTCAAGAGCAGTGAGTGATTTTCTCTTTTTCTTTTGTTCTTTGATTATCCTTAATGACAGACAGCAGCTGCTGTCACTTTAAGACCTGCCGCACATGCCGTGGATCTAACACGAATCCAATTTCTCACAACTCTTTACGTTCATTTAAGACTTCATTTACTGTAACTCATGTAAGACTTTGCTTGCGAGGATACTCAGCAAAACAGGCATTTTGGCATAACTTTGTGCGTTTTTGTCTGTTCAAGTGCGGTCTGAAGCGGCTTTTCTGTCACGCAGATAGGAGATTCACAGTGCATTCTCTTTTGTGTCTTATTGCGCATGAATGGTTTAAAAGCATTTGCATGAATAAGAGTGAGGTAATATAATGTAACGCTAGCCAAAGGATGATGGGGAAGAAATGGATGCTGCGTAAATAGCGTAAAATATTTTAATGCATTAAACTGAAAACATTAATCAATTATTTATGATATAATATCATATAATGCATTGTAACATACATTATGAATACATTATACATAAAGGTATAAAGTAAAGTGTTATCAAATTTGCTAATGTAACCGCACCTTTAGAGTTGATATTTAAAACTTGGTTACAGTTATTTTTCTTGGTGTGAACGGGCCTTAATTCATAGCACTCTTGTTCCCCCTCAAAATAAAAACTGAAAAGTTGATTCCACAAGCATTCACCCATAGTAGTGACCTCCCTAGGTCTATTCATCTGTCTGGCTCTTTTCTCACTGTCACATAAAAGCATTAAACACGAGGTTGTACACTGTGATTCTCTCTTTCAGTCCTTTACTGTTATCTGATGTCCTCCAAAGAGGCTAGTTCATCACAGGCTGAGCGTCTAATGCCAGAGACGCAGGGACTGGACCCCAGCCCTCCTCTGTCCATGTCACAGGCCGTAATAGAGTCATAAACCTTGGGGATCTGCTTGATTGAGTTGCATCAAACACAAAGAGGATGCTAATCTCATTATGCAGCTCCTCCACGTCACTCCTGTCCCAAACCCCTCCATTTTATGGGCTTGTGTAAGTTTTACGAGACATCATTTAACAATTACAGGAGCTTGTCTGTTTGACCTTAAAGGTTTAATACAAGTTGAGCTCTGTCAGCTGAATTTGCGACATATATTGCTAATTGGAACAGAAAATAATTTTGACTTGTCCCTTTTTAAAAAGAATCGTGGTTACAATAAGGCACTTATAATGGAAGTTAACGTTAAAATATGTACAAGACTTATACAAAGTGCATTAACATGAGACTTGCGAGATAGAATTGCTTAATGACCCTCTCTGTGTAAAGTTATATGCACTCTTTCCACTTTGTTGTCATGACAACACTAGGCAGTAACATTTCCACATGAAAGAAAGGAAAGAAACATACCAGAAAGGGATGTTTTGTAATTATATACAAAGCACTGTTTACTACAGGAATTGTTGCAGAATATTTTTCTCATAAAAAAACTGCTTCATGGAAACACCAAGATTCCAAAATTCCTAATTCTATATAAATGTGCATTTTGGAAATTATATTCACATCTTGGTGTTTTCATGAAGCATATACAGTGGGGAGAACAAGTATTTGATACACTGCCGATTTTGCAGGTTTTCCTACTTACAAAGCATGTAGAGATCTGTAATTTTTATCATAGGTACACTTCAACTGTGAGAGACAGAATTCAAAAATCCAGAAAATCACATTGTATGATTTTTAAATAATTAATTTGCATTTTATTGCATGACATAAGTATTTGATCACCTACCAACCAGTAAGAATTCCGGCTCTCACAGACCTGTTTTTTCTTTAAGAAGCTCTCCTGTTCTCCACTCATTACCTGTATTAACTGCACCTGTTTGAACTTGTTACCTGTATAAAAGACACCTGTCCACACACTCAATCAAACAAACTCCAACCTCTCCAGAATGGCCAAGACCAGAGAGCTGTGTAAGGACATCAGGGATAAAATTGTAGACCTGCACAAGGCTGGGATGGGCTACAGGACAATAGGCAAGCAGCTTGGTGAGAAGGCAGCAACTGTTGGCGCAATTATTAGAAAATGGAAGAAGTTCAAGATGACGGTCAATCTCCCTCGGTCTGGGGCACCATGCAAGATCTCACCTCGTGGGGCATCAATGATCATGAGGAAGGTGAGGGATCAGCCCAGAACTACACGGCAGGACCTGGTCAATGACCTGAAGAGAGCTGGGACCACAGTCTCAAAGAAAACCATTAGTAACACACTACACCGTCATGGATTAAAATCCTGCAGCGCACGCAAGGTCCCCCTGCTCAAGCCAGCGCATGTCCAGGCCCGTCTGAAGTTTGCCAATGACCATCTGGATGATCCAGAGGAGGAATGGGAGAAGGTCATGTGGTCTGATGAGACAAAAATAGAGCTTTTTGGTCTAAACTCCACTCGCCATGTTTGGAGGAAGAAGAAGTATGAGTACAACCCCAAGAAAACCATCCCAACCATGAAGCATGGAGGTGGAAACATCATTCTTTGGGGATGCTTTTCTGCAAAGGGGACAGGACGACTGCACCGTATTGAGGGGAGGATGGATGGGCCATGTATCGCGAGATCTTGGCCAACTACCTCCTTCCCTCAGTAAGAGCATTGAAGATGGGTCGTGGCTGGGTCTTCCAGCATGACAACGACCCGAAACACACAGCCATGGCAACTAAGGAGTGGCTCCGTAAGAAGCATCTCAAGGTCCTGGAGTGGCCTAGCTAGTCTCCAGACCTGAACCCAATAGAAAATCTTTGGAGGGAGCTGAAAGTCCGTATTGCCCAGCGACAGCCCCGAAACCTGAAGGATCTGGAGAAGGTCCGTATAGAGGAGTGGGCCAAAATCCCTGCTGCAGTGTGTGCAAACCTGGTCAAGAACTACAGGAAATGTATGATCTCTGTAATTGCAAACAAAGGTTTCTGTACCAAATATTAAGTTCTGCTTTTCTGATGTATCAAATACTTATGTCATGCAATAAAATGCAAATTAATTACTTAAAAATCATACAATGTGATTTTCTGGATTTTTGTTTTAGATTCCGTCACTCACAGTTGAAGAGTACCTATGATAAAAATTACAGACCTCTACATGCTTTGTAAGTGGGCAAACCTGCAAAATCTGCAGTGTATCAAATACTTGTTCTCCCCACTGTATATATATATATATTTTTTTTTATTTTATTTTTTATGTAGGCTTAAGATGGAAACATTTTTATTTGGTGAATGAAGGATTGTTTCTACTATAAAAAAATACATTTACTGAATACATTTCTTGATGCTTATCAAAAAAGTCCTGTGACTAAAGTGTTATCTAAAACTAAAGCTCTTAATTAAAAAAAAAAAGTAATTTAAATAAAGCTGAAATAAAATTAAATGTAATTGTCATAAATAAAAAAATAAAGTAGCCTAATACAATTTTAAAAACAAATGAAAATTAGAAATGCTGCCTTGCCAACTAACTGAAATAAACTGAAATACTAAAATTACTAAACTAAAACTGAAATAAAAATTAAGGCTATATTGTAATTACTAAAGTTACTAGATCAACTAAAATTAAAATGAAAACGTCTCGGTTACGTATGTAACCCTCGTTCAACATAAGCGCGAAGAGCGCGAATGGGACATAACAAAGCCAGGGCTGGGTCTGCCTCCTCCGAGGGCAGCGCTTGCAGGTTCACCACCTGGTCCCGGAAGGGAGTGGTGGGAACCTTGGGCACGTATCCGGGCCGGGGTCTCAGGATGACGTGAGAGTTGGCCGGCCCGAACTCTAGGCACGATTAATTGACCGAAAGTGCGTGCAGGTCCCCTACCCTCTTGATGGAGGCCAATGCAGTCAGGAGTACTGTCTTTATGGACAGAGTTTTTAACTCTACAGACTGCAAAGGTTCAAAGGGAGGGCTCTGAAGTGCGGACGAGGAGGATTTAGCCTCCTTGCACCTCTGAGGAATCTGACGATTAGGTCGTGCTTTCCCAAGGACTTACCTTCAACTGCATCGTGCTACACCGCTATTGCCGCGACGTACACTTTGAGGGTGGAGGGAGACAGCCTTCACTCCAGCCCATCTTGCAGGAAAGAAAGCACGACACTAATTGAACACTTTCGGGGGTCTTCCCGGCGGGAAGAACACCACTCAACGAACAGGTTCCACTTCAGGGCATAGAGGCGCCTCGTAGAGGGGGCTCTAGCAGAAGCGATGGTGTCTGCCACCGCTTGTGGCAGGCCACCTAGAACCTCCGCGTCCCGTACAGGGACCAGACATGGAGTTTCCAGAGGTCTGGACGCGGGTGCCATAGAGTGCCCCGTCCCTGAGAAAGCAGGTCCTTCCTCAGGGGAATCGGCCAGGGAGGGGCTGTCGAGAGGAGTGTGAGTTCGGGGAACCAGGTCCGGTTGGGCCAGTAGGGCGCAACTAGCAAGACCTGCTCCTCGTCCTCCCTGACCTTGCACAGAGTCTGTGCGAGAAGGCTCACTGGGGGAAACGCATATTTGCGTAGGTCCCGGGGCCAGCTGTGCGCCAGTGCATCCGTGCCGAGGGTGCCCCCGGTCAGGGAATAGTACAACTGGCAATGGGTCGAGTCCGGAGAGGCGAACAGGTCTACCTGCGCGGCTCCAAAAAGGTCCCATATCAGCTGGACGGTCCGGGGGTGGGGTCGCCACTCTCCCGGAGGTGTCAGCTGACGAGAGAGCTCGTCGGCTGTCTGGTTCAGCGCACCAGGGATGTGAATGGCCCGAAGCGACCTCAGATGCTTCTGACTCCACAGGAGGAGATGGCGGGCGAGTTGCATCATGCGACGGGAGCGTAGACCACCCTGGCGGTTGATGTACGCAACGGCCGCAGTGCTGTCCATACGGACCAGTACGTGCTTGCTCTGAAGTGGCTTTTTGAGGCGGCTTAGGGCAAGACGTACTGCTAGCAACTCCAGGCAATTGATATGCCAATGCAGCTGGGGCCCCGTCCACAGACCCGAGACTGCCCGTTGTACGTGGCCCCCCAGCCGGTGGATGAGGCATCCGTGAAGACCACAGCATGCCTGGACACTTGTTCTAAGGGCACTCCCGCCCGTAGAAACGAAGGGTCTGATCAGTAACTGGAGTAACTGGGACCCGGTACTTGCCGCTCTGCCACGCCCCCATCTCAGGACCCGGCCATGAAGCCAGTGCTGAAGCGGTCTCATATGAAGCAATCCGAGCTGCGTTACCGCGGCTGCAGATGCAATATGCCCCAGGAGCCTCTGAAAATATTTCAGTGGGACTGCCGTCCTGCCTTTGAACGTATTCAAGCAGTTCAACACTGACCGGACTCGCTCCTCTGTGAGGCGCGCAGTCTGGTTGACCGAGTCCAGCTCCATGCCGAGATAAGAGATCCTCTGTGTGGGACAGAGTTTGCTCTTCTCTCGGTTGACCTGAAGGCCCAACAGGCTGAGGTGACAGAGCACCAGGTCCCTGTGTTCGCACAACTGTTCCCGAGACTGGGCGAGTATGAGCCAGTCGTCAAGATAGTTGAGGATGCGAACACCGCGTTCTCTGCTCGCTAAATCCTCCTCGTCCACACTTAGCGGAACAATGGCTGCCTCTGCGACTTTCGTGAAGACGCGAGGCGACAGGGACAGCCCGAAGGGCCAGACTTTGTACTGATATGCCCTCCCCTCGAACGCAAAGCGTAGGAACGGTCTGTGTCGAGGAAGGATAGAGACATGAAAGTACGCGTCCTTCAGGTCGATCGCTGCAAACCAATCTCGGGGACGGATGCATTTGAAAATGCGTTTCTGCGTTAACCCCCTGGAGTCGGCCGTCGCGCCGGCTTGATCAACTCGCTTTTTTTCTTATCAGTGCCAAAGAGACTCAGATAACTCTGTCGATTTTTATAATTCAGGCAAGTGTTATACATCATTATAATATGTTAAGTTTCTATTTTTTTGCGTACAGTCACAATAAAAACAGATTGTTGTGCTTTTTGCAAAGCAAAGAAAACAAACATGATGCGCAATCTGCAGCCTCTCTCTCAATTCAGAAAGTCTTCAGAAAAGGAACTCTAACTTGGTGAACACTTGTCACACAAACATGAGACATATGTCTAAAGAAACGTTGCAATGTCAGGTTTTAAATAATGTAAATAAAATCGAAAACAAAAATTCTGTGTTTATGTAATCTGTTTGAAAAGAGAGAGATCGTTTTGAGACGCGTTGAGGAATAATCCTGGAATAATTTACCTAATGAAAAGATGTTTATTTCTAAGAGCAACGGATTCAGCCGCTGATTGTGAGGTAAGTTTATTCTGTTAGTTTAATATTAAACGCAAAAAGACAGTTTAAATATGAATCCTGCTGCAACATAAAATGTCATAGACGTAAGACTGTTTAGACAAGATTTCTTTGGCCTGTTTTGGACAGATTATGAGGTGTTTACTGTAAAATAGCCTAGTGTCACATCAATACAGCTTTTATTAGCAAATGTCTGCTCAGATGCTATAAATATAGTACCAGTAAAACGTATTTTGTTTCATATTGATGTTTAAATATTATAGCCTAATGGTATTTTTTAATTTAATATATGTTGATTGTGAAAAGTGAACAGCACGAGTAATAAAGGACACATCATTTGATGCGCAATATATCAGAAGACATGGAGTTTGTCAGAAATTATTTTGACCACTTCATTAAGTTTTGTTTTGTAGAAAGCCTTTATTTAAAGTGAATTTCGTTTTGTATAAATTGTATCTTAATTTTAATCAATGTTTTTAATATATTTGCTTCTTATTTAATAAGAAGCATAGCAGACAATAGCCGTAGCGCTGGCATGATCATGCATTGCACGCATGTCTCATAAATGAACCAACGCTTGAAATGATATTTGAGTATTGTGTGTATCGGATAGTTTACAAAATCAAATGATTCAGAAAATGTTTGCCATTGAAATGACTGGAAAAAAAGTGTCCCAATCAACCTGAATTCACCCTATACTCTTTGAAATCATAATTGCATTGCATTTAAATCCCAAATATTTTACTTTCATTTTCAACATTCATCATTACCAATTATTCAGTTATTTGTATTTACTGAATACTGAATTGTGTTCAGTGTCACAATATTACGTTTTTTTTAGCATGAGACTTATTTAAAAAAAAGAAAAAGAAAAAAAAATTGTACACTGCCAAAAATGCTCTTCTTAGTATTTTTGTCTTGTTTCTATTCTAAATATCTACAAATTCTTAAATCAAGATGCATTTACTAGATAAGTAAAATGACATAAGATATTTTTTCTTGTTTTGTTGAAAGTAAAATCAAAATGAAGTGAGTTTTTGCTTAAAACATGCAAAATTATCTGCCAATGGGGAAGAAAAATAATCTTGTTTCTGATTGAAATCTTGTTTCTTGTGTCTGTCCCAAACAGAAATAAGATTATTTTTCTTACCCCATAGAAAATCTTACTTATCTAGTAAATGAATCTTGATTTAAGAATTTTTAGATATTTGGACTGGAAACAAGAAAAAATACTAAATAAGAAGAGCATTTTTTGCAGTGTAGTCAAATCTTTTGATAATTTAAAATATAATAGGCCTTTGTAATGGGCCTTTGTTGACTACATTCTAAATAAACTACAACAAAATATTTCCTTTGTCCTGTTGCTTAGCTCTCTCAGTCACATACCTGAGGCTCATTCATTATGCAGCTCATTATGGGTTCTTTTGTTCTCTCTGGTGTGAATCACAGCATTATTCATGATCATTCACGCCTCTTTGCATACGGCCTTTGTAAAGAAAAAGTGTCTTACAAAATGTAAATCAATATATTGTGTTGTGGGAATAAGTAGGCACAATGATTCTCACATCAGTTTGAAGCAAAAACTCTAGGCAACAACACCCATTAGTCTAAAGTCTTGTGGACACATATCTATTGTGTGTTTTGAGGCCTTAATTTTAAAACAAAAATGTTAGCTTTTTCAAAAACCACGCATACACATTATTCTCTCAAAAATACAAGCATGTACATACATGTCACATATTATGGTAGCCCAGTTTGTGCTGAATACAGTGTATTACACTTTTGCCATTAATGTGTTTATAAGCAACTGAAAAAGCACAAATGTCAGAGCATGTTAAAACTTCTAAAGGGCCCCAAAACAGCTCAGACTCCAGAGGGTTAACATCCTGAACGGAAGCTTGTGCAGGGCCCGATTCAGGACACACAGGTCCAAGATGGGTCGTAACCCACCCCCTTTCTTGGGTACAATGAAGTAGGGGCTGTAGAACCCCGACCTCATATCGGCTGGAGGAACCGGCTCGACCGCGTCCTTTGCCGGTAGGACATCGATCTCTGACTGCAAGATGTGGGCATTGCTGCTCCGCACGGAAGTGAAGAGGATGCCCCTGTACTTGGGGGGGCCGGTACGCGAACTGAATCGCGTAGCTGAGTCTGATAATACGGATGAGCCAGCGAGATGGCTTGGGGAGCGCTAGCCAGGCCCCCAGAGACCGTGCAAGCGGGACCAACGGCACCACAGACGTACCCGGGGTGGGGCAGCGAGGTGGAACGCTTAGACCCGACCCGGATGGCCCGGAGGCGACCCGGAGTGTTGTCTGACTGTTCCAGGGTGGGGCAGTGTGTGGGAGAGAAGGCCCGGGGGCGTCCTCTAGCCTCACACCGCCCTCTGGCGAAAAGAGGGGGAGCCAGGAGTGGCAAGGCCCGGGGGCGTCGCACACAGCCGGCTTGGTCCTCTTGGGGCTCAGGGACAAAGGAAACTGCTCTTTTGTTGACAATGTGGGTACCGCTGCACTCCGAAGAGCCAACGGCAGAGTGATGTTGGCCCCCCGGTCCTCCTCCGGGAGGGGTGCGGACACCATCTCCCTCCGAGCAGATCCAACTGTCCCTGGGCTGCCCGTCTCAGGGCCGCTTACCCTTCCGTTTACCGGCCGACTTTGCGGGACCCTGAGCGGGTTGGGCGGCACCCTTGCATCCGGCGCCCTGCTTCCCGGGTGGATGCTGCTGCTTGGGCTTGGCAGGGGCGGAGGCAGACACAGGGGGACGCCCTCGGCGATGAGCAGGCGGAGGCACTGCAGCCGGCGACGAGGTGGAGGCAGCAGCTGGTCGCCGGGGCAGGATATTTTTGATTGCCTCCGTCTGCTTCTGGGCCACCGAGAACTGCTGGGCGAATTTCTCGATGGCGTCACCAAAGAGGCCGGCCTGACAGACGGGGCGTCGAAGAACCGAACCTTGTCGGACTCACGCATTTCTGCCAGGTTCAGCCACAGGTGGTGTTCCTGGACCACCAGAGTGGACATCGCCCGACCCAGGGACCACGCAGTGACTTTCGCTGCCCGGAGGGCGAGGTCCGTCGCTGTGCTCAGTTCCTGCATAACGCCTGGGTCGGAACTACCCTCGTGCAGATCCTTTAGCGCTTTGGCCTGGTAGGCCTGCAGGAGCGCCATGGCATGCAGGCTTCCCCGCAGGCTGTGTAAGCCTTGCCCGTTAGGTTGGACGAGAACTTACACGCCCGGGAGGGGAGACGTGGGTTAGCCCGCCAGTCCGCAGCGGCCCTGGGACACAGTTGCATCGCCACGGACCGCTCGACTGGGGGAATCCCCACGTATCCCTTAGCCGCGCCACCATCGAGGGTAGTGAGGACGGAGGAGTCACTAGATCGGTTTCTGGCGCTATAGGGCGCCGCCCATGGCTTCGTGAGCTCCTGCTGCACTTCCGGAAAGAATGGTACCGGGGCAGGGGCGCTGAGAACCAGCACGGGCCGTTCCGAGAAACCAATCGTCCAGCCGCGAGGGTTCGGGACACGATGGAGGGTTCCAATCGAGCCTGACACTCGCGGCGGCCCGGGAAAGCATAGCCATAAGTTCTGGATCTGACTCGGGCAACGCTACCACACCCGAAGGGGGCAACGCAGCCGAATCCTCATCTCCAGAGCCCATTAGCTTGTCCTCCGATGCAGCTATCGAGATCATATCCTCAGCCGGAGCCCCGAAAGAGACGGTCGGCCCTCCATGGGAAGGACCGGGCCGCTCTTCCGGAAGCTCCACCGGTGCAGCGAAGGGGGGAGGGGCCCAAGGGGCTTGTTGGCCCGTGGGGGAAGCCCTCACAGTCACCCTCAGGTCTCCACCAAAGGCATCAGCCAAAGTAGCAGCCCTCTGCTTTGCAGCGGGAGGACCACTAGATCGGGGGATGCGCAATGGGACTCCACCCCTTCTGAGGTATTCGAGCCTAGACCGTAGAACTGCGATGATCATGTTCCCGCAGTGGGAACATGAGTCATTCACGAACGCCGCCTCAGCGTGCTCAATGCCCAAACACGTGAGACAGCGATCATGACCGTCAACTGGGGACAGAAAACGGCGGCATCCAGAAACACACGGCTTGAATGACATCTTGAAAAAGACGCAGGGTCAAACCGTGTTGCTCTTTTAGGAAGGGAAATGCTCTTTTAGAAGTGCTGAGGCACTCAGGGAGATGGCCGTGGCTCACAGCGGTCCGATAGTGCAAGCCCGCGTGTGAGCACTCAACAAACGGAAACGCCCAGCCAACCAACACAGGAACAGTGCACGTTGCAGCGGCCACTCGCTGAATCGCACCGTCATGCCAGCACCAGGTAAGAGAGCGATCTTCCTCAAAGGCTCGTAGCGAAAACACTCTTTGTAGAAACAGCTTGAACTGCAAACCGTTCGGCTCCGAAGTTGAAAGCGAGGATGCGGTATTCCACTTCCGTATTTATACCCGCGCTTCGGGGCGGTGCGTGGACCGCATGCCAACGTTATTGGCTCGTTTTTATACACTCGAAGTAGATTGGTCTCTGAAAATGATCCCCGATTTGTCGGTCAGTTCCGACGTACGTCGAACGTGACCGTCTGAAAGGGAACTGAAATTAATTCAAATTATTAATAAATTCTATAATAGTATGTAAATAATACTAATGTAACCCTTGTATAGATAATTGGCTCTATTAACGCTGAGTTCACGCCATGTCATAATTACCTTCTATTCGGAGCTGTTCTTAGACTCGGAATTATGCGTTTCTATGGCAACACTATCAACGGCCAAAAAAATCTGCGGCAGTCAGGTGGTACAGCTGTCACCTTCAGTCTTATGCTGTGTTTGAAATCGCCCCCTATACCCTCATTCACTATTCCCTAAATTACTCCACTAATATAGTCCACTTGAAGGAGTGAGTAAAAACAAGTGAGTGAATTTGGACACTGAGTGCACCAGAAGGGCACTCTAGCCGTTGAGCATACATCAGTTGTACACTCGTTATTGCGGTGCATTATGGGATTGAATGAGTGCACTCAATAACGTCCACTATGGTTTCGGACACCACTACAAATCACTGTCCCCTCAAATAGTGCCCTATTTAAGGTTATAGGGGGCGATTTCGGACACAGCCTCAGTTTCAGTTTCATTATCAAGGACTTTTAGTTTGCTTCTTTTTGTTTTCCTATTTCCGTGTTTCTGTGTTCCTGTTTGTATTTAGTTGTCATGGGCTGCATCCGATTGCATAGTTCCCTACTATATAGTAGGCGAAAAACAGTATGTGACAAAAGTAGTATGTCTGAATTCACAGTACTCATAAAAGAGTAGGTTAAAAGTACCTGGATGGCCTACTTCCAGTGAGATTCTGAAGTGTGCATACGATGGAACGTGAATGTAGTACATCTGAATTACATTCATACTACACACATGCATACTATATAGAACATACTTTTTTAGCAGTTGTTAAGTAATTTGCTCATTCAAGATAAGTACCTACTCGAGAGTATGAGATTTTGGACGCAACCATTGTTATTCATTATATGATTGATTAGAGTTCATCTGTTTTGGATTATGTTCATCACCCTGTGTATTTAAAGGCGCAATATGTAATTTTCGCCGCTAGAGGTTGCTTATTCAAAACAAAGGCGTAGCTTGATGACTCCTTGTTTTTGCGGAATCATGGGAGTTGTTGTCTTCACCTTTACAGCCGGTGGAAAAGAATCTGACGAGACTCGGGCAGAAATCATATTCATGGGTGAGCTAATATATTAAAGATTTATTAACATTACCTTAGTATGAAGCAGGGTGGGGCTGAAAGCCGTTGGAGCGGAACGAGGCCGCTGGAGCGATTGCTAATGAGAGACAAACGCGACACACGGCTCGAGGGCAGTGAAGCTTTTATTATGCCGCAGACGACCTCTTCCGCTCATGTGTATGTGGGGTAACACAGCGCTGTTTTATCATATTACATACATTTGAGTGTGTTGAAAGTTATGTTATAATGCTACTCTGTGCGCTCACTCGGCGGCTACTATGAGACATTTGTTGCACACTCCAGTAAGCTAGATTGATATTAGGCATGGTAAAACATGGTACTCGCGGTAAATCAAGAAAACAAGATTTAAACAATAAGACTAACTGTGTTGAGCTATATAACAATGATTAGTTTTCTGTTGATGAATGTATCCAAACAGTTGCTCACCTGTCTAATAAAACACATAATATATATATATCTTTGGTGTTTCCATGAAATCGAGGGTAACGCAGGTATGATGTCATTGATATGCGACGCACGGACACGGTCCGTGCTTATTTCTCTTCTTTTGAGATAATGTAAGTACACAAATCAACAAAGTTTATAACATTGTTCTAGTGGTTTTTAGATATTTTAATCCAAATATCTTACATATTGTGCCTTTAAGCCATTCTGTTCCTTCTGTTCTTTGTCTGGTATTGTTTGTGTATCCGTATTGCATTTGTCCTTGCCTTTTGTTTTACTTGTATTAAAGTTACGTTGTTAATCTATCATCTGTGCCTTCATCTCATCATCTTTCTCGACCCCGATGTGACAACAGTAGTCACGTGGTACCAGTCTGAGCTCTCCGAAAATTCAGAGTTTACAACTTGTAATTACGAGTTCTATGAGGACGTGAACACTTTTCAAAGCGGAATCTCATAATAACGGTAATTTCGACATGCCGTGAACGCACCTTAATTCTCAGAACCATCTGACATTACATTTGTATTTTTCACCAATTTCCCTGTGAAGTGATGATTTTGAAACATAAATTCTTTTTTTTTCTTTCTTTTTTTAACTAATGGACTGAGTATGTGGAAACCAACATTATACCACAAATGTTGCTGATAGACCTTAACATATTGAACCCAGAACATTCCTTTCAGATTCCATTAGAAAATCTTGACTGAAGGAGAGTTGTGGGAATTTAGCTGTAATTGGCTATGTTGATGATGCATGTGTCTGGAGTGTATTTTATCTTGCGTTTTAGCATAGTCTCATTTCTTTTAGCAGAATTTTAAATGATGGCCGATTCGTCACATATTTGTACACAAATCAATAAGCTTCCCTCTTTGTGATAACCACAGACCAAACGGCTTCTTTTGAGATCAATAGTAGAGATTTATTGACTTTGTTGCTCTAACTGGATTTCTTAGGTTGCACTCAACATTTCCACGCAGCTTTGTGTCATACAAAGAAACACGTACAAGTAAATGTGAATTTACATTACATGGAAATATTCCTCCACTGAAATATTCTCATCTATCTCTCTTACCCAGTCCAGTGTTGACCTTTCACTTTGTGTTGTGGCAATCATAAGTTGTCAGCGTTCGAGAATTGCATTCACAGAGGAAATGAAAAGATGATAATCTTCTACAGTGATAAAATGAATCCCAGTGCACTGAGGACGTTTTGGGATGCCGCTCGTCTGGATTCATGTTGGGGGGAGTTGTAGTGTAAAATCCCTTTACTTCTCACTTTATGTAAATGTGAGAAAACACCTCAGCGCAAACGCATTTTTCTGCTCAGCGAATATAGAAGCCACCAGAGACCTGATAAACCAGCTCCCTTTGAAAATGCACTTAACATTTTTAGAAATGCAAAATTTTTCAAAACATGCAGCATTTTTCGTACTCATGTAAAGCTTAAAGGTGGTATACAATGTCTATTTCAAATTGCAAAATTGTAACCACTTTTGTCAGCCCATACTGACCCAGTTCATTCAGGGTCAGGGTCATTTTTGAGGTACATAACACCAAATATGGATAGATTCATAGACACTATATTGCAAAAAATATTTGGATATTAACAGCTCCATCCATAACTATCAGGCATAAAATCAAGCATATAGTAATCTAACCTCTTCACACAAATATTTTTTGTAGAACGGGGCGTACGTACCATTTTTGCTCAAGCATGGCTGTTTGGTGTGTATATTTGTGTCTGTTGCAATGACAAAATGATCTGTTTCCGTATCTACATTCAGATTCGGTGAGGTATTAAAGGGTTAGTTCACCCAAAAATGAAAAATCTGTCATTAATTACTCACCCTCATGTCGTTCCAAACCTGTAAGACCTCCATTCTGTAATGGTGTGGTGTACTCAGGAATCGGCTGAAGACTCAGAGAATGAAAGCCAAACATAAACTTTAATTGTAACTCTCAGGAACAGGCAGACGGACAAGGAACCACACGCAAACATAACGGGTCATAACAGTGACTGGACAAAGACTGAAGGTGAGGGTACAACTTAAGTAGCAAACAGAAACAAGATAATTAAACAGACAAAGCTGGGACAAATGAACTAGCAAGGGTAACCATAGAAACAAAGGATTGGCGGGAAACTGAACAAAGGAACAAATCAAACACAAGCAAAACAGACTGACAGACATGTGACACATTCATCTTCGGAACACAAATTAAGATAAAAAAAAAGGTTTCTGAACCATCCATAGGCAGCAACGATATTGCAAATTTCAAGGCCTAGAAAGGTAGTAAAGACATTGTTAAAATAGTCCATGTGACACCAGTGGTTCAACCTTAATGCTATGAAGCGACGAGAATACTTTATTCAACAATTTCTTCTCGTCTGGGTCAGCTCCTGTGTCAGCATCACACGCATACGTCGTGGTGCTCACGTGAATAGCGTCGGCCAGTGGTGAGCCGGAAGCGCTGCACTGTGTTTACTGAGTCAACAGCGTAGGAGTCTGACAGAATTCATAACATTATTTATTTTTTTATTATAATAACCTTTAAGTAATGAAGGTGAAGAAAAAAGCTATGCTTGAATTGGAAATGCAACAGTGTTCTGTGTTTTTTCTCTACAGGTGACTGCGTTGTCACCTGCACTCTCATTGGTCAAACTTGGCCCCTCCCTTACCTCTTAGACAGTATGCTGCTTGAGGAGCGAGTGAGACAAAAACATGTTGTCTATCTTGTTTAGTCATATGTATTGGCTTCACTCACATCTGGACTGTAATTTTATATTTGTACATTAAGTATATTTCTTTATTATTGTGCTTGTTATCTAATCAGTCTAATGGATTTAATATTATTATTCAGGTGAACTACATAGATGGTTTGAAGGAGCCTTTGAATTGGGACAGCCTTTGCCACACTGCTGTGACGCAATCAGCCTTCGAATGCACCCTTCTAAGGATGCAGCCTCTGAATTGGGACACTAATATTACAGCCAATATTTCACAACTCTTCCTTACAACACTCTTTCAAAATAGTAGTCCCAACACAATTCTAGACACAAACACAACAGAACCTTTAATATCCATGGATTATAAAAGGTTGGATATCCAATATCCAGGACCCTTTCCATTGCACAAAAAGTTCTTTATAGTGGAAAAAAAATTCTTTTAAGACCTGTTCACTGAAAGTTTCCTTGAGAACCAAAAATAGTTCTTCTATGGCATCACTGCGAAACCGCCTTTTGGAACCTTTATTTTGAAGAGTGTCCGTAAATTAAATTGCAGGATTCCAGAAGTTTTAAGAGCTGAATGTTCTTCAGGGTTTCCACTCTTTTTAACAAATCAATTTACTTGACTTTTCAAGTTGTTCATGATTTACTAAGGATAATGATTTGTAGATTGTAGAATGAGTAGAGCTTGGTATAACTACAAAAATATATATTCATTATAAAAATGCCTATTAAGTTATAAGATTGTATCAATTTACATGATTTTTCCTGCTCTAAATATCACACTTTTAAAATTAGGCTACCTCATATATTCAGGTCCCAGAAGACCTGAATTCTTTAAAGAAAAAGAAAACAATTGGTGAAGGGGTGAATTAAAATAAGAAATATCTTGATTTTTAGATTTCGTCTTATTTAAAATCATTTTACAAACCCGATTCCAAAAAAGTTGGGACACTGTACAAATTGTGAATAAAAACAGAACGCAATGATGTGGAAGTTTCAAATTTCAATATTTTATTCAGAATACAACATAGATGACATATCAAATGTTTAAACTGAGAAAATGTATCATTTTAAGGGAAAAATAAGTTGATTTTAAATTTCATGGCATCAACACATCTCAAAAAAGTTGGGACAAGGCCAAGTTTACCACTGTGTGGCATCCCCTCTTCTTTTTATAACAGTCTGCAAACGTCTGGGGACTGAGGAGACAAGTTGCTCAAGTTTAGGAATAGGAATGTTGTCCCATTCTTGTCTAATACAGGCTTCTAGTTGCTCAACTGTCTTAGGTCTTCTTTGTCGCATCTTCCTCTTTATGATGCGCCAAATGTTTTCTATGGGTGAAAGATCTGGACTGCAGGCTGGCCATTTCAGTACCCGGATCCTTCTACGCAGCCATGATGTTGTAATTGATGCAGTATGTGGTCTGGCATTGTCATGTTGGAAAATGCAAGGTCTTCCCTGAAAGAGACGACATCTGGATGGGAGCATATGTTGTTCTAGAACTTGGATATACCTTTCAGCATTGATGGTGCCTTTCCAGATGTGTAAGCTGCCCATGCCACACGCACTCATGCAACCCCATACCATCAGAGATGCAGGCTTCTGAACTGAGCGCTGATAACAACTTGGGTTGTTCTTGTCCTCTTTAGTCTGGATGACATGGCGTCCCAGTTTTCCAAAAAGAACTTCAAATTTTGATTCGTCTGACCACAGAACAGTTTTCCACTTTGCCACAGTCCATTTTAAATGAGCCTTGGCCCAGAGAAAACGCCTGGGCTTCTGGATCATGTTTAGATATGGCTTCTTTTTTGACCTATAGAGTTTTAGCCGGCAACGGCGAATGGCACGGTGGATTGTGTTCACCGACAATGTTTTCTGGAAGTCCGAAGATCACGGGCATCCAGTATGGTTTTCCGGCCTTGACCCTTACGCACAGAGATTGTTCCAGATTCTCTGAATCTTTGGATGATATTATGCACTGTAGATGATGATAACTTCAAACTCTTTGCAATTTTTCTCTGAGAAACTCCTTTCTGATATTGCTCCACTATTTTTCGCCACAGCATTGGGGGAATTGGTGATCCTCTGCCCATCTTGACTTCTGAGAGACACTGCCACTCTGAGAGGCTCTTTTTATACCCAATCATGTTGCCAATTGACCTAATAAGTTGCAAATCGGTCCTCCAGCTGTTCCTTATATGTACATTTAACTTTTCCGGCCTCTTATTGCTACCTGATAACTTTTTTGGAATGTGTAGCTCTCATGAAATCCAAAATGAGCCAATATTTGGCATGACATTTCAAAATGTCTCACTTTCAACATTTGATATGTTATCTATATTCTATTGTGAATAAAATATAAGTTTATGAGATTTGTAAATTATTGCATTCCTTTTTTATTCACAATTTGTACAGTGTCCCAACTTTTTTGGAATCGGGTTTGTAGATCATCTTGAGGCTCCTTGGAAGTTTGCTGAGGTTGAGAACCACTGCTGTACCTCACAACTAAAATTAGTTTGACTGTCTTTCCACTATTTCTGCTACTAAACATCTAATATAGCTCCCTAAGAGATATGTAAAGACAGTCGAATTTAAAGATCAGAGTGAGCACTTTCCTGAAATAAGCCTGCTTGGTAATGTCAGTTGAAAGACAGTGATGAAACCCAAGAGACAGTCCAATAAATCAAGACATTGTCAGACAATACAGGGCCTTCAGACAGCACAGTCCTAACAAGGCATGGAGAGGGAATGAGAGGGTCTGTTGTGATACCTGTGCTGCAGAACCACACACAGAACTCATCATGCCCAAGCTGAAGGCTCTGCAACCAAAACAAGGCAAAGGGGAAAGGATCAGCGAGGAAACAAATCAAGAAAACAAGCCTTGGCACTGGCTTCCTTACAGAAAAGTGAGTGAGATGTTTGACAGAAGGAGAATCCAATAAGAGTGCTGGTGGCTGAGCATTTCAATTACCCAGTGGGGAAGCAAGCAGACATGGGGAGGTATCAGATGGTGGTTTGACACGCTGTTGGTGGACAGGTCTCAGCAGCTGCCCACTCCTCCAGCCCTCAGGCCAGCTATCACTGTAAACATACTGCCATAACAATGGACACCACCAATGCAGGCATGGCAAGAGCAGCTTACTAAAAAGTTATTTGCAGCCTGTGCTCCCTGTACACCTACACTCGCTAGCTAAAACTGAGTGATGTCGTCATTTTTAGTATTTCGATGGGAGTTTTTATAGGACAATATTACTTCTTGGTGTCCACGTGTAATGCTTTTCAAACATTAGCATATACTAGCATATTAAGCTGATGTTACACATTATTGTCAGGGGGCTCTGAGCAAGACTGTTCAGCATTAATACTTAATGTACCCCACAGCACCTAATGCAAAAAACACACAATCAATTTGATTATGCTGTGTTTACTTTTAAATAATAAGCTGAGCGCTTCCATGGGGGACTAGCATAAGCCACCTGCACTGCTAAAGGTCACGGACAGGAATTGGCTCCACACCCTGACAATAAGATGATGAGTAATGGTGATGACGAGCTTTTTTTCCTTGCACTCCTTTCTTCATTTTCGAATAACCAGATTGTGCACTGCAAAATGCACTTTGACCAAAGCCAGACAAAGGGTACGAACCAGATTGTTAAATGCTAACCCCACACTGATACGATTTTTCATTATTTTGCAATTTTCTTGGAGTAGGCTAAAATAATATTTGTTATGAAGGTCTGGTGACTGGAAATCTTCACAGGCCACACAAGGGTTCTTTTTGTGCATTAGGAATGGTGCTTATCTTATATGAGATCTTATTTTTATATTATAAGATGGTATTATTATCACACAATAAAGGCTGATTTATACTTCTGCGTCGTACCTACGTCGTGGCTTTTCATTTATACTTCTGCGGTGTTGTCCACGTTGACATGCAATTACACATGTAGACCATTAGTATGCAGTGTCCACGGGCATGTTGATGGTGTAACCTAGGGCTGCACGATTAATCACGATTATGAAATCGCAAAGACTGTGATTATTTTTTATGGGCAGTTTATCAGTGCGGGACGGCTCTGTGATCAGTAGTAAATGCTGCTCCATCTGAAAGCACTGCGAATTTGAGCGCATTTGAAAAAGCAACACGCGTCAAACATCTTTCCAAACATGAGAAGCATTTAGTTATGTTTAATCAATCAAAGCATTTCAATCTTCTGTTTATTCAGCTCACCGATAGTATGATGTTCATAGGGATTTCCTCGAATGACGTGCGCTATCGTACTTCTGCGGTGCATATTTGGCGTTTCTGCGCGAGAGCACCCTCTGGCTTGCAGATGGAGCAGCATTTACTACTGATCACAGAGTTGTGCCGCACTGAGAATCTGCGCATTAAATAATCGCAGCCTTTGCCAAATCGCGTGTGGTTTAATTTCCGATGAATCGTGCAGCCCTAGTGTAATCCAGGCAAAAGCCGAAGAAGCAGCTTGTTGTGTACATTGTCAGAGAAGCAGCAGCAGTGATGGCAGCAAATAGACAACTTGAATTGTTAAAGGTGCAGTATGTAATATTGACAGCTAGTGGTCGAAATGGGTACTGCAGTTCAAATTCATAGCATTAGCATAGCACTTGTTGAATGAATACAGCAATATAAAACATTTAACATATATGTGACCCTGGACCACAAAACCAGTCATAAGTCTCACGGGTATATGTGTGGCAATAGCCAACAATACATTGTATGGGTCAAAATGATCGATTTTCATCAAAAATCATTAGGATATTAAGCAAAAATCATGTTTCATGAAGATATTTTGTAAAGTTCGTACCGTAAATATACCAAAAATGTATTATTAATAGTAATATGCATTGTTAAGGACTTCATTTGGACAACTTTAAAGGTGATTTTCTCAATATTTAGATTATTTTGCACCCTCAGATTCCAGATTTTCAGATAATGTATCCAGATAGTTGTATCTCGGCCAAATATTGTCCTAGCCTAACAAACTATACATCAATGGAAAGCTTATTTATCAGCTTTCAGATGATGTATACATCTCAATAAAAAAAAATTGACCCTTATGACTGGTTTTGTGGTCTAGGGTCACATATCTGTTCTCAAACTAAGCTCATGGTCCACTCATCACCATGATGGTAACCCCACCAAAAAAACCTAAAAAACCTAACCTAAAAACATAACAGAAACTCTTCTAAACTAGCCTAACAAAACATTAAACACTACTAAATCTTAACATTAATCTTGCACAAAAAAAAAAAACACATTATATAACAATTAATTTTAGTATTTACTCTACCTTTTGAGTGTCATGGCAAAGCATGCTGGGAAATAGAAATCCCAGCCCAGTTTCAGTTAAATTTAAGTTTGCCTAAATTAAAAGAAACAAGTATCTTTTAATATATTGTTTCTTTTAAACTCAAAACAATGAAACAATTCAGATTACTTAAAACTTAAAAAATTAAGTTCTAAATACTCATAAAAGTTAATTTGATTGAACTAATTTGTTTAATTTGAGTTGGCTCTACTCAAACCAATTATTTTGAGCGTTAGGGTTTACAGTCTAATATTGGAGAGAGTCGTTTCCTCTGCCCCCTCCTCCTCAGACTCGACACTCACGCGGGTTGCCAGCTTGAGGACACGCAACAGGAGCGAGCGCAATTGATAATGAAAGCCGAGGAGACTTACACACTGTAAATTGGTGAGTTGATTTATCCACGTTTTAATATGCTCTCGTTTTTAGATGGATGCCGAGGCTTTTTAGGTCGGGTAGAATCTAGGATCTCTGACCCAGTTTGTTTCGCTGGCTTCAATGGCTGCAATACGCTGTGTTTTCCACCAACTGGCAACCTGGGGTGTCGAAATACTATTGGGTAAACTGGCAGCGTGTGATATTGCACAGATCAAAACATTCCGACATAGAACACACATTTCAAAGTAGAATAACTGGCTGTAGCATTGTTTTTTAGAGAAATGAATATGTGAACTTAGCATGTTTCCTAAATATCTGCAAACATATTATGGTATGTTAATGTTTTAGTAGAGTGAAAAAATTACATATAGCACCTTTAAAAATCGAAGAACAGATAATTTATAATCCACAAGCGGAAATGCGTATGAGGAAATGCAACGCATAGGTTCGACACAGAAGAATAAATCACCCTTAACTCATCTTGACTTGTTTGGGATATGTGGTTTAAACTGATTTTCAACTGCTTCTTCAAAAGGCAGACTCAATACTGGCCTCAGATTGCAAGTGCTGCCTGAAAGAGACTGTGTTGCCATTTACAGTTGATCACAGTTCAAGGTGACGGGTTGAACTCAGTATAGCAGCAGTAATGTGAAAGTCCCTTTTCAGGAATGTCAGGGGTGATGTTTTATCTCCATATAAATGATCTCTCTGAGTGCTTTTCAGAGGCTTGCCTTGCCTCCTCTTCTTAATAATTATGGTTCTGATGATGCATTCACCACTGCAAAATAATTGTGACTAAAGGCTGTTAAAATCACGTCTTCATATAGTGTATAAACAGTGTATTTGGAGTGTATTTTTTTATTGACGCTGATGGTTTGTGTTGATGAAGATGAAGCAGGAGGAAATGACTGGACAGCAAACAGATGTATGATCTGGCTGCTTTTGGGTCAGTGGTGGAATTACATTTTTTACTAAGATCATCTGAGGCTAAAATTCATTAAGGTTCAGGAGATTATCTGTGAAGTCATGCATGTATTTACCATCTGCTGTGTAGCAAGGGCATGCTTCACAAGTGCTGCTCAGAATGTCTTGATTAAGTATCACCTTAAAATGCCTCTGTTGGTTAGTAAGTAATTATGATATAATCTAACATGGCTAAAATGTTGCTTTATCTTTTTATCAGATCCATGGGTTTATGGGGGCACGTTATTGATTATTTTATTTTGATTAAGAATGATGTGCACAGATAAATAATTTATAATAAACATCGGAACATTCCATTAAAAATAAGAATTGTCAATTTTGATTTCATGGTGACTGAATTCACCATGAAATCAAAATTAATTATTTTTTAAAATATTATTTATCTTATTTTATTTTAAATCATTATATTTTTAAAATTCACGTGCCCTCGTAATCTTTAATCAAAATAATTTCCCCTCCCTCTGCAGCGACATCTCTTCTCTTATGACACGTTTACAGGCAATCTGTCACTCACATGACATCACAGCAATAGCAAACCACAACTATGCCAATTTCATGCCTACTGTACTTTAACTATGGGCATTTTTGGCCTTGAGAATTTTAAAATGAAACTCTTTTCATATTCTTGGAAGGATTTTTTTTTAAAAATGTGTCCACTAAGACTACTTTCACAACTAGCATTTTATGTACCCCATATACACACTATTAAAAAATATAACACTTTTCAAATAATTTGACAAAATGACAGCTTGGTTGAAAATTATGCTAAATAAAAATCTGCTGACTTCAATAACATTAAACCTCATTGGTGTTCGTGCTATTGCGCCATGACGTTGTCACGTGACATATATAAACTAATGAGGTTTGACGTTAAAAGACTTGAATTAAATGGTTCCCTTTCAGTCGGTCACGTACGTCGGACGTCACTGACGAATTGGGATCACTTCTGGGAGCCCCTATCAGCTTCGAGTGTATACAGAACGGGCCAATGGCCATTGGCGTGCGAGATTTGCATCTCGCGCTCCGCCCCGCACCGCGGGTATAAAGCGGAAGGAGCTGCAGCGCACCTTTGTCATTCACTTCGGAGCCGACTGTGTGCTGCTGAAGAGTGTTCCTGTATTATACAGAGATAATCAGAACGAGAGAGGAGAAGCTCTGAGTGTTGGTGTGAAGGCACAGCAGCGAGGACCGCAAGCTCACTGAGAGCAAAAACTGCTGTTATTACAGCAACTCTGTCAGTTCGGTGGGCGTTCACATTACTCTGGGTGCAAAACACAGGCTGCACTATTCCGTGTTTTTGCCGCGGCTATCTCCCTGGGTTCTTCAGCATGTTAAAAGAGCTTTTCCCCTAAAAGAGTACACGGGTCTGACACTGCGTCTTTTTCAAGACGTCATTCCACCCGTGCGTTTCTGGATGCGGTTGTTTCCTGTCCTGTCTCTCACATAAGCATGTTGAGATTGCGTTCGTGGGTGATCCATGTTCTCTCAGGAGAACGTGATCACGTCGGCGTGCTGTTCGTCTCTCCTTCCTCGTAAGGTTTGAGCGTTCAGCGCGCCGTGTGCCGTCTAGCTGCCAGCTGACAGCGCGGGTTGTCACGGCAACCCAGCGTCACTCTGCACTTTAGATTCGTGGTCGAGACTCGAAACCTCAAACGGGGCTGAGTCCCTTCGCCTATTCCCCGATCTAGTTTCTCTCTGGTGCACCAGAAAAGGGCTACTTCGGCTAATAAGCCTGGGTGACCTGAGGATTACAGTGGGGCTTCCCTGCCAAAAACATCTCCGTGGGCCCCCACTCCTCTATCGCATCGCGAGCATGTTGAGACTGTGTTCGTGGGTGGTCATGTTCTCTCATAAGTGCATGGCCACGTCAGCGCGTTGTTCGCCTTGCCTTTTTCATAGGGGCTTGAGTGTACAGCACGCTGTGTGCTGTCTGACGGCCACGCTCACTGTCTCACATGCCTGCTGGTAGCTTTCAGATGGAATTGCTGGTCTTTAAAAAAGGGACCTAGCGTTTCATTTGGGGCTCTAGCAGAGGACAGATGTCAATCGCTACATCGGAGAGAGGGCTGTTAAGTGCTGGAAATGAAGATGAGGCTGAGATTCCCACTATAATAGTGTGTGCTCATGCTGAATCAGATTCAGACTTGACAGCCATGCTTTCCCAGGTGGCTGAGGCGTAGTGCAACGCGAAAATCGCCTTGCCCGCCCCCTTGCCTTTTCCCCGGATATGCATTGGAAAGCTTTGGCAGTGTGGAACTATTTGGTGCCAAAATATGGAACACCAAAGGGGCCATAATTCTGTATATAGTTTTCCCCTCTCTCACTACCCTCATCGGTGGGGTGGCAGAGGTACTCTTTTCTCGGTATGGAGCTGGACTCGGTCAATCTGACAGTGCGACAGCGCGTCCAGTCAGTGTTGAACTGCTTGAATTCGTTCAAACGCAGGACAGCGGTACCACTGAAACATTTTCAGAGGCTCCTGGGGCATATGGCATCTGCAGCCGCGGTAACGCCGCTCGGATTGCTTCATATGAGGCCGCTTCAACACTGGCTACACGACCGAGTCCCGAGATGGGCGTGGCAGAGTGGCTCGTTCCGTGTCTCAGTAACACCGAAGTGCCGCCAAACCTTCAGCCCGTGGTCGGACCCTTCGTTTCTACGGGCAGGAGTCCCCTAGAACAAGTGTCCAGGCATGCTGTTGTCTCCACGGATGCCTCATCCACCGGCTGGGGGGCCACGTACAACGGACTTGCAGTTTCAGGTCTGTGGATGGGGCCTCAACTGCAATGGCATATCAATTGCCTCGAGTTGTTAGCAGTTCGTCTTGTGCTGGGCCGCCTCAAAGGGCCGCTACTGCGGCCGTTGCGTTCATCAACAAACAGGGTGGTCTACGCTCCCGCCGCATGTCACAACTCGCCCGCCATCTCCTCCTCTGGAGTCAGAAGCATCTGAGGTCGCTTCGTGCCACTCACATTCCGGGCCTGCTCAATCGTGCAGTCGACGAGCTCTCATGACAGCAAGTGCTCCCGGGAGAGTGGAGACTCCATCCCCAGGTGGTCCAGCTGATCTGGAGTCGCTTCGGGACTGCACAGGTAGACCTGTTTGCTACCCCGGACACGTCCCACTGCCAGTTGTTTTATTCCCTGACCGAGGGGACCCTCGGCTTGGATGCGCTGGCACACAGCTGGCCCCGGGGTCTATGCAAATATGCGTTTCCCCCAGACACTGTGCAAAGTCAGGGAGGACGAGGGGCAGGTCTTGTTGGTTGCGCCGTACTGGTTCCCGGAACTAGTGCTCCTCGCGACAGCACCTTCTTGGCCCATTCCTCTGAGGAAGGACCTTCTGACTCAGAGACGGGGCACCCTATGGCACCCGCGTCCAGACCTCTGGAAACTCCATGTCTGGTCCCTGGACGGGACACGGAGGTTCTAGGTGACCTACCACAGGCTGTGGTAGACACCATCACTTCGGCTAGAGCTCCCTCTACGAGGCGCCTCTATGCATTGAAGTGGAACCTGTTCGTCGAATGGTGTTCTTCTCGACGAGAAGACCCCCGAAGATGTTCGATCAGTTCTGTGCTTTCCTTCATGCAAGATGGTTGGAGCGAAGGCTGTCTCCCTCCACCCTCAAAGTGTATGTTGCTGCCATTGCTGCACATCACGATGTAGTTGAAGGTAAGTCCGTAGGAGAGCACGATCTGGTCGTCAGGTTCCTGAGGGGAGCGAGGAGATTAAATCCGCCTCGCTCTCACTCTATACCCTCTTGGGATTTATCTCTGGTGCTAACCGCACTGCAGAGAGCACCCTTTGAACCTTTGCAGTCAGCTGAGTTAAAAATTCTGTCTTGGAAGACAGTACTCCTGACTGCATTGGTTCCATCGAGAGGGTAGGGGACCTGCAGGCATTTTCGGTCGACGAATCGTGCCTGGAATTCGGGCCGGCTAACTCTCATGTAATCCTGAGACCACTCCCTTTCAGAATCAGGTGGTGAACCTGCAAGCGCTGCCTTCGGAGGAGGCAGACCCAGCCCTGGCTTTTCTCTGTCCCGTTCGCGCTCTGCGGACTTACGTGGACAGAACGCAAAGCTTCAGGACCTCAGAACAGCTCTTCATCTGTTACGGAGGCCAGCAGAAGGGAAAGGCTGTCTCCAAGCAGAGGATGGCTCACTGGATAGTGGATGCCATCGCCTTGGCGTATGAAACCCAAGGCGTGCCTTGCCCGCTTGGGTTGAGGGCCCACTCCACTAGGAGTGTGGCCTCTTCCTGGGCGCTGGCACATGGCGCCTCGCTGACAGATATTTGTAGAGCTGCGGGCTGGGCGACACCTAACACGTTCGCTAGATTTTATAGCCTCCAAGTAGAGCTGGTTTCTTCCCATGTGCACGCTTTAAATAGCCAGTAACACCGAAGTGCCCATTCTAGTGTCGGCTTGCTGCGCCATTCCCCTCCTCATGGACCGGATACGTGCGCTGATATGCTCCAGTCGAGTTCCCCAGAACGGCGAACCCTGTTGAGTCCTCCACAACCCGTGGCAGTCAGATGTGGGTGAGCGTCCGACGCCAGGTCTAACACTCGTATGCATTGGTGGAACTTGTGTTAGGCTGGGTATCCATATGTTGTGACCCCTACGGCAGTCCCATATGTGTATTCTTCCATGGTACGGCGAGGCCGTGTCTGTCCCTTGGCAGAGCTCGCTCTGCTGTCTCTGTGCGGTGTAGTCCCCCGCCTGCATTGGCCGGGGCCACCCCTGGGACTTCCGTATGTTGTACTGCCCACGGCCAGTCCATACGTGTATATTCCACATGATACCTCCCTACGGGTAGGATATGGCTTCCGCAGCGGCCCCCCTGGGCACGCTTTCCCAGCGTTACCCAATACTTTGCTGAGTGGGTCTTGCGGAACAGCAGCAGTGACTCTCCCTGCGTGAGTTCCCCGCCCCGAACAGACGGGGGTAGTAACTGTGGCATTTTCCATAGGGATCCCAATTCGTCGGTGACGTCCGACGTACGTCGAACGTGACTGACTGAAAGGGAATGTCTCGGTTACGTATGTAACCCTCGTTCCCTGAAGGAGGGAACAGGGACGTACGTCCCGTCGCCACAGTTGCTGTATCCATCACTGCATGGCCGAGTCACTAGTTCGGCTCCTCAGTGAAAAACAAAGGTGCGCTGCATCTTCCGCTTTATACCCGCGGTGCGGGGCGGAGCGCGAGATGCAAATCTCGCACGCCAATGGCCATTGGCCTGTTCTGTATACACTCGAAGCTGATAGGGGCTCCCAGAAGTGATCCCAATTCGTCGGTGACGTCCGACGTACATCTCCGTTCCCTCCTTCAGGGAACGAGGGTTACATACGTAACTGAGACGATCTATGTACCTTTGATCCACTGAAAAAAAAACCCAGCTTCGAATGTTATCACTTTTGTCACTTGTTTTGTGTTCTGCAGAAGAAGGAAAATCATACAACATGAGGGTGAGTGAATGATGATAATTTTGGTTGAATGTTTTCTTTTAAAACCCAGGTGTTAACTTGAGCCTAGGTGACTAGTTGAGCAAACAAGCCTGCGTTCCCGCATCCGTGTAGCTCGCGCCATTGCCATTATAATGAACAGTGCTGTGTACACTGGAAGCGCACATTGCGATGGACTGTGCATTCAGTTGACAGACGCTTAATTTGTATGTTTGACGTCTTGTTCGGGTACTCTAGCCACTATATTTTAACCCATCTGTCATAAATAAAATCAGTGTATTTAAATATAACACATGTATTAATATTTATGTAGGGGCCTAGTTTTAGTCTTGGCATATACAGTGTATATATATATATATATATATATAAAAACTTCTGATGTCCTTATTTGATCAGGACAATTAATTAGGTGTGAGGGAGAGATGAGTCACTCAACTCCTAAAAGGTTTGCATCAGTACCTGTATAAATGTGCCAATAAGTGTTTAGATTTACCATTCATGCTTGTAAACATTTGCATTTGGCTCCTGATGAAGAACAGTACATTGCCCAGGTCTGTACTTTAACTCCATTTTGCCATGAGGGGAAAAAATGCTTTGTCATCACGACATTAAAAAGTCTAAATTATGAGATACAATTCACAATTAAAGCTGCAAGCAGCGATGAAAGGGCCCTCGCACCCGGGAGCACCGCCACCCGGTGGCCTCAGGAAAACAGCGATTAGTGGGCGGCATGCATTTAAGTGGGTAAATATAGAAGAAAAATGGCAAAGTCAGTTCAATGTGCCACACTTCCTGCTGCCAGCAGGTGGTGCTTTGACTATATCCGGAATATTGGCATGTAGTTGTCTTCAGGCCAGGACTATTATCAAACATGTGAAGTTTGGGGCAGATCGGACATTGTATGCCTGAGTTACAACAACTTCCTGTTTTGTGGTGTAAATCGCATACATTAGCACTTAGCCACGTGTTGCTTGATTTAATGTGTTTCTAGCATGTTTGGGACTTGATGGCATATTTTAATGTGTTTCTGGGAGTGAATTACAGTGTAAAGCATGCCATTTCCTGTTGCCACCAAGTGGCGCTATGACTAACTAATATTGGCATGTAGATGTTTTTAGGCCAGGACTCTTATCAAACATGTGAAGTTTGGGGCGTATCGGACATTGTATGCCTGACTTACAACAGCTTCCTGTGTCATGGCCAAACATCAGACTTTGACAGGCCGCCACGGACACGCCCTTCAGCGAAAACTCAAGATCTTCACAATTTAACGTCGCAAAGGCCTTTAGATTAGACTGTGCAAATATGATGTTCATCTGATTAAATCTCTAGGAGGAGTTCGTTAAAGTACAACGTCTGGAAATGGCAAAATTTGCAACAATTTTGCAAAGAAAAATCAAAATATCTCACTTCCTGTTGGTTTTCAGATTTTGTACCAGGAGACTTTTTTGTAGGTATTGGGCTTTTACATGTGTCTACCGAATTTCATACCTGTACGTGAAACATAGTGGGAGGGGCACTTCGTTGAAATGTTGTAGGTGGTGCTATCGAGCCATTTTGCCGCGCCTAATTCTGAAACCCATACCAGACATACATTTTCACCACTTTTGATGCGTGTGCAAAGTTTCATGAGTTTTCGAGCATGTTTAGGACATCAAAAATGCGATTCATTTGGGAGAAGAATAATAATACGCTGAGCAATTCCAATAGGGTCCTCACACCATCGGTGCTCGGGCCCTAATTATAAGATGAAAAGTAGACATTAATACAGAAAATGTAAAAAAAAAAGAAAAAAAAAAAGAGAGATTCTAAGAGATAAAAAAGCCATAATTGTGAGATACTAAGTTGTACTTGAGATACATTTTTTAAAGCTGCAGTCCATAACTTTTTTTTGGTTAAATCTCCTTACCATGGTACTGGTAGCTTTCCACGGGGAATTCGAGCATGGCACCGTTCGTCTTTGCGTCATTACGTCACATCTGTATACATAAAGGAGTCCGGATCGCATGTGAGGATGCTGCAGGTGGTGGATCATTTATAACCTTTTCTCACAGCAGCTGGAATAATTAAACGTATCATTTTGATGGCAGATTTTAATCCAGAAAGGTCCAAACAACAATCATCAGTGATTCACCCGTAGTCAAAAGGAAAAGATTAGACTACAGAAATTGAAATCTACAGGTAATGCTAATACACACTAAATACATGTAGTCACGCAATGCTGATGTTGTTAACATTATTAATTTGAGAACAAAGTATATCAATAATAATAATTTGCACAGTTTGATGGTTGGTAGCCGTTGGTAGAGCGATTTATTGTAATGCTTTTTTTCTTAGTTGGTCAGAACAAAAGTGGCAGACATGTTACTTGTTCAGATGACATTTTCCAGTGAAAATTCTTATTTTGGTTGTACTTCCAAGATGTAGAATGTTTGATTCCGAAGTACACTATCCACACCGGTGCGGTGAATGAATGACAGCCGCACATACTTCTCAAAACATTAGATTCCGCGCTGAGGAGCCGATGCACGATGCACCTAAAGATGATAATTCCGCAACTAACTGCAATTGCAGGTTTTAAACAGAGATGGCGACAAAGAGGCAAAACTTACGGACTGCAGCTTTAATGTCAAAAATCATCATAACTATGATTTACCAAAACATGATTTTTTCCCCCCCTGATGTGGTGGAAATGGGCTTCCATATACTTCTCTGTACTTGTTCTCTGTGCCTACCTGTCAATAAGAGATAATTCATTTTGACTGGAATCCCAATGCTTGCACTAGTGATGTCTCTAATTGGGTTTTGAACCCATTACAGAGTGGAATAATGTTAATGACATTCCTTTTTGAGAGCTCTCAAATCAAGATGGCTCAGTCTTAATGAATTGACCTTTTGCTGACCTTTTGTATTGTGTGATTACTAAAGAATGTCTAAGTGCTTTTGTCGCTTTGCGTCAACCTTTTGTCACTTTAACATACTAACCAAAAAGTAAATGTTTTAAATGAATGCATACTGTAGTTAATATCCCCTATGTAAAAGCTTTAAGGTGATTATATTTTCATATATGCATGTTAACTCATGCTTTCCAATGATATATGACAGATGCAGATTTTGATGTCATGTAAGTT
The DNA here is from genome assembly GCA_039654105.1 of Coreius guichenoti. NCBI lineage: Eukaryota > Metazoa > Chordata > Actinopteri > Cypriniformes > Gobionidae > Coreius > Coreius guichenoti. Next base: position 27,434,224 of record CM077172.1, on the reverse strand, counting down.
TAATTAATGTAAGCGTCTCTAGAGAACAATTCTGCAGCTTAATTAGTAGCCTCCTCCTCTCTCTGATTTGGTTCATTAACAGGATGAGCTGTGTTAGGTGTGTGTGTCCCCAGATGTATTTTTGTGTGTTATTTTATGTGCATGTAGATATTAGTAGCTGTGAGCCTGAATCACAGTTTCATTTGTCATTCAATTTGTCACCTTTTACTTGTTTTGAGAAATGTGTTAGGAGAGATTCATCTACAGTACAAACCCTTGGCAAGTTTTAATTTCATTTTTGGAACTATTTTATGTGCAAAAACGTCTTGATTTAGCCAGTTGAGGGATATTATTGCTGCTATTGGGGTGGTTATCTGGGAAAAGACAGCTGCTGGGGAAATCACAAAGGATATTAATGCCATGAATGAAATAATAATAATGTCATACATATAAATACTTCATAATGAGTCTCTCCTTGGATTTTTTTGCTGACACAGCAATAATGGGAAGAAGTTTATTGCTCTCAGTTAAGAGATGAGGGCTATTGATATTGCATATCTCATGCTTGAAATGTCCCTGAAGGATTTCAGGAATGAGTTTTCCCTCAGCCTCAGGAAAGAATAGAGAAAATCCACTTTCTCAACCCAGTTTATGTTTCTTCCTCCTTATCATTTATTGAGAGAACCATGTGATTGGCTGCCACCCACCATTCATTTATATGGTAGTTGAACAGTGCAATATACTTTCCATACATTCCAAAACCAGAAAAAGCATCTTACAGATGCAGAAAAATAGAGAAATAAAGTTGCTTCAGAGCTTCAGACTCACGTTTATGAACATCATTGGTGCCTTACTGTTTATGTAAATGCTGAATTGGAAGTTTTTATGGCAGTATATTGTGTTCCACTTGGTCAGAATCCCAAAAGTCACTTGCACTACTCATGCTGAAATAGTTTCACTCTCAGAAGTTATTACAGTAAGTGGCCGGTTCTTTTGTGCTCTCAAAATCCAAGCCAACCTGTCCATATTTCATTTGAACTAAAGGCCCAGTGGAGCATATGTTTGAAGTCCTGATAAAGTCCTCAGAGTATTGTTTTGGAGGGTTATAAACACTGAATAACCAAGCAACTTCTATATGCTAATTGAAACTGACCTCAGAACCTTTTTCTGTCCGCCACATCAATGACCCTATGAGACTCAAAATGCTAATATAAACAAATCAATATCCATCTCATTTATTCAGGTGATTAGACTTAGAAAGGATTTTGTAACAGCCACCGCTGCCAAAAACCAGCCTCTGCGTCTTCATCTAGTATCCCCCGTAACATTATTTGAACGACGTCCAAGTAAGCCATTTTCGCCTATTTGTTCCCCACCCCTCACCCCCACCACCAACTTTTAATTTTCTCATTCAAGCTGTACAAGTGGCAGTGACTGATCTGCTACAAATACATATTCATTATTTCAATTGATCCGCGAGCTTAAGTCGTCTCTGAGGAGAGGTTGTATGAGTGAGGTGATGTTATGGAGAGATTGTTAGCTCCGTTTTCCCTAGACATCCAGTGCTCCTCAAATGGAAAACGTAGACCGTTTGCTTAAGGATGAGTTAATAGAAGTCTTTTGTCTCTCCACTGCCTTAAAAATAGACAACATTTCAATGTAAACAGGTTTGCCAACTCTTAATCATGACAGAGTAGAATTTGTTTTCAAAAGCTTTTACCCTTTAATTACATTAGAAGCTTTGCTGCAGGGGGGGATCCTGGAACAGTTGAGGAATTCTGCCCGTGGCTTAGTCAGCACATTGAATGGGAATAATACCAAGCCACTTAAAGCTATTAAGTCTGCCAGCGAAACCACATCTGCAGTGTGGATAAACCTTGGCTTCTTGGCTGTGAAATCAAGCGTTGCATTAAGTGTGGGACTTATCAAGCCTTTTAAAATATTACAATGGATGTATTAGCCTCATCTGCCATTGATAGGGTGCCTATACCCACTGACTGCATGAAAGTGTGGAGTCATCACATTGCAGTGCTTCTCTAGGATGTGGGCCCTTGCCCTTCACATCTCTCTGACCTATACTAACCGCTGTGCTTGAGTTAATGACTCTAGCCTGAGTTGTGCTATTCCAGCCCCTGCTGTTTAGAGGACAGCTTCATACATACTAGCGCTCTTCAGCTGTGGAAAGGAGGATGTGGGTCCCTCTGTGGGCAATTTGATGGTGTGCTGAAGAAAAAAATATTCTTAATGCATTATAAACAAAGGGGAGTTGACATTTAAGAGCACAATTTATTATACAGTCAGTATTATGGTTTGACCTACATCTGTGTGAATCAGCTGTTTATGAAGCTGCTTAATTTTACAGTACCTCCACAGTGATGAATTTCTTTATTACTGATTTAGACCTTTGTTTTGTTGTGGGTTGAAATTTAATTAAAATGTATAGGGAATAGGGTGATGTATAGTGCGGCTGGGAGAATGATATGTTTATTTATGTGATTCCTACTGTAGTGACTTGCTTGACTTCTAGTTAATCTGCTGACCACTGCTCGTCACCCACTGCTGCTCTTTACTGTGACCCCGGTGCTGCAAAGAGCATCTAAAATGTCTCTCTTATCCTGGTTGAGACAAGCAGCTGGATTACAGAGTACTAGTGAAGTAAGTGCAGGGCTTAATAAAAAAAAACAGTATATAATAAAATATTTGTTATATGTGGTACACTTTTTTTTGTTTAGAAAAGCCCTAATCTCAGTCAGCCAAAATGTAATGCTTTTATTTATTTTTTTATTTGCAAAAAATCCCGGGTCTTTGGGGATTGTGGTTACCTAAATAAGGCATGTGCTGTATGAAAGTTCAACTGATCATGTGATCTCAACATGGCTGCCCCCATGAGGCCACCCGCTTCATATAAAATAAGGGTGCTTTCACACTGGGGGTTTAGTTCAAAACAGGGCACAGTTCGCATGAAATATTGGTAATGTGAAAGCTGTCATGCGGACCTCGGTGCACACCGGGGTACCGAACCCGAGACTACCTGGAGGAGGTGGTCTGAGTGTGGTTGCACTCGAACTGTGCTGCGATTCGCGTGAATGTGAAAGCAACACGGACGCAGGTGCGCACTTGTTCAGGAAGAAAAGTAACCCACGCATGCGTTTTAGCCAATAAAATTGATTTAGTTCAATAAATCAAGTGTTTACTCAGCTGCGCGTAATAGCACCAAAATAATAAAAAACACAATGGGTCTCATTCACTAATAATTGCGTGGATTCTTTCGAATTTGTACGCACAGGAGAACTTCTAACGAAAAATCTCCGCCAGATTCACAACACGTTCGTACGCACATGAATTTGTTCTCAACCTCGTTCTGATGTTAGTGAATTTGGAGTATTCTAAATGAGCGGCCGCGTGCACGAGGTTAGTCATTTGCATAAAACACACCCAAACCATCTCCACATGAGGGCTTTCCGCACACGCTTTCCTTACAGCCTTTAGTCACTCTCGTCAAATTTGCCGCTGTTCGCAGACGCGCTCTCGCCCGATCCTCGAGCAATGCCAAGTGTGCCGTTCTCACCAGTTCTCACAATAAACACCTTTTATAAAGACTCAGATTACAGAGCTCTCTTTAGCCAGCTGTACATACGCGTATATCTGCGTTATTCAGGGAAACCTCACATCTGAAGCTATAACGCAGCTTTTCTAACTCTTTAACTATGATTGAATGTAGGCTATTTAAGATTAAATTAAATTGTATTATTTAATAATTTAATTATATAATTTTATATATGGATTATATAATACACTTAATGCAATATACTTCAATGTAATTATAGTCATGTTAGGATGAAATATAACTTCTTAATACGATTATAAAGCCATACAGAGTAAGTTCTTTTTGCGTACGTGTGGTTTCAGTTTTTCCTATATTTTTTCGTAAATTTATAAAAAAAAAATATATATATTACAAAATCTTTGGTGAATTGCGATTTGTTCTTAAAATCGTTTGTACGCACATTTCACGCACAAAATGTATGCGTACGCATGCTTGGTGAATGAGACCCAATATATTTATCTGCGGTCTGTTTTCTATCATGACGCCTTGCACATTTTTGATGACGTAAGATGAACGCAAAAGCACCAGGGTTTGATAGAATCAAGTTGAGTGTGAAACTAGACCAACTCTGCAGGGGGCGTCGGGAACGATCGCGCTCGGACTCGGACCGTAGCAAACGTGCCCAGTGTGAAAGCCCCCTAAATTAGCTTTTATTAGACTGCTGGAATGACTGAATTTTTTCTCATGTAAGTGTATATCATTTTAAACATTTAGTTGTTTCTTTTTTTTCTTTTTTTAATTTCATAATTATTTTATGAAACTTATGAAATTAATTTTAAAATTGTGATTTTTCAGACCTAGAAAAGTAATGGAAACAACTACAAAACCAGTGAAAATTTAAATTTGTCAACATAAATCATAAAAATATATTTTTATACATTTAATTTTAAGTGCTACATACAATGCAACAAATATGAGCAAAGCAACAACAATGTTGCCTAAAAAAATAAAGCTTAGTTTTAATGAAAGCTGTTTTTGGACTAACAAGGACGTTTTGAGTTCTGAAACTTACATGATGTTTTTATAGTACAATGACCTCTTATATGTCAAAAGATAGGAACATTTGATTTCTTAATTCATGACCCCTTTAAAAGAACACAACATTTAAAGCTGTATATTTAAAAAAAAATGTCCAATATTACAGTCATATAGGAAGTAATATATTTTAATTATTTAAGATACAAATATGCAAGGGGTGGGGCATCTGTAGAACTTTGTGAATGATGGGGGTCTGCAGAAATCTGTAGAGCTTGACATTTTATAGGCTTAAATACAACTAATTACTAGAAAACATGGCCAAATACATCTGGCTCACACTGCTATCCTCATGTTATGCACTGTGGATGAGAATATATTATCAAATGCAAGTATTTGAACATTACTGTTCATCTGTATTGCATTTATTCTCACATAAATGTAATCTGCATATCTGTTTTTACTTGACTGCGTGCTAGCTGGGTTGCATTGAACAGTGCCTTTGGCAAGAGATGACAGAATCTGTAATTATTCTCACTAGAATTAGCATAAATTCATTAGTCTATGTTGATGTGCCTATTAGCTATTTTTTGCCACAATGTATGGCCTTCAAAGCAAATCAATAAAATATGGTCAAGGATCTGTGTTTTGGTACGCAAACACAGGGAATTAGATAAAGTCTCACTGGAGGACTGTACCGCGAGCAAATACTCCAAAATGGCAGAACATAAAGGAGAGGGAGAGATTATGACAAAAATGTCTTCATTCAACTAATTACAGTCTGTTTAAAATTGTGTAATTGAATTAACTCAGTCTCTATTTCTAAGCAGTCTTTGTGTGTATCTGGTAAAGCACTAGCTGAATGGATATAGTCTCCCTGCCCACAAAGGAATGGGGGTGGTCCATGGTGACAATATATCAATATTATATCAACCAAATTAACCAGAATCCTTGAAAAAGTGGATTGTTTCTCATCATTAAATGAACAGAGAGGGTATATTCAGGGGTCTAAATGAAAATTAATGACTGCACTTGCAGTTACATGCATGTCAGGTCCTAATAGATCTTCTAAATCAGCATTGACTACAATGTCGGGAGGTCTGAACACCTCCTCTCGTCCTATGTCTCTTAAGTTTCCTGTGGATCAGAGGAGCAAGATTGTGCTTCTCTTCTAGAGGCAAATAGTTGAACACGTGTTACCATGAAGGTGACATTCTTACTCTCTCCTTTTGTCTTTACCAAGGGAAATTTCCATATTATCGTCACGCTTAAGATCCGCTTAAGATAAAGATCAGATTTGGATTATTTCTCTGCACTATTTAATAGCTCTGATGAACTGATACGGTATCTTCCATCTCACTCAGACAGCATGGTAATGCTCGATCCTGATGTTGTTTTCATATACACACTTGGCTTTTTAAAATCTGTAGTTTAAGAGTTTACCTCTTCATACAATAACTGAACTTATTACTAATGGCTTGTTTGTTGCAATTTGTCATTATCTACATTGGGGCAACAGGGTGCACCCTCTCATGATGATCTTCATTCTGTTTTAGTGGTTGTTTCACTGCTGCCAAATGTATGGAGCACCCCCTCACGGCGTTATGAGCCAATTATGTTATGGTTAAATTGGCCTGTCTAGAGCGATTTCCACGGTACTGTTCATAGAAGCTGCATTTTAGCAGCCAATATACTGTGTGTTTACACAGATTTTTTATGTCACAGACGTGGATTAAATGTATTTACAGATTCTCAATCATGTCAAACAATGTATTGCATACTGAAATAATTAATATTTACGCATTGTAAAGATGCTGTATGAGTGCATTTTGTCAGGTAAACGGCTTTCTTGTGGTGCAAAAGAAACATTATAGAAAGGAACTTCATTTTTACAATTTGGGCCCAGTTGTTCAAAAAGTGTAATCTGGATCAGAATTATCTAGATTTAAAAATCTTATGTTTTGCTATCCAGGATAAAGTAATCCATACTTTTATGCTGGTTTTTCAAAGCAAAATAGGATTGGATCACAATGATCCAGATACACACTATTCCAGATGACGAAATCTGGATTCCCATTGCTCCAAATGGGGTTACATTTCACAGTGTAGGCTATTAGTAAACAACAAAAGGTAGAAGAGTCAATGTGGGGTCACTTTAAGTGTTTTTGTATAAAGAGATAGAAAACAACATAAACAAACAAACATTTGCATTAATGGTGATGGAAAAAATATGTAATGGGAGGGAAATTATATATATATATATATATATATATATACACACACACAACAAACTGCGATGCACTATGTATTCTGACACAGATCAGGCATAACATTATGGCCTAATATTGTGTTGGTCCCCCTTTTACTGCCAAAACAGCCCTGACCCGTCGAGGCATGGGCTCCACTAGGCCCCTGAAGGTGTGCTGTGATATCTGGCACCAAGATGTTAGCAGCAGATCCTTTAAGTCCTGTAAGTTGCGAGGTGGGGCCTCCATGGATCGGACTGGTTTGTTCAGCACATCCCACAGATGCTCGATTGGATTGAGATCTGGGGAATTTAGAGGCCAAGTCAACACCTCAAACTCGTTGTGCGCATTATCCTGCTGAAAGAGGCCACAGCCACCAGGGAATACCGTTTCCATGAAAGGGTGTGCATGGTCTGCAACAATGCTTAGGTAGGTGGTACGTGTCAAAGTAACATCCACATGGATGGCAGGACCCAAGGTTTTCCAGCAGAAAATTGCCCAAAGCATCACACTGGCTCCTCTGGCTTGCCTTCTTCCCATAGTGCATCCTGGTGCCATGTGTTCCCCAGGTAAGCGACGCACACGCACCCGGCCATCCACGTGATGTAAAAGAAAACATGATTCATCAGACCAGGCCACCTTCTTCCATTGCTCCGTGGTCCAGTTCTGATGCTCACGTGCCCACTGTTGACGCTTTCGGTGGTGGACAGGGGTCACCCTGACTGGTCTGCGGCTCTGCAGCCCCATACACAACAAACTGCGACGCACTGTGTATTCTGACACCTTTCTATCAGAACTAGCATTAACTTCTTGAGCAATTTGAGCTACAGTAGCTCGTCTGTTTGATCAGACCACACGGGCCAGCCTTCACTCCCCACGTGTATCAGTGAGCTTTGGCCGCCCATGACCCTGTCGCCGGTTCACCACTGTTCCTTCTTTGGACCATTTTTGATACTGACCACTGCAGACCGGGAACACCCCACAAGAGCTGCAGTTTTGGAGATGCTTTGACCCAGTCATCTAGCCATCACAATTTGGCCCTTGTCAAACGCTCAAATCCTTACGCTTGCCCATTTTTCCTGATTTTAACACATCAACTTTGAGGACAAAATGTTCACTTGCTGCCTAATATATCCCACCCACTAACAAGTGCCGTGATGAAGAGATAATCAGTGTTATTCACTTAACCTGACATTGGTCATAATGTTATGCATGATCGGTGTGTATATATATAATGTATTTAGTTCTCTCGCGAAAGTTTTGCATTTCCCACCAGAAACTTTGCGTTCATTCATGAATGCAAAGTTTCTTGGGGAACACAAAACACTTGCGAGAGAATGCAAAAGCATTAAAATGTTTCCCTCCCATCTCATATTTTCCCTCCCATCACCATGTCCCTTTAGGGTTTCCATAGCCCCTCATGTGACCCACAACAAAAACAATCAAATTTACATGCAATAAGGGATGCAATTGTTAGAAACTTTTGACTAGTTTCTGAAGATTGTGCCAATGTATTTTATATACAGTGATTTAAAAAAAACCACTTAAAATTAAATATATTATTTTTTTGTTTGAGATTGACAGCTGTTTGGTGGATTATTTTATTACACTAAAATCTATTTTTTTTTTAATAGGTAAATATTATTACCTATCAAATATATATTAATAGGTATCTTAATAGGCTTAATAGGTAGCCTAATGTCTACTTTAACGGTTAAACCAATTAAGAGCAAAATAAAAATATAAACGAATATATATTACATGATACAAACTTTGTATTTTTGACCAGTTTTAAAGTTTTATTACATTTTTGTTCTTGAAATCCACCCTTTTGCTGGGATCAGGATAATCCTGTTTTTTTTTTTTTTTTTTTTTTTTTTTTATCAAAGGTATCCCAATTTTACTAAAACGTTTTGAACAACACAAACTGACGATTTGATCCTGATCAAAACCAAGATTGTTTTTTTGTGATCTAACCTGATTTCAGAATCCTTTTTTTCTTTTGAACAACTGGGCCCTGATTCTGCCCTATGTACATCACAGTTCAGTGTTGTGATTAGTACCGATCAGTTAACCTGCTAAATCCCACCAAATTTATACCTACTACATGACAGTAATCTAAAAAGATGAACGGAAGATATTACACCACAGAAAAGTTAAATAAACAGCAAAGTATTTAAAAGGGGATTTAATTTAACATTTAATTGCCACAAATGTCATCACCGTCTGTCACCATTTGCAATACTTTTTCATCCCCGGTTTAAAATTGCGTGATGTCAACACTTTCAGGCCTATTTCATGGTTCTCAGCAGGGTTGTGTGCCATTCATAATTGCATTGAAAAATGCATTTTAAATTAAAATTTTGTTCCAGTTTGAAAGTTTTGAAAGAAATTTAATAGAATTGTGAAATCTGTAAGTTTATAGGCCTTATAGACAGAATGATTGATGGATGGATGAATACAGTATATAGATGGATGTAGATGGTACAGTATGGATGGATGGATGGATGGATATATGGATACAGTATATAGATGGAGATGGATGGATTCTGTATATAGATGGATATAGATGATACTGTATGGATGGATGGAAACAATATGGATATGGATGGATGGATGGATGGATGGATGGATGGATGGATGGATGGATACAGTATGGATGGATGGATGGATGGATGGATACAGTATATAGATTGATATAGACGGATGGATAAAGTATATAGATGGAAATGGATAGATGGATACAGTATATAGATTCATTGGGATTGATGGATGGATGGATGATTACAGTATATAGATGTGGATGGATGGCTGTATACAGTATATGGTTAGATGATACAGTATATAGATGGATATAGATGGATGGATTCTGTATATAGATGGATATAGATAATACTGTTTGGACGGATGGATACAGTATGGATATAGATGGATACAGTATATAGATTCATATAGATGGATGGATACAGTATATAGATGGATATGGATAGATGGATACAGTATATAGATGGGGATGGTGGATGTATACAGTATATAGTTGTATGTATGTGTATAGATGGATACAGTATATAGATGGATGGATGGATAAATGGATGGATACAGTATATTGATGGGGATGGATACAGTATATAGATGGGGATAGATGGATGATGGATGGATGTATACAGTATATAGATGGATGGATGGATGGATGGGTGGATAGTACAGTATATAGATGGGGATGGATGGATGGATGGATGGATGGATACAGTATATAGATGTGGATGATGGATGTATACAGTATATAGTTGTATGTGTGTGTGTGTGTGTGTGTGTGTGTGTGTGTATGTATGTACGTACATATGTATGTATGTACGTATGTATGTGTATAGATGGATACAGTATATAGATGGATGGATGGATTCAGTATATAGATGGATATAGATAGATGGATGGATACAGTATAGATATGGATGGATGGATGGATACGGTATAGATATAGATGGTTGGATGAATACAGTATGGATATAGATGGATGGATGGATGGATGGATGGATACAGTATATAAATTGATATAGATGGATTAGGGCTGTGCAATATGACGATATATATATCGGATGGACGATTTAAAAAATGGATGGATGGATAGGGATGGACAGATAGATCGATCTAGATTCCAATTTAGTTTCCTGTGAGGTACAACAAATATAATTCAAATTCACACTCATGAATTGAAAGGGAGCTAATTCTTCTATTTGCCTAACCCTGGCTCACAGGGGGCCCTTGAGATTAGGTGGTACACCACTGGCACTGCTTCCAGATGCTCCAATGAATGAATTAGATGTTCTTTTATACCTGCTGCAAGTCTTAATTACCAAAGGCAAAACCTTCTGATTTATATCAGTTATCATACTGATGATCTGCTTTAATGATGGGTAATGTCTATTTCATTCACAGCACTCCATTCTTGTGTTTCTCTTTTTTTGTTTTTAATTGAAATTATGCCATGCCCTTGAAGATTATTACATTTTTGTCAGTAACACTGGTGCATATCTGTTCATCACAAAAGCACTCCCTAACGCCAGGTGACTTTGAAAGGCTTTTGAAGTTCGAGAGCCATACAGTGGTAAAAGATGCAATATCATTAAAACCACAGGTTTGACAGATGAAAGGAATCCAATAAGACAACTCCTCTTGCATCATTAAACCAAATTACTTTTAATACACAGTAGCTCCTCAGGGTCAAGTGGGGCTCAGAGAGGGTCTGATGAGCCATTAAAGTAACTCCCGCCTCTGATATGCATGCAGAACAGGCATGTAAAAACTCCATTAAAAGGCATTACGGAGTGGAACGATGCCTAATCAAGCAGGGCTCGAAGGCTTTTGCTTAGTGACTTTCTCACCACAGCTTGCAAGCTATACCTGAAACTGCTTATAGGACATTATTATGGCAGCAGGCTACAATTATGGATTCTTCATTGGGCCATTTTGTCACGTTAGAAAAACACATTTTCTTGATGGGAAGCTGAGTGCCTTCAGAAACGAACACAATCTCCTGTAAATGTTTCTATTTGTGTTCTTTGGATCTTTCTGTCCAGGTTGGGTGCCTTAAAGGAATATTCCGGGTTCAGTACAAGTTAAGCTCAATCGACAGCATTTATGTTGATTACTAGAAAAAAAATTTCTTTAAAAAAAATCCAAGAAGCAAAAAATCATTGCTACAATGGAAGGTTACAATGGAAGTAAATGAGGCCAATTTTCAAAGGAATCAAAAGCATAAATTCTAAACTTATATTTGTATGAAAGCACTAATATTGATTTGTTTGTTAAAACATGTATTTTTTTAGTTGTAAAGCTGTTCTGTTGTCTTGGCAAAGTTATAAAATAAGATATAATTTCACACAGAAAAGGTTATCAAGTGATTTATTTCATCCTAAAATTATATTAACTGTATATTGTTTACATATTGTGGCTGTATTGAGTATTTTAATGTTTATGGATTGTCTTCATTGTAAACCAAGTTTTTGCTTCTTTTGTTTGTTTGTTTGCTTGTTTGTTTGTTTGTTTGCTTTTTAAGAAAAAAAGGAAATCCAATTTTTTTGTGGTAGTCAATGTTATGCCACTATTATGTTAAAGATATATTGAATACAGAATATTCTTTTAATTTATTGTAGACTACATATATCGCACGGACAAAGAACTCCAGGAAAAGTATTTAATATAATATACAAACCCGATTCCAAAAAAGTTGGGACACTGTATAAATTGTGAATAAAAAAGGAATGCAATAATTTACAAATCTCATAAACTTATATTTTATTCACAATAGAATATAGATAACATATCAAATGTTGAAAGTGAGACATTTTGAAATGTCATGCCAAATATTGGCTCATTTTGGATTTCATGAGAGCTACACATTCCAAAAAAGTTGGGACAGGTAGCAATAAGAGGCCGGAAAAGTTAAATGTACATATAAGGAACAGCTGGAGGACCAATTTGCAACTTATTAGGTCAATTGGCAACATGATTGGGTATAAAAAGAGCCTCTCAGAGTGGCAGTGTCTCTCAGAAGTCAAGATGGGCAGAGGATCACCAATTCCCCCAATGCTGCGGCGAAAAATAGTGGAGCAATATCAGAAAGGAGTTTCTCAGAGAAAAATTGCAAAGAGTTTGAAGTTATCATCATCTACAGTGCATAATATCATCCAAAGATTCAGAGAATCTGGAACAATCTCTGTGCGTAAGGGTCAAGGCCGGAAAACCATACTGGATGCCCGTGATCTTCGGGCCCTTAGACGGCACTGCATCACATACAGGAATGCTACTGTAATGGAAATCACAACATGGGCTCAGGAATACTTCCAGAAAACATTGTCGGTGAACACAATCCACCGTGCCATTCACCGTTGCCAGCTAAAACTCTATAGGTCAAAAAAGAAGCCATATCTAAACATGATCCAGAAGCGCAGGCGTTTTCTTTGGGCCAAGGCTCATTTAAAATGGACTGTGGCAAAGTGGAAAACTGTTCTGTGGTCAGACGAATCAAAATTTGAAGTTCTTTTTGGAAAACTGGGACGCCATGTCATCAGGACTAAAGAGGACAAGGACAACCCAAGTTGTTATCAGCGCTCAGTTCAGAAGCCTGCATCTCTGATGGTATGGGGTTGCATGAGTGCGTGTGGCATGGGCAGCTTACACATCTGGAAAGGCACCATCAATGCTGAAAGGTATATCCAAGTTCTAGAACAACATATGCTCCCATACAGACGTCGTCTCTTTCAGGGAAGACCTTGCATTTTCCAACATGACAATGCCAGACCACATACTGCATCAATTACAACATCATGGCTGTGTAGAAGAAGGATCCGGGTACTGAAATGGCCAGCCTGCAGTCCAGATCTTTCACCCATAGAAAACATTTGGCGCATCATAAAGAGGAAGATGCGACAAAGAAGACCTAAGACAGTTAAGCAACTAGAAGCCTGTATTAGACAAGAATGGGACAACATTCCTATTCCTAAACTTGAGCAACTTGTCTCCTCAGTCCCCAGACGTTTGCAGACTGTTATAAAAAGAAGAGGGGATGCCACACAGTGGTAAACATGGCCTTGTCCCAACTTTTTTGAGATGTGTTGATGCCATGAAATTTAAAATCAACTTATTTTTCCCTTAAAATGATACATTTTCTCAGTTTAAACATTTGATATGTCATCTATGTTGTATTCTGAATAAAATATTGAAATTTGAAACTTCCACATCATTGCATTCTGTTTTTATTCACAATTTGTACAGTGTCCCAACTTTTTTGGAATCGGGTTTGTAGAACACTTAGGCTGCATTTACACTGCAAGTCTTAATGCCCAGATCCGATCTTTTGACCATATCCGAATATTTTATTTTTTTTTTTTTTTTTTTTTTTTTTTTTTGGCCCGCCTGTTTACATTTAATTTAGACACGACTGGTATCCGATATCTGTGTTTACATTAATTCCCACCCAAAATGATTGTCTGTGATCGCTTTACTGTGCACATGGTAGACCCTCTGGTTTTGAACGGCTGTGCTATTAAAATTATTTATATAATTCATGTCGGGAGATCATGATTATTTGCCAGCATGGACAAGGCAGCAGCTGTCATGAATGTTTTGCAGCGCAAAATCGGACAGAACAGATATAGACCGGAAAATATAGGTAATTTTCGTTTGTTATTTTATCTACAGCTTGTTAGATCTAGAATTTTTACAAGCAAATGGGCTGATTCTGATACCTGTTTCTTTAAGCAAATTTATTTGCCGTTTATTTGCTCTATATAGGCCAAACTGTAATATCTGTAAATATTTGAGAGAGTAATATTTCCACACAAATGACATTATGGTCAATTAATTCAATGCAGTTTGTGTGCAGGTCTAGAACAGAGATCAGCGGTAGCCAATCGTGTGTTTGGAGCAAAAATATTCCGGTTCTGATTTATGGCCAACCGGTGCATATTGAATATTAGTACCACTAAACTAAAAGGGTCCAGGGCCAAATGAAGCCTCTGCACTTGATGTTTTCACAGCATGTAATATAATTTATCTTTATGAATTGTTAAAAGTAAGTTTGTTGCAAGCATGAATCACGCTGTTGACTCTTAACCTGTCTGCCTTAAATGTAAGTAAACGATTCTTAAGATCTTTTTTTTTTTTTTTTCCAAGACCACCTCATTACTACTGTGCAGATCCCCCAAGTTGAACGGCAGCTGTGCACGGGGGAGAGGAGACGTCAAAAGCATTGATATGCAGCTCTTGACAGGGTCAGGTGAGGGCTGCCGCCTCCTTCTGAAGATATTTTAATTATCTCTCTTGTGGATTTGTGTACTATACGATAAGCTTTGTGAGACTTGTGAGGCAGAGCTCAGATTCAGAAAGCAATAAATGTTTCCATCAGTCCCGCGTGGTTACGGGGTCATCTCCGAAATAAGCCTCTGGAACGGTTTCATGAGATGGAAGTTTTAGACAGATACACAACACAATTTCATTAACTGGATTACATACCAACAGCTCAATCTATTTGAAAAATCATTTTGATTCAATTACAATTCATGTACTCTCTGAAAAAAAAAAAATCTTCAATGCAATTGAACTTGCTGTTTCTTTGTCATTTATTAATAGTTCTTTGTATTTTTTTTATTCTAAAAATGAGATAAGAAACAGTGTGTGCCAAACTGACTGACACTTTAGAGCAAGCCTATTCCAAATAATATCACAGATTTAATTGACATTTTTAATGACTAGTTCATCAGCCTGAAAGCAGATTGAGAGTTGGCTCTCATTACTTTTCAAAACAACACTGTTGTGTGTGACTTTTCAAACGATATGCAGATTATTTTTGTGCTTGACATTATGCTGCTATGTTCTTTATTAACATTTTTAAGCATTTCCTCCCCTCTCTGTCTTGGTGAATGATGAATAATACATCTGTGACAAAGTTGTCCTTGATGAAATGCGTATTTTTACATTTGTTTATTGTGTTTTTAATGAGTGCCTGAGTTAGGGGATGTACAATTACAGTACAACTATGTTTCCCAAACTGTATTTGTTCTGCATCAGAAAGAGTATCATTGCACTTTCTGTCTGTTTCTATCAGGGTCACAGAACTTAGGTTTTAATATTTACATTAATAACCTCACAGACCTTCAGCTTTTATCTTTGAGAGTTCAGTTATATTGCTCTGGTGAAGTGTAACAATTAATTTTCCATCCCTAATACCCAAATCAAAGACAATGGCCATGCCCCTTTCATGCCTTTGAGGTATTTCCATTATCTCCTTTCATGTTTTTCTCTGTGCAAACAAAAGTAGTAAGTAGCGTTAGAGTTCTGCAAACAGTAAATATGGTCTCAGAAGTGTTTCCTGATTAACTATTTTGAGCTTTTGTTTGTTCTTGGGTCCACTGCAGTTCTGGACTACACCTTTGCTCATGCTGTCTCCTATGGAAGTAGCTATGAGTACGAAACTCATAATTATGTGCAAGTGATTTTGGTCACTTGCTGGGATTTTCAAATTTCTTTCTCACTTTTTTAATTCGAGACAAAGCGTTTTAGCACTATGCAATGAAGAGCAAAGGATTAACATTAATGGCATGAGAAATCAAATTTGCCTTGATCTTTTGACATATAAGAGGTATTTGAACAATTAAAACATTGTGCAAGTTTCATAGCTTAACATGCCTTGTCATTATAAACACAGCATTTATTTATTAAAGCTCCAAAAACAGCTTGTTTTGATATTGCGGGATCTGTGACATCACAGGCGGTTTTTATCACGTTTTTATCAGATTTATTTTGATAAACATGACACAATATAACATAGCGACTACATGAAAAGAGGATTTACTGTTATAAAAATAGTGTTATAATTTGTGAGCATTAGTGGAACTGTAAGTGTCGAATAAACATGAAACACACGTGATCGCTGTCATGCGGTGAATCCGGCCAATCGTGGAACAGCTGTGTCATCGTCATCCCTGTCCCAAATGGCACACTTCATATTTGCTGTCGATATGTGCCCTTGATGTGCACTTTTGCAGCGCCTGCACTGGTGAAAGCTCCGCAGCAGACTTCTTCCTGACAGTCAAAGTGGCGTTACGTCACAAAAGTGCAGACTCGTAGGAAGACCGCGAGGGTTTAGGGTGCCATTTTAATTTTAGTGTGCTGTTTAATATTTTTGTAGAAACTGTTGTTTTTTTCAGGTTTCTTTGATGAATAAAAATTTCAAAGGAACAGCATTTGGAATAGAAATCTTTTGTAACTGTTACGAACTGCTCCGAGACACGAAGGTTGAGGATCCAAATGCAGTATTTATTAGAAGGGTAATCCACAATCGTCGTCAAAAGTACAGACAAGGTCAAAACACAGGTAGGCAGTCCAAACAGGCAAACAAGGCAGGAGACAGAGGCAAAAGGGTAATCCGGGACACAGGCAAGAAATTCAACAAACCAAGAGACATGAAACCGGTGAGAACGCTCAGAAGTGCAGTGTAACAACAAAACAAAACAAAACAAGACTTAGCCAAGAATGACAGGGTGAACAGGCTAGATATAGGCAGAGGTAATGAGACACAGGTGTAAACAGTGAGTGCTGATGAGTCCGGGCGAAGGATTATGGGTGATGTAGTCTATAATGGAATGACAGTCCGGGTTGGAGTGCCCTCTGGTGGTGATCAGGGGCACTCACACTGGTGAATCGTTACATAGCCCCCCCTCAAAGGAGCGGCTTCCAGACGCTCCTGAAATGGTCTAGGAGGGAGGTGGAGCGGAGGCGGACCCGGGGGCGGGATGGAGGGCCAGGCCCGTGGAGCGGAAGAAGGCCTGGAGACTGAGGCAGAGCAGAAGTCCAGGAAGGAGCAGGCCGGGCAGATGACCAGGGTGGCGCAGGCCGGACAGATGACCAGGGCGGCTCAGACAGTTCAGGAGGCCAGGGCGGCTCAGACAGTTCAGGAGGCCAGGGCGGCCCACACAGTTCAGGAGGCCAGGGCGGCCCACACAGTTCAGGGAGTGGAGTCCTCTCTGGACCTGAAACAGGAAGCGGAGTCCTCTCTGGACTCTAACAGGAAGCGGAGTCCTCTCGGGACTCGTGACAGTAGGCGGGGTCCTCTCGGGACTCGTGACAGGAGGCGGGGCCCTCTCGGGACTCGTGACAGTAGGCGGAGCCCTCTCTGGACTCGTGACAGGAGGCGGAGCCCTCTCTGGACTCGTGACAGGAGGCGGAGCCCTCTCTGGATTCGTGACAGGAGGCGGAGCCCTCTCTGGACTCGTGACAGGAGGCGGAGCCCTCTCTGGACTCTGGTCACGGGCTGAAGCCCTCTTTGGACGCTGGTCACGGGCTAGAGCCCTCTCTGGACGCTGGTCACGGGCTGGGGCCCTCTCTGGACGCTGGTCACGGGCTGGGGCCCTCACTGGATGCTGGTCAGTGGCTGGGGCCATCTCTGGACGCTGGTCAGTGGCTGGGGCCATCTCTGGACGCTGGTCAGTGGCTGGAGCCATCTCTGGACCCTGGTCAGTGGCGTGGTGTGGTCCAAAAAATTCCAAAAAAGTTGGGACACTGTACAAATTGTGAATAAAAACAGAATGCAATGATGTGGAAGTTTCAAATTTCAATATTTTATTCAGAATACAACATAGATGACATATCAAATGTTTAAACTGAGAAAATGTATCATTTTAAGGGAAAAATAAGTTGATTTTAAATTTCATGGCATCAACACATCTCAAAAAAGTTGGGACAAGGCCATGTTTACCACTGTGTGGCATCCCCTCTTCTTTTTATAACAGTCTGCAAACGTCTGGGGACTGAGGAGACAAGTTGCTCAAGTTTAGGAATAGGAATGTTGTCCCATTCTTGTCTAATACAGGCTTCTAGTTGCTCAACTGTCTTAGGTCTTCTTTGTCGCATCTTCCTCTTTATGATGCGCCAAATGTTTTCTATGGGTGAAAGATCTGGACTGCAGGCTGGCCATTTCAGTACCCGGATCCTTCTTCTACGCAGCCATGATGTTGTAATTGATGCAGTATGTGGTCTGGCATTGTCATGTTGGAAAATGCAAGGTCTTCCCTGAAAGAGACGACGTCTGTATGGGAGCATATGTTGTTCTAGAACTTGGATATACCTTTCAGCATTGATGGTGCCTTTCCAGATGTGTAAGCTGCCCATGCCACACGCACTCATGCAACCCCATACCATCAGAGATGCAGGCTTCTGAACTGAGCGCTGATAACAACTTGGGTTGTCCTTGTCCTCTTTAGTCCTGATGACATGGCGTCCCAGTTTTCCAAAAAGAACTTCAAATTTTGATTCGTCTGACCACAGAACAGTTTTCCACTTTGCCACAGTCCATTTTAAATGAGCCTTGGCCCAAAGAAAACGCCTGCGCTTCTGGATCATGTTTAGATATGGCTTCTTTTTGGACTTATAGAGTTTTAGCCGGCAACGGCGAATGGCACGGTGGATTGTGTTCACCGACAATGTTTTCTGGAAGTATTCCTGAGCCCATGTTGTGATTTCCATTACAGTAGCATTCCTGTATGTGATGCAGTGCCGTCTAAGGGCCCGAAGATCACGGGCATCTAGTATGGTTTTCCGGCCTTGACCCTTACGCACAGAGATTGTTCCAGATTCTCTGAATCTTTGGATGATATTATGCACTATAGATGATGATAACTTCAAACTCTTTGCAATTTTTCTCTGAGAAACTCCTTTCTGATATTGCTCCACTATTTTTCGCCGCAGCATTGGGGGAATTGGTGATCCTCTGCCAATCTTGACTTCTGAGAGACACTGCCACTCTGAGAGGCTCTTTTTATACCCAATCATGTTGCCAATTGACCTAATAAGTTGCAAATTGGTCCTCCAGCTGTTCCTTATATGTACATTTAACTTTTCCGGCCTCTTATTGCTACCTGTCCCAACTTTTTTGGAATGTGTAGCTCTCATGAAATCCAAAATGAGCCAATATTTGGCATGACATTTCAAAATGTCTCACTTTCAACATTTGATATGTTATCTATATTCTATTGTGAATTAAATATAAGTTTATGAGATTTGTAAATTATTGCATTCCTTTTTTATTCACAATTTGTACAGTGTCCCAACTTTTTTGGAATCAGGTTTGTATAATATAATACATAGTTTGCAGAAAACCTGTTTGAAGACCTGCAGAAAACCTGTTGTTCATTATTTTTCCAGTTCTGTTTGCTGCCACTTAATGCTCATATAACTATTTAGGAAAACTAGTCACAAATAATTTGCAGATCAACCTGTTTTTCCTTGTTTTCTTTCTCTCTGTTTCCTGCATTTTGTGACCTGTTTGGGGACATTTTGCTCAAAAGCATTTGCAGATCTTAATGATGGAGGCTTTCTTGCGTGAGCTGGTGCTGACAGCACAACCATGAATCATCGCTCTTCCACTTTACTCATCCAGGTTACATTTACATTTTCTTTACTCTCTCTTTGCCTTTCAGCTTTTTTTTTTTTTGTAATGAATTTTTTTTTTTTTAATGATTTCTTTTTTTTTTTTTTTTTAACCATAGCCATATTTTGCAGTTGCGTTTGGTGATTCTGGTGGCATAGAAATGACAAATTTAAACAATGAAATAATGAGACTGGTGCATGCCATGTATTTTATTGCTGAATATTGTTGATAAATGTAAGGTAACAACTGAACAAGCTATATTTTTTCTCTCCTTTGGATTGTGCACTTTTTTTCTCCAGCAAATATTACGAAAGCCTGATAGAGATTAGATAGATACCACATAAAAAGTACTTTTGAACAATAAGACTATTAGCTACATTATATTTACATGTATGCATTTTGCTGACACTTTTATACAAAGCGTCTGACATTGCATTCAAAGTGTACACAAGGTATGCGTCAGTTGGGCCCATGACCTTGGCATTGCTAGCAGCATGCAAGACTGTTTGAGCTACAAGAAGTTTTTGAGGTTACTCCTTTTGTGCATATTTGCTGAGTGATTCCTCCCTATCTAGAGTGTAAGTAAACACCAAAGTCATGGGAATGCATGAACTGATAAAATGCAAACCTTCAATGCACTGTAAGTCATTTTGGATAAAAATGTCTGCCAAATCATAAACATATAATATATAAAAATATAAGTCAAGTAATTTTCCTTCTGTCTTTGACATATTGTCTGAGGTCAGTGTTGCCCTTATGAATGCTGTTCTGGGCTGTTCTGAAAAGTGCTGTTTACAGCGTTCTCTGAAATACAATGCCATCTCAGCAGTGGCCGCAACATCCCTGGCCCTGTGTGTGTGTGTGTGTGTGTGTGTTAACTGATACCCTCCTAGATGCAGCTGTTACACCCCAAACAACAAGGCTTCAACATAACCAACAAAGGGCTAGACAGAGAATGTAAAAGATCCTCAGCTCGTTTTTTTTTTTTCGGAAGACGCTAAAAGTATATGAGAGCCTCACTGCAGCAGTCTCAGACAGACTGATGTCCTTACGCAAGGAGAAAGACATTTGCAGCTGAGGCATTTAACATCTGCTGATAGCGAGAGGTAGTCTGATATGTCTGACATGCTGATCCATTACCACAGGTCATGACATCCTTTGACCAATCGCCTCCCATCTTTCTGCTTCTTTTAGGGTATTTTAGCAATCCGACAAAGATGGTGTGAGCCCCTGACATTCGTAAACTGAAGGAAATATTAATATATTTTTTATTCCTCAAGTTAAGGAGCACAACATTTTGATTCTTGGAGCAAAGGGCTGTCTAATATGTGTTGCCATGAGGCAGGCTGATAGATGAACAGATGGGAGCAGTTATTTATAGACCCCATTATCACAGTCCATCAAACACTCATTTATGCCACATGCAATAAGATAATGCAAAAATGCCCCCCTCTCTGACTTTAAGCCCGTAGCTAAACCTTATATGCCTTTTACGGCTTCCTTACCCTTTAAATTCGATGGCTATGACTACACAACTAAATCTGTTTACAGTGGTTGCCGCAGGTCGCTGCTCGTGCCCGTGTTGTTGCTGTGTATTGTATGCTGTGTCTCTAGGGACAGTGAGAGATGCTGAAATGCCTCCCTGACATTTGCTGAAGGATCATACTCTGGGAGGATATGCTCTGCTTTTGTCAAATGAGGTTAAAACCCATTGACATTTTGCAGGCCGCTGGATACCATCTGTGGCGACGGTCTCTCGCTGGTCTCTCTCTCTCTTTCCACTCCGGGTTAAAAACACAGTGACATTTGCCCAGCATGTCAAGCACTTGCCTTTTGCTCCTTACCTTTTGTCCATTTCAAACATATCTGGTATATCAAGTAAAAATTTGTCTTGTCTTCCTTTTTTCACACTGTTTACTTAAGAGCTTTCGTTCTTTCACTGCCACGAGCATGAAGATGTAATTGGAAGCAAGTTGAATGGAGATCTCTCTTCCCAGGAGTATCTGGCTCAAACAAAGCTGAGAGCCCAATATTTCATCTTTTCCTGTCAGGTCAGCTGTTTCTGAACACCTAAATCTATTCACAGACTTGTAAAACAGGTTTTCTGTCTTAGTTTAATCTAAACGCCTCAAACTGTGTGAATCACTCAAGTCAGAATGAAGCATCCTCCTGTGAATATAATCAGTAAACATTAGTCTAACATGGTCGTTTGATTTAGCTAAACAGAATTATATCATTATGACCCAAGCCATTTGTGGACTCGCTGATTAGTATTAACACTATAAATTACTATAAAATCCCTTGTTTGAGGTGTATCATAAAGCTTACATTATGAAATGTTAGTAATACGTATGTAATCTCTGTCATTTATTTATTTGCCAAACTAAGATAATTTTCTTCAAACCTGCCACTCACTGATGTTCCGGGCAAGCGGATCCACAGCAGCTTTGGCGCCTACGCTCTGTTGTTATGTATCGTCATCATTGTCCCGCGTTCTCATTGGTTTGCTGGTAAATGGACGATTACACGCGCTGGGTAAGCAGATCGCTCTCCCAAGAGGAAAAATGTGCTGTAGCTGCCAGATCTCGATAAACGAAAATTATAATGTGTTTGATACAAACTAACTAGACTAAATCAATTGAAAAAATGTCATAACTGAACTATTTTCATAGTATTTTGTTTTCTCCATATGGAAATTTACTGTAAGCAGACCTGTAACTATCCGAGGCTGTTAATCGATAGTCTATGCATTTTAAAGTCATCAATTTGCATTATTTCAACTTATTTTTTAAAAGATTATATTTTTATTATACTTACGTTTATTCTAATGATATTTTACTTGTATTTTATTTATAATAGGCTACTAATAATTATTATATTATACTTATTTTTAATTCTTAATAAAAAAATACTTCTGGCATACATTTAAATTGATGCCTGTCATGGTGTTTCAATCATAAAAATCAATCAATCGTAATCATTACAAAAAGTAAAGATAAAGCATCTAACAAGGTCTACGCGCGTTCATTCGAATAGCTTGTTTTCCCCCACGGCATAAATGGATATGACGTTTTTGTGGGCATTCCCAGTAATGCCGACCAAGTCTATTTGTCGTCTCTGATTTAGATGTGTGTCCTCAGCCGATGGGATGTACCGGTTAATGGTGAAACATATGCGAAATTAGTGCCATCTAGCGGAATTACAAAAATACAGCATATTTTGCAAATGCCCCCCTTTCGTGCGTCGCGCCTGACTCGACTCAAACACAACTCAGCAGCTTTTACAGGTGCTTGTGAAGGCATCAACAGATAAATGTAGGCTACTTTTAATAAATGGTCAAATATATTAGGAAACTTTTAGCTGTGTTGCCATGTGTCATGAGAGTAAGTTTTTATAGACCCTTGCAGTTTTTGACATAACGCGTCACCCAGCATACCCGGTTAAAAAAATCACCGCATATATATATATATAATATGTGGAGTCTTCCAATGCAAAAGCCTTTAAAAGCCACCTCGGTCAAAAATGAGATAACGATACTGAGTGAATGCTCGCCACACATAGTATACGCTCATCAAATACTTTCACTTCAAACCTGCTAAATCCCAGCCTCAGCCCATTCAGAAGAACCGGTAGAAAGACTTAGGTAGAAACCTATACATAGGAGCCTAACAAAAATGCTAATTTTAAAGAAAACCGTCAGACGGACTTAGAGGCTTTTGCATCTGAAGTCTTCATATATATATATATATAT
This sequence comes from Coreius guichenoti, assembly GCA_039654105.1. NCBI lineage: Eukaryota > Metazoa > Chordata > Actinopteri > Cypriniformes > Gobionidae > Coreius > Coreius guichenoti. The sequence continues at coordinate 27,410,741 of CM077172.1, read as the reverse complement.
ATATATATATCCATCTTTTATGCATCATGTACTAGCATAGTGAAGACAATAGGTTTGTTATTCAGATGCACTGTGTAGTAGATAGTTAATTGTGGTAAATTTAATGATTTCTACAATTTTATTAAAGAAAAAAATAAATAATAATTTGCATAGATGAAACCTACAGGAGAATTTTGGGTTGCAACATACGCTACCGTTAAAAAGTTTGGGGTCAGTAAGATTTTTTATGTTTTTGAAAGAAGTCTCTTATGTTCATCAAGGCTGCATTTATTTGATCAAAAATATAGTAAAACAGTAATATTATTGCAATTATTTTAAATTAAAATAACTGTTTTCTATTTGATTATATTTTAAAATGTAATTTTCCTGTAGTGGCAAAGCTGAATTTTCAGCAGCCGTTATGCTGCATTCATGGTATGTCGTAATTACCGTAGTCTCGAAATGACAACACGTGACGTTGTTTTTTGGAGCTGTTCACTTCCTCGGACAGGGCATAATGCCTTTCTGTGGCACCAATATCAAGGCCTAAATGAAGGTACACTTTTTTCAGAATTCTTTGAATAGGAAGTTCAAAAGTAGCATTTATTTGAGACATGTTGTTTTGTAACAGTGTGAAAGTTTTGATCAATTTAATCTTTGAAATGTAGTGTATACTACTTGTTGACACTTGGGTTCAGTTTTACTTTTAAGGGCTCATGAACTACATTGTTTTATTGTTTTATAATGTTTCCTGGGGTCCACTTATAATGTTAGCATGATTGTTACATCAAAAATTGTCATAATTTAGTAATAAAAGGCATTTTTCCTACTCTGATTTTAGCCTTCTGATTTGAACGCTCTGGTTGAAGGGGTGTGTCTGCTGTGAGACTTCAGTTTAAACACCCACTGCTGTGATTGGCTAACATCTTTGCATATGAAATAACTAAGTATTATGTGGAACCTCTCAAAAAATGTAAGCATGTTTTTACTATGTTAACTAATCATGAAAAGTGTTGATTATAGCATTATATTTAGATCGTGGCATGAAAGGTTGCAGTGATGAGCATTGACATGTTGAGCGCATGCAGCAATCTCGTCATTGCAACTCGATTTCTGCACACTAACTAATGCTTTCATCATAACTAACAATGCCAAACACACTGTAAATAAGCAATTCGTTGATTATTACGGGATTTTTTTTCGCGCGAGAACAGACCTCAGTCACTGATAAACTCTTAAACTTGATTGACACCACCAGCGATTGTAAAGGGAGTGTTCTTTGACCACTTTCTATATATAATTTAATCACAATTTAAATAACAGATTATTTTCATCCTACATCCTACTAACAACAATGTGAAGTTGACTGTTTAGTCATTGGTTTGATTTACATGAATCATATCAGAAATCACTGGTCACAGATCAGGCATTAGAATGAACACATTTACTTCCATGTTGTGGCATTACTGTCGAGTCCATATTGTAAAAGTCTGTTTGCAAAGCCTGTGCCGAAATTACGCCTGATTTACCAAAGAATCCACAGTGAAATGTACCGAATACAAATAAATAATGCTCAACTGAGACATTCACATTGTTGAAAATAAATAACCACATTCCTAGCATTAAGATCCTTTGGAAGGTAATGTTATTTTTAGTCCAGTGATCCTGTATCGCTCTTCTCTCTTCGTCATCTCACTAACACGCCAGTGGACGGGGCCAAAGTTGCGATGATGAAATAGGCGTTGCTCATCTTCTGCAGAGGCGGTCTTTCACCTATAAATAGGCACATTCCACAATGAGTTGTTTTCTGAGATTGGTTTCAATAAAAGCTGTTTTTGGACTAGAAAGTTTTCAGTTCTGAAACTTACAGGATATTCTTATAGTATGATGACCTCTAATATGTCAAAAGCTCAAGGAAATCTGAGGGCTTAAATAGACAGGGGCTGATTAACTGAAACAGAACAGGTGTTAACTAATTAAGAACCATGGAAATTAACTAAGGCCACATCCACATGAAGCCAGAGCTTTCCCTATCCGATCTTTTTTTCCCTCGTCTCAAGAAATATCTGCGTACACACGAAACCACTGAACCCAACTCAAAACAATGTAGTATACATGCCAGACCAGTATGTGGCGCTGTAATTCTGCCACAGAGATACACTAAAAACGGAGAAGAAGACTTGGAGCATGCGCGAGACGTGGTGTGATGACATCACCGTTTCACAAAATATACGGATTGGCTGTACACACAAAAACGCAAGGGTGTCGGTTTCAGATTTATCCACTCTGGGACCCGGTTTCAAAAAATACTGGTTTCAGGCTCCTAAAACGCTGGATCCGTCTGGACGAAATTTTTATACAATACAAATTTTTTACGTATACAGCTAAACGCGTCCCCGTGTGGACTGGGCCTAAGATCAGGCAGGCAAAATGGCAACAGAACAGCCAGAGAAACCACAACATGGCTACATGTGACAACGTGATATCTTGTAAAAAATGTGTTAGTAATTAATTAGTTAGTAAAAGTTATTTAAAGTTTATTGTTGCTGAAGTGACATTTGTGCCTTACTTATAGGGCTGTGGGAGTACATGAGATGAAAGATTTGGGAAGCACTGGTCTAACACATTCAGCTATCCCAGACATGCTGTATTTGTTTGGAATATTTTGGAATATTTTAAAAAATCTTGTCTAATATACCAATTAAAAGCAAATATGACATAAGCATCACCAGTTACTTGTTACAGTCCTAAACGGTTGCATGGACATATGTGTGTTTGATTTGATGCAAATGTTTTGCCCTGTGGTGAATTTAGCTGTACGCAGGAAGCCTGGCATCATGCAGATATGTAAGCAGGATTAAACAGTGTTTGCAGAACTATGCCTCTCCCTGCCCTGAGAATCCTGCAGAGAGAAAGAGAGAGGCCCATAGAAGAGCTTGGTACTGTCACTCTAGTGTGGTGATGAATGGAAGCAGAGCACTGTTTAATTGATCTACAAGCTGTGCTGGGCAGCAGGGAGGCCTGTGCCTTTAGGCAGAGCGACACTGTAAATGTAACGCTTGCATATATGAGCCCTCGTCACTATTGTTCTTATACGCTTGATTCTCTGGTCTCTAATTCACTCATGTTCTCCTCCTCACTGTGTAAATATGTTTTCAGGGAACTTAAAGACATTAAGGTTTTAGCTTGCTTTTTTTTTTTCTTTCTTCATTCGCTTAATAATTTTAAATAACTATCTTGACTAAACCTAAAATGTCAAGTTGACATGACAAGTCTACTTTCATTTGAGCAATTGCCAATTTAGATTACATTTATATTTATTTAGTTGAATAAGAAAACAGTTATTTTCAAATTGTTTCCTTTATTTACTTGGTTTTAACATTTTCTTGCTTAAAATGCCACAAACAACCTTAACACCGGGGGTCTGACTTTACAAAATAACGTGATGACAAAATCAACAGCAGTTCAAATAAAACAGTCAAACGTGTCAAATAATGCAAAATCATTAATTATTTATGCCCCAGTGTGTGCTGGGAAGATAATTGTTTACCTTTTTTCGGAATAATTAATTATTGTAATGAAAATTTGATAAATTATTTTAATGAATAGTTAGTGTGGTTGCAGTTTTATTAGAGGCATTACTCCAAACTAATATGCTTGTTGGTTTCATTTATTGTAATCTGAAAGCTAAATTTGATAGAAATTCTAAATAGTTTTAAGTAAACCAAAGAAAGCAACAGAAGTAATTAAGTAAATCTTTTCAGCATTAATTAATTGAGCTGAGAATTATTTTTATAACTAATTATATTTTGTCTTATTTTTATTATCGCAGTGCTCTCCAGTCTCTGCGTGCTCCTTCTCCCCTCTCATTACAGAAGGATTTTAGGAGCCAACAACAAACCTCTTTTAGAGGAGTAGATCAATACACAGACAGCCCTCACATGCGCTCATTTCTCTGATAAAGCCTCCCCATAGAAAAAATGTATTGCTCAGTGGTTGCTTTTCCTAAGCTCATGAGACTTAGTTGTGATTCTCATATATCTCTCATTTCAGTATCAACAGAGTTTCAGATGTTTCTCCTAAAATTCCTTAGGAGAAATAAGAGTAGACGCAACTGAGACATGAGAAATATTTGAGAGAAAAGGAGTTAAAACTGAGAATGTGGTGGAAGAAATATAGAACATCTCTTTATCGTCTTGCTGCCATCTCTTTCAAGACTCCATTATAGGAATATTTTATTGCTCAGAGGTTGCTCTTTCTAAGCTCATGAGACTTAGTTGTGATTCTCATTTATCTCTCATTGTAGAATCAACAGTGTCTCAGATGTTTCTCTTCAAATTCCGTAGGAGAAATAAAAGTAGATATGAGAAATATCTGAGAGAAAGGAGTCCAAAATGAGAAACATGGGAGATCTCTTTATTGTCTTGCTGTAATTTCTTTCAAAGGGTTTTGTTTTCTTTTTTATGACATTTGGGTTTTTCACCTTTAATGGACAGGACATGACATTTAGAAACATAAATGAGGTTACATTAACATCAAATGGAGACTTTTCTTGAGTCTCCTGTTTCTCACACTTGTCTCCTGAGACAAAAACTCTAACATTCTCACATTTGTCTTCTCTGAAGTTCCATAAGAGATCTCAACAACATCACACACTGTGCTCAGACTTTTCTCCTCAGCTAGAAACACTGGAGCTCTCACACTTGTCTTCTCTGAAGTTTCATAAGACATCTCAACAACATCACACACTGTGCTCAGACTTTTCTCCTTAGCTAGAGACTCTGAAGCTCTCACATTTGTCTCCTCTAAAGTTTAGAAGAGATCTCAATAACATCACACATGGTGCTCAGACTTTTCTCCTCATCTAGAAACACTGGGGCTCTCACACTTGTCTTCTCTGAAGTTTCATAAGAGATCTCAACAACATCACACACTGTGCTCAGATTTTTCTCCTCAGCTAGAAACACTGGAGCTCTCACATTTGTCTACTCTAAAGTTTAGAAGAGATCTTAACAACATCACACACTGTGCTCAGATTTTTCTTCTTAAACTAAAGACTCTGAACCTCTCACATTTATCTCCTCTAAAGTTTTAGAAGAGACCTCAGTAACATTGCATACTGTGCTCAGACTTTTCTTCTTAGCTAAAGACTCTGAAGCTCTCACATTTGTCTCCTCTTAAAGTTTAGATGAGATCTCAACAACTTTACAAAGTGTGCACCAATAAGAAACAAACAAACAAATAGTTCATAATTTCAGGGTTTAAGCCTGTATTAAGAGTGAAAATATGCAGAAATAAAGTTAACGTTACTCTTAATTGTTGATACAATAAGAAAGCTGTACAGTTTATGTGCATAGGGCACATCATTTGTTTGACAAATGTGAGAGCACCAGAGTCTTTAGCTAAGGAAAAAAATCTGAGCACAATGTGTGATGTTATTGAGATCTTTTATGAAACTTTAGAGGAGACAAAAGCGAGAGTTCCAGAGACTCTAGCTGAGGAGAAAGGTCTGAGCACAGTGTGTGATGCTGTTGAAATCTCTTATGAAACTTCAGAGAAGACAAGTGTGAGACCTTTGGAGTCTTTAGTTTAGGAGAAAAGTCAGAGCACAGTGTGTTGTTGTTGAGATCTCTTCTGAATCTTTAGATTAGACAAATATGAGCAATCCAGTCTCTCTAGCTAAGGAGTGAAATCTGAGCACAGTGTGTGATGTTGTTGAGATCTCTTCTAAAACTTTAAAGGAGACCATTGTGAGAGTGTTAGAGTTTTTGTCTCAGGAGACAAGTGTGAGAAACAGTTGACTCAAGCAAAAGTCTCCATTTGATCTTAAACTAACCTCATTTTTCTCTAGGAGAAACATTTGAGATGTTAAAGAGATCTCACTTTGGATTTTTCTTTCCTATGGGTTACCACTGCCATCAGTAGCCTACTCACACACAATGCACACCTTATATGTGCTTCTAATGGCCACTGGTGCCCTATTTTAATGATCTACATCCACTACATATAGAGGAGGAAACCACTGAGGAGCGAAAATAGTTGCATCACTTTTTTATCCCAAAATGTCTTGTTTCCCAGTAAAAATATCTAAACATGCTTAAAACAAGATTAATTTACTTGAGAAGCAAGATAATAAGACTGGTTTGCGGTGATTATCTGACTCTTGATTTTATTGTTTTGGTGAATTTTGGCTTGTTTTAAGCATTGTGCTTAAAAGTGTAGCCTGTTTAGTGTAGTGCTGTGAGTATTTACATATTTATACTATGTTTCAAGCACAAACAAGCCATCTTTTTATTTAGGCAGGACACAGAGAAAAAAGGTGTAAAAATTGTACCTTTAGGGGTACAGTAGCGTGTCACTGGGGCAGTACCCTTAAAAGGACATCTTTGTATCTTTTTTACTCCTAAAAGGTGCATATTAGTAGCTTAGAGTACAAATACATACCTTAAGGTACTACTATGAACTTTTTTGTGGTAAAAAAGGAACAAAGATCTCCTTTTAATTGTACTGCCCCAGTGACAAGCTGTTGTACCCTAAAGGTACAATTTTTAAACCTTTTTTCCTCTGTGTGAATAGCGTGTGCAAGTAGCGATAGATGCTATCTACACTAAGTGCAAATAGCGATAAATGCTATCTACACTAAATGTAAATAGCAAAAAAAAAGTACACTAGTGTAAATAGCAGTATTCTCTTTGCTCTAAGTGTAAAAGTTGTTAGATGCTAATTACACTTAGTGCAAATAGTGGCAGATACTATTTGCACCTCATTGCAGACACCCCACCTTGCAAAAACGAATTTCCTGGAGATGGCACATCCCCCCACCATAATATAAAAACATTTAATTATACTATTATATTCATTCTCGTAAGCCTCCTAACACGGGTTTGTTCTTTAAATAGTATTTGTGTGCTGAAAGTGAAGGTGGTATAGTTGAGTGTGACGAAAAAAGATGCAAGGGTCTCCACAAAATCCGAATGTAAGTGGTCACAGAAGACGCATTTGAAATACCAGTACCGTAATAATACCAGTTGAAACGGTAATGCGTCTTGGCTGTCCGGTTGGCTGATCAGTTCACAGATCACGCATCTTAATTTCAGGTGGAAACAGGCTCTCTCTCTTGCTCACTCACTCGCTCACCAATTTTCGGGATATTGTATATAATTTGTGGGCTTCAGGGAGCTGCTATCAATATGCGGGAGACTCCTGGACCTTCCGGGAGAAGCGGGATGTCTGTCATTGTATTGTAGTATATTATAAAACAGTATGCAATAATAACAACATATTCGGTGTATATGATTATATTTATTAAAATCATAAATCGATGCCATCTTAATTTGGGACATTACTTGTCCTTGTTCCTAAAGCCCTTCCCATACACCTACCCCAACCCTACCAACCCTACCTGATAAACACATTATTCCCACAATTAAATTCCCATTAGGCACTTTATTCCCACTATAGAATATATTCTTCAAAAATTTTCTTAAAAATTTTTCTTTAAAATAAATGCCTCTCCAAGCTGAAATGTGTTGGGAGAAGAAAAAAGAGAAGAATCAGTTTGGAAAAAGGCGGATTCAAGCTTGGGTCGGTTGTGTCAAAAGCTAACGCCACCCGTCTTACTCTCTACATCACTAATCCTGTAATCAGCAGAATTTCTTTGTAATTGTGTCTGGCTCAATCAGACAATGGTGGGCGGAGTTAGTGTAAATAACCTTTGCCAACAAGGTTGGCTGTTTGCACTTGGTGAAAAATATACACTCCATTTTATTTCAATTTGACTCATTATATATTGCTTATGCAAATTTGCAAAAAAATTGTTCAGTGCTTTTAATTCTGCCAATTTCCACAGGAAAAAAAAATCTTTAGAGAGATGTTTGGGTATATTTTCTTGAGCTTTTCACATTTGAAACCCTGGGCCATTCTAAACCCCGGATAAACAGAATATTGGGTTATCCTGTTTCACATTTCAAATTGCTCATCATTTACACACGGTTAACAATTAATCCTGGGTATTCATGCAGACGTTTCACACTGTACATTTCTAAACCCTGGGCTAAGGTTTTTTTTTTTTTTTTTTTTTTTTTTTTTTTTGCATATTTGTAGTGTCATTTATCGGATGAATGCAGCAACCCACTTCTAAATTATAGGTGTGAAACTTTTCTACCCCCGGAGTTAAAAGTGGGGTTTAGAATGGCGATAACCTGGGGTTAAGAGCAGTGTGTAAAGCCCTTCTATCAATCATGGCATAATAGGGCATATATCCAAATGCATGGTTTAGTCCAGTGCACTTTCTGTATTCTAAAGAGCAAGTTCATTTGTCTGGATCGCTGTAGTGGAACAGTGCTGTACTTTATGTACTTTAAAAGCGCATCTCTAACTTCCGCTAACTGTCGTACGCTCGTTCACGAGAGACTGGCGTTCTGGCGGTGAGAATATGCTAGTTCTCGCGAGAACCAAGTTTTGTTTTGCTCTATCCTCTGCGCTTCCACGTTCGTCACCGGAACTTACGCTACGCCTGCGTGCTACGTCATACGCTGGAACGCGAGTCTCTCGTGAACGCGCATACGACAGTTAGCGGAAGTGAGAGATTACAGTTTAAAACGTTTTAAATATGGATATTTTTCTCACACAAACGCATCGATTCGCTTCAGAAGGCGTTTATTAACCCCCCGGAGCCGTGTGGAGCACTTTTATGATGGATAGATGCACTTTTATGGACTTCAAAACAGAAACAGCCATTCACTGCCACTATAAAGCTTGGAAGAGCCAAGACATTTTTTAATATAACTCCAAATGTATTCTTCTGAAAGAAGAATGTCATATACACCTAGGATGACTTGAGGGTGAGTAAATCATGGGCTAATTTTCATTTTTGGGTGAACTATCCCTTTAATAGTGAGCTAAAGATTCCTAGGACATACCGGAGCATCTGGATTTTTATAATAGTTGTGATATTCTTTAGGAAAGTGCATACAATTGAGGGGTTTTCAGAGGCCTGACGAAAAGCTCAGGCTGGGAGCAGATGGCGGGACTGTGCTAAGCTCATGCTGCATTTTGCATTGGGCAGCAGTTTGAGTTCAGTGGTGTGGCAGGAATTCCTCAGAGCCTGGGTCTCATCTGCTCTTATCAGTCGCCGGCAGTTGGGGAACGAGGTTAAAGACAGAGTTACAACATAAGGCATAAGGCGTAAAGCTTCAGGGGCAAGGTTGAGCTGTGCTCTAGAGAGAGAGAGAGAGAGAGAGAGAGAGAGAGAGAGAGAGAGAGAGAGAGAGAGAGAGAGAGAGAGAGAGAGAGAGAGAGAGAGAGAGAGAGAGAGAGAGAGAGAGAGAGAGAGAGAGAGAGAGAGAGAGAGAGAGAGAGAGAGAGAGAGAGAGAGAGAGAGAGAGAGAGAGAGAGAGAGAGAGAGAGAGAGAGAGAGAGAATATTCCCCAAGAAAAGTCTGATAAATGCAGTGTGCATTTGAGTAGTCCGTCATGTTGGGGCCATCTGCACATGCCGTGAGTCTTACATTCATCACCCAAGTCATTTTTAAATGGAAATGTTCAGGGCAATAAATGGATTTCTTGCCCCTGACATCCCAATTTAAGCACAGTGCAGAGCTGGAAGGTTTACTTTCCTACTAAAAATACTGAATATTGAATGGACTTTTAATCCTTTAATGCAAAATTTCCAGCCAATGTTGGAGATACTTTTAAAATGAAAATGGTGCAGATATGATTATCAAGTGTAACGTAGATTCAGCTAGTCTCAAATGGAAAGACTATGTCATTTGCTGGTCGAAAAAGGTCCTCCCTGGACCTCCAGAAGGGAGACACTGGTCCCCTGAGGGTTGTCTTTATGGCAGTGGTGACGATATGCTATTAACCTCATGTTCACCTCTTCCAAGTAATGCCAAAGATACTCTTAAAGTTCATCCTTAAATGAAAATTCTGTCATTACTTGAGTCGTCTCAAACTCATATGTCTTTCTTTTTTGGGACACTGAAGGAAAAATTCTGAAGATTATCCTAGTCACTATTTTACATGCAATGGCAGTGACTCTGGACTTTAGTAACCAGTGATATAAGGAGATATAGACCCTGTCGCACTAAAACAGCTCCAAAACAAGAGTAGCAAATCAAAATAGTATTGTGAAAATAGTCTTTTGTTTAACAGTACAGAGACTGTTTGGACCCACAGTATTTCACCTGTACTGTTGTATTTTACCTTTGCTTTTGCCCCTAGGATATATTTTTCTGACTTCCCTTTGTAGTAGACAGAAACTGAGCACCTTTGTTTTTGTGGAAGCATTAAACTTGTTAGTGGGCAGTGAGGCATGGAAAGATATATGCCCTACTAGCTCTCTTACTCTCTTTCTCCTCTTTGTTCTATAGTCATTCAGACACAAAGGTGAGGCTGGCTGGCTCATTGGTCGGTGTCTCCATTGCTGTAAATATTTATAAAGCATGAGTTCTGAGATCAGCACAAATCAAGGAGAGACAGAGAGACAGGGGAGAGAGTTTTTAAGGTATTAATATTTAAGTCAGTCCTGCTGCCATTGGCCTCACTTTGTGATCGGAGATGATAGTACTGTATACAGTGGGGAGAACAAGTATTTGATACACTGCCGATTTTGCAGGTTTGCCCACTTACAAAGCATGTAGAAGTCTGTAATTTTTATCATAGGTACTCTTCAACTGTGAGTGACGGAATCTAAAACAAAAATCCAGAAAATCACATTGTATCATTTTTAAGTAATTAATTTGCATTTTATTGCATGACGTAAGTATTTGATACATCAGAAAAACAGAACTTAATATTTGGTATAGAAACCTTTGTTTGCAATTACAGAGATCATACGTTTCCTGTAGTTCTTGACCAGGTTTGCACACACTGCAGCAGGGATTTTGGCCCACTCCTCCATACAGACCTTCTCCAGATCCTTCAGGTTTCGGGGCTGTCGCTGGGCAATACGGACTTTCAGCTCCCTCCAAAGATTTTCTATTGGGTTCAGGTCTGGAGACTGGCTAGGCCACTCCATGACCTTGAGATGCTTCTTACGGAGCCACTCCTTAGTTGCCCTGGCTGTGTGTTTCGGGTCGTTGTCATGCTGGAAGACCCAGCCACGACCCATCTTCAATGCTCTTACTGAGGGAAGGAGGTTGTTGGCCAAGATCTCGCGATACATGGCCCCATTCATCCTCCCCTCAATACGGTGCAGTTGTCCTGTACCCTTTGCAGAAAAGCATCCCCAAAGAATGATGTTTCCACCTCCATGCTTCACGGTTGGGATGGTGCTCTTGGGGTTGTACTCATCCTTCTTCTTCCTCCAAACACGGCGAGTGGAGTTTAGACCAAAAAGCTCTATTTTTGTCTCATCAGACCACATGACCTTCTCCCATTCCTCCTCTGGATCATCCAGATGGTCATTGGCAAATTTCAGACGGGCCTGGACATGCGCTGGCTTGAGCAGGGGGACCTTGAGTGCGCTGCAGGATTTTAATCCATGACGGCCTAGTGTGTTACTAATGGTTTTCTTTGAGACTGTGGTCCCAGCTCTCTTCAGGTCATTGACCAGGTCCTGCCATGTAGTTCTGGGCTGATCCCTTACCTTCCTCATGACCATTGATGCCCCACGAGGTGAGATCTTGCATGGTGCCCCAGACCGAGGGAGATTGACCGTCATCTTGAACTTCTTCCATTTTCTAATAATTGCGCCAACAGTTGTTGCCTTCTCACCAAGCTGCTTGCCTATTGTCCTGTAGCCCATCCCAGCCTTGTGCAGGTCTACAATTTTATCCCTGATGTCCTTACACAGCTCTCTGGTCTTGGCCATTGTGGAGAGGTTGGAGTCTGTTTGATTAAGTGTGTGGACAGGTGTCTTTTATACAGGTAATGAGTTCAAACAGGTGCAGTTAATACAGGTAATGAGTGGAGAACAGGAGGGCTTCTTAAAGAAAAACTAACAGGTCTGTGAGAGCTGGAATTCTTACTGGTTGGTAGGTGATCAAATACTTATGTCATGCAATAAAATGCAAATTAATTATTTAAAAATAATATAAATAAAAAGAATAGATGAATCCTTATTAAAGTTACAAAAGTTACTCGGTCAAGATCAGTGAGTGATTTTTATTTTCTTTTGTTCTTTGATAAACAGTAATGACACAGATGGCAGCAGGTTTATTAGCCTATTGTCACTTTAAGACCTAATGCACTGATCCAATATACTGTTACACATGTTTTCTTTCTAAACTGTTTACGTTTACTTAAGACATTACCGACTCTGTTTACGAGGATATTTTGACATCATTTTGTGTGTATTTGTTTGTTTGAGTGCAAGAAGACATGAAGAGACTCAATTCAGTATTCGTGCACTATATGAGAGGCGGTTATTTGTTCGCGCACTCTGGATGTGCCTAGGACAAAAAACAGCACACGAGTGCTGAATTAAGTTCTCTCTCGCATCTTCTTTCACTTGAATGGTTTAAAACCCCATTAAAATGTGCACAATTGATAAGCAGAATCGAAATTTTATTTTTATAACAAGTATCCGATTCCAGAATTTAAATCAATTTTCGATTCCCAACCCTATCAGTGACGGAAAGCATGTTCCAATCTAATCAGTTTTAATGAAATTACAAAACAAAATGCAAACATATCTCCCCATTCCTGATATAAATCCTCTGGCCTCCTTTATTATAACACAATACATTGCACTGAGAAATCCTGTTGACAATTGGAAAAGCTTCTTCTGTAGTACTTACTAGGGTTGTGTTCAGTCAAATTTAAATGTAGGGAAAATGACTTGAAATGCAAAGAAATGCATATAACTGTCATTTTGAGTAGAAAAGTGAAGTTTGTCAAAACAAATCTTGGCTTGGCAAATTTTGAAAAAGTTAAAAAAGTTTAGATAGATTGATACTGTAGGGAGATATTCATATTATATATTATATTTTTATATATTTATTTATATATATATATATATACACTCACCTAAAGGATTATTAGGAACACCATACTAATACTGTGTTTGACCCCCTTTCGCCTTCAGAACTGCCTTAATTCTACGTGGCATTGATTCAACAAGGTGCTGAAAGCATTCTTTAGAAATGTTGGCCCATATTGATAGGATAGCATCTTGCAGTTGATGGAGATTTGTGGGATGCACATCCAGGGCACGAAGCTCCCGTTCCACCACATCCCAAAGATGCTCTATTGGGTTGAGATCTGGTGACTGTGGGGGCCATTTTAGTACAGTGAACTCATTGTCATGTTCAAGAAACCAATTTGAAATGATTCGAGCTTTGTGACATGGTGCATTATCCTGCTGGAAGTAGCCATCAGAGGATGGGTACATGGTGGTCATAAAGGGATGGACATGGTCAGAAACAATGCTCAGGTAGGCCGTGGCATTTAAACAATGCCCAATTGGCACTAAGGGGCCTAAAGTGTGCCAAGAAAACATCCCCCACACCATTACACCACCACCACCAGCCTGCACAGTGGTAACAAGGCATGATGGATCCATGTTCTCATTCTGTTTACGCCAAATTCTGACTCTACCATCTGAATGTCTCAACAGAAATCGAGACTCATCAGACCAGGCAACATTTTTCCAGTCTTCAACTGTCCAATTTTGGTGAGCTCGTGCAAATTGTAGCCTCTTTTTCCTATTTGTAGTGGAGATGAGTGGTACCCGGTGGGGTCTTCTGCTGTTGTAGCCCATCCGCCTCAAGGTTGTGCGTGTTGTGGCTTCACAAATGCTTTGCTGCATACCTCGGTTGTAACGAGTGGTTATTTCAGTCAAAGTTGCTCTTCTATCAGCTTGAATCAGTCGGCCCATTCTCCTCTGACCTCTAGCATCAACAAGGCATTTTCGCCCACAGGACTGCCGCATACTGGATGTTTTTCCCTTTTCACACCATTCTTTGTAAACTCTAGAAATGGTTGTGCGTGAAAATCCCAGTAACTGAGCAGATTGTGAAATACTCAGACCGGCCCGTCTGGCACCAACAACCATGCCACGCTCAAAATTGCTTAAATCACCTTTCTTTCCCATTCTGACATTCAGTTTGGAGTTCAGGAGATTGTCTTGACCAGGACCACACCCCTAAATGCATTGAAGCAACTGCCATGTGATTGGTTGATTAGATAATTGCATTAATGAGAAATTGAACAGGTGTTCCTAATAATCCTTTAGGTGAGTGTATATATATATTAATTTTATTTATTTATTTTATTTTTAAAGAAGTTAATACATTTATTTATTTTCCACGAAAATATTAAGCAGCACAACTGTTTTCAACATTGCTAATAATAAGAAATGGTTCCAGTGATAAAAAGAGTCTTCTTTCAAATACATGATTTTTTTTTTTTTTTTTTTTGCGTTGCTCAACTCACTAGGCTTGTGACAAACCAACCCACCCTATCAATGTTCACACCATTCATGTACATCTAATTAACAGCATTCTGGAATTATTAATTTGTATCTTGTTGGGGAATTGGCTTGTCTGGATGTGCAATACCATGTTGCATTATTTTTTGATTGGTAGCTATGCTGTTTTATGTAATTGTTTGCCTTTCTCCAGTGATCTGTCATCAGGATTGTGGGCTGAGATTGATGACATTCTGCAGGCTCTGTGAAGCCCATTGTGCGATCATTAGGATATTACTTGCCGCATGTCGTCATGCTACATTTGCCAAATTACACTGACGTCTTAATGAGAGAGAGGAGGCCTGGTCCTTAGTGAGCCTGACTATAGAAACCCTGCAGTTACAACATGGCAATGTATCATTTCACCCTTTGTTCTCCTCACAGTTTTTTGCTCTGCTTCTGTTTCTCTCTCTCTCGCACATACTCTCCATTTCTCTCGTTTTTTTCCCTCCTTGTGCACACACGCAGGCATGCCATTTGACTCCTACATCACATAACAGACAGCTTGTGCAAGGCCTTCAATTCGGCCAGAGAGCCTGAGCAATTACTCACTCATAGAGCCAGGCCTTCACTCAGCCCCGCAGCTACACAGCCAGACCAGTTATCACTCGCTTTGTGCTGTTTGTGGAAACTCCTTTGGCTCAATTGTCATGATTTTTCATACGTCTGCTCTAAAAGCCTGTAAACTGAGAGGAACAGAGAGGGAGGACCAGCAGTACAATGCCTCTGAAAAAAACTGCTCGTGAACCTGTGGTGTGAAAGAGACTGAGCGAAGAAAGATGAAGGGGATGGGTGAGATTGTGGGTAAAAAGGGGGGAAACGTGTGAGGGGACAGAGAAGTAAAGAAAGAGAAACACAGAACGAGATGAGAGGGAAAGAAAGAGCAAGAGTGAGATGAACTGTCCTGGGATGTAAATGCTGACAGATTGGCTGTAAGAGTCTGCAGCGTCCAGCTGGAAGATGGCCACACTGGGAGATGAATTGCACACTGCTCTGAACTGCCCGTCAGTACGGCACTCATCACAACAGGCTTGTATGAGGAACTTCTGCAAAACACAAAATGACAGACGTTCAGAAGTGCTCATTAAAGAATCAGTTCACCTAAAACCTTTTACTCACCTTTATGTTCTTCCAAACATTCCTTTTGAAGAATCTACTGGCCACTCATTTACAATGAATTTGAGAATTTGAGTCGTAGAATAGCTTTGTGTAATGATCAGACCAAAATTCAAGACGTTTATCACAGAAAATGATTGTCTACCCTAGCTTTACTGTCACGTTTGTGAAAGTTCATGAGAGAAGTGATTTGTGAACAAATAACTGTTTTTTTTTTTTAATTGCATCAATAAATTGGTTGTTATAATTAAATGACAACAAATTTTTGCTCTGTTTCTAATAAGTTGTATGGACGACTTTTATTAATCCATTTTCTGAATGCATCTTAATTTTATAGCTAACGATTCATCCATGCATTTCTTTTTCTTTTTTTCAGTAATTTTTTGAGTTTGTGAGTAATTCTTAATCAAAATGAAACTCGATCTTCCTGTGAAACTAAAGACTTTCTGCTGGCACAGACCAGACTTCCTCAATAATTTAGTGTGTGTAAACTCGCCCCTATCTTACATTGACCGCAAGCTTGCATTCAGATCTGCCTCTAGACAATCAATAATACGGCTTCCACCAAGTCCCACCCTACATGTTTTTTTTTTTCCCATAATCCGACTTCGGACTTCGGATGTACATCACAGTATGTACATAAGAAAAGATCTGTTGCTACTTCCGTTTAGGACTGCTCGATTATGACAAAAATCATAATTATTATTATTTTGGTCAGTATTGAAATCACAATTATTCAACATGATTAGTGTTGGGTGATATAAACACAATCTTTTTTCACAATGAGTAATTTTAGATATCAGTAAAAATTGCTTATCCGCGTCCTGCTCCGTCTCTGAGCAGTCTGAAGAACAATGTGAGTTATCTTACACGGCTTAAAGTTGGCATGGAATGAAAGTGGTGATAGTCTTTTCTTCCCTATTTTGACGTATATCAGAGTGAAACAGCTTCTTGAACAAGAAAAAATGTAGGGCTGGGCAGGACTTAACTCTTTCCCCACCACTGACGGAAATTTTCCTTCATTTATGAGACAAAGCTTCCCCACTTTTCATTGTTATACGGTAGGGGGCGCTATGAAATCAGCAGCAGAAACAAGCGATAGCATATGTAAGCAGATGCATATGTAAACTAACATGATCATCATTAAAGAGCATATAAATGTTACCGAATGATATGTCGATATAGGACTGTGCAAGCTAAGTGGGTGTGTTATGATGTTGTGATCATTGTTCTGAATCCGATTTGGTTGTAGTCTTTGACAAAAATGCATTTAACTTACCCACATTCAAGTGTTGATAAAAAAAGAATACATTAAGCTAGAATAAAATGTTTTTTTTTTTTTTGATATATTGCATGTTCAGATATTCATGCAATAAAATATTCTGGGGGCCATGAAAATATCAGAAAAGCTTGTTTACTAATTTTCTGCAGAATAGATGCACGATACCAGCTGTGCTTTCTTGCTCTCTCATCTCTCCGACAGCGAGTTGACACACAAACCCGCCTCCCTTCACTCACACGTTTGATTTGCTCCGGATGAATATTGTTGGTGTTACAGAGCTTGAATTTGAAGGGCTTGAAATTTTTTTTCTGCTGCTTTTTTTAGCTTAAATAGTCAAATACACAAAAAATGATGTCAAAATACCGGTCTTGGCGAGTATTCATGTAAACACAGTCAGTTATGTTTTAAGTGAGTGTAAACAGTTGAGAAAACGCATGTGTAACAGTATAATGGATCTGTGCGTCAGTCTTAAAGTGACAGCAGCCTAATTTACCTGCCGCCAAAAAATGAGATAATATTAAAAATATCTACATTTATATGAAAGTTTTCCCCCATGGTATCTGTGCCAAATTGTGGCCAGTGAAAATGCTGAGTGGCTGGTAAAACCACTAGCCACAGTGGCTAGTGAGCAAAGAAGTTAAATTTCAAATTCTATTGCTTTTTACTAGCATGACAGTTTGCATATGAATTAAGTGTTATTTGTATGTATTGTTGAGATAATTATTCATTTAACCAATGTTTAAGTCGCTATCTTTATCGCTTTAAAATATGTGCTGTTAACAAAAATCACTAGCCGCGTTTCCATTACGCTTCAAATTGCGCAAACTGAAATTGTGAATTGAAAATACGCCCAATAGAAACACGTCAATTTCGCAAAAACTCCCATATATTGCAAAAAAGTTTTTACGCTTGCATGAGGTGGTTTTTCATGCAATTCGAAAAAGGAATATTTCGCTGCAATTAAACTGCAATGGAAAGAGTTTTATCGCATTTACAGGTCACCTGGCGTATAAAAGCTGATTATTCTTTTTAAAGATGAGGCAGTTTGTTTGGACAGAAGACGAGAAAGAGTTCTTTATTAAACTTATAAAAGACAAATGAATTGGGGGAATACTGGATTCTAAACAACAAATAAATGCCACAATTTATTAAGACCTTCAAGTAGATAAGAGGTAGAAACACCTCATACGTGGCCATTTCCGAGTATAAGGGGCTTTCCTTGCCATTAATGCTTGGATAACATGCCTACGTCTCCTTTGATTTAAAATAATGGCTAGTGCGGTGGCTTTGACATGATTTTTGGAATGACTTATCGCAAGAGGAAAAAATTATGTTTTAGTCGCATAACATCGGTTAATGGAAATGCCGTCATTTCGCAATAGTTTTTTATTGACATTTAGAAAATATCGCAAAAGTTTTGTGCAAATCTGTAATGGAAACGTGGCTACTGTTGAATCATTTACAGTTACTGTATATGAATAAAAACAGTATTATATAACACAACATAATTACATAACCTCAGTGAATAACTGTAGCCTATATGACGAATTAAGTTGTATGCACATGCCTTACAAAGCATAAATATATATTCAGATTTTTAGAAGAATCATTTGTAATACAAATGCTGAGGTGTCTCGTCTATCAGCTGATCTGATATTCGCTACTGTCATGAAGATGAACGTAACTTTTAAGTATAGGAAATTTCAGACTTTAAACAAACAACCATTTAAATGTTTAGGACGTTTGTGTTGGAAGAATGTAAAGGAAGATTTCAGATATAAAAACGCTGACTCGCTAGGTAATGTTTTCTCATTACAATCAGATGATTTTCCATGAATTCAATAGAATGTGCGGGAATACTAGGGAATACCAATATGGCGGCGCGACGGCTTCACTTTTTATGACATCATGAGTAATCCAGTCATTTATATACAGTACTGTGCAAAAGTCTTAGGCATGTTATTTTCGCCCCAAAAAATGGTTTTAAGCCAGTTATTTATATCTTTTGCTGTAGTGTGTCAGTAGGAAATGTCAGTTTACATTTCCAAACATTCCTTTTGCCATTAATTGTAATAATCCAGTGAGATGCTTGTATGCACAAGGAATCTGAAAACAGCTGGTATGCTCCACACGGAGATCTGATCTCACCATCATCGAGTCTTCATTACATGAAGAAACAGAAAAAACTGAGACAGACTAAATCCAGAAGAACTGCATCAACATCTCCAAGATGCTTGAAGAAACCGACATGCAAAGCTACCTGTCTTGGAGATGTTGCTACAGTTCTTCTGAATTTTGCACAGTAGATCAATGGTTTCACCGAGTCATATGGGTTTGTAAAAGCATACAGGGGAGTAAATGATGGCAGAATTTTAATTTTTCTATCCCTCTACAGTACTACCCAATTCTTGTAATTCTATTAGTTGGACTGTTTTGTTTAACACTGTACTTGTAAAGCGGGTCTGTAATTGAAAAGACCCCCACTGAGCATGCTCAGTGGAAACTTCTCTGTCATCAAATTCCTCTTTTAATGAAGCCCATTATGCATTAAGCACTTGTAGGTCTTGATTGGAGTGCAGGATTTCAAAGTGAGGTTCAAAAATAGCTTCAAAGACTCATGAAAAAATCATTAGAACAGAAAATCAACACAAGCATGCAATGACCAACTTTTGGACGATGCACCCTTTCAAGACATCAGACAGTTTTAGGTTACATGAACCAATCTTCCTGCTTCTTGTTTAAGTCAACGTTGTAATCTGGGTAATCCCAAAATTAAGATCTCTCTCAGAGTCTCAGAGCATCAATTAGAGATGGGTACATACATGGAAGCACAGACAATCAGGGCTTCCTTTTGCCTTCTGATGAAGATCTACAACTAAAATATCAAAGAAGGAGAGTTTCATGTGTGCTGTGCTGCATATTTCATAGATTTCTCTTTACAACGGTTTCCTTTCTGCTTGTATCAGAGTGTTTGAAAATCAATGTATGCTTTTATGCATGTACTTAAGAGTTTTTTGATCACACCGAAGTCAGATAGATAGCCTCTGGTCTGAGCCTCTGTGCCTGAGTCTGCTTTCATGGGTGCTAGTATAAAGACAGATCCTGGCACTGCACCAGGTTTGATGTTGTTTTGCCGCCTACACGGCAACTCTCTCCTCTTTTGTGTCAGAGGGGGGAGTAGAGATAAAACAGAAAGCAGCAATTGAGGGAATGTTGTTTTAGAAGTTTATTGATTAAAAAATTAGAAATAAATCCAGGAATTTATAGAGTTCTTTCCCTTCACCCTCAGCTCATAGTCAATTTGAGATGTTGCTCATCATGGCGTGCCATGCATAGAGCTTTTGCCTGACTAAAGTTCTATAGATGTCTTTGACTTCATTCTGAATCAGGGGCATCATGGACCTTATATTATTTTGAATCCTGACCATTTTTATATAAACTAATGTTCAACAGATTGGGGCCAATAAGATTTAAATAATAATAATAATAATACTGTTATTCAGCAGGGATGCATTAAATTGATCAAAAATGTAAAGATATTTGTAATGTTACCAAATATTTCTTTTTCAAATAAATGCTTTACTTTTGTCAAAGAATCCTAAAATAAATCATACTTTCCACAAAAATATGAAATATGAAACTGTTTTCAACATTAATAATAATAATAAAAAAAAAACAAATTGGCATATTAGAATGATTTCTGAATAATCATGTGTCGCTGAAGACTGGAGTAATGATGCTGAAAATTCAGCTTTGCCATTACAGGAATAAATTGCATTTTAAAATATATTCAAATTGTAAAATTTATCACAATATTACTGTTTTTTTTTACTGTATTTTTAAAATCAAATCAATACAGCCTTGATGGGCATAACAGTAACCCAGGCGATACTCAGTTTAAAGCATTAAAGAGTAAAACGCAGACAAATTGATTGTACTGACCAAATTTAGACATGAATGTGTGGTTTGTCACAGACACCTTTTTTCATGATTACCTGTAATAATCATAGAATATCAAAGATACAGTATTTTTTGAAGGTTACATTGAAATTCCACTTGGCTCAGAAATTGGAGGGGGAACGTGGGCATGACACTTCTGTGCTGAATGTTGAATTTCAGCAGTTGCTCTTAGCAGGCAGCAGTTAATAGCACAGAACGAAATGAGGGAACCCAGAAGTTCACATTTGAATGCAATCAAAATGTTTTTCTGAGAATGATGAGTCAAACTCGCTCCACTGCCTCACCCACTTAAGAAATCCATCATATTAAGTTTTATCAGTGACACTTCATTTGCCGAAGCCATAAAATCAAAGATGTGTGTTAACCATTGATCATTACCATCAATCAATGGCTTTTATTAATTAAAACACGACATGAACTGGCCCTCTGTGGGTCATAGCAGGAATTGCCGCTCTGAGCCGTTGCTTTGAGGCACAACAGCGGCAGTCTCCTTTTATCAGGTGTCACTGAAATAGATGATCTCACTAAATAGGGACTTCATTAGCACTCAATCGAGAAGCAGGGGGAGGCGCTCAGTGTAAACTTAATCTCAAATGGAATAGATGTGTTTTAAGTGTCCACACCTTGCCAATCTGTCTGAATCGCTGGAGGCTGGATAACCTTTGGTCCTGTTAAAACTTAATGATGTGTCTGCTGCAGCTCGAAGTGTCCACCTCCTGATAATTAGCAGACGCACAGGAAAATTAACTGCTTCAGTTTTGAACTCAAATGGATCTGATATCATTGCAGAGTTATTGTGCATTGCATGGAGAGAGAACAACCATTCATGGTCGTGCAAAACATACACTGACATTCAACTAATCAGATACATAGGCGTTGATTTGAGTATGAATAGAGCTAAGTATGTTTTGTAGTGTCATTGATAAAATTAAAAGTATTTTATTCCACTTTATAACTTAAAATAACAGTTACTCTGTATGCTAGCCGGATCTCATTAGTATTAGTACTTTTGTATGCGCTGAAGCAAATGCACAGTATAAATGTATTGGCAGCATCTAAAACATAAAAATATATACATAAGACAATATTTATGAATACTTTAAATTATAAATACAGTGTAATAAAACAAATCAGAAAACAGTGAGCAAAAAATCAACACAGAAAATTCCTTTATTTTAAGTACATACTGTACATAGTACATTGAACCCTGTTTTTTATTTATATATTTATTTGTTTGTTTGTTTGTTTATATTTTTACTTTTCTTAGTGGGTATATTTGTATTGTTACATTGTATTGTTATATACTGTACATATTGCTGAATATTACATACAGTATATTACAATCTTATTGTATTTAACAAAAATATGATAAAATGAACCTGTTATTTCCATAAATTTAATATTGTACGAACCTAAAAGGATTCGTAAATATGTCTCTAAAGTTGTTCATACATAAAATGCGTACACTTTAGATGCTGTCAATACGTTAAAGTGTTGACCCAAAAATGAAAATTACCGCTACTGACCCTCATGTTGTTCCAAACCCGTAAAACGTTCGTTCATCTTCAGAACACAAATTAAATGATCTTTTTAATGATATTTAAGAGCTTTCTGTCCCTCCATTGACAGCCTAGGCAACAACCACTTTTAAGCCCCAGAAAGGTAATAAAGACATCATAAAAGTAATCCATGTGACTCCAGTGGTTTAACCTCAATTTTATGAAGACACACGAGTGCTTTGTTTGCGCAAAAACCAAAACCAAACCGTAATTTACCACTTTATTTACAGAATATTAATCTCTAACGCATGTTCACGCAGCAATGTCTGCTCTCGCGTCAGCACAACACGCATGCGTCTTGGTGCTCTTGTGAATGGGCTTGAAAGTGGTAGTTGCGTAGGCTGTCAATGGAGGGACAGAAAGCTCTCAGATTTCATTAAAAAGATCTTTGTGTTCCGAAGATAAACGAAAGTCTTACAGGTTTGGAACGACATGAGAGTGAGTAATTAATGACAGAATTTTTTTCATTTTTGGGTGCGACTAATCTTTAATATTTTTTGTTTCATTGTTTATTGTTATATACTACAGTATCTAATGTTATATCTACAGTAAAACCACACTTTCTGTACAAATATCTACAGTTACTAATGAGAACACATTGGTCTAGCATGCAATTGTGCTTTCTGCATTCTGACGTGAACCACCATCAACTCAAAAGAACCGGTTTATTTATTTATTAAATACAGTTAAATTTCAATTATCATTGGGGTGCGTGGACAATTTATTGTACACGAGCTAGTGGACAATTGTTTTACATAAATACATAAATACTCTTTCTTTAAAAGGACATTTTACTTAACTGTGTTGGTGAAAACGTCTCGGTTACGTATGTAACCCTCGTTCCCTGAAGGAGGGAACGGAGACGTACGTCGGACGTCACCAACGAATTGGGATCAGTTCTGGGAGCCCCTATCAGCTTCGAGTGTATAGAGAACGGGCCAATGGCCCCGCACCGCGGGTATAAACAGGAAGCGGATGCAGCGCACATTTGTTTTTCACTGAGGAGCCGAACTAGTGACTCGGTCATGCAGTGATGGTACAGCAACTGTGGCGACGGGACGTACGTCTCCGTTCCCTCCTTCAGGGAACAAGGGTTACATATGTAACCGAGACGTTCCCTTTCAGTCAGTCACGTTCGACATACGTCGGACGTCACCGATGAATTGGGATCCCTTTGGAAAACGCCACAGTTACTACCACTTCCAGCGCCCAGCGAAAGCCCCTCAGACCCCCATCTGTTCGGGGTGGGGAACTCACGCAGGGAGAGTCACTGCTGCTGTTCCGCAAGACCCACTCAGCAGAGTATTGGATAACGCTGGGAAAGCGTGCCCAGGGGGGCCGCTGCGGAAGCCACATCCTACCCGTAGGGAGGTATCATGTGAAATATACATGTATGGACTGGCCGTGGGCAGTACAACATACGGAAGTCCCAGGGGTGGCCCCGGCCAATGCAGGCGGGGGACTACACCGCACAGAGACGGCAGAGCGAGCTCTGTCAAGGGAAAGACACGGGCTCGCCGTAGGGAGCCGTATCGTGGAAGAATACACATATGGGACTGCCGTAGGGGTCACAACATATGGATACCCAGCCTAACACAAGTTCCACCAATGCATACGAGTGTTAGACCTGGCGTCGGACACTCCGCCACTTCTGACTACCGCAGGTTGCGGAGGAACTCAACAGGGTTCGCCAACCTGGGGCATATTAAAGCACATAGGAGGGGAATGGCGCAGCAAGCCAACACAAGAGCGGGCACTTCGGTGTTACTGGCTATTTGAAGCGAGCACACGGGAAGAAACCGGCTCTACATGGAGACTATAGAATCTAGCGAACGTGTTAGGTGTTGCCCAGCCCGCAGCTCTACATATATCTGTCAGCGAGGCGCCATGCGTCAACGCCCAGGAAGAGGCCACACTCCTAGTGGAGTGGGCCCTCAACCCGAGCGGACAAGGCACGCCTTGGGTTTCATACGCCAAGGCGATGGCATCCACTATCCACTGAGCCATCCTCTGCTTGGAGACAGCCTTTCCCTTCTGCTGGCCTCCATAACAGATGAAGAGCTGTTCTGAGGTCTTGAAGCTTTGCGTTCTGTCCACGTAAGTCCGCAGAGCGTGAACGGGACAGAGAAAAGCCAGGGCTGGGTCTGACTCCTCCGAAGGCAGCGCTTGCAGGTTCACCACCTGGTCCCGAAAGGGAGTGGTGGGAACCTTGGGCACATATCCGGGCCAGGGTCTCAGGATTACATGAGAGTTACCCGCCCCGAATTCCAGGCACGATTCGTCGACCGAAAATGCCTGCAGGTCCCCTACCCTCTTGATGGAAGTCAGGAATACTGTCTTCCAAGACAGGATTTTTAACTCTGCTGACTGCAAAGGTTCAAAGGGAGCCCTCTGCAGTGCGGTTAGCACCAGAGATAAGTCCCAAGAGGGTATAGAGTTAGGGCGAGGCGGATTTAATCTCCTCGCCCCCCTCAGGAACCTGATGATCAGATCGTGCTTCCCTAAGGACTTGTCGTGATTTGCGGCGATAGCGGCAACATACACTTTGAGGGTGGAGGGAGACAGCCTTCGCTCCAACCCTTCTTGCAGGAAGGAAAGCACAGAACTGATCGAACATCTTCGGGGGTCTTCTCGTTGAGAAGAACACCATTCGACGAACAGGTTCCACTTCAACGCATAGAGGTGCCTCGTAGAGGGGGCGCTAGCGGAAGTGATGGTGTCTACCACAGTCTGTGGTAGGCCACCTAGAACCTCCGCGTCCCATCCAGGGACCAGACATGGAGTTTCCAGAGGTCCGGAAGCTGGTGCCATAGGGTGCCCCGTCTCTGAGTCAGGAGGTCCTTCCTCAGAGGAATGGGCCAAGGAGGTGCTGTCGCGAGGAGCACTAGTTCCGGGAACCAGGTCCGATTGGGCCAGTACGGAGCAACCAACAGGACCTGCTCCTCGTCCTCCCTGACCTTGCACAGTGTCTGCGCAAGAAGGCTCACTGGGGAAACGCATATTTGCGTAGGCCCCGGGGCCAGCTGTGTGCCAGTGCATCCGAGCCGAGGGTCCCCCCGGTCAGGGAATAGAACAACTGGCAGTGAGACGTGTCCGGGGCGGCAAACAGGTCTACCTGTGCGGTCCCGAAGCGACTCCAGATCAGCTGGACCACCTGGGGATGGAGTCTCCACTCTCCCGGAAGCACTTGCTGTCGTGAGAGCTCGTCAGCTGCACGATTGAGCAGGCCCGGAATGTGAGTGGCACGAAGCGACCTCAGATGCTTCTGACTCCAGAGGAGGAGATGGCGGGCGAGTTGTGACATGCGGCGGGAGGGTAGACCACCCTGTTTGTTGATGTACGCAACGGCCGCAGTGTTGTCCGTACGGACCAGAACGTGCTTGCCTCGTAGCGGCCCCTTGAGGCGGCCCAGCGCAAGACGAACTGCTAACAACTCGAGGCAATTGATATGCCATTGCAGTTGAGGCCCCTTCCACAGACCCAAAACTGCAAGCCTGTTGTACGTGGCCCCCCAGCCGGTGGATGAGGCATCCGTGGAGACAACAGCATGCCTGGACACTTGTTCTAGGGGAACTCCTGCCCGTAGAAACGAAGGGTCCGACCACCGACTGAAGGTTTGGCGGCACTTTGGTGTTACTGAGACACGGAACGAGCCGCTCTGCCACGCCCATCTCGGGACTCGGTCGTGTAGCCAGTGTTGAAGCGGTCTCATATGAAGCAATCCGAGCGGCGTCACTGCGGCTGCGGATGCCATATGCCCCAGGAGCCTCTGAAAATGTTTCAGTGGTACCGCTGTCCTGCGTTTGAACGAATTCAAGCAGTTCAACACCGACTGGACGCGCTCCTCTGTGAGTCGCACTGTCAGATTGACCGAGTCCAGCTCCATACCAAGAAAAGAGATCCTCTGTACGGGGCAGAGTTTGCTCTTTCTGAGGTGACTGAGCACCATGTCCCTGTGTTCGCACAACTGCGCTCGCGACTGAGCTAGGATCAGCCAGTCGTCGAGGTATTTGAGGATGCGAACCCCACGCTCTCTCATGGGAGCAATGGCCGCCTCCGCGACCTTCGTAAAGACACGGGGCGACAGGGACAGCCCGAAGGGTAGGACTCTGTACTGATATGCCCGTCCCTCGAACGCAAAGTGTAGGAACAGTCTGTGTCGAGGGGGAATCGAGACATGAAAGTACGCGTCCTTCAGGTCGATCGCTGCAAACCAATCCTGGGGACGGATGCACCTGAAGATGCGTTTCTGCGTTAGCATTCTGAACGGCAGCCTGTGAAGGGACCGATTCAAGAACCGCAGATCCAAGATTGGCCGTAACCCGCCGCCTTTCTTGGGTACAATGAAGTACGGGCTGTAGAAGCCTGTCTTCATATCGGCTGGAGGGGCCGGCTCTATCGCGTCCTTCGCCAGTAGGACTGCGATCTCCGCGCGTAGCACAGGGGCGTCCTCTTTCGACATGGAGGTGAGGTGAACGCCCCTGAACTTGGGGGGTCGCCGGGCGAACTGAATCGTATAGCCGAGTCTGATAGTACGGATGAGCCAGTGGGACGGGCTGGGAAGCGCTAGCCAGGCTCCCAGCGACCGAACCAGCGGGACCAATGTCACCACAGACGTACCCACAGCGGGGCAGCAGAGTGCAGGGACCCGACTCGGATGGCATAGCGGCCCGAAGTGGGGTCTGAGTGTGCAATGCAACACTTACCTGCTTCCACTGAGGGGGCGCACGGGTGTGAGGAGGCCTCTTGTGTGCGTCCTGGACACAGCCAGCACCCCCTGCTGGCAATGAGAGAGGCACCGGAGGGTCACCCAGAGATTTTGGAAACAGCTCTTTTCGTGAAGTTTTGGGAACAGAAATCAAATTCGAACAAAAGATTCTCTCCCGGCCCTCCTCCGGGAGAAGGAGCGGTGCTGTCACCACCTCCTGAAGAGCTGTCCCCTCCATCTCTGGGTGGCCCGTCTCAGGGTCTCTTACGACGGCGCTTGGCAGCGGCCTGAGCGGGCTGGACGGCTTCCCCGCGGCCGGCTCCACGCCGTTGCCCTGGTGGAGGCTGCTGCTGGGCTTGGGCGGGAGCGGGAGCGGGAGCGGGGGCGGGGGCAGCAGCGACGAGCAGACGGAGGAGCTGCGGCCGGCAGCTGGGCAGCAGCTGACCGCCGGGGCAGGATGTGTTTGATGGCCTCCGTCTGTTTCTGGGCGGCTGAGAACTGCTGGGCAAAGCTCTCGACCGTGTCGCCGGACAACCCAACCTGGGAAATGGGGGAGTCCAGGAACCGATACTTATCGTCTCCCTCATATCGGCCAGGTTGAGCCAGAGATGTTGCTCCTGGACCACAAGAGTGGCCTGGCCAATGGAGGTCCGTCGCCGTCCGGAGCTCCCGGAGGAGCTCTGGGTCAGGCCTACCCTCGTGCATGTCCATGAGTGCCTGGGCCTGGTGCACCTGGAGCAACGCCATGGCATGCAAGGCGGACGCAGCCTGTCCACAAGCTTTGTAAGCTTTCCCAGTCAGACTGGAGGAGAACTTACAGGCCTTGGATGGGTGGCGTGGGTCTCCGCGCCAGGTGGAAGCGGACGCCGGACACAGTTGCATCGCTACAGCCCGTTCCACCAGCGGGATCCCCATGTACCCTTTGGCTGGCCCGCCGTCGAGGGTAGTGAGGAGGGAGGAGCCACTCGGCCGGTTTCTGGCAGAAAAAGGTGCCGTCCACGACTTTGTGAGCTCCTCATGCACCTCTGGGAAGAAAGGCACCGGGGCGGGACACTGAGAACCAGCGCGAGCCGCCCCGAGAAACCAATCATCCAGCCTAGAAGGCTCGGGACACGGTGGAGGGTTCCACGCGAGCCCGGCGGCCCGTGAAAGCATAGCCGTCAGCTCGGCGTCCGTCTCGGGCAATGCCACTCTCCCAGAGGGAGGCAACGCAGCTGAGTCTTCATCCCCCGAGGACTGAAACTCCCCCTCCGATGCAGCAATTGACATCCTATCGTCTGCTGGAGCTCCAAAGCTCAACCGGCTGCGGCGCTTCAGAGGGTTTAGGGGCCCACGGAGGCTGGCTCGGCAGGTGTGCCCTAAACGTGATCCTCAGGTCACCCTGGCTATTCGCCGAAGTAGGTCTATTCTGCTGGGCAGGAATAGCACTAGATCGGGGCATAGGTAAGGGGACTCCACCCTCCCGGAGGTAGGCGAGTCTCGACCTAAGCGCCCGAGATAGTCATGTTTCCGCAGTGGGAACATGAACTATCCACAAACGCTGCCTCAGTGTGCTGAATGTCCAGACACGTAAAACAACGATTGTGACCATCAACTGGTGACAGGGAATGACCGCATCCAGAAACGCACGGGTGGAATGACATCTTGAAAAAGACACAGTGTCACACCTGTGTTGGGAAACGCTCTTTTTTTTTGTGCTGAAGCACCCAGGGACAACCGCGGCAGGCACAGGAATGTAGTGCAGCCTGTGTCTGCTCTCACTTTGGAACGCCCTCACCGAACCAACAATAATGCTGTGAAAACAGCAGTTTGCTCTGCCAGAGACAGTGAGCATGCGGTCGCGCTGAACGTGCCTTCTCTCCCAGCACAAGTGTTTCTCTCTCACAATCTCTCTCTCTGCTTGATAGGCGCAGGAACAGTGCTTCATCAATGCCGTTCGGCTCTGAAGTGAATGACAAATGTGCGCTGCATCCGCTTCCTGTTTATACCCACGGTGCGGGGCAGAGCGCGAGATGCAAATCTCGCACGCCAATGGCCATTGGCCCGTTCTCTATACACTTGAAGCTGATAGGGGCTCCCAGAAATGATCCCAATTCGTCGGTGACGTCCGACGTACGTCGAACGTGATCGACTGAAAGGGAACATGGTGTGCCTTCATTTTTTTTTTTAAATGTCTCCACCCTCGTTTGGAAGGATATAAAGTCTTTTAAAGGAATCATTTTAATGCCACATTTTGAAGTAAAGCATTTGAGGTGGCTTTATAGGTAGGGATTGAACTTCTAGTTGGCATATCTCTTCAGATGCTATCGTGCTGTGCTTCATCTCATAAGCATTAGCACCTTGGCTAATAGCACTGTAACATTTATGGTTATGACTTTTGAAATGGTTACAGTCAGGCACAGTATAATTGGCATGCCCATATTGCAGAAGAATGGGAAAAGTACTGTACTGACCTAAAAAAATTAGGAGTTAAAGTGTATCTGTTGAATGCAGATAGAGTATTTCACGCTAGCAACATGTTGATTAGCGTAGTTGGGCGCCCTGGTGAGAAGACTGGTACAGTCTTTCTCGCACCTAAATCTCAAGGTGTTTCTGGTGTTGAAATATGTGTAGAAGCCCCACTGAGTTTTCTCAAATGCTCTACTGCAACGAGCATAATTAGATTGAATTGTTTGGCTACAAAAGATGAAACCGAGTGCCTCGCCTTCAGCCCTGGCCACTGGTTCCGCACCTGACGTTATTTTGAAGTACAGCGTGAATGAGACCCATTAAAATGCATTTAACCTCACCTGGAATTCTCAAAAGGTACACCACTCAGTGGAAGGCGGGCGCTCTTACGCTCACTTAATCACTCCGTTCTCGGATGGCACAAACTCATATTCTGGTGTGCAAATTGCTCATGCTTGTAGTTTACTACAAAATGGCCACTTTGCTACAAATGAAAAACGGCCTGGTGTCTCAGAGGTGATTTATATGGCACTGATGGCTTCGCGTGCAGCG
Organism: Coreius guichenoti; assembly: GCA_039654105.1. Taxonomy (NCBI): domain Eukaryota; kingdom Metazoa; phylum Chordata; class Actinopteri; order Cypriniformes; family Gobionidae; genus Coreius; species Coreius guichenoti. Next base: position 27,380,725 of record CM077172.1, on the reverse strand, counting down.
GCGAGAGTGTGGGGGTGGATCCACCAGCTGCTGAAAGATCACATGACCGACCCTCATTTCTGTCTCCAGGAGATGGTACCTGATAAATTACTGTTATGCAATTTTATACCACACACTGGGAGAGTGACTGCCCTTCACATGAATTTAAAGTGCTTCACCTCCTTCTACTGAGTTGAACTGAAGTGAAAAGGAGCACACTGCAGTCAATTTTCATGAACTGCCTTCAGAATTGTAGTGCAGCACCGCGCTTGTCATGCGGTGGTGTGTGAGAGGCTGCAAATAATACGTGTTCTTGTGGATGGATGTTTAGAACCAGAACAGTTCCCTCACAGCTCAGACACTTACTCATGCAGCATTTATTTGGAGAGGATTGTCTACTGCACTGTTGTGATTGCTCTGTCTCCTAGATTAGGACGAAGAGCTTTCCTCTCTATTACAGCCGATACAAAATTTATCTCACTGCCGGTGACCTTCTGTTTATTTATACAGCATTGTATAAGGGAACAGCTGCTGTTTTGGCAAGTTCTGTCAATGTTTGTAACATGAGTGTCACTTGGTCTTAAAAAGTGGTGAGGACAGTTGTGAGGCGGGACAGATGTGCTAGTCATGAGTTTAGCTCATGAATATTAATTAGATTATGCATAATTTAATCATAATTATCCAGATATAAGGTCTATAGTAGAGCAATAATATTATATTTATATACAGTGGTGGCCAAAATTATTAGAACACCTGACAGATCTGAAAATATTGAACTTTTTTGCCTCCAAAACATGATTTAATTTCATAATGTTCATGAAACATGAATGCAGATGGTTGCTCTGACCATCAAATATTAGATGAAATGAGTCGTACTGTTTTTATCCACTTTTAACTTTAATATTTGGTATGTCCACCTTTTGCAGCAATTTACAGCAGCACATAGTGTCAATATAATATTATATATATATATATATATACACTCACCTAAAGGATTATTAGGAACACCATACTAATACTGTGTTTGACCCCCTTTCGCCTTCAGAACTGCCTTAATTCTACGTGGCATTGATTCAACAAGGTGCTGAAAGCATTCTTTAGAAATGTTGGCCCATATTGATAGGATAGCATCTTGCAGTTGATGGAGATTTGTGGGATGCACATCCAGGGCACGAAGCTCCCGTTCCACCACATCCCAAAGATGCTCTATTGGGTTGAGATCTGGTGACTGTGGGGGCCATTTTAGTACAGTGAACTCATTGTCATGTTCAAGAAACCAATTTGAAATGATTCGAGCTTTGTGACATGGTGCATTATCTTGCTGGAAGTAGCCATCAGAGGATGGGTACATGGTGGTCATAAAGGGATGGACATGGTCAGAAACAATGCTCAGGTAGGCCGTGGCATTTAAACGATGCCCAATTGGCACTAAGGGGCCTAAAGTGTGCCAAGAAAACATCCCCCACACCATTACACCACCACCACCAGCCTGCACAGTGGTAACAAGGCATGATGGATCCATGTTCTCATTCTGTTTACGCCAAATTCTGACTCTACCATCTGAATGTCTCAACAGAAATCGAGACTCATCAGACCAGGCAACATTTTTCCAGTCTTCAACTGTCCAATTTTGGTGAGCTCGTGCAAATTGTAGCCTCTTTTTCCTATTTGTAGTGGAGATGAGTGGTACCCGGTGGGGTCTTCTGCTGTTGTAGCCCATCCGCCTCAAGGTTGTGCGTGTTGTGGCTTCACAAATGCTTTGCTGCATACCTCGGTTGTAACGTGTGGTTATTTCAGTCAAAGTTGCTCTTCTATCAGCTTGAATCAGTCGGCCCCTTCTCCTCTGACCTCTAGCATCAACAAGGCATTTTCGCCCACAGGACTGCCGCATACTGGATGTTTTTCCCTTTTCACACCATTCTTTGTAAACTCTAGAAATGGTTGTGCGTGAAAATCCCAGTAACTGAGCAGATTGTGAAATACTCAGACCGGCCCGTCTGGCACCAACAACCATGCCACGCTCAAAATTGCTTAAATCACCTTTCTTTCCCATTCTGACATTCAGTTTGGAGTTCAGGAGATTGTCTTGACCAGGACCACACCCCTAAATGCATTGAAGCAACTGCCATGTGATTGGTTGATTAGATAATTGCATTAATGAGAAATTGAACAGGTGTTCCTAATAATCCTTTAGGTGAGTGTATATGTCATATAAATATATGTCATACAATATATGTCAATAAGTTCCTCTGAGAACTTCAACACTAATGTTATCCCATGCCTTCTGCAACTGAAGCCAAAGGCTTTCCTTTGAATGTACAATAGATCTGTCCAGTTTATTTTCCAGGGACACATTTTGTTTTGTGGTTTCATTACTAGAACTGAGAACGAGCTGTAGAATAACTGAATCCAGCACCAGATAACGGTCATTATAACATGGCCGTTATCAAACTAAATGGAAAAAACCTGCTCTACAATTGTAGATGTTTCCACTGTATAAGACACATCCCTACCACAAGCTATTTCATAAAGCGGTGGGGACGAAATCGGCAGTGGCAGAAAATATGACGCCTTTGGTTGCTGCAGGGAGAAAGACAGGCTTGAATCTGCATGAGCCTGGGCAAGATGGGATCAATAAAAGAGCAATGAGCATTCATAGTACACTGGCTTTCACAACAGTTTTTCAGATTTTACTGAGGGAAATGTCATTGGGGAGACAGTGCATTGATACCAGGTTATTGAATGGTGAAGAAAGTAAAAATAGATCATTTTAATGAAAAAGAAGAAGGAGACAATGTGAGGCACAGACATTAAGTATTTCATCAGGCTGTTTTATATCTGGAGGAAGTGTAATGGATCAGACTGCTTTACAGTCTGGATGACATCTTAACTATGATCGAACAGTAGGGTATCTGGCTCTTTACCCCCTGGGAGCAAGCTGGTAGAAGAGCATGTTCTCTGTTGTCTAGTAAAAATGGTGATCCGGAGAACATCACTCCATCTGAGTCAAGATAGGAGGGTAATGGAGTAAAATAATTAATGCACATTTCCAATTACAACTCGATCTTTTTGTACTTGAGGAAAGGCTATGCCTATATACATCTATCGGATCGCTCATGCGGTGCTGTAAAAATTATTCACACTTTTACGTGTTTTATCTGTACCTCAAAAACTGTAAAACACTTCACTTAGTAAGAGTGAATAGATTGGTGTTGCAGATCATCCGTGATGTGAAGCTTAGATCGGTGAGATCTATAGTACATTTCACACCAAAGAGCGAACTGATGTAACCTTGGTGGTCTCTAGGTAAAACAGCCTATTGTTTGGAACTCAGATAACAAGACAGCAAGTAAAGCATTTGAAAATCAATATAGAATAAAAACCAGATCTTAGAAGCCTGAAAGTATGTCCAGGAGCTACCTCGCTTCCAATCCACCCTGCTGCCGCGTAGCCTGTCTGTTCTCAGTTGTTCTTTGCTCTGACTATCTTTCTTTTCCCAGAAAGGAAAAGTCTCAGTCCTGAGGGCCCAGAGGCCCAAGCGGTGCAATCTTGATTTGGAACGCACTCTTATTTTTAAAGATTCCTGACAGCTCCACGCGTCTTGCCAGCAAAGTGTTGGAAATGAAGCGCACGGATGATGTACAGAGACAGTCTTTCACGGCCCCTCAGTCTTTGTTTCTGTCACTCGTTCTCTCTCCCTCTCTCTCCTGACACTTTTGCATGCGCTCAGTCTTACCTGTCAGCTCGCAGCACAAAAGTTGTTCTCATCACTGTAGTCGGCCACACCGAAGATGCAGCATCTGCACTCTTGGCGGAGGAGCGCTGATTGATGTTCCACTGTACCACCATCATTTCCTATTTAGCTCCATAGCTGCCTCTGTGTAACCCCTGCATATATTACACACCACACTGGAGCAGCATATCTGACTTTGCAGTATATGGGTTATACGCAGTATGTAACCACATGTGATTATATCGATTTTTAAAAAGTTTTTAAATGTCAATGGAATTTCTCCTGGGGCTTCTGGTCCTTCAAATGACACAAACACAATGATATTACTTTGAAAATGGTGGTGTTAAAGCCTAATAGTGCTCTCTGGGCACTCTTTGTTTTGCTCTGGCATTATATTTCTATTCATTTTGTACCAGCTATACCTCAAGTTCATTATTTTACCAGTAAAGCTGGTGATATGCACACTACAGTTCAAAAGTTTGGGGTCTGTAAGATCTTTTTTTTTTTTTTTTTTTAAAGAAATTAATACTTTTATTCAGCAAGGACACATTCAATTGATCAAAAGTGACAGTAAAGACATTTATAATGTTGCAAAAGATTTGAATTAAATGCTGTTATTGTGTTGTCTGGCGATCACCAGACCAAGCTCAATTTAAGATTGAACATTGGTCTGGGGAGTCTGCTCTGTATTTTCTACTGCACAAGAGGCTGATAAACGAGCATTATTCAAATAACTCTGTACGCAATTGGATAGTCCTTCAACCAATCAGACCACAAAAGGCGTGATAAACGAGCATAATTCAAATGACTCTGTATGCAATTGGATAGTCCTTGGATTGGATAGGGCAACGACCCATCGCTTTTCTATCCGTCATCATGTTAAACCCGCCAATAGCGCGCCAGGTGGATAAGCCAGTCTATGATTGGTTCCCGCAAAAGTGTAACAGAAGCAGGATAAATGAATGTACAGGTTTCCAGACTGAGTTGCAGGGCGAAATCAAATCGCCGGCAGATCAGGTTGGGTTTACCCAGTCTAGTTATTGTGAACTTTTCATCAAAAAACCCTCAAAAATATTAATCAGCACAAATGCAGCAAATCAGCATATTAGAATGATTTCTTAAGGATCATGTGGCACTGAAGACTGGCGTAATGATTCTGAAAATTCAGCTTTGCCATTACAAAAAATTTATTATATTTAAAATATATTTAAATAGAAAAGAGTATTTTAAATTGTAATAATATTTCACAATATTGCTGTTTTTAGTGCAACCTTGGTGAACATAAGAGACTTCTTTCAAAGCATAAAAAAATTTGTACCGACCCCAAACTTTTGAACAATAAAAGGCTTTTTGTCCACCTCATGTACTGGAAGGCTAATACAATGCTTGCAGTATGAAAGGGCTTTGTAGTCGGTCTTTGTTGCATTTAAGATTAGTGCTCTTTGCTGGGATTCCTGTATGTTGTGGATTAGGAGTTACAAGTATCCTGTTTATGAAGGGATTTGAAGAATTAGGGATGAAACAAAATGGTATACACGCAATGCAAATGTGCCCATTTCCTTCTCCAGCACAAATACATATGTAAATGAATGCAGTTTTGTAGAAACCTCTTGTTATATCTATTTGCATGATATAAAATATGCTGGTGAAACTTGCAGCATGTCAAAAGAAGGTTTTACTGTACTGCTTTTGAGAAAGCAGCTATTATTCAGTTGTCTTCTCATAAAGGTTTCATTTGCAGTAAGACGTACCACAACAATGCACAGCCACAAATGGAGATTATTGATTCAGTCAATTGCCATAAAGTCACATCCATTTCCTGCCTATTCAGCAGTCAGCTGCATAGAGTGTGGTGAATGAAATATCCACACAAGCCCATTACCGAGCCAAAACCTGAGTGGAAAAAAAGAGCACATCAGGCCATCAAGATGAGAATAATCTAATATCTGCCTGCAATTGAAAATTCCTCCATTCAGCGAAATGTTCCTTTTTAAATTTGAGGCCTGACTAGATAGATTAACAGAGCATATTATAGTGGTAATTTGTGTGGAGAGTAAAAGCTTTACCTAGACCTATTACCAAGACAAATAGGAGGGCTGATGCATTTTTCAGGAGAGAATGGTGGGGCTGGGCTGGGGTGGGGAGGCATCTTGGCAGTCAGAAAAGATGGAGAAATTAAACTGCATTTCTCGAGCAAACAAGATTTAAAAGCCTGTTGAGTCCACCTTTGTTGATGGCCAATGATGATATTTTTACTATGCAAATATGTATTATGGAGTAGTATGTACTCGGTTTAACTTCAACAGCATGGTGACTGGAGTGTGTAATTACTTTGTTTAAGTTTGGGAGCTACGTAAGTGTATCAAGCTATTATTTTACCTCATCCCTTCCCTTATTCTTCTGTTTTTATGATGGTTAACTACGGGCAAAACATTTTATTGCTTGGCGACGAGGGAGATGAGGAATATGTTCACTCTAGCATTATCACCATAAAGCTCCATTTACTTTCATGAGATCCAGCGTGACAACGTGGGGCAGGACGCAGGTCGTTATAATTATATGATACATAGATGATTCCACTCAGGCTGAGAATTGCCAGCAACAGCAAAGCTGGAGAGCATGACACCCACTAGAATGAGATCATTAAATGAGATGTATTCTGGGAGGGGAACCATCTGTCTAGTGCATACTGGCTGGCTGTTTCTTCTTCCATTACCAGGGATGGGTCGCTGCCACCCCACAACTCTGCAGCCACTTTACATGTGAGTGATTGCGTGGCCTGGGCGTGCCTTTGGCAGAGCTGAATTAGATGTTCAATTTGAACCCAATGTTTCTCTTTCAAATATTTATGCCAGTTATAAGAGTCTATGACAGTGCTTTTATGCGATATCCATGGCTAATGTAAGGATAATTATTTAGTTCTTGAGAAACGTTGAAGCAGAGAATTTATAAGAAAAAAAATAGCGTGTATGTGGTTGTGTTTACAAAATGTCCCACAAATTCTTCTTTTAAAGGGAAGATTCTCTCTTTTTTCTTGTACTGTGAAGTGAACTTATAATAATAGCCAAGGTATCAAACATGCTGCTGTTCTACATAACCATTTTCCCCTTTGATTGAACATGTTTTTGGTACTGTAGCTTTAAATGGTCATCCAAAATGACAATTCTGTCATTTACTCACCTTCATGTAATTCCAACCCATAAGACTTTTGTTCATCTTTGAAACACAAGCGAAGATATTTTTAACGAAATCTGAGAGATTTCTGTCCCTCCATTGAAAGTAAATTAGACCAAAACTATGACACTTCAAAAAGTTTATAAAGAGATTGTAAAAGAAATCCATAGGAATCAAACGGTTTAATCCAAGTTTTCAGAAGAGACATGATCACTTTATATGATTCACAGGTTTAATTTAGACTTTTATTCACATATAAACATTGATTAGCGCACATATAACGAAAGTCTAATAGGTTTGGAACGACATGAGACTGAGTAATTGATGATAGAATTTTCATTTTTAAACTCCCTTTAAGATAAATGACCTTAATTAGGATTGGCTAACCTCTTTGCATGTAAAGGTGATCATGTGAATGGTCATATGTTAACTTATAATTCATCATAATGATTCCACATGATAATTTTGCGAAGAATATTAATTTTGAATTTTGCGAAGAATATGTCTACACAGTATGTTGATATTTTTTATTTGAAAATAGTACCCTCACTTCAGTAAGCAGTTCATCTCAGGTCTAACTACACTTCTGAAAGCATAGTACATATTAAATAAATTGTAAAGTGTCCATTTTCCAAAGTAATTACACAGCTAATTTATTAAAAACGAAGACAAAGAAACATATAAGTAGCAGCAGTCAAGACTGTTGGATTGTGCATCAATACAACCAATTTGTGGAACACAAAAAAAATGTTGAAGCAAGTTTTTATCTATAAAATGATAGTTCACACTATCTACTGTATTTTGTAAATGGATGTTATTGGCCTTATTGTGAGTGATTCATCCATGTAGTTTATTTTATTTTTCTTTGACCTCATAATTCAAAATACTTAAGGGTAGGCAATTTTCAGAGCGGCTAGCAATAGCAAGCTAGCTTTGAAAGCATGAGATCCCACCCTCCCTTCAGAACATCTCCAAAGCCACGCCTCCTTCAAAACACATGAACACGTACAGCAGAGTTTGCAAAGCGTCACGAGATGAGACAGCTTTAAATTACCTCATGTCTCAAAGCACATAACATTACAATAATAATAAACATAAACAAAGAGAACACTGACCTTTACCACCTGACTGCTGCAGATTAATCTCGGCGTTAGTAGTGTTGGCATTGAAACGCTCAACAAACTGCTCTGAGTATAACGTCACAAGTTTCTATCTCTTCCAAATTACAGTAGTTGTGGCGTGAACGCAGCATAAGCTTGTTGTTTTGGTTCAGGAGGAACTGTAAAAGATGGCTGCTGTTTCAGTTGCGGTGCTCGGGGACGGTGACTGTCTGTCCACAACCTTATGAAACGTGCTGATGACGTGTGATGTCAGCGCAAGCAGGGTGCGCAGAGGTATGGAAATACAGGCAGGTACGACGTCGTATCATTGCATTAGGACCGAGTGCAATGATTTGGCGAAAATGTTATGGTCCTACGCCTTCCACAGACGATATATAGTCCACTTAACTTAGTGATTGCTATCATTTAGTATGGTGACTTCGCCAATCATTTAGGGTACGTTTACATGCCAACGCTATGCTTTAAACGGAGAGGTTTTTCCTTTGAGTTTTCCGTGTACAGACGACACCATTGTCAAAACGATCCCCATTCATACGGATCCGCGAAAATGACTAGAAACGCTGTATTCTGCTGCCAGACCATTAGATGGCGATGAAACACTATAGACTGAACATGTAATACGCATCGTTTTCACAGATTTGCGTTTTTGTTGTTTACACGGAGACCGTTATCAAAAACGTGCACTTTGAAACCCGTTTTCAAAAGTTTGCGTTTTCAGGCACCAAAAACACAGTTGTCGTGTAAATGAACAAACAAAACACACACAAAGTTTTACGTTTTTAGTTGAAAACGGTGTTGTGTAAACAGCCCCTTAGATCTGGCCTTTTCTTACAATTGACTGTAAATTCACATTCAAATCTGCCTCCATCCAATAAACAACCAATAAACACCCTACTTTTTTTTCTGTAATCCATTACACTCAGATGTACGGAAGAAGAGATCGTCTCGGTTACGTATGTAACCATCGTTCCCTGAAGGAAGGGACGGTGCAGGGCAAGACGTACTGCCAGCAACTCGAGGCAACTGACATGCCATAGGCGCTGGGGTCCTTTCCAGGAGCCCGCGGCAGCATGTCCATTGCACATGGCGCCCCAGCCCGTGGCAGAGGCATCTGTTGTTACAACAACATGCCTGGAAACTCGTTCTAGGGGAACACCTGCCCGTAGAAAACCGAGGTTCGCCCACGGGGTGAAGGTCTGACGGCAGGCCCGAGTAACTGGGACCCAGAGCGTGCCGTGTTGCCATGCCCATCTCGGGACTTGATCGCAAAGCCAGTGCTGAAGCGGTCTCATATGAAGCAAACCGAGCGGCGTTACTGCGGCTGCGGATGCCATATGTCCCAGGAGCCTCTGAAAATATTTCAGTGGTACCGCACTCTTGCCCTCGAACTGGCGAAGACAAGTCAGCAGTGACTGCGCGCGCTCGCTCGTAAGCTGTGCGTACATGGCGACCGAGTCGATTTCCATACCAAGAAAAGAGATCCTCTGCACTGGGGAGAGTTTGCTCTTTTCCCAGTTGACCCGAAGGCCCAGAAACGGTCTGTGTCAAGGAAGAATGGAGACATGAAAGTACGCGTCCTTCAGGTCGATCGCTGCAAACCAATCCAATGGACGAACGCATTCGAAAATGCGTTTGGCTGTCAACATCCTGAATGGAAGCCTGTGAAGGGTTCGGTTCAAGATGCGCAGGTCCAGGATTGGCCGTAACCCACCGGTTTTCTTGGGTACAATGAAGTAAGGGCTGTAGAAGCCGGACTCCATCTCGGCTGGAGGGACGATCTCGACCACACCCTTCGCCAGTAGGGTGGCGACCTCCGCACGCATGACAGGGGCATTGCCACCCACCATGGTATAGCGGACTCCCTGAAAGCGGGGAGGAGACCGTGCGAACTGAATCGCATAGCCGAACCTGATGGTGCGAGCGAGCCAGCTGGACAGATTGGGAAGCGCTAGCCAGGCTCCCAGAAACTGTACCAGCGGGGTCAAGCGGACCACAGGCGTACCCCCGATGGGGCAGCGAGGCGGAATGACCGGCCCAGACATGGGAGGCGTGGGAGCGTCCCGAGGTGTGGGCGGGGTCGAATTCCGCGCCCTGACAGAGGAGACCAGGGAAGGACCAGCGTTCCACGGGGGTCTCGTCTGCCAGGGGGCTGGCGACAGAGGGGGCCGAGAGTGGCGAGGCTGCTTGGCGTCGCACACTGCCAGCCGCGCCCTCTTGAGGCTCGGAGGTGAAAATGTCAGTTCTTTCTTTACAAGGATTCTCCCCCGGCCCTCCAGCGGGGGAAGGAGTGGCCCTGCTACCATCTCCTGAGAAAGGGTGGCCATCGCATGCAGGGCGGATGCGGCCTGGCCCGCAGCTCTGTGGGTCTTCGCCACCAAAGTAGACATAAACCCACAGGCCTTGGACGGGTGCTTTGGGTCACCACGCTATGTCGCAGCGCTCTGCGGACACAGTTGCATCGCAACAGAGCGCTCAACAGGGGGAACCCCAGTGTACCTTTTCAAAGCGCCGCCGTCGAGGGCAGTGAAGGCGGAAGTGGCTGCCGAACGATCGCGAAAAGTCAAGGGAGACTTCCACGACTTCGACACCTCTTCATGCACTTCCGGGAAGAAGGGCACTGGGGGCTGACGGGCGCCTTCGGCACGGGCCGCCCCCAGATACCAATCATCTAGCCGAGAGCGCTCGGGACATGGCGGAGGGTTCCACACAAGCTCAAGAGCCTCGGCCGCCCGGGAAAGCATGGCTGTGAGCTCTGGATCAGACTCGGGCAATGCTGGAACTCCCGAAGGAGGCAACACAGCCGAATCGTCATCTCCGGAGGAATCCAGCCCACCTTGTGATGCGGCGATCGACATAGTATCCTCCGCCGGTGCGCCAAATGAAACGCAGGGCCCAGGACGGGAAATACCTGCGCCCTCATCTGGCAACACCACAGGTTGCAGTGTGCTAGAAGGGGGTGTGGCCCGAGGAGGATTCGTCGGGTTGGCCCACACCGTCACCCTCAAGTCACCCTGACCACCAGCCAAAGTATTCCCACTCGTGGAGGGAATAGATTGGGGTGTGGTAGAGGGGACTCTCCCTCCAGCACGGAGATCATGGAGTCTTGACCGCAACACTGCGAGGCCATGTTCCCGCAGTGGGAACATGACTCATCCATTTTTCTTCCAGAGTCTTTGCTCTGCAGAATGCCGAAGCGCCTAGGGAGAACACACACGCTGTGCTAGATCATTGCACAGATCAGACAGGAATGCGGAACTCGCTAGAACGCGCCGTAACACCAACACTCTGGAGAGACACTCGTCTTGAAGAGAAAAACGCTCAGGCGCTAACACTCGGCTCTGAAGCAGAAACATAATGCGAGATTGCCACGCAACGCCCTTTATACCCACGCGGTGGGGCGGGGTTGCGTTATGCAAATTCCACAGACCCATGTCATCTTCATGCCATTGGCTCGTTTTGTAGAGCTCAAAGGCGATTGGCTTCTAAGCGAAACCCCCATTTCGTCAGACGTAACTCATAGTGTACTGACTGAAAGGGAACTGTTGTTTCTTCTGTTTCATTGTGACTAAAAATAAATATTGGTTATTGGTACAAATTTTCTAACCGGCACACCCCTAATAGTGACATACCAAGCATTTACCAAACTGTGCCAAAACCGTGACTACTGAGCCATGAAACAGCTGAACAGTTACTCTTGTTGTAAACAGACTGAAAGGAACCATCAAGAAACTCTCTGTGGGAAAAAGTTTCTGAGGGAGCCCATGTCTAGACTGGAGATGGATTCTCATGATCAAACATTTTCATTGTTGCGGGATGAATTGTAAGATTAAACTCTTTGACCACAGGGTATCGTGTTCAGTCTGGCAGAAGAAACGTGGGTCCTGGAGTTAATGCAGGACACCAGGCATCGATCAGTCTGTCTGAGCCTGGGACTGCAGCCCAAGCACTGGCTATCACTTTAGGTATTGGTTGCATCAGGGGGAGATAGTGAGTAGCTTCCTGTTTTCTTCCAGGTTGTCTTGCATTGATTTCTTTTTCTCTCCTCCTCTTGATTTTGTCGCGGGATTGAAGGCTGACGCCTCCTCTCGGTGTCTGAATGTGATATCTCATGCCCGCTGAGCACAAAGGGCATGAGAGGGGGTTGTTTTCCAGCAGGATCAGGGTCATCTTCAAACAATCACCTTCACCACAGCATTTGGCTGTATTGTTTATATCCGCACATACACGACCACAGGCATTGATCTGCTGTCAATACCAAGGCACTCGGTTCTGAATACACTGCCATTCGATTCCTTGTGTCTTTCTCTCTCTATCTCTCCCATTACTGCGCCATCAGTCTCCTGTGACCTCTGCTTATGTCGCTGGCTTTTTTAATCATCTTCTGAGCCTCAAATCCTAGATTCTGTATTGAAAACCACAAGAGTTGCATGTGTGCTTAATGAAATGACATTTGAAGTGGATATTACACAAAATCATATTCCAGTCGCAAAAGAGTAACCACTCAATGGATATTAGTACAATCAGTCTGCCATGGTTGTGCACAGAGCTTGAAGAGGGAAAAAAATATTATTTACATTTACACAAATTATTATACTTTAGAGGTTTTATTTTCTTTTAGTTTAAATATTGATTCTTTTTCAAATTCTTATTGATTTCTTTTTTTTCAAATTCATCTTAACGTAAATTTTATGTACAAACCCGATTCCAAAAAAGTTGGGACACTGTACAAATTGTGAATAAAAAAGGAATGCAATAATTTACAAATCTCATAAACTTATATTTTATTCACAATAGAATATAGATAACATATCAAATGTTGAAAGTGAGACATTTTGAAATGTCATGCCAAATATTGGCTCATTTTGGATTTCATGAGAGCTACACATTCCAAAAAAGTTGGGACAGGTAGCAATAAGAGGCCGGAAAAGTTAAATGTACATATAACGAACAGCTGGAGGACCAATTTGCAACTTATTAGGTCAATTGGCAACATGATTGGGTATAAAAAGAGCCTCTCAGAGTGGCAGTGTCTCTCAGAAGTCAAGATGGGCAGAGGATCACCAATTCCCCCAATGCTGCGGCGAAAAATAGTGGAGCAATATCAGAAAGGAGTTTCTCAGAGAAAAATTGCAAAGAGTTTGAAGTTATCATCATCTACAGTGCATAATATCATCCAAAGATTCAGAGAATCTGGAACAATCTCTGTGCGTAAGGGTCAAGGCCGGAAAACCATACTGGATGCCCGTGATCTTCGGGCCCTTAGACGGCACTGCATCACATACAGGAATGCTACTGTAATGGAAATCACAACATGGGCTCAGGAATACTTCCAGAAAACATTGTCGGTGAACACAATCCACCGTGCCATTCGCCGTTGCCGGCTAAAACTCTATAGGTCAAAAAAGAAGCCATATCTAAACATGATCCAGAAGCGCGGGCGTTTTCTCTGGGCCAAGGCTCATTTAAAATGGACTGTGGCAAAGTGGAAAACTGTTCTGTGGTCAGACGAATCAAAATTTGAAGTTCTTTTTGGAAAACTGGGACGCCATGTTATCCGGACTAAAGAGGACAAGGACAACCCAAGTTGTTATCAGCGCTCAGTTCAGAAGCCTGCATCTCTGATGGTATGGGGTTGCATGAGTGCGTGTGGCATGGGCAGCTTACACATCTGGAAAGACACCATCAATGCTGAAAGGTATATCCAAGTTCCAGAACAACATATGCTCCCATCCAGACGTCTTCTCTTTCAGGGAAGACCTTGCATTTTCCAACATGACAATGCCAGACCACATACTGCATCAATTACAACATCATGGCTGCGTAGAAGAAGGATCCGGGTACTGAAATGGCCAGCCTGCAGTCCAGATCTTTCACCCATAGAAAACATTTGGCGCATCATAAAGAGGAAGATGCGACAAAGAAGACCTAAGACAGTTGAGCAACTAGAAGCCTGTATTAGACAAGAATGGGACAACATTCCTATTCCTAAACTTGAGCAACTTGTCTCCTCAGTCCCCAGACGTTTGCAGACTGTTATAAAAAGAAGAGGGGATGCCACACAGTGGTAAACATGGCCTTGTCCCAACTTTTTTGAGATGTGTTGATGCCATGAAATTTAAAATCAACTTATTTTTCCCTTAAAATGATACATTTTCTCAGTTTAAACATTTGATATGTCATCTATGTTGTATTCTGAATAAAATATTGAAATTTGAAACTTCCACATCATTGCATTCTGTTTTTATTCACAATTTGTACAGTGTCCCAACTTTTTTGGAATCGGGTTTGTAAAATAAATATAAATTCTACAGCATGTGTTATTCACTATCCTTAAATTGTCATGTGCGGTTGCGGGAAGGAAGATGATGCAGGATCTACGTGCAACAGTGAGCATGTTTACATGCACACCAGTAAACTGATAACTCACAAATATCAGCTTATTGAAATAACCAGTTTTCCCTGTTTACATGCACATCAGTAACCTGACAACGCAAGTAAACCGCGTTTACATGACTTTATTAATAAATCGGGTTATTTGCCTGTAGTGACGTCAAAACATAATCATTTGCGTATCTGGCTCTGAGTATTCCATATGTTATGTCAGTTGTAATGTTAAATAAAGCTTGTAACATGTCAGCGGGAACTTCCAGCTCATATGTTATCCTCTCGTGCAGTTACAGATGCAACGTTTTGACTGAACCACTTCTACTTCTGCTGCATAAAATGAGACCACATTTTCTGGGTCATGAAAGATTATGCGTTTGTGATATTTCCTTCTTTCTTTCCTGCAAAACGCTCACTCTGTTTGGATGCGCTTAAATCTGCAATAAAGATGCGTTCCCGTCACGTAACACACATGCACACTTCAATAAGCCCACAGAAAGCAGGTTAATACGTTTACATGCCGCGTGAAATCGGGGTAAGAGGCAAAAAACTACCTATGTCGACCGGTTTATGTTTAAGCGGTTTATGACCTTACTCCGTTAAAAGAAAACGGGTTACCGCGTTAATTATTAAGCATAAGCGGCTTGAGCACCTGCATGTAAATGCACTCAGTGATCTTCATCAATAAACCTAAAACAACAGCAACAAATAAACACAGGAGCTCAGGAGAACACAAACACAGGAGAATAACAACAACCACTAAACAAAGACAAGAATAGAGAAATGAAAACATGAACTGAGGGCTGTAATTAGACGGAAACCAAATGGCATAACAAGGAGCAGGTGATACAAATCAATCAAAGAATGATTCGCCATAGAAACAAATAGGAACATGCTTTGAAACCATAGAAACGTAACTAATAGTCCAGGAAAACGAAACTGCAACTGAACCTGACCATTACAGTTAGGCTATCTAGTAAGGGTGTGCAGTGGAGCCGATATCTGTATCTGTATTTGTAACAATCTCAAAATTATTCAGATCTCGTCATGGAGACGTTGCCACAGTTCTTCTGGATTTAGTCTGTCTCAGGTTTTTCTGTTTCTTCATGTAATCCCAGACAGACTCGATGATGGTGAGATCAGATCTCCGTGTGGATCATACCGGCTGTTGTCAGATTCCTTGCGCATTCAAAAATCTCACTGGATTAATAATTAACTAATGGCAAAAGGAATGTTTGGAAATGTAAACTGATATATCCTACTGACACAGTACAGCAAAAGATACAAATAACTGGCTTAAAAACTTTTTTTTTTGTTTGAAAATACTAACGTGCCTAAAGGCCCGTTCACATTATAGACTGTAAAAAAATATGGACGTAGTGTCCGTGACGTCACCCGTAGGTTTCTGAAGAGCAGTTTTGAACCCTAAAGCCGGCCGTTGCCATCTTGGCAGCGCATCATCGCGTGTCACTCCCGGATAACTGAAAATGGGCAAAGAGGCGGGACGTGGGTGGAGCTGAGGTGATTGGTTGCTGAAACCATGCCCGCCTAGCTCGACCATAGTGGCAATCCACCTGTCACTCAAGTGGCCACGCCCTTAATTATGCAGAACTTTAAGGCTTAATATAATTTAAACGGATGAGTTATAAAAAAATTCACCCCCCCTCACAGTTGTCATGAAGGGCAAAATTAGCTGTAGATACAAAACCACTTTTTGTACCAGGCTATAAACATATTTTTTTATGCTGTAAAGTTTGGCATTTTAACATGGGGGCGATACAGATTTGACTCCCTTTTGGAGCCTGTCTCTAGTGGCCAGTCGATGAAATTCAGTTTAAGTCACTTCCGTGTTGGCTTCAAGAGAGACCGCGGGAGGTTGCCTTTTGGTTCACACCAACAACGATAACTATAAAGATAAAGATAACTATAAAGATAACTATCTTAGCGTCCACACCAGCAGACGATATCGTACTGTTCATTCTAAACGCGTGCTTGTCTGTCACTTTAAATGCTTGAGCTCGTTACAGCAGGATGGATACTGATTGGCTGTCAATGTTTTTATCCTTCATCAGCTGGATAAAATCGTTCTGATAGTGATTCCAACGATATCGTTTCTCTGTGCCTTTATCATTAAAGCTGTGGTGTGAACTCTGCTATTCTTTAATATTGAGAACGATTTTTAGAATGATAGCTTTATAATTATCTTTATAGTTATCATTCTTGGTGTGAACGAGCCTTAAGACTTTTGAACAGTTTTGAGGCCATTATCTGTGCCTTTCAGAATAAGGTATTCGATTTCAGGCACACCCCTACTATCTTGTGTAATTTTAAATATAACTGACATTGGCCAACCTAATATCTGTATCTGCCATCAAAAAAACAAACAAAACAAAAAAAATACATATTGGTCGACCATTATAGTTTAATGTATTGACCCCCTATTTCCTATTAATGACATAGAATGTGAATGGACAGTTCTTAGTTTAAGCTACAGTATGCACCAAATTTAGCATTGTAAGTTAAATCTCTGTCTTGTGTGACTAATAGTCTTTGTCTAGCAGGAGAAAGAGGGTAGACTGTCTTGTCAAGCAGATACAGAAGAGAATACCGACAGTTTATGAGAGCCGGCAGTATCTAAGAATAATTACCGGTCCTGAACAGAATAGCCCAGAATTGCTGGTATTCTGTTCCTGTGAGTACTGTCTCACTTTGTGCACCAGCTGTACATCAGTAGACACATATTGCTGCATAAGTAGGTAAAGTATATTTTTCTTTTCCCCAAGCATGTTTTGTTGGAGAATTTATTGCCATCAGGCAAATGCCATAAGTCCCCCATCAGTGTAGCAGTTGTGCCCATTGAGATCATTTAGCGATGATGATTTTATTAACATGGTGGTAATTGTCATATGAACAGATACAATGACAATTATGAAATGGATTTATTGTACCACGTTCACCAAGTGGGTATTTTTCCAGAATCTCTTGGGGTTGTCAGGTAATTGCTGCTTTACTTAACTGCCTGGCGTAATCGGTGCCACAGCTCACATATGTTCATGAAGGGCTGATTTGCTCTGAGCTTTGTGAGTGTTGCTATTTTTGCACTGACACAGGTCTCCACAATTACCATTTGGTATGTTAAAACTAGTCGACTGAACCTAATAGAAAAAAAAAAAAACACACACCGTAACAAACCATTTTCATAATCAGTATTTTTGTCTTGTTTTCCAGTAGAAATATGTAAACATTCATAAAACCAGATTCATTTACTAGAGAAGCAAAATTGTGTATGATAATAATACTTGTTTATATGTATAAGAACATGTTTTGAATTAAATTAAATTCCTACCCACAGGCAAATTGTATAAACAAGACAAAAACAAGTGGCAAAAAATGCCAGTGGGTTGAAAACAATAAGTTCTCTGAAAGTTGTAGTTAAAGTTATATTGCCCATACTACTCTTAAAATCTTACACCATTTTCCTTCAAGTAAAATTGTAATGGATAATATACAGTCATGGTAATGAGAAGCCGTGGGGTTTTGTATATGTCCTAAAGAGGTTTATTTACTGAATAGTTACTTATAAAATAGGTAAATAGACATAAAATATGAATTTGAGTTGACATTCTATATATAAATTGGAATATTTGACCCCTAAATGCTGATTCAATCTTGTTTAGACAACATTTAAATGTTTTTACTGGCAAACAGAATGAAATGTTTTAGCAGTACATGGATTCCCTAGCTTCACTGTACTAATATGATGAAGAGAAGTGAAAGATCATAATATAAGTGCTATTTGAATTGGGTTGTGAAATTATATGTGCCACTGTAGTGTACACAGTTGATCATCTTGCATATTGAATTCTTCTAAGTGCTTTTACTCTCCAGTCAATTCATTTTATTAACTCACACATATGTGCTGTATTCATAGCTTGTTTCATTTAAGAGCAGGCACACAGAGCTTGAAGAGACATGCAGTTGGAGCTCTTTCATCTTTAATATAGTTATTTTCTCACTTCCTGTCACTTGATATATTTCTCTCTGTCATATCCTCTTCTGGGACCTGAGTATAACGACTGTTCGACTTAGTGTGCTGCTTGGGTTACAACATGACAACTATAGCCCATTCACAAAGCTCTTTTATTTGCATATTTACAGAATTTCTGCACTTTTGATACTGGACTCTTGGTTGGCTGTCAGCAATATAGAAAGGTTATTATTAGATTATGTGCAGATGCTTTTTATCCAATGCAATTTACAGTATACTTGATAGGGAGCAAAGCCCCTGGAGTAACCTAGAGTTAAGTGCATTGCACATGGACACAATAGTAATACAGAAAACCAACCATTCCCCAGTTCACATTCACTTCCTCTTGAGTTTGAATCTGAGTTTCCAATCTTTACCCCCACATCATTATCATTAATTGACAAGATCATATATGACTGACCCAGGATAATGTAAATATAGCATATTGGTGTATGTAAAATTTTTCAAATTTATTCAGTTGTATTCTTTTTATTGATGTCTTTTATTTATTTATTTTATTAATATTCACTTGTTATGAAACTTATTAATCTTTTCTTGCCTTATGTTACAAGATTATTCTTGTACATGTTATTGATTTCTTTAAAGACCCCCTGTGGTGAGAAAGTTTTTAATGTTGTTTATATGTCTATGGTGTTTTTAATATGCTTTAATCGTCCCTGTTCTCTACGTCACAAACATATAACCAATCCCGTCAACGTGCAGGGCAGTCTTCTTTATGTTACAATTTTTACACATCTCTTTTCCATACAGAGAAGTTTAACATCACTACCATAAAATCAGTCCATATAACACAATGCTTTGGTATGGTCTAGTTCCCCTTCAGTCGGTCACGTTCGACGTACGTCGGACGTCACCGACGAATTGGGATCACTTCTGGGAGCCCCTATCAGCTTCGAGTGTATAGAGAACGGGCCAATGGCCATTGGCGTGCGAGATTTGCATCTCGCGCTCCGCCCCGCATCGCGGGTATAAAGCGGAAGCGGATGCAGCGCACATTTGTCATTCACTTCGGAGCCAAACAAGCTTCATGGAAGACTGTTCCTGCGTCAGCAGAGAGAGAGAGAGAGAGCAGAGAAGAGGCTTTTGTGCTGGGGAGAAGGCACGTGCAGTGACAACCGCGAGCTCACCGAAATCGGTGAAACAAACTGCTGTTTTTACAGCATCCCGGTTGGTTCGGTGGGGGCGTTCCACGGTGAGTGCAAACACAGGCTGCACTATCCCCTGTGTTTGCCGCGGTTGTTCCTGGGTGCTTCGGCACGTTAAGAGCTTCTTCTAAAAGAGCAACACGGGTGTGAAATTGCGTCTTTTTCAAGATGTCATTCCACCCGTGCGTTTCTGGATGCGGTCGTTCCCTGTCACCAGCTGACGGTCACAATCGCTGCCTGACATGTCTGGGTATTCAACATGCCGAGGCAGCGTTTGTGGATAGTTCGTGTTCCCATTGCGGGAACATGACTATCTCGGCGCTAAGGTCGAGACTCGCCTACCTTCGGGAGGGTGGAGTCCCCTTACCTATGCCCCGATCTAGTGCTATCCCTGCCCAGCAGGATAGACCTACTTCGGCGAATAGCCAGGGTGACCTGAGGATCACGTTTAGGGCACACCCGCCGAGCCAGCCTCCGTGGGCCCCTAAACCCTCTGTAGTGCCGCAGCCGGTTGAGCTTTCGGAGGAAGTCGCTGGCCCCTCTCGAGGTGGTCCAACGGTGACCTTTGGAGCTCCAGCAGAGGATAGGATGTCGATCGCTGCATCGGAGGGGGAGTTTCAGTCCTCGGGGGATGAAGACCCGGCTGCGTTGCCTCCCTCTGGGAGAGTGGCGTTGTCCGAGACGGACCCCGAGCTGACGGCTATGCTTTCCCGGGCCGCCGAAAAGGTCGGGCTCGTGTGGAACCCTCCACCGTGTCCCGAGCCTTCTAGGCTGGATGATTGGTTTCTCGGGGCGGCTCGCGCTGGTTCTCAGCGTCCCGCCCCGGTGCCCTTCTTCCCGGAAGTGCATGAGGAGCTCACAAGGTCGTGGACGGCACCTTTTTCTGCCAGAAACCGGCCGAGTAGCTCCTCCCTCCTCACTACTCTCGACGGCGGGCCAGCCAAGGGGTACGTGGGGATCCCGCCGGTGGAACGGGCGGTCGCGATGCAACTGTGTCCGGCGTCCGCTTCCACCTGGCGCGGAGACCCACGCCACCCATCCAAGGCCTGTAAGTTCTCCTCCAGTCTAACTGGGAAGGCTTACAAGGCTTGTGGACAGGCTGCGTCCGCCTTGCATGCCATGGCGTTGCTCCAGGTGCACCAGGCCCAGGCACTCATGGACATGCACGAGGGTAGACCTGACCCAGAGCTCCTCCGGGAGCTCCGGACGGCGACGGACCTCGCCCTCCGGGCGACGAAAGTCACCGCCCGT
Source organism: Coreius guichenoti (assembly GCA_039654105.1). Taxonomy (NCBI): domain Eukaryota; kingdom Metazoa; phylum Chordata; class Actinopteri; order Cypriniformes; family Gobionidae; genus Coreius; species Coreius guichenoti. Next base: position 27,359,890 of record CM077172.1, on the reverse strand, counting down.
TCCATTGGTCAGGCGATGTCCACTCTTGTGGTCCAGGAGCGACATCTCTGGCTCAACCTGGCCGATATGAGGGAGACTGATAAGTATCGGTTCCTGGACTCCCCCATTTCCCAGGTTGGGCTGTTCGGCGACGCGGTCGAGAGCTTTGCCCAGCAGTTCTCGACTGTCCAGAAGCAGACGGAGGCCATCAAACACATCCTGCCCCGGCGGTCAGCTGCTGCCCAGCCGCCGGCCGCAGCTCCTCCGCCTGCTCGTCGCCGAGGGCGGCCGCCCGCCGCCGCCCCCGCTCCCGCCCCAGCCCAGCAGCAGCCTCCACCAGGGCAACGGCGTGGAGCCGGCCGCGGGAAGGCCGTCCAGCCCGCTCAGGCCGCTGCCAAACCAGGTGGCAAGCGTCGTCGTAAGAGACCCTGAGACGGGCCACCCAGAGATGGAGGAGACAGCTCTTCAGGAGGTGGTGACAGCACCGCTCCTTCTCCCGCTGGAGGGCCGGGAGAGAATTTTATGTTCTTGTTTGGTTTCTGTTCCGCCACTGGCCTTCGGGCCAGTGGTACCCAAAACTTCAAAAAAAGAGAGCTGTTTCTAAAATCTCTGGGTGCCAAGAGAGCGCGCTTGGCGGTGTACGACGCTCCCATGCCTTGTCACCCTCCGGTGCCTCTCTTATCGCCAGCAGGGGGTGCTGGCTGTGTCCAGGACGCACACAAGAGGCCTCCGCACACTCGTGCACCCCCTCAGCGGAAGCAGGTAAGTGTTGCATTGCGCACTCAGACCCCACTTCGGGCCGCGATGCCGTCCGAGTCGGGTCCCTGCACTCCGCTGCGCTGCCCCGCTGCGGGTACGTCTGTGGTGCCGTTGGTCCCGCTGGTTCGGTCGCTGGGAGCCTGGTTAGCGCTCCCCAGCCCGTCCCGCTGGCTCATCCGTACTATCAGACTCGGCTATGCGATTCAGTTCGCTCGGCGGCCCCCCAAGTTCAGGGGCGTTCACTTCACCTCCGTGTCGAAGGAGGACGCCCCCGTGCTACGGGCGGAGATCGCAGTCCTACTGGCGAAGGACGCGATAGAGCCGGTCCCTCCAGCCGATATGAAGACAGGCTTCTACAGCCCGTACTTCATTGTACCCAAGAAAGGCGGCGGGTTACGGCCAATCTTGGACCTGCGGTTCTTGAATCGGTCCCTTCACAGGCTGCCGTTCAGAATGCTAACGCAGAAACGCATCTTCAGGTGCATCCGTCCCCTAGATTGGTTTGCAGCGATCGACCTGAAGGACGCGTACTTTCATGTCTCGATTCTCCCCCGACACAGACCGTTCCTACGCTTTGCGTTCGAGGGACGGGCATATCAGTACAGAGTCCTACCCTTCGGGCTGTCCCTGTCGCCCCGCGTCTTCACGAAGGTCGCGGAGGCGGCCATTGCTCCCATGAGAGAGCGTGGTGTTCGCATTCTCAACTACCTCGACGACTGGCTGATTCTGGCTCAGTCGAAGGCACAGTTGTGCGAACACAGGGACATGGTGCTCAGTCACCTCAGCCTGTTGGGACTTCAGGTCAACTGGGAAAAGAGCAAACTCTGCCCCGTGCAGAGGATCTCTTTTCTCGGTATGGAGTTGGACTCGGTCAATCTGACAGCGCGACTCACAGAGCAGCGCGTCCAGTCGGTGTTGAACTGCTTGAATTCGTTCAAATGCAGGACAGCGGTACCACTGAAACATTTTCAGAGGCTCCTGGGGCATATGGCATCCGCAGCCGCAGTGACGCCGCTCGGATTGCTTCATATGAGGCCGCTTCAACACTGGCTACACGACCGAGTCCCGAGATGGGCGTGGCAGAGCGGCTCATTCCGTGTCTCAGTAACACCGAAGTGTCGCCAAACCTTCAGTCCGTGGTTGGACCCTTCGTTCCTACGGGCAGGAGTTCCCCTAGAACAAGTGTCCAGGCATGCTGTGGTCTCCACGGATGCCTCATCCACCGGCTGGGGGGCCACGTACAACGGGCTTGCAGTTTCGGGTCTGTGGACGGGGCCTCAACTGCAATGGCATATCAATTGCCTCGAGTTGTTAGCAGTTCGTCTTGCGCTGGGCCGCCTCAAAGGGCCGCTACGAGGCAAGCACGTTCTGGTCCGTACGGACAACACTGCGGCCGTTGCGTACATCAACAAACAGGGTGGTCTACGCTCCCGCCGCATGTCACAACTCGCCCGCCATCTCCTCCTCTGGAGTCAGAAGCATCTGAGGTCGCTTCGTGCCATTCATATCCCGGGCCTGCTCAATCGTGCAGCCGACGAGCTCTCACGACAGCAAGTGCTCCCAGGAGAGTGGAGACTCCATCCCCAGGTGGTCCAGCTGATCTGGAGTCGCTTCGGGACCGCACAGGTAGACCTGTTTGCCGCCCCGGACACGTCTCACTGCCAGTTGTTCTATTCCCTGACCGGGGGGACCCTCGGCTCGGATGCGCTGGCACACAGCTGGCCCCGGGGCCTACGCAAATATGCGTTTCCCCCAGTGAGCCTTCTTGCGCAGACACTGTGCAAGGTCAGGGAGGACGAGGAGCAGGTCTTGCTAGTTGCGCCATACTGGCCCAACCGGACCTGGTTCCCGGAACTAGTGCTCCTCGCGACAGCACCTCCTTGGCCCATTCCTCTGAGGAAGGACCTCCTGACTCAGAGACGGGGCACCCTGTGGCACCCGCGTCCGGACCTCTGGAAACTCCATGTCTGGTCCCTGGACGGGACGCGGAGGTTCTAGGTGGCCTACCACAGGCTGTGGTAGACACCATCACTTCCGCCAGAGCCCCCTCTACGAGGCACCTCTACGCGTTGAAGTGGAACCTGTTCGTCGAGTGGTGTTCTTCTCGTCGAGAAGACCCCCGAAGATGTTCGATCGGCTCTGTGCTTTCCTTCCTGCAAGAAGGGTTGGAGCGAAGGCTGTCTCCCTCCACCCTCAAAGTGTATGTTGCCGCTATCGCCGCAAATCACAGCATGGTCGAAGGTAAGTCCCTAGGAAAGCACGATCTGGTCGTCAGGTTCCTGAGGGGGGCGAGGAGATTAAATCCGCCTCGCCCTCACTCTATACCCTCTTGGGACTTGCCCCTGGTGCTAACCGCATTACAGAGGGCTCCCTTTGAGCCTTTGCAGTCAGTAGAGTTAAAAATCCTGTCCTGGAAGACAGTACTCCTGACTGCATTGGCTTCCATCAAGAGGGTAGGGGACCTGCAGGCATTTTCGGTCGACGAATCGTGCCTGGAATTCGGGGCGGGTAACTCTCAGGTAATCCTGAGACCCCGGCCCGGATATGTGCCCAAGGTTCCCACCACTCCCTTTCGGGACCAGGTGGTGAACCTGCAAGCGCTGCCTTCGGAGGAGGCAGACCCAGCCCTGGCTTTTCTCTGTCCCGTTCGCGCTCTGCGGACTTACGTGGACAGAACGCAAAGCTTCAGGACCTCAGAACAGCTCTTCATCTGTTACGGAGGCCAGCAGAAGGGAAAGGCTGTCTCCAAGCAGAGGATGGCTCACTGGATAGTGGATGCCATCGCCTTGGCGTATGAAACCCAAGGCGTGCCCTGCCCGCTTGGGTTGAGGGCCCACTCCACTAGGAGTGTGGCCTCTTCCTGGGCGCTGGCACACGGCGCCTCGCTGACAGATATATGTAGAGCTGCGGGCTGGGCGACACCTAACACGTTCGCTAGATTCTATAGCCTCCGTGTAGAGCCGGTTTCTTCCCGTGTGCTCGCTTCAAATAGCCGGTAACACCGAAGTGCCCGTTCTAGTGTCGGCTTGCTGCGCCATTCCCCTCCTCATGGACCGGATACGTGCGCTGATATGCTCCAGTCGAGTTCCCCAGCACGGCGAACCCTGTTGAGTCCTCCGCAACCCGTGGCAGTCAGACGTGGCGGAGCGTCCGACGCCAGGTCTAACACTCGTATGCATTGGTGGAACTTGTGTTAGGCTGGGTATCCATATGTTGTGACCCCTACGGCGGTCCCATATGTGTATTCTTCCACGGTACGGCTCCCTACGGCGAGCCTGTGTCTTTCCCTTGGCAGAGCTCGCTCTGCCGTCTCTGTGCGGTGTAGTCTCCCGCCTGCATTGGCCGGGGCCACCCCTGGGACTTCCGTATGTTGTAACTGCCCACGGCCAGTCCATACATGTATATTCCACATGATACCTCCCTACGTGTAGGATGTGGCTTCCGCAGCGGCCCCCCGGGGCACGCTTTCCCAGCGTTATCCAATACTCTGCTGAGTGGGTCTTGCGGAACAGCAGCAGTGACTCTCCCTGCGTAGGTTCCCCGCCCCGAACAGACGGGGGTCTGAGGGGCTTTCGCTGGGCGCTGGAAGTGGTAGTAACTGTGGCGTTTTCCATAGGGATCCCAATTCGTCGGTGACGTCCGACGTACGTCGAACGTGACCGACTGAAGGGGAACGTCTCGGTTACGTATGTAACCCTCGTTCCCTGAAGGAGGGAACGGAGACGTACGTCCCGTCGCCACAGTTGCTGTACCATCACTGCAGCGGCCGAGTCACTAGTTCGGCTCCTCAGTGAAAAACAAATGTGCGCTGCATCCGCTTCCGCTTTATACCCGCGATGCGGGGCGGAGCGCGAGATGCAAATCTCGCACGCCAATGGCCATTGGCCCGTTCTCTATACACTCGAAGCTGATAGGGGCTCCCAGAAGTGATCCCAATTCGTCGGTGACGTCCGACGTACGTCTCCGTTCCCTCCTTCAGGGAACGAGGGTTACATACGTAACCGAGACGATTTGTGTAGTGCAGAATGTGGACTGTTTTTTATGGTGCCTTTCTAGTGATTTATAGTATTTGTCCTTTCAGGAGCTTGACATCTCCTGTCATTTTATGAAATAGAGCTCCAATTGTGGAAAAGAGAGTAACAATTCTTATGATGATTAAAAATACAGCATATTAGAATGATTTCTGAAGGATCATGTGACGCTGAAGACTGGACTAATGATGCTGAAAATTCAGCTTTGATCACAGGAATAAATTACATTTTACAATAGAATCACATAGAAAACAGCTATTTTCATTTACTGTATTCAGCCTTCTTTCAAAAACATTAAAAAGTTTTAATTACTTCAAACTTTTGATCACCAGTGTGTAAAATAATCCATGTGAACTAATTAGCAAATTATATATTTATTTTTATCTTTCCTAATACGGGACATAGGCTACTTGAATATGAAAGTTGCCAGTTTTACCATGTTTTAGTGTAAGTTTGAGAATGATAATTTGAGTTTTATGAATCATTTTCAAATGATTGTTGAAATTACAGAAGAAAGCCTGGAAACAGATACAGAAACATTCATTCTTATCTGATATGCTGAAAACTGCTACATTAATGTTTCTTTGTGCATTGTGTGATGAATAACATAAATGGCATTAAAATCTGAGGAATTCGAAAAAGTCAGAAGTAGTTTGCATCCCTGGAAATTAACGTCTGTTGTTTAACTTTTTTTAATCGTAAACAGTTGGCAAATATTGCTGTTGTCTCATCATGTTCAGCTGCTTATCTTACCTTGGCTCGCACTCTTCAAGCATTAAAAAGTGACGTGCTGCTCGGTTTCTGTGGACAGTAGGCCTAAATCCCGCCTCCTTCAACTTGATTGGATATCTCAAACATTTTGACATTGACGAGCGCTTTTAGATCGCTGCACTATTTTTTTTGCCTCATGTGGGCCACGCCGCCAATTTGTCTGGGCTTACGGAAGATATAGGCTACGTAAATTTACTATAATTCATTCTTCATATATATTTACATAGCAACAGACCGGCCCACATTGTCCAGCAGCCCATCAGGAAAACTCCCGGTGCTCCAGATGGCCAGTCCGCCCCTGCTGCGAAGCAGAGGGGGTCTAAAGAGAAGCCAGGTTATCCCGGTATATTTTTCTGTTGATATGAAAAATTGGGTACATTTAGCAAAATAGCGGGTGAATTAAAGGTGCCCTGCCACGCATATTTCATTACTTTTGTGGTAATGTCTGAAGTTCTACCATGGACTCTGTAAAAAAATTTTGTGGAAAAAATGCCTTGGTTACCTTGTTTCAAGCCATTCTAGCGTGGTATAGAAAGCCTGCAGGAAGACTCAGCTCGATTTGCACCAGTTCTCATTAATATTCAATGAGCTAAGCTGCTTGACTCTGATTGGCTAACAGCTAGCCAATGAGAGCCTGGCTATCAGCATCTTTCCCCAGCGCAACAAGTAGAGGAACTTTGTTTACTAACGTCTGGAATCGCTGCAGAAATGCGATTGGATAGACATTCAAAGACAAAGATAGCCTTAGATAGACATTCAAAGACAAATAGCCTACTTGTAATTTTGGCATTACAGAAGCAAAGATGGTTTGAGCCTGGTAGTTTTGCCATTTGAAATGATAATTACAGCATGTTCTTATAGCTTATTACATGCTGCAGAAAGTTCCATTCACATGAATGGGCCTTCCCAACGTTCGCAAGAAGTCCGTTCGCTTATTGCAATGGAATTTCATTGAAAGTGAAAGTCAGTTAGTAAGACGTTGCCACGCAACACCTGAAACTGTCAAGTTCTATCTGTGTGGCGAACTATTTATTTTACCAGCGGAAGCCACGAAACGGTAGCAAAATCATTTTTAAAGACCCATTGTGTTAAGTTTCTTTTCTCGTTTTGGCAAGTAGCCGTATAATAAGCGGGATAATGTATTGTCCGCAGGTAATTATCGGAAAATAAGTCCGTTAATCTAGCCCGTTGACATTCAGCTATCCTTGCTGTATACGAAAACTCTGAGCTAGATGTGGGCGCGGTCTCAACTGGGCGAGCTCATGAATAGTAATGAGCTCAGGCAACACCACGTCAGACTGACCAGCTTTTGTAATCGGCCTGATTTCTCCGCTTATTTCTTTTCAGTGGCTAGAGCTGACAGAGGAGGTAGCAGTTCATTTTCACATTCACAACATAACACAAACACATATGGACCTAACATATTAAAAAAAAATACAAGGTGTTGTGTGGCAGGGCACCTTTAAGTATATGGTGTATATTACGATGATATGGCGAACTATATGACTTTCTCCACTGACGTTCTAAGTTGTTCAAAGCGTTTCTAAGGATACTGATTTTTAGAAGGCAGCTGTCTGACTCTGAGATTGCGAATGGAAACATGGTTTGTGTAACATTAGCAACACATTATTAGCTGTTATTATTAACATAGTCAAACCAAAGACTAATCATATAAATTATCGTTGTGTGTCCAATGTGTGTCCTTTAATCATTTACATATATTCTATTATATGCTCTGATATTATTTCCAAATGATTATTTCCAAGATCTTTTGTGTCTCTTCTGTGCTGTAAGATCGAGTTGGTGTATTTTCCATCAGAACTGATTACGTGAAGTACCTTGGTATCAAAATATGTCTCTGCAGACATGGGATGATGCAAGATCTGAGATACTGTCTTAAAGGTGTTAAAACCACAATTGCTTAAGTTATTCTGTGTGCCGTATAAGAACCATGGTGACCTAATCAAACCTGCTAGGGTACATTTGGTCTTGAGTGCATCATTAAATGGTTGCAAGAGAAGTACAAAGACTTCAATAGGTACTTTCCCTAGTCCCTTCCTGTTACATAGGCACAGCATATAAAATGTTTAGTTTCAGAAGACTCGTGGCTTCTTCGTCTGCTTCTTCTTCTTCTCTTCTTTCTGTCATCTGCCTGGATCTCACAGCATCACATATAGCATATAGTTGAAAACATCACTTGCTCGATTTTAATCAATTCTCATTTTTGATGAACTGATATCGATTCTTAAATCCCATCCCATCCCCCATCCAATAAATAGCAATAACTTTTGTGCTTTGTTAGTTTTGATATGAAACAAAGTCTCAGCTTTCAATTTCAGTAATGTTTTGGTGCTCTTTAATGTGGCGTGACAGATCGTTGTAGCCAGCTCAGTTCAAGAGAAGTTGCAACGCGAAGCACATGTGAACTGATCATCTATTCCTCTTTACTACTAGTTATAGCATGAAATAAACATGAATGAACATCAGAAGGTATGCTGAAAGATACAGTACAACCTACCGAAATGTAATATCGCACAATCAGTGTTTCAACTGCCGAAAGGCGTTTTCATGAATCCTGTCTTGTGTGGACTTTTGTTATTTCCTGTTTTGAGCCATGTTTTGTAGTCCTTTGTAGTTTTTCTTGTTGATTTGTTCCTGATTGTTCCCAGGTGTGTCTTGTTTGCCAATCACCCATTGTGTATAAATACCTCAGTATTTCTCATATTCTTTGTCTGTTGTTGTCCTGTACCAGCATTGTGTGAGTTGTTTTCTGTTCTGTTTTGCCCCTCGTTTGGATTTACTCTGTTTTGGATTTACTCTGTTTTTTCCTGTGTCTCCTGTTGCTTGGATGTTTTCTTGTTATTTTGTTAATAAACTGCTATAGTGCACTTAGATCTTCCTTTTTCTCGTTTCTGAAACACTCCGCATTACATTACATTACAACGTTACATTTACCTCAGAAAAGCCATTCAGTGACCACAACTTCATAGTTAGCTAGAAAAAATAACACTAGAGATGAGCATTTTGCTAAATATATGCACTATATTGGTTTTTTTTTTTTTTTTTTTTTTTTTTTTTTTTTTTTTTTTATAGGGATGTCCCGAGACGATCTCAAGGATCGGTCAAGCATTTTTTAACCGATCAGTATCGGCTAACAATTTGAGGGTGAGTAAATGATGACAGAATTTTATTTTTGGGTGAACTATCACTTTAAACCCAATCCTTTATTTTACGTCTAATTTTTTTACAGTGTAGGTCTTTTCTAGTGCATCGCACACACAGTTTGGTGCACACTTTTGTAATGAATCACTCAAAAGTCATTTACTGTTTATTTTTATCTGCCGTCAGACTATCTGAGACACCGTTGCCATAATGCGTTGCTATAGGCTGCGTCTGACAGACTGGCATTCTGACGCTGCGAGCTTCATGCTTTCTAACCTTATCTCCACTTTTCTTTTTTTCTTTTTGTTGCAATTATTCTGCTCATTGTATAAAATAAAATGCGTTATTATCAGTAGTCCCATATTCCTAATTGTGACCACACAGTCTGTTTACAATGTCTACCATGTAAACATTTGTAACATGTTTACATCACCAATGTCTTTATACAGTGTGATATTTACTGTACTAATTGTTATACTGGATTTTTTCTGTAGTGATAGATGCCCCTTTTTACATTTGAGCCCCTGGGAAACTCTCTGCACATCCCTGTATGCATTGGATTGATTTTAATAAATTGAACATACTTGAAGTGTGCACCAAGCATTAGGAAAATCGGGGGCACAAAAAACTTGATCGGGACATCCCTGGTTTTTCGTAACCCGTTTTTCAATATTTAATGTTTGAATAAATCAGTCATGAAAACGTGTTTTGGCTACATACAAAAAAACAAATTAGAGTAGAAACATAATTGTCATTACAAAATTATTATTATTATAACATTAATATTATAAAAACTGTCTCATGTGCAATTTAAATGGTTAATTTTACCTTCAATATAGTATACCAAGTGACAGGATTCCCTGTATAGTTTACATCATTAGTTGAGAATTTGTTTTCCTTGAGAAAAATTAATGTACTGTACGTTATATACACTCACCTAAAGGATTATTAGGAACACCATACTAATACTGTGTTTGACCCCCTTTCGCCTTCAGAACTGCCTTAATTCTACGTGGCATTGATTCAACAAGGTGCTGAAAGCATTCTTTAGAAATGTTGGCCCATATTGATAGGATAGCATCTTGCATTTGATGGAGATTTGTGGGATGCACATCCAGGGCACGAAGCTCCCGTTCCACCACATCCCAAAGATGCTCTATTGGCTTGAGATCTGGTGACTGTGGGGGCCATTTTAGTACAGTGAACTCATTGTCATGTTCAAGAAACCAATTTGAAATGATTCGAGCTTTGTGACATGGTGCATTATCCTGCTGGAAGTAGCCATCAGAGGATGGGTACATGGTGGTCATAAAGGGATGGACATGGTCAGAAACAATGCTCAGGTAGGCCGTGGCATTTAAACGATGCCCAATTGGCACTAAGGGGCCTAAAGTGTGCCAAGAAAACATCCCCCACACCATTACACCACCACCACCAGCCTGCACAGTGGATCCATGTTCTCATTCTGTTTACGCCAAATTCTGACTCTACCATCTGAATGTCTCAACAGAAATCGAGACTCATCAGACCAGGCAACATTTTTCCAGTCTTCAACTGTCCAATTTTGGTGAGCTCGTGCAAATTGTAGCCTCTTTTTCCTATTTGTAGTGGAGATGAGTGGTACCCGGTGGGGTCTTCTGCTGTTGTAGCCCATCCGCCTCAAGGTTGTGCGTGTTGTGGCTTCACAAATGCTTTGCTGCATACCTCGGTTGTAACGAGTGGTTATTTCAGTCAAAGTTGCTCTTCTATCAGCTTGAATCAGTCGGCCCATTCTCCTCTGACCTCTAGCATCAACAAGGCATTTTCGCCCACAGGACTGCCGCATACTGGATGTTTTTCCTATTTCACACCATTCTTTGTAAACTCTAGAAATGGTTGTGCGTGAAAATCCCAGTAACTGAGCAGATTGTGAAATACTCAGACCGGCCCGTCTGGCACCAACAACCATGCCACGCTCAAAATTGCTTAAATCACCTTTCTTTCCCATTCTGACATTCAGTTTGGAGTTCAGGAGATTGTCTTGACCAGGACCACACCCCTAAATGCATTGAAGCAACTGCCATGTGATTGGTTGATTAGATAATTGCATTAATGAGAAATTGAACAGGTGTTCCTAATAATCCTTTAGGTGAGTGTATATCCAAATGAATCAATATTGAAATGAATCAATTTTTTATTTATGCATGCTCATTTATCCTATTTTTTTCATTTAGATTACCTTTTCTTTAGTCAAACACATTATTTAAAAGAACAGTTTGCCCCATCTTTTACTCACCCTCATTTTGCTCCAAACCTGTATGACTTACTTTCTTAAGCGGAACATAAAAGAAGATATTTAAAGGAAAGGTTTCAGTGGTTTTGTTGTCACCAAAATGTTTTGCTTACCAACATTAAATAAATAATGACAGAATTATTTGTGTAAACTATCCTTTTAAAGTTAATCTTTAATAACACTAATCATTTACTAACACTGATAAATCTTTACTGGTAATCTTTAACAAATCTCCAAATCAAAAATGTTGTGATGCCTAAATTCACTTGTAGCCTTTAAAACAGTTGGTTTTTCCAGTTTTATTTTGAATTCATGAAGATAAAACAGTATAAAATTTTAATATTGGCCATTTATTGATTATCAACCATAATTAATTATTGATTTTATAAATGATCAAACACCAAAATCCTTAATTATTTATTTACTGAAGCATCTGCCAATCCTTTGAATGGGTACCAGCTTGGTCTCGTTGGCAAGAGATGAAACCTAACTAGGGTTATATATAGGCTACATGAAGTATTTAGATCTTACATCAATGTGAAGCATTTTAAAGACAGCACAGGGCCTCTGATCCTACAGTAGACACACAGGAACCCAGCAATTACAGACAAGAGCAATTTCACAACATTAAATGTTTAGATATCACTAAACATAAATCTCCTATCAATATATTGATCCGTCATAATCTGTAGAAAGTCATTGCAACTTGAGAGAGACATTAACATTACAAGGAAGTTAATCTGTCAGCAGTATATCTGTCACTGATGGATGCTTCCAAATTCTCTCAGTGTTTGTTAAAAGCTCCTCAGTGGTCCGTTTTTCGCTGTTTTGCCCAGGGGGTGTTATTGCAATATACCGTACATGTCTGTGGTCAGGATGTTTGTTTTTGGGAGTTGCAGATATTCCATTACCCAGAGCTGTGCATGAACACCTCCAAATGCTCCAGCCGGGAGGATCAGCACTCCTTTCAGTGGTAGATGAATGAGATGAACTAAGATAGGACAGAGCTATGGGGGAGATGCTATCATATGGTCCCTGTTGATGCAGAAACGATAAAAATCCCTGCTGCCTCAAAGGAAGAGGATGCGTTTAACCCTGGACTCATGCTAAAAATCCTGAATAACATCCAGTAAACCGTTTTAGGCTAAATCCCAATGGACATGAGTAGTTTACTTGGGAGCACAGATGTTTATTAATTGGCAACATGTGATAAAAGTTGAATCTATTTGTAAGTTAGTTTAACTGTGCTGGTGTACTTTAAAATTTTTAATGGTTTGTTAATTTTTTTTTTAACTTTTGCATAATTTAGATAGCTGAGTCAAAAGTCTTCAGTGCTACAAATTCCACTAAATAATGTGACAATGTTCAGTAAACAGAACACATAAAAATCCTTTAGCTTTATATTTTGGGTTACTGTGTCTTACATCACTTTTTTTTTCCTCTAAAAATGCTTTCTGGGAGTATTCACTGAATCATGCACATGTAATGAATGATTTGGTGCAATTTGAATTTTAAACCACTTGAAGGATTTAGGATTTTCCACAGGAACATGGCAGTTGGCATGTTTCCTGTGCTGGCTTTGCTCATGGTGTGTGGATATTAAACAATGACAAAACTAGTACATGCAGAACAAAACCCATCCCTGGAGGACGAGGAGGTGTTGGGGTTTCTCCACACCAGTTTCACCTCTGCAATTACTGACAGAACCCCCGAGGACATGGGAATAGGAATACTTGGAAATAAAAGCAATTTAAAATATAGCCTTAGACATCTTCTTGGGAAAACCTGCTTGTCAGATTGAGGGAGGAATAGGGGTCCTTTTAAATGATGCTCTTGCAAAGTAAACTATAATAGACTATTATAACCTAACCTTTATGTTATTTATATAACTTTAACTTTTTATTTATTTTTTATAATTTAAATAAGCTTAAAGGAACACTCCACTATTTTTGACTCTTCTGTAGTTACATTGTGTACTAAGACCGACGGAAAATGAAAAGTTGCGATTTTCTAGGCCGATATGGCTAGGAACTATACTCTCATTCCTGCGTAATAATCAAGGAACTTTGCTGCCGTACCATGGGTGCAGCAGGCGCAATGATATTACACAGCGCCTGAAAATAGTCCCAGCTAGGTAACTTCCAACGTGACAGGCACTAAGTTTGTGTAGTTGCAGAGTTGCAGGTATTCCGGCTCAAATAGATACGGTTAAGTATCTGCACCAAAGTAAATATCTTCTGAATCATCTCTCACAAATGTCTCCATGGTTACAAGGCACGCTCCTTGTGCAAGCAGGTTGTCACGTTGGTTATGTTGACAGAAGTTCGCCTATTTTCAGGCGCTGCGTAATATCATTGCGCCTGCTGCACCCATGGTACGGCAGCAAAGTTCCTTGATTATTACGCAGAAATGAGAGTATAGTTCCTAGCCATATCGGCCTAGAAAATCGCAACTTTTCATTTTCCGTCGGTCTTAGTACACAATGTAACTACAGAAGAGTCAAGTTTTAAATAGGAAAAATATCAAAAGTCTTTGGTCATTTTTGAGCGAGATGCTAACGGTCTAATCAGATTCAATGATCTATGCTAAGCTATGCTAAAAGTGCTACCGCCAGACCTGGAGATCGGCTGAATGGATTCGAAAACGGTAAAACTCAACTGTTTAACTCTAGGGGACTTGGAAAATGAGCCTATTTTCAAAAATAGTGGAGTGTTCCTTTAAAATTAATGAAGGCAATATAGTCATTAAACATTTTATTTTTCATTTAAATGCTTGATTTATTGTAATATTTATTTAAATGATTTTAATATTTATTTAATTATTATTATATAAATATACTTAAACTAAATTATTAAGGCAAAAAAAACATTTTGATGTGAAAGACTGGCTGTGTGATGCCTTGAATATGAAATGGCTTTTAGACAATCAGTATTGTTGATTCATTTTTGGTGTCTCCCCCACTCACTTTATTATGCTTCAGCATCACAATTGATTTGTTTTTCTTGTTCAAGTAGCAAAACATTAATCCGTTACCCTGACATACCCACTTTGAATATTGATAGAGATTATACATCTGCTTTTTTCTCCCCAGATAAATATCCCTCCAGTGATGAATGTGAGATTTTAAAACAAATTATAAATCACTTTTATACACCTTCGCAAAATTGCATCACCTTTCACTGTAATTTATGTGAAGAACTGGTCTGTGTTCATTTTTTTTTTCTCAAAGTGTTTGAGAGCAGTCAGTGTCACTGTCTGTATGTTAAAAGGATGACTCTGCTTCCTCTAGGCCCTGTTTACACCTGGTATTAAGATGTGTTTTGGTTGATCAGATCACAAGTAGACGAGGGAGACACATACCCATTTACACCTGGTGTTTTAATCCGTCTCTTTTTTTCTACTTTCAACCACTTCTGTCCTGATTTCTTCGAGGGGAGGCGTTTTGTGGCTGCTCAAACACATTCGACCACATGAGCGTCTACACCACGAAAGCAATCCGGTCAAATGTGTTTTCGACTACCTCTGGAAGTGGTCGAAAGTGGACAAGCTCAAAGCGTTTTAGACCCCATTTACACCTGTATTTAGCATCGTCCACTTGTGATCCGATCGACCAAAATGCATCTTAATACCATGTGTAAACAGGGCCCTAGATTCAGGAATCCTGACATGGGGCCATAGTCTGATTCAGAATGAGGTGATGTATTTTTAACATACATGTTTGCTCTCCCCAGAGACTCTGAATGGAGGCACAATATGTATGCTAATGTGGTTTGTCCGCTCTGATAAGAATGATATCACTCAATGTAAGAAAGACAGCACAAAAAAGACATTCCACTGCAGGAATTCTGTTTCTATTGACTAGTGCATTTCCACTATTTTTATGTCTTTCAACCACTGTGTTGTTTTACATTCTTCATGTATTTTATTCCCATATAAAATAAATCTAATATTATATAATTTGTTATAAAGTATATTTGACACCAGTGTTGGGGAATAACTACTTACTTAACTGCATTATTCAGTAACTTGCAAGAAGCTCAGCTGTTTTGAAAAGATTATAATAGCATATTCCCAGTAACAAGCTACTTTTTTCCAACAAGAAATTTGACAAAATGCTACATTGCTATTTTTGTCATTGTTGTGTCACATTCATAGTGCTTTAGTTTCTAGCGATATACAAAATAATAACAGGCCTAATCGTAATGTTGCTGTTCACCACGGTTTTAAACTGTTATATAACTTATGGTATTATGCAAATTATGAATAGATTCTAGAATAGAATTACAGCTATACCAAAGTTGCTTCCACATCACTGTAGGAAAGTAATGTATTAAGGTTTTATGAACTGCATTGTTTTATTGTTTTATAATGTTTCCTGTGGTGCACTTATAATGATGGGTATCATTTTTATGATTTCAAAAGGTATGATTTTTAAATAAAAAATTGTCATAATTTGGAAATAAAAGGCATTTTCCTACCTCTGATTTGAACGCTCTGTTTTAAGGGGCGTGTCTGCTGTGAGACTTCAATGTAAATGTCCACTGCTATGATTGGCTAACATCTTTGCATATGAAATAGCTATTACATGTTTAACTTTCAAAAACTTTTAGCACGTTTTTGCTATTACAGCTCTCAAGGTTAACTAATTGTGAAATCATGAATGCAGCAATCTCGTCAATGCAACTCGATTTCTGGTAACGAATGCTTTCATCATAACTAACAGTGCAAACACAATGTAAATAAGAGATTCGTTGATTATTACGGGAGTTTTGATGAGAGTCCTTTCACTCTCGTCAGGTTATGGCTGGTCATGTGATCACAATATAACAGCACCCATGAAAGAGAAACCCACCATAGAACAGAGCTCAGAGGAGAACGGACAGACTGGTTTGAGTTGAAAGAAAGGCAACAGTAACTTAAATAACCACTCTTTACAACCGGGGTCTGCAGAAGAGCATCTCTGAACACACAACACGTCGAACCTTGTCAGATAAAAACAGGAAACTGAGGCTACAATTTGCAGGGGCTCACTAAAATTTTAAAATAGAAGATTGGAAAAACATTGCCTGGTCTGAGTCTCAATTTCTGCTGCAACATTTAGATGGTAGGGTCAGAATTTGGAAGCATGGATCTGTCCTGCCTTGTATCAACGGTTCAGGCTGCTGGTGGTGGTGCAATGGTGTGGGGGATATTTTGTTGGCACGCTTTGGGCCCCTTCGTACTAACCGAGCATTGTTTAAACACCCCAGCCTACCTGAGTATTGTTGCTGACCATGTCCATCCCTTTATGACCACAGTGCACCCATCTTCTGATGGCTACTTCCAGCAGCATAACAAACCATGTCACAAAGCTCAAATAATCTCAAACCAGTTTCTTGAACATGACAATCATACTCAAATGGCCTTCAGTCACCAGATCTCAATCCAATACAACACCTTTGGGATGTGTTGGAACTGGAGATTCGTTTCATGAATGTGCAGCCGACAAATCTGCAGCAACTGTGTGATGCTGTCATGTCAATATGGACCAGAATCTCTGAGGAATGTTTCCCGCACCTTGTTAAATCTATGCCACAAAGAATTAAAGCAGTATCAAACTTTTCTAATTAGGAAAACAACCTATACTGCATGCATTTCAATCAATTCTGCTGTCAGCTCTGATGTGTTTGGATGTAGTGACTCATTAGTCATCTTGACAATCATGCTCAGAATGTAAAGAGGTGCTTGCTCAGATCTTTATTGCTTAAACAATAAATTAATTCAGAAATAAAATAAGGACATCATGTGTCTTAAATTGGGGCCAAAAACTGGTGTCACTGCAGTCAAACTCAGAAAAACACAATATTGTGTTTGAAAGGACATACCTTCTACTATTTTATTAATTAATATGCAGTATGTATTTTTTTTGTGTGTGTGTGCATAGAACATTTCCTCCTTTGAGATGAAATAACAAGAAGCAATATCAATCTATTTTTAATAATGCTTGCTTGTCTCATTATTTGGTTCAATTGCCAGAAGTTAAGAAAAGTTCCTCAGACATTTCCTCAAAAATGGAATAAAAATGTGAAGTTCATTGCTCAACACCATTTACTGAATTGAACATGCAACAAAGTGAAGTCATGCAACAACAACACAGCATAATTTACTACTGTTTAAAATATCTAGCTTTGCATAATGCATACGGTACTCTAAAACAGCAGTATGCTATTAATTCTGAACATGCCTGTTAACATCACCCAGGGCAGTAGAGAGCACCATACATCTTGCACGCGTATCAACTTGTGTTGAGGAAGACGGAAGGTAGAATCCGCCACAATATCAGCAATTGTGTGACAAAGACACTTGAAGCCACTATCTGTCATTCTTTATGCTATTCTGCCTGAATCACTCTATCGTCAGAGAAGATCCTCAGTGCTGTGAAGTGTAATTTACAGATTTCTTGCGTGCAAGGAGGGTGTGCGCTTTGTACAGCCACTGCTGAGTATTTTTAGTATCCACCTTTGTAGTTGCCGTGGAAGCTGTGCTAATAAACTGCTCGTCTCTGAAGCCCGTCAACTTTTCTGCCTAGAAGTGAGGCGAGAGCAGCTTCGGTGATGCTAGATTAGCACCCATAGGGATATCAGACCCTGATATCAAGTCAGGCAGAGACGACTGTGTCCAGATCAATAATTTTCTAAAGGGTAAAGTGATTACTGTGTGGTTATTGAATTTTAGCTGCAACTGCAACACAGAAGTCCATTTACGCACCGACTGTAAAACTGGGTTAGAAATGACAATTTCCCAATATGACTTCACCTCAGATGTGGACCCATCCATTTAACTAATTAGTTTGTCTCTGTGCTTTTCGCTTTAGCTATTGTCGTAGTTATTTTCATAAATCGTAATACAGACATATGTGGCATCAAAGGTGTTTCCCTTTGAACTCTGTTTCTCAAGGTTTCATCAAAGGTTCAGCTGACCTTCTCTACACAGCTCTATAAAGACTCTATCAGAGTTGTTTCACAGGTTGTCACAACCCATTATGTCAGACTTGCATGATAGCATTAGGGCGACATCATGACAGACATGTTCAAATAAACTTGAATACGACAGACTGTGACATGAGTTAAACCATTTTCAAATGTTCCCTTGTGCTTCAAATTAACGACTTAATTAATTTGGGAGCAGGCTACGGTTCAGAACACCACAGCCTGATGTCCATATGGCACACCGAGAGGAAAGCTTCAGTTCTTATCTGCCGCACAGTATAAAATTCTGCAATCCAAATGTGTTATAGTTTCGCTCTTGGAAGCTATTATTGGATAATGTTGTTCGACTATCGGAACACCTCGGTATAAAGTGGCTACAGGGTTTCTTTAGTTGCTCTTACACTAAGATTTTTACACCCTAGCACCTCGAGAGACTTTCTGCAAATATGTCTGAGATTAAGCGGGGTAGAATCTTCCAGCTGGTCAGACCCTCTGACATTGTCTGTTCTCCTGTCAGCTGGGTGAAGTTTGAGTAGTTTTCTCCGAGCAGCGGTCGGCTCATTGCTCCATATGTACTCTTGAGCTCAGAGCTTTAAATCTGTCAGAACTGTGTGGTTGTTGCCAAAAAGTTCCCTTGTTTAACAAAGCTCTCCGTGTGTTATCCTTTTAGATTCACTCCTCTCCCTTTGCCAACATGAGCTACTGTAGCGAAACAACATGGCATAGCTGCTGTTCAATTCAAAGGGAGAAAATACCCCATGGTTATAAATTTTTAGCTCCGAGTCTATATATTTAGATGTTAGCATGGTTACACACACTCTACATTAACTCTGCACACTGTAAATATTACAGCAGTATATGCATGTTACTAAGATTGTCCTTGAAGTCTACACGCAGTAGTGGTGTTTCATTCATGAATGAATCAGTGTTTTAGAAGAAAAAAAGGGTAAAATTGTAAATAGAAGAAAATAAAGTTAGATCTGCCTTTTTACATTTTACATTTACAGTACTCTTCCTGGAGTCTATTTTGAAATTTGTACACATACATTTTAATAAAGCATATTAAAGTCAGCATGAAATGGAAATCTATTGTCTAAATGCATGTTATAGATCTTATTGTGAATGATTTGTGATTTGGTTTTTTTTCTTTTACTTTCAAAACTCGATCTTCCAGTGGAACGACAGACTTCCCTCTGCTGATGTATGCCGGACTTCTCCAATCATTTAGTCTTCTTAAACCCCGCTCCTTTAACCCCTTAATGAAGGCCTTTAGTGTGGAGCACTTTTATGATGGATAGATGCACTTTTATGGACTTCAAAACAGAAACAGCCATTCACTGCCATTATAAAGCTTGGAAGAGCCAGGACATTTTTTAATATAACTCCAATTGTATTCGTCTGAAAGAAGAATGTCATATACACCTAGGATGACTTGAGGGTGAGTAAATCAAGGGCTAATTTTCATTGGGTGAACTATCCCTTTAAGAGTTGTTTTAGTTATAAATGAATCAGTTGAGTGAGTGATTCTGTGATTTACTTGCGCAACAGTGTGGCATCAATATAATGCCATAAATTACATGCATATTGGTTTAACCTGCAGAAAGATTCAGTGAACAAATCTGAAGTAATCATTTTACTGAATGGATTCAAAAGAATAGAGTTACTGACATAAATTAAAATCACCACACCACTAATTTTACATGTATTAGCTTTATTTTATATAAACATTATAATAAAAAAAAGAGTAAATCATTTAATTAATTATACAAGGAATTTTTGCTATATGGACACTATAAATGTAGTAGAGTTGCACTTCTGGTTTAATAAAAATTGACAGTTCCTGTTATTTTTGTTTTTATGGAATATTGCTGTATTTATAATAAATCATTTATCTATTCACATCGCTTTTAAAAAAAATTAATTTGCCCTTGTAATCTTAAATCAAAGTAACTTCCTTCCCCTCTTGCAGCAACATCTCTTCTCTTTTTTTGATGACATGTTTACTGGTGTGAGGGCGGGACAACCTGTCAATCACATGACATCATAGCAATAGCAAACCACAACCATCCAACGATCCAATCAATGCCCGTAGGACAAAATCAAGTCCCGCCCTTTTTTTTGAGAAGCCATTTCACTTGGATATACGTTTCACGCCGACTTTAAACCCTGTCCACAATCGGTTCTATTGGAATACAGAATATGAACCTCTCAGCAGAAATCCTGCTCTTCTAACAACATCACTTCTGTTGTAAGTTTTCTGTCATGCTGGCAAAAACTTTTCCACTACCTCTGAACCACGCAGGGGAAGATGACAGCAGATCTGTTTAATTCCCATGTTCACAATTCCTGGAACTGCTGTGCTAAAACATAAGAGAAATGAAAGTTGTTGCATGCATGGCTGCATATTATAGAAGAATAATGGGGTTTTGTAATTTTCTGGTTTATGAAATGTCATGCATGTTGGGTGGGAGGCAGCGCTGAGGCGATCGCACAGGTAGCAATCAGTCAAAGCTAATTTCGTGTTTGTGCACTCGGCTCATTGTTCAGATCTGAATGCCATTATTATAAAGAACAAAGCCTGTCCTTTCCAACAACTGCACTTTATCATCAGACCATGAAACAGCGCTGTAGTTACAAGATTTGGCTGTGTAGCTATGTCTTTGTTAGGGAGTAACTGAGAAAAATTACTTTGGATTGTGTCTGTATGTGTAGTGGATGTTAAAAAATAAAAAGACAGCACCTTTTACTGCGGGTTGTTGATAATGAACAGACACGTCCTGCTTTCCAAGATATAGTCATCATAAGTCTGCTGATTGCAGAATATATTAACATTGGTTTCTGAGAAGAATCAAACCACCCACATGCAAGTTATTTCTAAAGCCTTTACTCGTTGCACATTATCTTGAACTGCAGAGGTTGGTAGGCAGCTCAACGAGTATTGACAGAAAGACAGATGGAAACAGGGGCCCAATCTGCCTTATGTGCATGCCCTTAACTGAACACCACTGTATGCTGCAAGACCACACCAATAGCACCAGCGAAGTGCAGCTTTTCACTTGGAACAAATCTCCCTAACAGCTGACAGGTCAAACTATAGGAGTTCTGAGGAAAACTTTCTTCCTCTTCTTCCTTACGGTTGCAGTTATTATTCAATGATATTTCTCTCCACAGAATCGTCTGTTACTGCAAGAAAAGCAGTCCATTCGATGTTGTTTCCATTAGTTTACTCATAATGGTCTCCTTGTGGTTGCAGTTATTGGCTGGTTAAGGGGAATAGATGCTTCTTTATCGGAAATGCATTTGATGTTTTCTCTCAGCGAAATGGTCCACACCACACTCATTACAAACCTAATGATTTAGTGGTCAATAAATGCATTTAGATAAATAATCAATGATGATTTGGTTAAGCATTTTACAGGCCATCTCAAAATCATCCTGAATTTATCTTTTGTAAAATGAGAAGTTTTCATTTTTGTGTAGGTATTGCTGAATTTAATCAAAGCTGAGTGCTTTTCTTTCGCTGTTCTATTATAGCATAAGTATGTTTTCGTATATATGAAAATTTCAATACCATTATAGAGCTGGGTTATATGCTACAGTATGTGATAGTAGAAATGTGTTAACCAGTATATATTCTGCTATACTGTTTAGGGATGCACCCAATGTTCGGCAACCAAAATTATTCGGCCGAATAAGTGAAAAGACCGAATACATTTTACCGAACAATGACGTTTTTGATGACGCGATCAAATATAGCAACCAGCGCGTGTGAGAGAGAGGCGTGCACGCTTCTAAATGCAGCAAACATGTCGGAAGTGTGGAAGCATTAAAGTGTCCGAGAAAGACGCAAAAATGGCCGTTTGCAGACACTGTTCTGCTGAATTGTCTAAGCACCCTCAAATGCAAGCAAGAGCACCCTCAGTTGATACTGTAATAATATATTGGCAAATGCTCCAGTGCATATTTGTGTCTGTAGAACGTCAAATGTATCCATTTACGACGTGTTTCTGCAGCGGTGGCATAGTTGTTGACCTCTTGTACGCAATGGCCAATGTGTTTAAAGTTAGTCAGACTCCACTCACTGCTCAAACCGCCAGAGTTTTTATTCAGTGCTGAGTTATACAGGCTCGCAAAACCTCTCATGAACAAACAAACAAAGTGTAGACACGAATCGATGTAAGTAAGATATTTATTGTGCATTGTTAGCAGCTTCATTGAACTTTGTGAGATCGCGATGAACTGACATAGCGACAGCGTTTAGTGATCGTAAATGGAGCGGTCTTGGCTCGCTTTTGAGTCTACAGTCTATATAATCCATTGAATAAAACTATTGTTTTTCATGTTGCAAAAAGGAGTAATGGCCAGTTGCACACTGCAAAGTTTCGGAAGTGACAGTAACGCATTAAAGCAATGTAAAGGCAGACTAATAGATTAATAGAAAAATATTCGTTGGAAAATATTTTTGAAATTCCAAATAATCTTAAATGTCTCACTGTACACTCACTGCTGTGGTGGAGCCGTTGCTTAGCCTACATCTGCACCCTCAGTGATATGATTATGATACCTGTAGGCATAATAGGCCTAAGATAAGATGGCATAAGATGGCCAAATAATAATATTTTTATTTTACTTTTTTTAAGTTATATTGTGCTTTGTTTGTATAATGTCTGCTGGAATGCTAAAAAATGTTCAGTGTTGAATAAATATTTTTAAATTGTAGTTTTGTAATTTATTTTTCTTTTAAAAACAAGATAAAATAGTAAAAAGCAAATTTTTACTATTTAATTTATGCAATGGTGAAAAAAATTGGCAAAATAAATGGAAAAAACCGCGTTTGGTATTCGGCTTCGGCCTTCGGCCTTCGGCCAAGTGTTTTATTATTATTCGGCTTCGGCCAAGAATTTTCATTTCGGTGCATCCCTAATACTGTTTATACAGCAGTATATACACAGTGAGATTTTAAAAATCAGCTAAGCATAAAGCAGCAACCCTACAAATGTCAGCCCGTTCAGTCATATTCATAATGTATAGGATAAGATATCATAAGTTATGTCTATTGTACATGTAGTCTATTGTATGTGTAGTCTATGTCTATTTATTATGTCCATTTTATTAAATATATATATATTTTCTGAAGTATTTAAGTCACTACATTTTATAATCAAATGAACATGATAATACATAGACATTACTCCATGGTTATTAAATATATTTTTGTGGTTGCATTTCTAGCAAAATCACTAAATCACTGTTTCAAAGTTTTCTAGTCTGACAATTTTTCTTTTAAATGACGTCTAGACTCCCTCTAGAATCATTTTCAAGAGCAGGTTCAATCACTTATAAAGCGAATAACAGCATTTGTTCTCCCATTTGAAATCAGCCCCTGATGGTTCATTTTAATTGGCAGTTGGTCACAGTGCTTTCCAAGATATCTGTCTTCCACTCCAGTCAATTATGCTGCAGTCTCAAACATGCCAAGACGTCTTCCTGTCGCTGTAGTTTTCATTAATATAATCCACAAATGACATATTTCCCTTCGTTTTATTTTTTTATTGCAAAGTTACAATGTCTCCTACCATATTGAAAGACACATTTGTACATGTGTGCACCCACTCGTCTTGCCCCTTACATCTGACTCTCCTACTATATGCAATTTAGAATTGATTCAGAAACTGCGTTGCTTAGTTACGAGGCTTTATTGCACTTCTAAAATTGGGGGGTGGGAAGGGAACTCTCTCTCTCTCTCCCTGGCATGTTTCATGCAGCCACATGCTCTGTAGAAGCTTGTATGCTTCTCTTTCTTTCTCTTTCTGTTTAGTGCTGCAGTCAGTGTAGTTCTTAACTAGGCATGCAATGCATCCAGAGAACTCTGACACAGGATTCCCAATACTCAAACGGCGCTCTGTTTTGAAGCTTGTTTTTTCCAGTCTTCATTAAAATAAAATGAGTAAAAAAATTGCTGTTTGATCTTTCTTCAGTTAGCATCTATAATGTAATTTTCTTCATAAAGAAGTCATGAGTCTTCAATTCCATTATATTAGCATGTAAATTATGATTATAGCAGTGGCTTTATGGATTTCCACAGTTTCTCATTAGGAAATACCCAATGTGTGTAAACTTCATCACCTGGGACTTTGATTTCCAGGTATCTGTATCTGTAGAACATATAACTCTTTTTATAGCAGCTCTCGCACACATTAACCTGGTAAAAGATGGATGAAAGTGGATGTAACGCATACCGAAGCGTCTCTCTCAGCGCCTCAGCCTTCCTTTACCTGCTCCTGACTGCTGCCTCAGCTCCTTCCTGAGAAAGAACACACTCACGAGAGAGAGAGAGAGAGAGAGAGAGAGAGAGAGAGAGAGAGAGAGAGAGAGAGAGAGAGAGAGAGAGAGAGAGACTAACGAGGGAGAGAGAAGGGGTGTGTGAGAGGAAAAAGATGCTGAATCCTGGTTGGCTGGAGAGTGGAGGCTGACTCAGTGTATCTGGAAAAACAGCATGTGACAGATGCAATTCTCATCCCAGTCCTCGCCATCAGACCAGGGGCTTGTTTGCCATTGGCCCCGTTCATTGGACCGGCAACGCACGGTGCGCTATAACACCATGCTTTCCTTTGCCAGACCCAGCAGAGCTCTCTCACTAGCGCGTATCACTTGCGCATCGAGCAGGAGACTCAACCCAGACACACTTCAGCCCAGCGCAGAGAGCCGAGACTGAGGAAGAGGAAAGAACGAGTGAGCAGCTCTGCCTTACTCTCATTGCCGCTGTAGGGAAGAGGAGAGAGCGGGATAACGCATTTGCTCGAGGCTACTATAAGAAGCAGAGGCATACCAGATAAAGCCCCACAAAGTGACTGTAACAGACCGAGCTGAAATGACTGATGTTTGAGGATCTGAGAGGATGAGGGAACACGCTCGCTCCGTTCCTGACTGAGGGAAAGTGAGCTTGTGCCTTTCATCTGAAACAGAGGAACAAAAGAAAAGGCTTGTTGGGTGGACTTGTTTCTCTCTCTTTTTGGCTGGACTCTGTGCATGGAAGCTTCGGGTCCCCCATGGCGTGTTACTACATTGTCATCAGCTCCACACACCTCAGCAATGGACACTTTCGAAACATCAAGGGAGTTTTCCGAGGTCCCCTCAGCAAGAATGGCAACAAAAACTTGGTAACTACCACATCTCCCTTACAAATGTGTGTTTGATCATGTGCTTAGGAATTGTTTACATCTGATTTAAAGCCAGTAATCTTGCCACTGGAAACTTTTCTGTATTGTGGTAACACTTTACATGTTATACATTTGGCTATGATAAATTAGTATAGTAATAATACTGTGATTACTATAGTACAAATCTGTATAAGTACACTATAAAAAGTTGTAGCCTGCAAGTGTTACCTTAACAAGCTATTTCTACCTGATTTAACCCATAAAAATGTGCGTTGTTGGTATCAATGAATGAATTTAGGTTGATTCAGTGATGTTAAATGATGCTTGAATAAAACCAGTTAATTTAGATGTTACCATTTTTTTGGATGGATCAAATTGTAATTCTAATGATAGATTATAAGCGTTCCACAAGTAATCACACTGTAACAGGAACGTGAAATGAAGTTGCTCAAGGAATGATCCTTCTGGAAAAGTGTTGCGAAATGACTTCATTTTTAGTACTTCCTGTTTACGAGGAAAGTTGCAGATGGAGAACGGGAATCACTGCTCTAGCCTGTGACCATGACTAAATTCCTAACAGATGGATAGGGATCAAATTAATCTCTACTCACAGTTATGGCCTGGGATTTAGTTTAACCGTACTTTTTCTGGCCTTGCCCTCGAAATAATCCTCCTGTTTGTGCTCCCACAAAACTGCCTCTATTTCCTCACTAACTCTCTGCTATAAACCTGCCATATCTAGGGCAGCACAAAGGGGAATTTTAAAACAAAATCAGTGTTAGTAAAATATTATTTTTCATAATTACTCTAAGAGCAGTCTGAAGATTGTTTTTCAATTCGTTGGCGAGTTAAGCGGGATTATAAATACAAAGTAATACGATGCATGATGCACCCGTACAGTGTAATTTAATTTTAGCGCTCGGCTCCTGAAAGGAAGCATCTTTCAAAGCTTTTAAATGTGGAAGTGAAATTTCATACTCTCTTTCACTGCTTCCTTCTCAAGCCTTCCTGTGTCATCTCTGTCAGTTGAGGGGAACAGAGATTTCTTGACAGCAGCCTCCTTATTTCAAAAGAATCAAAAATGATTGGAGATGAAATATTGAAGCTCTTGGCTCGGGATCAAGCGCCAATCCTGCTCATCTGCCTCCCGCCTCCAGCTGAAAGGCTAATGCTGAGGGAACGTTTGGGTGGCGTAACTGTGAATGCAGCAACAGATTGTTTCTCAAGCACAGACAGAAAGTAGAATGAGGTTTTTGGTGGCCGCTGTCGGCACGATCTCAATGCAATTATCAGATTTGACACATCTCCCACTCTGTTGCGGGGAGAACCTGGTGTCAGTGAATGTAAAATTACGGCGGAGCATTGTGTGCATCACTGCCGCCGCTCTGTAACACAGTAAATTTCGTTCATTACTCCCTCTGCTGCATAGAGCAGCTGTAAATCTCATATACTTGTGCACACACACTCTCAGATGTATGGGTATGAAAGGCAGTCTAAGAAAGCTGTGCTTATCCCAGCGCTGGTGCAGTGCCATCTGGCTCTCTTTCCTGGTGCAGTGATATTTTAGTCCAGAAGAAAAGCTTTGTGCTGTTGAACATTTGTTCAGCGTGGCTCAGACGCAGAGAAAAGGAGAGGAGGAAGGATAATAACGATATAACTGCGAGAGTGTGAGTGTTCCCATAGTCACATGTATGGTACTGTGGACTTTTGCGCTATGAAATCCATCTCTGTAATTAGAACTATTGCTCTCCCGGCTTTCTCGGCGCATCACAGGGCTTGGTTCAAACAAAAGAGTTAACCTGTTGATAATGTTGAGAGAAAAAAGAAAACAAAACAAGTTGTGCATATCTCTATTGAATAAGGACTTTGACTTTAGACAGCTGTGGAAAAGAGATTAGAAAATTGCATGAAACCCTGTTTAACACCGCTTTGAAACTTAAAACTATTACAAAATTTAATTATTATTGTTACATATTATGTTTATTTTGTCATCATTAAGTAGATTAATATAACAAATTGGAAGAGAAGCAAAGTACTTCATATTGTAAATTGCATGCTGTCTATAATTTTTTTAATTACTTTATTTTATTTGGCTTTGTGTTGCTTTGCTTTTCATTTTGTTTAGTCCAGATGTGATAAGACAGTAAAAACATCATCCTGCTGTATTACACTGAATGAGTACCTGTTTGGAGCTATGCCATGTCAGTGGACTCTTATAAAGTCAGACACTGAGTGAGCACAAGCGCTTGAGTGGAATTTTGCCCCTTGCTTTAGCGTCCATGAATATGCATATCAACGGTGTTATTTCAACGCTCATATTGATTTTCTTCACAGTCGCTGCTAAGTCAGCCCATCTCCCCGCTGAGCTGTGATGTGAGCATCCATTTCCACTCAGTGATGCCCCTTTTAGACACCACTGTGCTCTGGGAAAGGATTCTTATGCTGAATATCTATATGGTCGCAGTGCCTCTGTTGGCAGATGCATGGCAGAGTGAACAGGTGTTATAATCAGCTCTTGTGCTGATTGCGCAGGGGATCTGGGCGATTGTGTAGATTGGATGTTGCTAACGTGATATGCATAGAATTAAATTGACATTGTCTCTCCGACATTCCTTTTTGTCTCTTGCATTATGCTCTTTGTAGTGTACTGTGATCCTGTGGCTTGCTATCTTCATGCCACCATCCAAAGCACAAAAGTCTGTGAAGCCCTAATCACTACCGCCTGTGTCCAAGAGCTGAGGCAGCAGCAGACTAGCTTAATCGCAGAGAGAGCGAGAGAAAGAGACTAAAACAGAGGGAGGAGAGGGAATGAAAAAGGGCAAAATGTTATTATGTTCCTCTTACCCTTTGTCTTACCCTGCTGGGAAAGCTGGCCCGACAATTTGCATTGTGGGAGCACAATGCGTATGTGTGTGCGGACGCACTCTGAGTTCCTTCCTAATTGAGAATTACAGCAGAAATCCAGCTCTAGCCGTGACCAGGCCCCGTGCACCAGCTCTGCTGCGGGGTAATTAATGTAGTGGCGCGGGCGATTAGCCTCTGCAACCTTTTGCCACGTTTTACGCCTGGCCCCATCCAGGTGTGAGGGAGAAACGAGCGTTTAGATATCGCCCCATGCAGCATGCATTATTTACAGACGGGGAGAACCCAAAGCTTGTCATCACTGCCGAATGCAGACAGATGTAGTTAACTTTACGCATGCCTGAGACAAATGTGTGGCACGCTCTCACTCGGCTGATTAAAATTCACTCCATTCATGGCCTTCTGTTACTCATAAACGCCAGGTTCATTTAAATACCCTGAACGTGGCGTTTTGCCTTCTAGTGCTGCATCAATTTCATTTCACAGTGCTGTTAACTTTATAACAATGGAATCATTCTCTCTGAACCCTGCAGACACGGTTGTTTCTTTGTTTGAGTGTGTGTGTTTTGGAGGTATTCACTGTGACAAATCAAATCTTTTGCCCCGGTTGTGTTGTTCTCCTCCTCTCTGCACAAAAGAGGCACGGTGCAGATTCCAGGGGCCCTTATAAAAGTGCTAATCCCATGTTTTCTACTGACGGTGAACCTATTTTCACACTGATTCACAGAAAATACCCCATTGAATAAACTGTGTACTTAGAAGGCACAAAGGCACAGCAGGGTTTCACTGTAGGCTTGCTGCTGAGGTATAATAGCACAATTACACAGTAGCATGGCAGCTTTACCCTTTCTCCTTCCTGTATTCGGCTCACCTGATGTTCAGAGATGAAACGTTCGTGGTGATTCAATGCCGTCAACCCATTGTTGTCATCTTACCCTCATAAATATATAAGTCGCTGGCCACAAGGATCTATAATTTACTCGCTGTTTCAATGCAGAATAAGGGTCTAACTAGGTAAGACCGTTCTCCTGCACCGAAGCGCTCGTCTCTATATAATCGCTTGAACTTTGCCAGGCATTTTTTCTACGCGTCAGAAGGGTTTTGCACTCGTAAGCAGTGGTGTAAAAATACCCTGCCAGCCCTGAGCTCTGGCCTTGTACAACTGAAGGGCGGCATATAGTGAGGCTTCCTTACAGCGTTCCTGCCTCCTGGGGGACATTTTCTGCCATATCATTGCCTGTGACACATCCACTCTGACCCTGAAAGCATACGGCTCACCCAGAAATGAGAATTTTGGCATTATTTACTCGTATGTTGATCAAAACCTGCATGCTGTGGTTTTTCCAGTGGAATGCAAAAGAAGAATTTTTGAGGAATATTTATGCAGCTGTTTTCCATTCAAAGACATTTCATAGTGACCACAAGCTTTAGAAAGTAGAAGAAAAAAATAGACCTTTTTAACTTTTTTTCTATGCATTTGGCAGACACTTTTACACATTTACTTACATGATACATTAGGGCTGCACAATTAATCAAATTTCTAATTGTGATTACAATTACAGATGCCACAATTATGTAATCGTTCAAAGGAGCAATACAAAAAAAAAAATCCACTTACATTACTCAGTGTGCTTAAGATGTGTTTTGTTCTTTCTACAGGTTAATGTTTTTTTTTTTTTCCATTGTTTTAATTTTAGTTTTAGTATAACATTATAATACCATGCATATTTTTTACTTTTCTTTTTAATTTAAAAAAGAAATCAAACCAATGTATAGTTTACATTTGAGGCTTAATGTTTATATATATATATATATATATATAAAAATATAGCATGCAGTTGCTTCAAACAATGGTATAAAGCTATTCAAAACATCATTCAATATAAATTGTGATAATCGTAATTAATAAATTGCAAGGGAATAATCGACAATTATGATTTTTGAGAATTATGATTGATAATCGTGCAGCCCTATTATACATACACTACCGTTCAAAATTTTGGGGTCAGTGGAATTTTTTTTAAATAAATTAATAAACTTATATTCAGCAAGGATACATTACATTGATCACAATTGACAGTAAAGACATTTATATAATGTTACAAAAGTGTAATAATGATTTCTGTTTCAAATAAATGCCGTTCTTTTAAACTTTCTATTCATCAAAGAATCTTGAAAAATGTATCATGGTTTCCACAACAGTATATTAAGCAGCAAAACTGTTTTCAACATTTATAATAATAAGAGATGTTTCTTGAGAAGCAAATCAGAATATTAGAATAATTTCTGAAGGATCATTCGACACTGAAATAATAGCTGCTGAAAATGCAGGGTTCCCATCACAGGAATAAATTAAATTTTAAAAATATATTCAAATAGAAAACAGCTTTTTTAAATTGTAATAATATTTCATAATATTACTGTTTTTACTGTATTTTTGATATTTTTGATTGAACCAAATGCAGCCTTGGTGAGCATAAGAGACTTATAAGAGACAAAAACAAAACAAAAAATTGCACCAAACCCAAACTTTTGAAGGGTAGTGTACATTTTATCCTTACTGAACACGCAGTACACCAAAATTTGTGTTTTTATTCACCAAATTTTTCATCATTGTAGCATTTCTGTTCCATGGCATGATAATTGGTCATGAGGTCATATAACGTCAGAAGACTTCGAATATAGGCTTTGAATAAAAAACGTCGAAATTCTCCTTTTGTGTTTAACAAAATATACATTAAAAGAATAACAGCATACAAGTTTGGAATGACATGAGGGTGAGTAAAAAATGACCGAACTTTTTTTTGAGTCTATCCCTTTATCACTCCTTATGCTTTTGTTTTCATGCTAAATAATACAGATGCAGAGTGAAATATGCAGCATAAATAAAAAAGGGAAGGTATGGGTAGGTACAGGTGCAGCGCTGGAAAGAGAGCCCTGTGGTTGTGCCAGTAATTGAACGAGTCCCCAACGTTGCTCATATAGCCACTCACCGCAATATGAGTGCCGAGAGCCTTTTAATGTTCCCCATTCCTTTGAGTGATATTATAATGCAGAGCATTCCAGCTGCCTCGTCTCACTTGATCTGATGCTTGATAGAAGTGAAGCACTTCTTTTCCTCCTTTTCAAAAAAATGTGCTGCAGACCGAGCACGCTTGTAAACACTGAGTAACACAGCGGCAGACCCTGATCTCACTGAGCTTCACTGCTGCCCACCTTCCACTTTACGGTCGGAGACGACCGCCATTGGGCCGGGTTTGAGATTGAGCACAGATGGGGATGCAGGGAAAGAGGCGCAGAGAGGGACTGTGAGGAGTCCAGGTGACCACAGTATTTCTAATGAGCTCTGAGATAAGTGTGTAGGTGTTCACTGCACCTCCTACCTCTCTCTATATCTCCTTTTATCTGTCTAGTATTCAGATACTTCAGCAAGCAATGATATTATTAGCGTGCTGAATACTAGGCCCTTTGTCTTTGACTCAAGACAATTAACTTCTCCTCTGCTCTCATCCTGCTCTCTCTCTCTCTCTCTCTCTCTCTCTCTCTCTCTCTCTCTCTCTCACTTCCTCTCACTCTGCCTTGTAACACTCTGTTTTTCACTTTCTTTCTAAATCCAACCTGATCTCATTACTATTCATTAATATTCGTGTGCTTCTGGCACACATACTGTACATTTTCGTACATTTGGAGAGACACCAGAACGTATGTTATTCATTTATGGACAGCATCTGTTATTCATGGAATTTATAGCTTGATTTTATTGTTTGTATAATAAATTAGATATTTACAAGTAATTGTAAAATACTAAAAAAACTAAAATCATATTTAACACACTTACATACATACTTATTTTCATACTTGCCTAATTATATTTCATTCAGTGTGATTTCTGATCTGTATGAAGTCTGAACCACTGTGCACACAAATCAATGGATGTTAGACTGTAACATGCATGCTGTTTCACTTGTATTTCATACTTGTTGAGCTTTGATGATAATTAAGTTCAGAAATAAAAAGCGCAAATTACTTTAAAGGTGCAGTGTGTAGTCTTTATGAGGATCTATTAACAGAAATGCAATAAAATATACATAACTGTGTTTTCAGTGGTGTATAAAGACCCTACATAATGTACCGTTATGTTTTTATTACCTTAGAATGAGCCATTTCTATCCACATACACCGCGGGTCCCCTTACAGTGAAATCGCCATTTTGCGCCGTCATGTTTCTACAGTAGCCCTAAACGGACAAACTTCTCTACAGAGCGCTAGCTACTCTCTGCTGTCTCAGAAGACGACATCTTTGTCCTGTGTCGGCCACCGTAGCTTCTCTATGTGCTTCGAAAGGGAGGGGTGAGCAGTGGCCGGTTGCAATTCGCAACCTTACCACTAGATGCCGCTAAAATTTACACAGTGCACCTTTAAGTCCCATCAGAATTCATTTGATTAAAAACATGCCATTTTTAACTCTTTCCCCACCAGCGTTTTTAAAAAAGGTTGCCAGCCACCGCCAGGGTTTTTGATCATTTTCACAAAAATGTAATGGCCCATAGAACATTTTGTTGTATGAATATCTGAGCATGCCATATATCAAAAGAAAGAGCAGACCCTCTGCTTTTAAACAACAGCTTCATGCATTCCTTTTTTATCAACACTTAAATATAGGTAAGTTTCATAAAAAAAAAGCAACATTTTGAACAAAAATCACATTTTTGTCAAAGACTACATTCAGATCAGATTCAGAACGATGATCAAACACAGATGGAGTAGATCAAGTCCATCAACACCCCTACTGCTTGCACAGTCCTCTAGCTCGTTCTGGGTCGACATTTCATTCAGTAACATTAGGCAGTTTTGATTTATATGATGTTTAATGTTGATGATCACGTTATTTTACATATGCATCTGCTTACATACGATCGCTTGTTTTTTTGCGTCTTCTTCGCCTGTGTTTTGATCAGGAGATTCTGTAGTCATTCAGAAGATGCGTAATAGCGCCCCCAGCGTATAACAGTGAAAACACGGAAACCCGGAAAATTCTGTGTTTTGCTGGTCCCCATTGACTTCCATAGTATTTTGTTCCCATACCATGGAAGTTAATGGTGCCCCACAACTGTTTAGTTACAAACAATCTTCAAAATTTCTTCTTTTGTGTTCAGCAGAAGAAAGAAATTCATACAGGTTAATATTGTGTAGAAACCAGGATACTTTTTATTTTTATTTTTATTTTTTTTATTTATTTGAAACATTTTTTTTTATCAGTTTAATGCATCCTTGCTGAATCAAATTATTCATTTCTTTAAAAAAAAACTTGGTTACCATATTTCGATAGTCCACTTTAGACATTCCACTATAAGTAACTTTGCAACTATGTCAACAAACAAAACTGACGACAAAACTACTGTACTTGTCAGTTATTAGAATATTAGTAGACTGTTAGGTTGGGGTTAATAGAATAAGTTGACATGTACTTACTTATAGTCAGTAGAATGTCTTTTGGGGGACCATCACAATAAAGTGCAGACAGTAATACTCTAATGACTGCTACTTGACATGTAGTTGCAAAGTTAACTATAGTTAGGAGAATGTCTAAACTGAGCTATCGAAATAACCTTTGAATGGCAGTAAATGTGTGTAAATATTTTGAATGAATAGAAGTAACCACAATATAAGCACATACCAAAGTGTCTACAGCAGATAATGCTGAAGATGATCCAAACGATCTCAATGATTCAGAGCCATAAACTGCACAAACTATGGCAAATCCAGTAACTAGTTACTATCCAGTATGGGCCATCTGAGATGGACACAAAATCTGAGCAGGTCCGGTCCATGCAAAGTGATGGTAGTTACAATTTACCATAAAATGTAGCAGTGGCACATTTATAGCACATTTCATTGTCAGCAAGTAGCATGGTGTGCTTTTGTTGTATATTTAA
This sequence comes from Coreius guichenoti, assembly GCA_039654105.1. Classification (NCBI taxonomy): domain Eukaryota; kingdom Metazoa; phylum Chordata; class Actinopteri; order Cypriniformes; family Gobionidae; genus Coreius; species Coreius guichenoti. The sequence continues at coordinate 27,325,990 of CM077172.1, read as the reverse complement.
GTGAGTAAAACTTTTACCTTAAACTTGGGTTGCATTTTTTTTAATATGGTGCGGTTTCTGATAAAGTGTAGTATGCATCATTAAAAGCAAAAGGGTGGTATATTAGGAGTCTAACTAAATTAGCATTCTAATAAAAAAATAAAAAAAATACTGAAACTGAATACAGAATGGAATTTGAATAAACTAAAAGTATAACCCTGCTCTTCATGCCTGGAAAGTGTGTCGGTGTTTCTAAGAGTGTCTTTCCTGTCTTACAATGTTCTATTTTCTTCTACTCCAGAGAGAGAGAGAGAGAGAGCGGTTTAAAGTCTCCATTTGTGGTTGTTAATTATTCAAGTGTCGTCACCTTCGTCTCTGGGCAAAATGGAGTCAGACTGGGGCGGCAGCGCTTGTGCTGTCTACTGCCAGCCGCCTCTTAATCTGCAATCATTTAGATCCGGGAGGCGGAGTCAGGGTCAGACACTAGCGCTTGAGCTTGAGATAGCAGATTGATTTATGTTTAAGTGTACGAAATAACTGTAGAAAATAGATCCATCAGAAATGGACATTCACTATGCTGATTATATTTTTCTGGCTACAATTTCAAAACACTTTCCTGTTTCATACATTTATTTAGCTGTTGAATATTGAACTGCAGCTTGTGTTTGTTTGTTTGTGTGTGTGTGTGTGTGTGTGTGTGTGTGTGTGTGTGTGTGTGTGTGTGTGTGTGTGTGTGTGTGTGTGTGTGTGTGTGGTCCAGGTAAAACCTTATGTCCCCACAAAGATGACAATAGCCGAAATCCTTGTCCTTGTAGGGACAATATTTGGTCCCCATGAGGAAAACAGCTTATAAATCAGATTAATTATGTTTTTTGAAAATGTAAAAATGCAGAAAATTTTCTGTGATTGGTAGGTTTAGGGTTAGGGGATGGAATATACAGTTTGAACATTATAAAATCATTATGTAAGTCCCCATAAAACATGAAAACGCAATGTGTGTGTGTGTGTTCATGTTTTTCTATCCCAGTGGGGACTTTAGCCTGAATGCACACAGACTCATGGGGACCTAAATTGAGGTCCCCATGAGGAAACAAGCTTTTAAATCATACAGAATTAGTTTTTTTTTTATTTTATTTTTTTTAATGTAAAAATGCAGAAAGTTTTGTGTGATGGATAGGTTTGGGGTAGGGTTAGTGTAAGGGGATAAAATATACAGTTTGTACAGTATAAAAATCATTACTTCTATGGAGATTCCCCACAAAGATACTAAACCAGACATGTGTGTGTGTGTGTGTGTGTGTGTGTGTGTGAACCTGGTTGTGTATTTGTGTCTGTGTGCATTTCTCCTGTGTGCATTTGTGCACGTCAATGTGTTTGTGTTCCAAACGCATTTAAAAACTCTCACCAGGAGGTCTACTGTGTGTTCAAAGATCATGAGACATCAGAGAAAAAAAAAAACTCACTCTGCCTAACATTTCAGCCCTGGCCTGTCCGATTTGGACAGTGTTACTTTGAATAGAACGCAGATCATTTTAGTGTTAAAAGAGATATTGAAATCACTTATGAAATGACTAGAATATTATATATTTATTTTTCATCAGCCATTACTTCAGTATTCAGTGTCACATGATCCTTCATTCTGATGCTGTTTTGTTGCTCAAGGAACATTTATTTTCTCAATGTTGAAAACAGTTGTGTTGCTTAATATGTTTATGTTCATGGAAACCGTGATTTCAGAAAGTTCAAAAGAACAGCATTTATTTGAAATAGAAATCTAAGATAAAAATTTAAATTTCTTTACTGTCAATTTTGATCAGTTTAATGCATCCTTACTGAATAAAAGTGTTAATAAAACATAAAAAGATCTAACTGACCCTAAGCTTTTGAACGAATGTGTGCCTAATTAAGTTATAATATTTAATAATATTTGAAATCCGCTGGTTAGATCATTTCAGATCTCTTCCCCGTAATTATGTCTTCCCGTTTTGTGAGGGCTATGATCTGGACTTCAGAGAAGAGAAAACCACCAGCCTTTCATGTGGTAGCCATGGCGATTATTGACATTTAAACTCCTGTTTCAAAGCTTTAATAAACACCTAAGCAGAAAACAAAGCGATCCTTGTTGAGGTTCGGTTCAGAAAACCGGTTGACTTGCGACCCTGGGATTCAAACGTCGTCGGTGCCTGTCATGCATTTAAAGCCTGTGGTGTTTCACTTCATACGTATATTGCACATGCACATGATCACAGCAATTTCACGCCTTCTGCCCCTGAGCTCTGCTGTGAGACTGCTTGTCTTGCGGTGTGCTTGGTGAGATGAAAGTTTTACAAACAAATGTACACACACAGACAAATAAGAGAGTGCTGTGACAAGGTTTCAGCCATAAACTCCATAGCATTTGAAATCAGGTTGAAAAGTACAGCTGTTATTGTGCATAGGCCCTTATCTCACAAGTTGAGAGACAGTCTGAAAGAGAAAGTTTTAATATATGCATATTTCACACCGCAGAGGCACACGTTGCATCAGACACAGTTGAAAGGTCTCTCTGATTTGGGACACTGAAATACTACATGATCTCTCTCAGCCTCTGAGGCTGACCAAAGGACGGTGTGTGTGTGTGTGTGTGTGTGTACACGCTATCCCATAATCCCCCTTTCACTCCTGATGGCATTCTAGGATAGTCTCCAATGCAACCTTTGAATGACCCCTGTAGTCTCTCCTTTCTAATGACATCACCAATCTCACTCTAAACTTTCTTCTCAAGCATTTTTATTGTAGACAATGCTGTCAGCACTGGCCCAGTAATCAATATCACACATACAAGCGGGGCTTTAAATCTGAAGATAGATGTATCTGAGAGCCGAAAAATAAGATTAAGGAGCTGTATTTGTGATTGAGATGCTCACCGTGCCAGAAGAGACTTATGACAACAACAAACCCTTGCATGTTTCAGCTCTGACCATTAATTCAGCATCTTGTCGACATATGTTATTCACCTAATGCAAATAGCGCATCTGACTGACAAACAGATGCCTTACTCTTACAAAAATGAACCATGGTAACCACAAATTAACCATGGCTTTGCTACTCTAACCATAGTTTAACCATGGTATTTGTGGTAAAACTGTGGTTATATAAATGGTAATCAATTAGCCAAAAAACCATGGTTACTACACTTTTACTATAATAAAACCATGGTTAATTTTCGTAAGGGTAAAAGTGCCCATTTGACACATTACAGCAAAAGGCTTTTTTTCATTTTGGGTAACACCCTCAATTAGTTCTTTCTTTAGCTTTACACAAAGGGTTCTGAAGATCACATAGAGCTTCAAATGCTCTAAACCTGCCGGTGATTTGTAAGGCTAGTTCCTCTGTACCTTCATTACAATTCTCCCATAGAAAAAGCATTGATTTTTTTGGTCTGGCAGCCTAGCAGATCCTCAGAATTTATCTTCCTCTGGCCTCTCATTTAATCTCTGCTTGAAACAACAGCAGCGGTAATGGCAGTGGAAGGATCCCGGGGAATGTGCATGGTCAGCGTGAAGAGAGATAGAGTTGGTACTGGCTGTGTAAATTAAAGCAGCAGAGCTCAAATAGACAGTTTTATGGAGCAGGTCCCTGTGTGTGAGAGAGAGAGTATCTGTGTTTGTGTGTTTCGATTTCTGCGCACGGGGTTTCTATGTGTGTGGTGCTGCGGTTGAGAGCGTAAATGTCATTTCAAACACTTATCCTCTTTATTAGAATGTTTCCACCTGTGTGAAAACATTATCTCCTTTATAACTTCCCATTTCCTCTGAATGGCAAATTTGACCCTGTTTCGATACCTACAGCATCTTTCACCTTAATGCATATTCAGTACTGATTTAAAATGCATTTTTAGATCCTGCAACTCTGAATATCCAGCTCATGAATTGACTGCTTCATCGCAATGCTGAGTTTGCAAGTGCAAACCACCTTGAGATTGCTTTAATGGGATTTATATCTCATCATTTACTCACCCTTGTTTTGTTCCAAACACAAAAAATATATATATTTTGAAGATTGTTTCAGCTGCTTTTTTCCATATTGTAAAAGTTAAAGGGGTCCAAAATCAAGGACATGAAGGTAACGTAAAATTAAGTTTTCTGAGGCAACACAGTCACTTTGTATAATGCTGGAACAAAATGTCCAAAAATTATACTTTTAGGGGTACAAAAGCTTGTTACTCAGGCAGTCCCATTAAAGGGACAAATTGTACCTTATCTGTCCTTAAACTGTGTATATTAGTAATGTGAACCCTTAAAGAGATGAAAATTACCCCATGATTTACTCACCCTCAAGTCATCCTAGGTGTATATGACATTCTTCTTTCAGACGAATACAATCGGAGTTATATTAAAAAAATGTCCTGGCTAATAAATAATGGGACAATATTCATTTTTGGGTGAACTATCCCTTTAAGGTACTACTATGAGCCTTTTAGGGGTAGATAAGGTACAAAAGTGCCCCTTTAAGGGTACTACCCCAGTGACAAGCTGTTGTACCACTAAAGTTAAAATTGTTGCACATTTTTTCTTAAAGTGTATGATCAATAGATTGAATTTAGGTCTTTATTCACTCACAAAATAAATGAATACATTGATCAATGCATGAATACACAGACTACATTAAATATGACATTAATCAATGTTTTGATTTGATTTAAGAGGCTTACATTTCAAACTGTTCGACACAAAAGGAGCGTACTTGCTGTGAGCATTCAGAAGGCTTGGAATATAGCAGTCAAGTCATATGGATAATATTCACTACCTTTATTTTCATTGTATGTACAAAAACAGTTGTTCAAAATATCTTCTTTTGTTGTTTCACAGTAGACATAAAGTCATGCCGGTTTGGAACAACATGATGAGAGAATTTTCATTTTTAGGTGAATTATCCCTTTAATACAAACTGATTTAAAATGCATTCTTGGTTTTTGTTCAGTATCCAGCTCATAAATGGAGTGCTTTAACGCAGTGTTGGGTTTGAAAGTGCAGACCACCTTGAGATGTTTTGTGATACATTAATGCATTGTTTTAGTTTCATTGCTGCAGTGTTTGTACGTGTAGTGGCTCTGCTCAAAAGCTCCGGTGTGCTTGTAGAGTGGTGGACTAAAATTACATGAACGGGAGGGGGTAGGCTAGGACCCAGGGGAGGGGTCGAGTTCAGCTCGGCTCAGGGCCTGGGCAGGTGCCAGGAGTTGGCTTATGTTCTCGCAGTATCAGCAGAGAGCTCCGACTCGCAGAAGGTAAAAGCATTTCTGCGACCCCAAAGACTTTCTTCCCAGTTATCCCACACCCGCTTCGTTAAAAGAAGACTGCTGGGATGCAGGAGAACGTACGATGGCTGTCATTGTCTACATAATGAGTAGCTTTGCAGGGCATCTTTGTGTGTTTTATAAAGTCTTTGCTGGAGGCTGTATCTTTGTTGGACTACCCACGCAGCTAGCCTCCCTCTCCACCCACTCCCCTCCTCTCATCTGTCAAAGTAGTGCCCACATATCAGACCACTTTCTTGTTTAATGAAATTCATTAGCCAGAGCATCTTAAAAGCTGGAAGACTAATTAAGCTTCTTTTTGAAATGCATGACAGAGGGAACATGTATTGGGATTCTACATCGCTGCCAGAGGCATGATTTCGTGCACTATAGTAGTCAACAACGGACCCTAGCGAGACAAAAGGGTTGTTTTTGCAAACAAAACGTTTTATCTATATTATTAAGCAAACAATTATTGGCTTGGAAGCTTTGAAGGGATTTTCACTTCTTCATTGCGGTCTAGAGGCATTGTGTTGGCCATTGTGCTTGCACAATGCTTTTGTAAATATTGGCGCGTTTGCCTGAACACTCTGCTCCCGTGGTCTTGCTTTAAATGGCACAATGACTACAGCTGTCACCGCAAAGCGGGGCGATGTTCGCCCTCACATTGCTTGCTCACTATCCAGCCTCGATTGTTTGCCTCAAAATAACCTGAGCACAAGTTGCTGCAGTTTAATGGAGACGTGCAATCTTTCAGTATCTTGCTGTGTGGTGTGTACAAGCTCTTCGATTGCCCAAATTTATCTCAGGTTCAGGGGCACTTAAGGGCTCTATTTGTGAGGTTCAGATAGCATCTCTTCGCCGCCGTAGAGGTGTATCTGCAGTGTACATTTATAAGCCTGATATCTCCGTGTTTAATAATTAATGTGTGGTCAGTGTTTGTCTAGCACTTACAGCCGTCCCCTGTAAAAGCAGATTTGATTTGCCATTCTGGATTGCCCCAGTCAGGGGCACAGAGAGCCGTTCACGCACTGACTCTGACATATGCGATGTGGAGCTAATGTTAGAACTGTTCTGGCGCCTGTCCAGGTAGCGCTTGGTTATTGTATTGGGCTGAGTGCGCTCGTCGCTAATGCAATTCATCTTTGAAGAGCAGTAGTAATAAACAGAGGCATTGAGGCTATGAACTGACTTAAAACCCACGCACATAAAAATAGAGCTGGGGTAATAAAGGAGCCTGTTGAACAGATTGTGGTATTATGACACAATGTGCTCCTGAACTGAAATGTGAAGAGAAATTTTTGTTTGAATGAGGGGGAAAAAATCAATGCTTCACTGTAATCCTGAATGCATACAGTATGTGGCAACTCATTTCTTTATTTAGTGATCTTTTTATGTAACACTCCAAGAATTCTTCTGTTAAGACACTTTTGATTATATGAATTCATTGTTTTCACATTTAGTTTGCTATTTTTGTTTTACATTTAAAGGACATGTTTGTTAAAGGAATAATCTGGGTTTAAAACAAAATAAGCTTAGTCGACTGCACTTGTAGAGAATAATGTTGATTAACACAAACATTTATTTCAACTTGTACCTCCTTTTTTTTAATAAAGCGAACGTGGGTTACAGTAAGGCACTTACTCTACTACTGTTACATGTTACTCACTCTTTGAGTAGTATAGCCACATAATGTAAACAATATACCTGTTAACACATTTTCACTCATTTACTAACCGTCTCTGTGTGAAGTTATGTTTAAATTTTCAACTTGTTGCCATGACAACATAACACCTAAAACCCTGTAACGACCGTTTTAATTATTTAACAGAAGACTTAATGTAAGTGCTTCATTAAATAATAAGCTTCTGCGTTTAAATCCATTCACTTCCATTTTAAGTGCCTTGTGTCATTTAAAAGAAAAAAAAAACAAGGCATGAGTTAAATTGCTCATCAACCTGATGCCACAAATGTTGTTGAGTTGAGCTCAATTTGTTTTGAACCTGAAATATTCCTTTAAGGCCACTTGTTTACATATATGGCCCCCCTTTTTATCACTTTCCATCTGCATCTGTGATTACATATAGGCAATGTGTCATTTCAGGATTTATATTTAGTAAGAAAATAAATTCAAGCTGTTATTCAGCAGATGCTTTTATAATAGCAATGCACTTTATAACAGCGATACTCCTTTTAGAGCAACCTGAGGTTAGGTACACACACACATCTGGTTCACTATGTTTGTGGGGACTCTCCACAGACGTAATGGTTTTTATACTGTACAAACTGTATACTCTATCCCCTTACACTAACCCTACCCCTAAACCTACCCATCACACAAAACTTTCTGCATTTTTACATTTTCAAAAAAACTCTTTCTGTATGATTTATAAGCTTGTTTCCTCATGGGGACCTCAATTTCCTCAGAGTCCCCATGAGTCTGTGTGCATTCAGGTTGAAGTCCCCACTGGGATAGAAAAACATGAACACACACAGACACACACACACACACATTCTTTTTCTATCATGTTGGGGACTTCATAGAAACCTGTCTGCATTTTTAGATTTTCATTAAGACATTATTTAGTATGTTTATTGAGCCGTTTTCCTCATGGGAACCATTGGCTGCCCCATAATGTTAGTGATTTCAGGTTTTACTATTCTTGTGTGGACATTTGGTCCCCACAGTGTAGACAAAACCTGATCTAGAAGAATCTAAATTACCGTTAAAATTCATGTTCATTGACAAAACAAGTATATTTACAATTAATATGCATCTAATCATCAATACATGTATCCCGTGGGTTGTACATTATACACTCTAAAAAACACTGGGTTGAAAACAACCCAATTTGGGTTGTTTTCAACCCAGGAGCTGGGTAAATATAGGACAGAACACATGTTGGGTTAATTTTACCCAGCAAATTGTGTTGTTTTTTTAACCCAGCATAATGGCTTGATTTAACCCAGCATAGTTGATTAATTTTTACTATAATACTAGCTTATTTATATTATATTTAAATTTTAGAATACTTGACACAACCACTGGCTTGCATGATAATTCCTTTATTTCCGATCATATTGCCAACATTTAAGCTTGTTTAACAAATATTAGAAGTAAAAATTAAACATTTAGAAGTAGTTCAAGTGTAATCGACCAGTCTCTGTTGTCCCGTTTCCACCGTAACGGTGCTGGATCTCGTGCCGGAGCTTGTATCATGTTCAGCGGGGGAACTTCTAACTTTAACCCTAACTTCTAACCCTGCGTTTCACTCATAGCTGAAATATGCGGTGACTGGCACCATAACCTGTCCATAAACAATCAGTGTACAGTTCTGAGAACATATTTTAACATCATAAGTATTTATATTCTGTATCTTTTTGAATAAAATCATACAATTTTATGCAAAGCATCAGGCGTTTCGATCACATGGAAAGACCGAAGCGACACTCGTTTAGGTGACTTACATTGTACCCCTGTATGTTGCTTTGCATAAAATTAAACGATATACAGCACAATAACGAATTTATAGATATAATAAAATGTACACAAACCTTTATTTTACCAAAGACATGCACCAATTTGACGGAGATGCACTGCTCTCTCCTGAAGAGGTCGCAACAAGCCTGCGATAAATAACTCAACCCCTGGGTTGTTATATCTGACCCAGGATCTGGGTAACACAAAAACTACCCAAACACTGGGTTGTTACGTCTGACCCAGGATCTGGGTTACACAAAAACTACCCAAACACTGGGTTGTTACGTCTGACCCCGGAGCTGGGTAACACAAAAGCTACCCAAATACTGAAAAAATAACCCCAAAAAATTACCCAAAAGGCTCAACCCAGGATTCGGGTGGAAAAAATAACACAAGCTTTTTTAGAGTGTAGGTAGAGAGGAAGGTAGCTACATTATAGGGTTAAGGTGTTGAATACAGGATCCGTATCATATAATTGACTTATCCGTCCTTTACCTGTGCTAAATCATCTGTTTGCCATCAAATGGCTTCTCTGTCAATCTTTCTTCTGTTTTTTCATGATATGATCACACCCTGTGCACATCAGCAGTTCGGAGGCAATTCTCTCACGCTGCTGATCCCAGACAGATATCTGCTGGAGCAGTGACCTCCAACTTAATGTCTTTCTCCTCTCAGATGTCATAGGCTAATCAAAGCCCTCATTTCCATCGGATTGGGCCTATCGTATCTGTTTTCGAGGCCAGGGGTGCAGCATGTGAACCTGAGTCAGCCTCCGCCACGCGCGCTGCTAATTAATGCAGAACGTGTTTGTACCTGACAGCGTGATCTATTATTGATCAAAGAGCTTATTACTGTTGATTTTGGGCCTTGTGACATTTGCAACCACAGTTATTTTTCTCTGCAGAAACTGGTGGCATTTGTGCTCTCATTTAAGAGGGAAAGACACTTGGCTGATGACTGATTAAGAGGGCTACTCAATAACAACAGCCTGATTCTCTGAAGGTAGAGTCGTGAATCCTAAGTGGAGAACAGTGCAAACCCATTATACCAATGGATTTCACTGGCTAGCTCACCCATTTATGAATATTCTGTCATTATTTGCTCCCCCTTATGTTGTTGGAAAAGTGTATGAAGAATATCTTGGCCACTCTTTTCCATATAAGGAAAGTGAATCATAAATGTGGTCCCTTAAAGGGATAGTTCACCCAAAAATGAAAATTCTGTCATTATTTAATCACCCTCAAGTTGTTCCAAACCTGTATAAATGTCTTTGTTTGTAACCAAGCAGATCTCGCCCCCCATTGACTACCATAGCAGGAAAAAATACTATGGTAGTCAATGTGTGTGTGTGTGGGGGGTGGGGGGGGGGGGGGGGATGGGGTTGGCGAGATCTGCTTGGTTACAAACATTCTTCCAAATATCATCCTTTGTGTACAGCAAAACAGAGAAATTTATATAGGTTTGGAACAACTTCAGGGTGAGTAATTGATGACAGAATTTTTATTTTTGGGTGAACTATCCCTTTAAAGATGTAACAGAATTAGTGACAGATTTTTTTCTTCCATATTGTGATGCACATCGATAATGAAAATAATGTGGGGCAAGGCTTGGTTCTATATATTGGTTGTAGATTGGATGGATGTAGATCAAACCCAATCTCATGGAAAAAGGTAACTATTTTACAAGATGGTGATTTTGTATGAATTCCTATAATGTGAATTGTATGAAAACATACAATTTATATATATATTAAAAAATTATCCATCCCTAAGCATAACATAAATAGGTCTTTTTTTTTGTGTTTTTTTTATTTTTTATAATTAGCCAACAGTTCGCCAAAATGTAAAAAAATAAAATAAATAAATATGGACATCCTTTATGCTACTTTTATGGTGCTTTTGAACTCCCCATTCATTGTTACTGCATGAAAAAGAGCAACCCGTATGTTGTTCAGAATTTCTTCTTTTGTGTTCAACTGTTGAAAGAAAACCATATGGTTTGGAACAACATGAGGGTAAGTAAATGATGACAATTTAACTATTCGGATGACCAATTACACATTTGTATACAAGCGCCTCCTATCACACTGTTTTTGGGGTTATTTCCAGGCAGACACTCACAGGGAGACAGAAATGCCCTCTCTTGACGGGTGTCTTGTTTGCTGCCAACCCCTCGATCAGACATGGAGTGAAATAAAATTGCAGAGTGCAATATCTGCAGCTGTTGTTCAGCTAGTGTCAGCTGAAGGTCTGATATGGAAGAGAAATGGGTTTCCCAAGATCCCGCATGGAGTCTGCAACCTATCAATTCACTCCTTTCATTTCACATCCACTGTCCTGTATCTAAATAATGTGTATTATATACTTCCTCATACGTGAAGGGGAAAAGCAATCCTCCTCCAGTTGATAGATTCTCCTGGGCACAATACTAGCACCTCTTCTTCTGTCTGATGGTACAGAGCGAAAAAGACACAATTTACTGATTAAACTGGACTCGTAGGAGCTAGATGCCTGTGCAGGTACCTTGGGAATTTAAGATCCATCGAATAGGTGTGAATAATTTGCAGACGGAAAGAAAAAGTGACAGGGTTCTGTTCAAAAGACAAATGGCTGTGTAAGAGGAAGAAGGCTACAATGAGTATTGATTTCTTTTGTGATGGGAATTCATTTTGCCACAACTAGCACCAGATTGGCATATTGTCTCCGTGCAGGCTGACTTTCCATTAAAAATCACCTTGTTTGACCTTTTCTCTATTGTTCATCCTCACTGGTGGTTGCCTTTGTGTCAGGTCTTACAAATCCGATGGAGGTCGAGACTGACTTTCTTGCTACATCAAGGTACATTCATTCATTTACTTATTCATTTCTCATTGCTTTATAAATGAGGAATGTTGTTGAAATGTGACCCTCTGTCGGCTCAACAGAGGGATGACAGATTTCTATAGGCTCAACCGCACTGGGTGGTACGGTGCAGCTCCAGAAGGCAGGAGACACCCTCAGCGTGTGGCCCAGTCGTGGTGCTTTATCATCTCATTTCAGCTGCGTCCCAGCATGCCCCACTCTGTGCGTGAAGCAGGCAGTAGGCATATGAGCAGTTTGCAGAGCTCAATGTTCCAAATTTATTTGGACATACATACAGCATATATGATGCGCCTAATGTGATCTGACTAATTTTGCGGACTGAATGAACTATGTGACATGATATTCAAAGGTTTTTTAACCCTGAAAGACCCAAATATAGAAAAAAAAAAAAACTGTAAACATTTTTTCCACCTTTTACATTTTGTTGTAGGAGGCCTCTAATGCAGAAATAAATGGGTTTTTATATTTTTGACATTTTAGTATGTTTTTAGGGGAATGTTGTAATATTGCAACGTTGGGCCTGTTGGGTAGCAGAATTTCAGTGATTTCACTCACTGTCTGAATAAATGTAGAGAGCATCTTGGGTTCATTTGCAGGGTGTAATGATTATATTAGTAGCGTACATATACACTAATAATCACACAATATTAATAATTGGACATCATATGAAAATGAATTTTATGAAAAATAATTTATTATAAAAAAATATGTTCAGATTATATTTACAAAACCTGATGAACTGAATGAAAACTTTGGCATTTATGTGATTTAGCTATGTTCATAGCCATATTCAGTTATGATAGTCCCAAAGGCAGTTCTTGTCCTCCGAGAAGCAGAGGCGTACATTGCACTTGCTGCAAACTGTGTTGGTGTAGTCTTTACCACAGTGTCTGCAGCGTCCTCTATTTTGTTCATATCTTCTGACACAACTTTTGGAAATATTCCAGTGTTGTATGAAGGGAGATGGCATCATTAGTGATATCCTGACCTGAAAAATCAGTGTTAGGACTGATAAAATCCTTTATCAGCCAGCGATACCTGTCACAGGGCATGGTCTGTTTTTTAGTGACTTGATTTTGTTGGCATGATGTCCACATAATCATCAGATGGGTGGTCAATGGGTTGTTTTTTTTACTTTTCCAGTTCACAGGCATCTCAACATTCATCTTCTTAACTTGTATCAGAATCCATTTAAAAATCACTGTTCCCATTTTGGACACCATCAATGACATCATACACTTTGTAGATAATACAGTCTTTCCTGGCTGGTGGCATTCTGAAATGGAAAAAAACACTAGTTATTTTCCAAATCCCAATGATACTTACACATTGTAAAGAATTCACACATTCCACAAAATCACATAATACTGTCTGGCTAGCTTATTGTGCCCTCTACTATCATGCTAATATAATTTATAGCCCCCACTTTCCAGAACATTATCACCTGTCCCTCATGCAGGAAGCAGATGTTTGGGCAAACAAGCAAAGCCCAGAAAAGAAAACAGGACCAGTTAAGTATGTTTTATAAATTCATAAGATGCAGATAGTTTCAAATATTGCTACACAAATACTTTCAAATTCTCACAGAAATAATGTATTTCTTAATTCAACTTGAACTTATCATTTAATAATAATGAAGTTTTGATTAAAACTCAAAACTGTAACAAAGACATTTAAAACTTGTGAATGATCAAAAACATCTATTAGTATTTATTTCACATGGAACAGGTGAGAAGTAAAATTCATCCATGTAATGTGCAAGGTGCACAAGCAAATTTTGCTACCCCTTTCACCCAGTGTTGTAAAATTACAACATTGACATTACGAGCTCAGAATCTAACATGATTAAAGCATTCAACGGTACCTTAATATCTGCATGATCTAGACATATAACTAATCACATAAAAAAATATTTTGGGCGTTTTACTAACTTGAATGTTGATTTATCCAGTCCAGTAAAACAAGATGATGTGCTTCAAGTCAAGTTCGCAGGTTGCAAGTTCATGGCCAGGTAAACAGGCCCATTCACAAAATCTTCCATCCAATAGCATTGTAAGACTGAACAATATGACCCATTAGTTGTGTAAATGTGGTCTTAGAGAGAAAAAAAATATCTGCAGGTTTATTTTAATAGAGCTAAAATTGATGTTGTAATATTACAACAGTGGGCCTTACAGGGTTAAGCATTACGTACATAGAAAGACGGAATGTTTTTATACATCAACAACATTCTCACTCTGAGGAGGGCATACACAATTTGTTTACAAAAGTTGTTTTGTGAATTATTAAATGCAATTTTTTTGTCCATGAAATGTTCATTCTGTGAATGAAAAATATTTTTTACTATGTATTTTGTGATTCAGACAACCTCTTTTGTAGAAAAAAAAATGCATATGCCCTCCACAGAAGGAGCATTTCGTAAATGCTGATTCACAAAATGGATTGTGGACAAATTGCATATCTCATTCAAAGATTAAGCATTTGATGGAAAATGCATTTTGTGCAGTTTTGAGTTTAGGGCTGACTTTACAATTCAAGTGATGAAGTGCAACTGGCTTTTGTCTTTCAGTGTGCAAAATGCATTAAAGTAACATGAAATACTATGTTTTTTATCACATAATTCATTCAGTCCACGTCGTTGTTACAAGCACGCCAGGCTCCACCCTCTCCCAATCACAGCGCACTCCATCACCGGAATACTAATCACACACACCTGCACGTCATCATCACCGGCAATCACCACCAGCACTTAAGCCCATGCATTCATTCAGTCACTGTCCGGTCTCGTTTGCACATAGCACCGCTACTGCTTACCTCAAGGACTCCCCTGTGATACTTACCTGCCTTCTCCTCGTTCCTCCAAGTCTCCAGTGTTCTCCGCGTCCAGTCTCCTAGTCTCCGTGTCTCCTGTGTCTCCTCTGTTTGAGTTTCCCTTCGCCATCTGCAAGACAAGAGTACAGTATCGTCCAGTTATCTGCTACATTCTTCTGCTAACATCTTCTGTTCACTTACCTGCCCCGTTTGCCTCTGGTTGCTCAATAAAGACTTTGTTTACTTACCATCTATTCTCTGTGTCAAGCCTGTTTGTAACAGAAGACCGGACCAACACCGCAGAGCACCAGATAAGCACTCCGGATCCCTTCCAGGAGCTTGTCGATGCACTTCGAGCTCTCACCACAAATCTGCCTGCACCTTCACCTTCACCAGCGAGCACTTCCGGAAGCAACACCGCTCCTTCGCCACCGGTGTATGCCAGTCCCATGGCCAAACCGGCGCCCTTCTCTGGCTTGGCGGAGGATTGCAACGGATTTCTCCTTCAATGCTCACTGGTCCTGGAGATGCAACCGCATTTATTTCCTGGTTAATTCTCGGTTGACGATGGCTGAGCGGCAGAGGCGGCAGAGGCAGCTGACCCTGAACTTATGTTTATATTGTGGATCTGCAGGGCATTTCATTACTGAATGCCCCATTCGTCCTCCTCGTCCTATGGTGAGTGCCATTATCCCTTCTCTGAATAAAATGCCACCACTCACCACAATAATAAACCTTACTGCTGCCGGTGTTTCTCTTCCAGTCAATGCTCTCCTCGACTCTGGGTCAGCCGGTAATTTCATCTCGGGCACCCTCTGCCGCCAGCTCAAGCTCCGGACGTCAGCCACTCCGTCGGTCTACCAAATCCACTCCATAATCGGAAGACCTCTAAGACGTCGTCAAGTCCACTCCTCGGTGGGTCCTGTTCTCATTCAAGTGGGTCTCCTTCATGTGGAACATCAACATCTGCTGGTTCTGGAGGAATCCACCGCTGACATCATTTTAGGGCGCCCATGGTTGGAGCAGCACAACCCCATCATCTCGTGGAAGACGGGAGAGGTCCTGAAGTGGGGCGACAGCTGTTTCCCGCATTGTTTCTCTGCTCTTCCTGTTCCTCCGTTTTCCCAAGACCTGTCTGTCTGTGCCACGTCCATAGAAAGTCCTGTAGAGAAACGCTCCGTGGAGGTTCCTCCGTGCTACGCCCCCTTCAGCGACGTGTTCTGCCCCAAACGAGCCTCCAAGCTGCCTCCACACCGACTATGGGACTGTGCCATCGACCTCCTTCCGGGTGAGCCAGTGCCCCACGGTAAGATCTACCCTCTGTCACTTCCGGAGGAGAAGGCCATGGAAGATTACATCAAGGAGGCCCTGGAGCAAGGTTATATCCGCCCGTCTACTTCCCCTGCTGCCTCAAGCTTCTTCTTCGTGGCCAAAAAGGACGGAGGCTTGAGGCCCTGCATCGATTACCGTTCCCTTAATAAAATAACTGTCAAGTTCCGCTATCCCCTTCCTCTCCTCCCCGCTGCACTGGAACATCTCCGTGATGCCACTGTGTTTTACCAAGTTGGACCTCCGCAGCGCATATAACCTCATCCGGATACGTGAGGGGGACGAATGGAAGGCCTTTGTGACCCGTACTGGCCACTACGACTATCTTGTAATGCCATATGGATTGGCCAACGCCCCCTCCGTATTCCAGGACTTCATCCATGAGGTGCTCCGGGAGTTTCTTCACAGATTCGTGCTAGTCTACATTGATGACATCCTGATCTACTCCCGGAGCCTGGCCGAACATCGCCACCACGTTGCGGAGGTCCTGAAACGCCTGAGGAAGTTCCATCTGTTCCTGAATGCCGAGAAATGTTCCTTCCATCAGTCCTCGGTGCAGTTCCTTGGATACAACATCGACCGCAGTGGCATCCGGATGGACGAGAGGAAGGTGAACGCCATCCGGTCCTGGCCCATTCCCACTTCCATCAAAGAGCTCCAAAGGTTTTTAGGCTTTGCCAACTTCTATCGCCGGTTCATCCGAGGTTACAGTTCACTCTCCAGCCCACTCACAACTCTCCTATGTCACAAGCCCAAGTCTCTGTCCTGGTCACCAGCTGCCACGGAAGCTTTTGAAGCCCTCAAGACCGCCTTCACCACCGCTTCCCTCCTTATCCATCCCAATCCGGATCTGCTCTTCGTCGTGGAGATGGACGCCTCGACCACCGGAGTGGGAGCGGTCTTGTCACAGAAGCAGGGTAACCCCAGTAGACTCCACCCATGTTCCGCCTTCTCCCACAAGCTCAGCCCGGCGGAAGTCAACTACGACATTGGGAACAGGGAACTCCTGGCTATCAAGCTCGCCCTTGAAGAATGGAGGCATTGGTTAGAGGGCGCTCAACATCCCTTCCTCGTCTTAACGGACCACAAGAATCTAGAATATCTTCGAGATGCTAAGAGATAGAACCCCCGCCAGGCACGATGGGCATTATTCTTCACCCGGTTCAATTTCACGATTTCCTACCGACCAGGTCCCAAGAACGTCAAAGAGGATGCACTTTCCCGCATTTACAGTCCCGAGGAAAAGATAGAGGACTCCGAGCCCATCTTGCCTGGTAAACTGTTCGTTAGCCTAATCGTCTGGTCAGAGACTCTGCCCTCCTCCAATGCCTCCACCAACGTTCCGCCGGGCTGCCCACCTGGCTTGCAATACCTCACTCGGTCCCAGCGCACTCCACTCATCCACTCCTCCCACACCTCTCTGGGCACTGGCCACCCCGGGGTCAATGAAACCCTCTCGCTGCTTAAACAGCACTTCTGGTGGCCCAATATGGCATCTGACGTCAGAAGGTACGTGCAGGGATGCCAGGAATATGCCGGCAAGCTCCATCCTCTGCCCATTCCTAACCGTCCCTGGTCACACCTAGGCGTGGATTTCATTACCGACCTCCCTGTCTCCGACAACTGTACCTGCATCCTAGTGGTAGTAGACCGATTCTCCAAGTCCTGGCGTCTGCTCCCTCTGAGAGGTTTACCCACTGTGATTGGAAACTGCTGAATTGATGTTTAACCATATATTCCATTATTACGGCATTCCCGAAGACATCGTATCTGACAGAGGTCCTCAGTTCATTTCAAGGGTATGGAAAGCTTTCTTCACTCTCCTAGGTGTGACCGTCAGCCTCTCCTCGGGTTACCATCCCCAGTCGAATGGGCAGACGGAACGCAAGATCCAGGAGATCGGCCGCTTCCTCCGTACCTTCTGTCACGGCCACCAGGACTCCTGGAAACAGTTCCTGGGTTGGGCCGAGTACGCCCAGATCTCGTTACGTCAACCTTCCACCGGACTCACTCCCTTTCAGTGTGTACTCGGTTACCAACCCCCTCTGTTCCCCTGGTCGGGGGATCCCTCTGACGTCCCTGCAGTAGACTACTGGTTCCGGGAGAGTGAGAGGGTCTGGGACTCGGCACACCATCAACTCCAACGGGCTCTTCGCAGACGCAGAATGACAGCAGACCTTCGCCGCTCCAAGACTCCATCCTACCAACCTGGGCAGAAGGTCTGGCTGTCAACACGAGACATCAGGCTGCGTCTGCCATGCCGGAAGTTGAGTCCCAGGTTCACTGGCCCCTTCCCCATCATTCAACGGATCAATCCTGTCACATACAAGCTCCAGCTCCCACCTCAATTTCGTATTCATCCCACATTCCATGTGTCACTCCTGAAACCTCACCATCCTTCTGTTCATGTCTCCACAGAGCCTGGTGATACCTCGGAGCCCCCCCTTCCAATCATCCTGGAAGACGGTGCAGCCTACGAGGTCAAGGAGATCCTGGACTCCCGGCGTCGTGGTGGTCTGCTAGAATATCTGGTGGACTGGGAAGACTATGGTCCTGAAGAACGCTCATGGGTACCCAGAAACGACATTTTAGATCCGAACCTGCTTGACACTTTCCATGCCTCTCATCCTGACAGACCAGCACCACGAGGAAGAGGACGCCCACCACGACGTCGGGGTCCTCAGCCCTCAGGAGCGGGCCGTGGAGGAGGGGGGGGGGGGGGTAATGTTACAAGCACACCAGGCTCCATCCTCTCCCAATCACAGCGCACTCCATCACCGGAATACTGATCACACACACCTGCACGTCATCACCGGCAATCACCACCAGCACTTAAGCCCATTCAGTCACTGTCCGGTCTCGTTTGCACATAGCACCGCTACTGCTTACCTCAAGGACTCCCCTGTGATACTTACCTGCCTTCTCCTCGTTCCTCCAAGTCTCCAGTGTTCTCCGCGTCCAGTCTCCGTGTCTCCTGTGTCTCCTCCGTTTGAGTTTCCCTTCGCCATCTGCAAGACAAGAGTACAGTATCATCCAGTTATCTGCTACATTCTTCTGCTAACATCTTCCGTTCACTTACCTGCCCCGTTTGCCTCTGGTTGCTTAATAAAGACTTTGTTTACTTACCATCTGTTCTCCGTGTCAAGCCTGTTTGTAACAGTCGTCAAGCTAATTTGAAGTTGTCAAACAA
Organism: Coreius guichenoti; assembly: GCA_039654105.1. Lineage (NCBI taxonomy): Eukaryota > Metazoa > Chordata > Actinopteri > Cypriniformes > Gobionidae > Coreius > Coreius guichenoti. Next base: position 27,307,064 of record CM077172.1, on the reverse strand, counting down.
AATCTTGATATGGCTTACGCAGTGGTTTCCAAACTGGGGGGCGCCCGGAGTTATAAAGAGGGGGGCACAATAAGGCTAAGGGATAGTGTACAGTCATGGTGATACAAGACCCAACTGCGATATTATACAGCTACTAGTCACATAAGTTTTGAACTTATTTTGAACATAAGAAATTGAACACAAAATATTAATTTGACATATTTTATTACCTTAAGATGTCTCACAGTAACCACTTCCAAGTAGTGGTTGTTGTTGTGCAATAACAGACCGCTAGATGGCACGATTTAAGGATCAGAACTGAATATTGCAGGGAGCCATGTAAAAACATAGATGAATGATGCATGGTTCTGCACAAAGCATGGACAAGTTTGTGAAAGGACTGCCAGTGCCAAGTAAACGTAAAGCAGATGATGAATCTACTTCAAACGTCACAACTACCAAAACAATAGCCCTTTCTCAATATGCCTTCTTGTCTGTACTTGTGTTCTTGTGGACTTGTGAAACATCATCAGTCGCTGCCCAAGAACTGTTCCAATTGAAAGTTCACATCTAGCCAATTACAGTTCAAAATCCCTGGATGTGTTTTTGCTCCGCCTCTTTTATCAACAGCTCTCTGTGATATTTTTCTCCAAATCATACAGCCTTACTGTTTATGCAACACGGTGTCACTCCTATTCGTCATATATTGACGCTTGGTCAGTTCCCTTCTTAACAGTTCCCAGTTCAATTTTTAACGCACAGGGTACCCCTTTAGCGTTGTTTTCCGACGCACAGGTAAGTTACTCCATTGATTTCAGTTGTTTGCCCAATTGGTCAGATCAAGATGCATTTAATTCTTTGCATTTGTAAAAGTAGACATGATTTTATTAATATTTATAGGCTACTTTTATATTTTGGAGCAACTAACCCCACTCCTACCCTAAACCTACCCACTTCTCAACAATATAAAACACGTAACAGCCAAATAAAAGTACAGTCACAGGTATTTATTGCAAAAACTGACCAAAAACAGTATAAAAGTATTAACTCATGTTGCATTCCAAGGCTTCTGAAGTCATACGATATCTTTATGTGAAGAACAGAGTTGATCTTAATGTTTTAATCGCTGAAATGATGATCCAACCCACCGCTCCGTGAACACACACACTCCACTCAGTCATATCTCATTCAAATTATATACCCGACTCTTTAGCATGACGTGATCGGTCACGAGACACACGAGAGCCAATGGCATTTTATAATCAAAGCTGACGTAATGACGCAATTGGTCACGAGACATACGACAGCCAATGCTGTCAAAGCTGACGTAACGTTTCTTCCGGCGGCAATTTTTGAAATGTGTTGTTGTGTTCATGATCTTCGGCGGATGGACTCGACGCTGATCGCTTTTGGGGATTTTCTTCACACAAATCAATCGTTTGGCCTCGGAACACTTGGATTATTTGTACTTTTTGAATAAATTGTGGCTGCAGTCGTATCTGCCTGTTATATCCTGTTTTTTATAATGCACAAATGGGTAGGTTTAGGGATGGGGTTGGGTTACGTGTTCAAAACGTGTCTGAATAGCGTAAATAAAACAAGAAAATAAATGTAAATAAAATTATGCTGGCTGATTAAATTGAGAATCACACTCCATGTCATAATGGCAAAATCATAACCCAATATATAGTTTCATCATGACGATAACCATGCCTAACTCGTCTGTATATGACGCCAAAAGTTTCTAATTGAAATCAATGGAGTACTGCGCGTCGAAAAATTACGCTAAAGGGGTACCCTGTGCGTTAAAAAGTGACGCCGAAGGGAACTGACCAAGTGTCAATATGTGACAAATAGGAGTGAGACCGTGTTGGTTTATGTATGTCAAAAAATTTACATAATCTCCCAGGTTCAAAATTGTAATAGAATCTTGCATTGTTTCTTAGAATGAAGTGATTTAAAAAACAAACAAACATGTAAATGCATTTTATGTTGCAATCTGAACAGTGCCATTGCCGTACAGAGTAAAACTACCAATTAGTAGAGTGCCGGTCCCTTCACTCGTTATTTTTTTTTCTTCTTCTTCTTCTTCTTGTCAGATTCTCACTCTCTCTTCAAATGTCGCACATTCTTGTCGAGCAAGCTGTGGCGAGTTCACAGTACAGTGAATTAGAGTGCCTCTATCTCACAGAAAGGGCTTTGGGGAACATCCCACGCCACCGTCACACACTGGCAGTCCTGGACAGATTAGATACGGTAACCCTAGCAAAACTCGCTTTTATCCAATTATCTCTGTTGTTTTGCTGCTATCTGGGCCAACAACAGCCACTCTCTCCTCTCCCTTTCAATCAGCTATCTCTTTATCTGCGGCTCAGATTCTGTTACACCCATACATTGCTGGATCTTTGTAGTGTGTCTCTGTAGAGGCAGGGCAGAGTGACTATGACCATATTAAATATGCTAGAGCTGAAGTATTCACTCTGATCCTCTCTGCCACATCACAAGACAGAAATACACTCCCTCTCTCTGCTATGGCAACCTCGCATTCAGAGTTCTTTTGATTGCTATCCTTTTTAGAATGACGGCGCTTGTAATGCGGTCCCTGCTGACTTGCAACGGAGCAGAGTAGGTTAGTTACAAAGGCATTAGTATATTTTTAGTGCTCAGTCCTGCAGCATTTAATCTTCCCTCACTCTTGTGAATGTGCTTCATGCTGTTTGAGGCTCATAATGGAGTCTTTTCCTTTTTTTGCTGCATAGGAATATCTGTTGCGTGACCGTGTGTGGGCTGCTTCATGGGCCGTTTGCATATGTGTGTGCGTTTCTCTGTGTTCGGGTGTGGCAAGTCATTGTGTATGCCTCCACGTCTCGGACTCCAGAGGGTCTGTTACAGAGACCCTTAATTGGGGGGGGGATGTGGTTACAGATGAGCAGAGTTTGAGTGCAGAGGGATTGAGAGAGAGGAATGTAGACACTCAGGGATTGAGGCAAGAAGTCATTATCAGTCAGCATGGAAACAAGCTAAGAGGAACAACTAAATTACGCTAACCCACCCGCACAAGCCAAGGATAATCTTATAAGAATATTACACAAGTAAACAGACAAATGCGTAAACAATTATTTTTGAAATGCATTCAAAAGAATTCACAAAAGCAAAGGTGTGCTTAGTGATTCTTTCTGTTTATGTTGTGTTGGTTTTTCTTGTTAGCCTGTTTGCCTCTAACGAGACAATTTGAAAGCAAAAAAACATCTTTCTGTATTGAAAATCATTCAAAAGTAGCCATGTGTTTTGACTAAATGTATGTATATATATACAGCATATGTAAAATGTGATTGCCTCCGACTATATATACATTTAGCAGCGACTATATATACATTTAGTCAAAACACATGGCTCCTGTGTTATATGGATATAGTCACTGCTGAAGACAATCACATTTTCTCATATCACACTATCACACTTATCAGACTTTTTTAAAAAGCACTATTCAATTCTTTATCTGTAAACCTTTTTAACCCTGAAAGACCCAAATATAGAAAAATATATAGAAATATAGAAATAAATGGGTTTTTACATTTTTGACATTTTAGTACGTTTTTAGGGGAATGTTGTAATATTGCAACGTTGGGCCTGTTGGGTAGCAGAATTTCAGTGATTTCACTCACTGTCTGAATAAATGTAGAGAACATCTTGGGTTCATTTGCAGGGTGTAATGATTATATTAGTAGCGTACATATACACTAATAATCACACAATATTAATAATTGGACGTCATATGAAAATGAATTTTATAAAAAATAATTTATTATAAAAAAAAATGTTCAGATTATATTTACAAAACCTGATGAACTGAATGAAAACTTTGGCATTTATGTGATTTAGCTATGTTCATAGCCATATTCAGTTATGATAGTCCCAAAGGCAGTTCTTGTCCTCCGAGAAGCAGAGGCGTACATTGCACTTGCTGCAAACTGTGTTGGTGTAGTCTTTACCACAGTGTCTGCAGCGTCCTCTATTTTGTTCATATCTTCTGACACAACTTTTGGAAATATTCCAGTGTTGTATGAAGGGAAATGGCATCATTAGTGATATCCTGACCTGAAAAATCAGTGTTGGGACTGATAAAATCCTTTATCAGCCAGCGATACCTGTCACAGGGCATGGTCTGTGTTCTTGAGTGACTTGATTTTGTTGGCATGATGTCCACATAATCATCAGATGGGTGGTCAATGGGTTGTTTTTTTTTACTTTTCCAGTTCACAGGCATCTCAACATTCATCTTAACTTGTATCAGAATCCATTTAAAAATCACTGTTCCCATTTTGGACACCATCAATGACATCATACACTTTGTAGATAATACAGTCTTTCCTGGCTGGTGGCATTCTGAAATGGAAAAAAACACTAGTTATTTTCCAAATCCCAATGATACTTACACATTGTAAAGAATTCACACATTCCACAAAATCACATAATACTGTCTGGCTAGCTTATTGTGCCCTCTACTATCATGCTAATATAATTTATAGCCCCCACTTTCCAGAACATTATCACCTGTCCCTCATGCAGGAAGCAGATGTTTGGGCAAACAAGCAAAGCCCAGAAAAGAAAACAGGACCAGTTAAGTATGTTTTATAAATTCATAAGATGCAGATAGTTTCAAATATTGCTACACAAATACTTTCAAATTCTCACAGAAATAATGTATTTCTTAATTCAACTTGAACTTATCATTTAATAATAATGAAGTTTTGATTAAAACTCAAAACTGTAACAAAGACATTTAAAACTTGTGAATGATCAAAAGCATAATGTTTCTATTAGTATTTATTTCACATGGAACAGGTGAGAAGTAAAATTCATCCATGTAATGTTCAAGGTGCACAAGCAAATTTTGCTACCCCTTTCACCCAGTGTTGTAAAATTACAACATTGACATTACAAGCTCAAAATCTAACATGATTAAAGCATTCAACGGTACCTTAATATCTGCATGATCTAGACATATAACTAATCACATAAAAAAATATTTTAGGCATTTTACTAACTTGAATGTTGATTTATCCAGTCCAGTAAAACAAGATGATGTGCTTCAAGTCAAGTTCGCAGGTTGCAAGTTCATGGCCAGGCAAACAGGCCCATTCACAAAATCTTCCATCCAATAGCATTGCAAGACTGAACAATATGACACATTAGTTGCGTAAATGTGGTCTTAGAGAGAAAAAAAATATCTGCAGGTTTATTTTAGTAGAGCTAAAATTGATGTTGTAATATTACAACAGTGGGCCTTACAGGGTTAATAAGAAAAAAAACTCCCTTAAAATAGCCTATTTAAATATACATGTTAAAATGTGTATGTTCTTTCTCCACGCTCCTTTATGAACACCTGTGATCACACATCAGTTTCTATTAATTATCAAGTTATTCTCTCTTTTATTAGGTTGCTTGGAAACTATACAAGACTAATGAAATATATTACAGAGGTATTGACAAAAGAATTTTGATTGTTGTTGTTATAAATAAAGATTTATTTACTGAACAATTATTTACCATGTTGCTGTTGCGATCCTTCACGTTGTGCCTAAGCAACTCTTAACCTTTGTACTGTAAAATTACTGTAATGCAAGGCCTCTTGAGAGTTATTGCTTTAATTTACATTATTAGTAGATTGTCATTACAGCATTGATACAGGAGCACAATCAAAGCCCTGGGATGAACACATTGCTCCACTATCTATTTAAGTCATCTGACACATTATACCTTGACGAGAGGTTTGCTTACCTTCAATCTTTAATGTACGGCATGGAGAGATTCAAGATTATATGCTAATTATTTTAAAGTGTAATGATCCCCTGGGTGGGGTGGGCGTAACAGTCATGCTGGTCGTGTTTTATTACGTTGGTTGTTGTATGTCTGGTGAGTGGCGCTAAAAGGTAAATACTTTATCACGTCACTGTAAAATATTTCTCGGTAAATTTTATTTTCCAGTAAAATACTGGCAGCAGAGTCGCCAGCAATATACTGTAATAATACTATGACATTAATTTACGGCCATTTACTGTAAATATACATGCAGTACATTTCTGTAATTATTTCGATTTACAATACAAATAGTGAGGTAAAAACAACCCAATTTGGGAAATTTTTGGCAACACAGCTCTGGGTCAAAAGGGAACCCCAAAATAGGTTGAAAATTAAAATCACAGGAAATTACTACAGTAAAAAGACAGGCTTTTTACAGTTTTAACTGTAATAGGCTAAAAAAAAAAAGGTAAACATTTATTTATAAGCAAGAACACACAATAAATGGACAAAAAAATTGTAAAAACAATGTGAATATTTGTAAGAAAAAGTGCAGAAAAGAATACAACCTCAATCTCTGTTGTTTATCTATAATAATCAATAACGTTTAAGAACAAATTTGACCAGTTATTTAGTTTATTTTTTTCACCCGCAAACGAGAACTAGACGGCCAAAACCATCAGGCTGAGTGCCACCAAGAAATACACAGTCTGAAAGTCTTAATAAACACTAAAATTTGGGAATAAATTATGTATTACAGTGAATCTACAGGATTTTACCCTATCCGTTTAATGCGTTTATAATCACTCACTTCACTCTCAAGCGCTATTCCGGCTTGTTCAGTTCCAGCTCATCGGTCACCGTTCAAGTGATTTGGATGTGAGGAAAAAAACACATATTCCTGTCATGAGCGCCACAAACATGGATAGGAAGACTTATCAAACTCCTGTGAAACACCCTTTCAGCACCATTATGCTATTGCTTCAGTACTACAGTACAAAACCGTAATACATAAATACAATAGATTAGTGTTGAAAATGGACTTTAAATTAACAGCAGTTGCTTACCGTGAAAAATATTGCCCAGAATGCATTGTTTTCTACAGCACATTACTGTTTTAATGGAAAAGAGTATGTTACTGTCAGAATTTGGCCGTTTTTTTACAGTCATACAATAAACCTTAGCCAAACCATCCAAATAAATAAACATTTGGTGAAGCAACCATGCCATTTTAGAAGTCCTTGAGCTCTTTTCTTGTGACTCAGGACTCATACCCGAGTGCTCCGCATCACAAGTGCAGTGTTGTACCAGATGAGCTACCGAGCAAGTTTACGATGTCAGAAAAGTCAAACATGTGGAGTTGGTTATCTTATGTAACTGACAAAATGTATTAGTTTGCAAATCATGTGTTTTTAGTATATTGTGTATATATATATATATTGTTCAGTGCATGGCATAAAAATAAATCATGATTAATTGATCATCTGCCCCGTAATCATAATTTGTGTGAAAAAGAAATATAAGTTGTTGGAGTTTTATTGCCACTAGTGTTCATTTCAGCTAGAAACCAAGGGAGTTTTAAAAAAAATATAGGTACAGGCATGTTTTTCAGATTGTATGTCTGCATGTCAAATTATGGATGTGAATCAATTGTGGGAATGCATTTTTTTGCAAATTGGTTTTGTCAATTCATAGAGAGCCATTGACAAGTAATAAACAAGCAACTGAGAGAACATATTGTCGCTATGTCGCAACCACTCAGCAAAACATTAAAAACATTTCCAGCGCCACTCATTGTAAAACATGCGAATGAACTGAAATGAAAACTCCTGCTCGACAAATGGAGATGCATTCCTCTGTATTAGATTTCGTTGAAAAAAGTGGTGAGGGCATGTCTCCACCTTCCTGTAGCAGACACATTTTTTTTAACATAAAAACACACTGACTTATGAATTGTGACATGGTGGAGATTAATTGTCTTGTGTTGTGATTGTGTTGCCCAAAGGCTTTTTTGGCATCCTGCTGATTGACACTTGGAGTTTTGAACATCTTGCTCTCACCACTGCTTTATTACGCAATGTGGCCATAGCAAAATGTTAAGTTGGGGGAGGGAGGTTATGATATAATATTGTTCCAGGCCCAGACCTGACACATAATTAGATAAGCTATAAAAAAAAACACACGCACAAAATTTGACAGAGAGAAGGAGAGGATGGTCATAAAAAAAAACCTATTACAAGCCAGATTCAAATGGCTTGGAGCTTCTTATAAAAACCCAATCATGATATGGCCTCAGCTAACACAAGAGCAGCGCTCACTGATGTAAGCATCAGAGGGGATAAGAAAAAAAATCCATAAAGCAAAATGAGATCAGATTAAGAGAGAATGTTGCTGTTCTAGCCCCTATAGCGCAGGACTCAGGGGAGTAGATGGGGAATTCCTGTGTGCTCAGATCTCAAAACCACTTCTATAACAACAACTCTCCCACCAAACGAAGTCTTTGTTCGTTTTGTTGCTGTCAACATGTGTCCACATTTTTGATAGCATTTCTGAACAAAGCCATCCGTCGGTGTGTGTAACTCAATGAATAGTCTCAAATACCGCAATGACTGACCTTTAGGATCTGGCTTGTGGTTCTGTTTTCTGTGTTTGGGTTTGCAGTACTGCCATTGGTTCAGTTTTAAACTTGAGATTGCAGACTCTATTTCAAAGTGGCTGCAAAAAAAATCCTTTGATCACTTTGGCTGCGTGCATAAAATGGAACTATAAACTAGATTCATTCTCTAGCTCTAGCATCTTTCCCATGCAGTACCTTATTAATATTTATGCATTAACCAAGAAAGAATTTGTATTTAGAGGGTGGTTTGAAAGCAAACGCTCTCTGACTGGGACGGAAAGCCCAGTTTACAACCAACGCTTTGATTTTTTTTTTTTTTCATGTTCAGTGAGAATTTCACATTGAATGTCATTTGATATATGAACATGCTGTTTCACAGTTGCTGTCAGATCAGTCAAGACCCTCGATTCTAGTAACGTTTTAGCAACAGATGAATAATTAGTAGCTTACATACTGTACCTTTTCACTCCGTCAGACTGTGTACATCATGTGAATAAATTCATTGTCATGGTGCCCAGCGTGAAGTGGAACGAACGTCTCTCCAGTATCCGATGCCAATTTTTCCACATGCACTGATATAAAAACACATTTTCATTGATTGCTTTCTCATCACTTGCAATGAGCTTGATGAACAAAAATAATTGGTCAGAGAAAAAGACAGTCCTGTCCCCAACTAAACGCCATTGGTTGAGCTAATGTTGCAGTGTAGGGTTGGTTGTGATGCTCAAACATACCTTCGTGTTCTTCCAAACCTGTATGAATTTCTTTCTTCTGTCCTAAATGATTTATTTTTTTTTGGTCTATATACAATCCAGTGTTGCTTTGGACCCCATTGACTCTCATTGTATGGACAAAAAAAGAAGAAAGTAAATCATGCAGGTTTGAGTTTTCTTTTGTTCGAAAATACACATTTCAGCTTTGAGAATGAATAAAAAATACCAGATTTTTTCATATGTTCAGTTCACACATAATTGGTCTAGACAAATCTTTCTTAGAAGTAAAATGATAGATCATCAGGTACAAACACTGCACTTGTGATGTGCTTGAAAATTCACAAGCCATCCCTAGTGAAAAAAAGTATGCTAAGTATACTTGCAGCCAGACTAATTATCAGTATACTTCAAGTGTGTTAATGATTAGTTAACTTGAAGTGTGCTGTTTTGGAACAACTAATTTTGTACTAAGTATATTTTAGTTGTAATTAAGTTGTGTAAAAGCATAGCTTTAAGTGTATTTAGTGTACTTGTATGTACTAAATTGGAACAACTTCAAGTATATTTAGTACACTTTAAGTATAGGGACTAATAACACGCTTGATTAGTGATAATAAAGTGTACTTTATTTGTGTTATAAGTATACTTTGTGTTATAAGAATACTTTATTTGTGTTTTAAGTACATTACAAATTTATTATGAGTGTCTTCAGAACACACAAGCAATATACTATGAATATATTATTTTTCAGGTTTATTTATTTTTATTTACTTTATTTATTTACCTTTGGCTTATTCCAAATACTAAAAAATATACACTTTGTAGTCAATAACAATATACTTTGTTATTACTTAGCTATACTTTGTACAATATACTTTGAATTACATAATGTCACACAATACAGTATTTTAAATGTGCTATCAACTACATTTTAATGAATTACTTACCGACTTATTTTCCCAATGTTGAATGCATTTGTTTTCAAATAAATTAAATTTAACAACGTAACTAATGAAGAGACATATTTCATTAACAAGCCCAACGGTTTTTATTTAAACTTCACACGGTTTCAGCAAAACTGAACAAAATGAACTTAACATGTTTTTCATTAAAAGAACACTGGAAGATTAAAAAAATTATATATTATTGGACCAATGCCATACTGACCCTCTACACACAAATACAAATTTCACATTATATTCCATTTTCTGATGAGCTGCTCATTATTACACTTGAATGTCTGATGGTCGCTTACACATAAGAGACAGCTGAGTGCTGAAACTCGTGAATAACAGCATCTGTTAACAGAATATACAAGAGACAGGGTCAGACTGCATGTTCATACAACTTTGTATTGAAGTTTACATTAGTCTTACTTATTTCTTACCTCCAAACAGCAGGACTTTTTCTCCGGTTCTTTTCGGGATTGCGTAGGCCATTTATTCCGATCCAGTTTATTGTCGCCATCAAGTTCAGGCTGCGATGTCACTTGATTGAACTGGTCCGAATTCCCAAGAATGAGCGATGTACTTTCCGCTTTCAATGTTTTATTAAATAAATAATGTATAGCGACCAAGCCTGCCGCACTCGTGTTAAAAACTGAAGCCGACGCGTCTCGATCGCCCCCAGGTGGTTGGTCCCAGTATAGCTCATATGTATTCTAATGGACGCGAGACAAACTAAGCAATCAAATTACACTTCAAATATTTTTTTCCCAAAGATGGCTTCTGTCATTTTAGGCAATTTTTATCACGATGATTTCATTTCAAGTGTTCGTTTTTTAAATAAGTTTGTCTTTAGTTAGTTGTTTGACACTATAAAAACGGGGGGTGTGACGTCATGATTGACAGTTTCTCTGAGTGAAGCATTCACTGAGGCACCAACAGACTTTTTTCGGGATTTTCGGGAGGAGATTGGATCTTTAGCTTTCATTTCTACATTTCCATAACTGTTTATTTCACGCCAACATAATGAGTTGTTCTGCATCTGCAAGAGTGTGGGCGGGCTTTTGATATCGTGGCTCTACTTCCTGCTCTCTACTGCGCAGGCTCCGGTCCCAAGGTCACTGCTGTGCAGACTCGGTCCCAAATCTGCGCAAGATGTCAGCGCCATATTCGGACGTTGGCGGCTTCACTTTTCTTCAGTGGAAGGCAGTAAAGACACGTCATCCATATTTTTTTACAGTCTATGATAGCGACACTGTACTTTACCTGCAAACCTCCCCTGAGTGAGCGAGGGAGAGTCAGACTACCGTCAGCAGCTCTACCTCTGATTGGCTGCAGGCAGTGAGCAACACAATCTGATTGGTCACAGACCAAGTTGAAGAGACATTTGAATTCCGATAAGACTCAACCAATCAACTCATATTTTCTTGCGTTGTATTTTAAGTGTGCTCTGTGCTGTTGGTTTAATATAACGATTGTGTACGATTGTAACGCGATTCTTCTCTGCCAGTGTAAACTTGTTAAACATATTACACTTAAATCACAAATACAGTAGCCAATTGTACACTGCATATATTTAAAAATGGGCTTTTAATGGATTATACATTTTAACATTATACATTATTTCTGAAAGTAATATGCAATAAAGTAATAAAGTGAATTCCAAGCATGAATAAGTAAACTTAAAAATTATACTCAAATTTAACTTTAAATATATTACAACTTCAGGATATTAAATGTGTATTTTTAAAATATACTTTCAGTGCATTGTTACAATGACAATTTTGAGCATACAGTTAAAAATATACTACAAATATGTTTTAAAGTACTGTTCAAATAAGTACACTTTAAAAAAGTACTTAGAACTTTCATTTTAAGTATATTTTTCTAAAATAAATTTTTAGAAAATATACTAAAATACAATTATTTTAAAGTGTGTAAAAGTTGTATTGTGAAAATATGATGCTAATATACTTTTTATATATTTATAGATGGTACAATTTTTTGTTAGTATATTTGCAATATACTATTGAAAAGGGAATATATTTGAAATGCAATAAAGTATACTTTTTTTCACCAGGGATGTCTCTTATATCAACATCAGATACAGATTTTTCCTCACTGCAGGTGAACTTAGTTTAACATTAACAGCAGGAAACATCTGCTACAGTGATAAAACACAAGAATCGATGGCTTTTTATCTTTTGTCTACTTCAGAAGTAGAAACAAGTTCCTGTACAGGTATGACAAGAAGCAATGTCGATTGCTGTAAAACAAACTTTGGCATAAGACTGAATAATAGAGAGTCTATAAAAGTGTGTCAGATTTGATAGAACCATAAGAGCTATTAGAACAGCTACTGAGTGTCAGTATACTTGCCATTTGTGCTTTTATTTTTGTCACTGTATTTCTATGCATACTTTGTATTCTCTTTAACTGTGGTAGCGTTTCGTATAAATCCACTTACAATTCTTACAGCTTCTCACAGCTGTATGAAATTGAGTTTCGTTCCTTTAAACCCTCTAAAACAGTACATTGCCACCGCTCCCATCTTAACCCGTTTCTGAGGTCAGTAAAGGTCATATTAAAAGGAGATTTTGAGAGCTTTCACCTTTTATTTCCCCTTGGAACAGCAGAGATGCCTGTATCAGTTCCTGTGATTGTGGCAGTCAAAACAGAGCTGACATTTCAAAATGAACCGAGGACTGAAACCGATGCAGTCAAAAGGGGCCAACACTTTTAAGTGCAAAGCTATAGCCTTTTAGACATTTCACAGTCAGTTGTGTGCCTTAACACTGTTTGGGCTTAAAGGCTGCTATTGCACTGTCACCTAACCTCAACACATATACACTTGCTCTTCTATCTTATGCCTTAAAGAGACGGTTCACCTAAACATTCTGTCATTATTTACTCACCTGCATGTTCTTCCAAGCCTGTATGACTTTTTTTTTATTCTGCAATTTTTTTGAAGAACTTTTTAACTATGTTGCATAATGAATCCAGTTAAAACCAAAATTGCAATATGGCTTAGTGTGATTATGAATTTGCAACAGCTTTAATGAGATAAATATATGCACTGCATGCTTCAGAGTAAAGCACAGCGTGTGCAGCTTGTGATATTTTCAGTGTCTTAAGAAATTAAGTAATTTTATAGTCTGTAAAATGAAATTGCTATCTGTGACCCGTGCTGGCAAAATGAGTCGCAATGATCAAATTTTTAAAAATGAGTTATTGTTATTTTGATGTATGATTTGTTTGAATCGGACAAAAAATGACTGAGCTACACTTGTTTGAAGTTGATATAGTCAGCAAAGTCAATTTTGAGAAAAACTGAGTTAAAGTTTTCTGAGGGTTCTAGAACAAAATCACCTTGTAGCAACCATACCTTAAAATCACTGGTAATAACACCAAATTTGACACACCAAGTCAACACCAAATATCTATCGAAAAAATATATATTCAACTTTTTTCCATGATACAACAATTGTTTGATTAGCATTAATGAGACAGACAGCCTATATATATATATTAAGATCTATTGTACTACACAGATCGAAAATAATGTAACACATCAGATGTTTTTCCCCGACAGTTAACCAAACGTTCACATAAGACATAACAGATAATGTTTGCGTGAATACTCGCCAAGACAGATATTTTGAAATCTGTAATTCTGTATGTGTGTATGTATATCGGGAGCGCTATGAAAGGCATCTTTGTGTGCACGCGTCAGATCTGTCAGTCAGCGCGAGTAAGATCGTTTTCATGGACAAAGGAAAGGTACTCCTCCCAGAAAATGTACAAATAAAGATACTTTTAGATGTTTAATTGCTAGATTGCTAAACGAGGGCTTAATGAACTAATTTTTGTGAAAACCTCAAAATCGACCAAAATCTGCATTTTTAACTTGTTTTGTCTGTAGCTCGAAATTATCCCATGTGAATTCCGACTCCTTTTGCCAGCACGGTTCACACATATTTTTTTTAATTATATTTTTTTTATTTTACAGTGAAATGTTTACATTTGTATTTTTTATATATATATATATGGATATATATATATATATATATATCACAATGATTTGGGCCAAATTGTGCAGCCTCACAAACAAGCACAGGAAACCTGAAGCTTTTTTTTTTTTTTTATAAATATTTTTTAAATGGCAATAACAATTTTTTCAGATACATTTTTTTTTGTCTATAGAATGAAGGTCAATGGGGTCCAAAACACCATCACTAGACCCATTGATTTTCATTGGACATTTTTCAAAATATTTTACGTTCCATAGAAGAAAAAAGTCAGATAGGTTTAGAATAATATGAGGGTGAGTAAATGATGACAGAATTTTATTTGTTACATGTTAATTTAAATAATTGGCTTCTGTTGGCGTAGATTGTGAAGTATCAGACACAACTGCATTGATACCGATGGGGCACAGATCAAAGCACTTAACACACTAAAGGCAAAAGATCTCATTTTATTGCTAATATGTCAGAGTAATGTCTTTTTACATGGGTTGCAGTTGTGGTTGCTCAGATGGACGGATTGAGTCAGTGTTGTCAGTAGAGCAGCATGTGGTATCAGTGATGTACAGATGTACCCCATGTCCTCAGAGACCTCCGGCCCAGATGCTTCATCTTCCTCCCCTGACCGCCTGCACGCAGCTGCCTGATCGTGGACTCTCCCAGCGAACATAGCCCCCGCTGCTGCTAATAACCCACGACAGGATCCCAAACAACAGACTGCGCACAGCTAGCGCCCGAGCCGCAATGTTTATAGCTCCTGACACCTGATTCCCGTTGTCCTTGGGACTTATCAGTCGACGCTTATTCGCTCTGTTGTTGTTCGTGTACCACTGAGACCTCTGTATCTCACCCCCCCACCCCCCCACACCCCCCAAATCTCAGATTCCTCCATGATTAAAAGTCTGCATCCTTAATCAAATTCCCCCTAGCAGTGCTATTTCATTAACTTGATAAGAGCATGCTGAACGAGGGGAGTCTGGGTGCTTTGTGTGCAAACTAGGCTGTGAGCGCTCATAATCATCATTCAGTCCTGGAGTGAACATCTCTGAACATCTGGAGAGATTGTGTGGTTGCTGAGGACCAGCGTGTCTTGGAAAAAGTTGTTTACTCACATTAGTTCTGCTTGTGATGCGGTTTACACATCATTTCCAGTGATGGCTTCTGAAAGGTAGATCATTTGTCAGCGGGGCTCAAGATGAATAAATTATCGAGTGTACTTTTAGATTGTTTATTAGAGCATACTGAGCAGATTCTTTGTTTCAGAGATTTTGTTTACTTGTGCAACACAAAAACGGTTTATGACTTCATTCTGGACTGCAAAACATTTTCTTGTTTTCCCATAAAAAGTATCTCTAAAAGCAGACCAATTTAATTGTGAATCAAAATTATATTCTGAAGCAAAATTATAAGTATACAGTATATACAGTATATATGGACCAGATTTACTAACAGCTTGCGCCAGCGCAAAACCCTCTTTTGGCGTTAAAAAACTACTGTCAGGATTTACTAAAGACACGCAGTGAAAAATTAGCACTGAAAAGGTGTGGACACAGTCATTTTTGCATATGAACTTATTGCATATGCATTTTTAGGAGTTTCCCTTTCAGACGCAAAATTTATGGGAGGAGAGTATTTAAATGAATCATGCAATGTTATTTACTAAGGTTTGCGCTCGTAAATTTACTGGTGTTTGCGCCATTATTTACCACCCAAAAAAGCACGTCTTAAACCAGACGCTAACGGGTAGATTGCGTTGGTCATTATGGAAATGATCAGGCTGCGTCTGTGTTCTTTAATTTGCGCGTTGTCAGTAGATCACTGAACTTTCCACTCCCATCTGCACTTTTTTTTTGGAATTGCGCTCTCACGATAATTTGCCCTGTTTAGTAAATCTGGCCCTAGAACTTCTGGTAACACTTTACTTTAAAGCCTTTATGTATAATGCATTGTAAAGGTATTCATAATGTACAGTATGTTATAATGCATTATATCTTTTCATAAGTAATTGTAACCAAAGTTAAAATGCATTTTAATATTCACAGTTTTCTTGTTACATCCGAAACTGGTTGTTTGTTGTGTGCATTATACTTTCTAAAGGTGTATTACAATGTAGTATATCTGTGATTACAATTATTCATGAGATCATGCAATGCATTATAAGGTGCATTACAAGGCATAATTAAATGTATTAATAATACTTTTATAATGCATTATTTATAAAGGCTTTTAAGTAAAGTGTTACCCATGCAAATGTATTACTTCATAGTAACATTTATCTTCTTTTAACGATGATTATATATTGTTGCTGGAAAATAAGACATTTATTGCTTATGCAAAGGTAACACCTGCAGGTGCAACTTGCAACATTTTGATTGCATACATACTGTACAGAAGTTGACTAAGGCCAATTGTAGGATATCAGTTTTGTAGGAGTTTCACAGAAACACAGATTTTAGGCAGCTGGACAAACTTTAGTGTTTTGATTGCTTTCCAAAATGTCAAAAACAATTTTTTTTCCCCCAAAAGAAGTATTTTTAGCAATTATCTAAGCTCAACTGTTTTCCAGAGGTAAATCTTGAGAACCTTGGTGGTGCATTATGTTGGCATAGCTGAGGGTTGGGATGCGGAGCTCAAGCAGACTTCAGACGAGACGAGACACAGAAGACACATTATCACATCTCTGATCACATCTACACACAGTTCAAAAATACCACTCCAAACGCTCTCTTTGCTGCTTTACGTGAACGCAGGTCTTGTGTGGAAAGACGGGGGTTCTTTTTCTGTTTCCATGGCTGCTTGTCTTAAGCCTGGTTTTGATAAAGCAAACGCTTCCCCAAGAGATGGAGACAGCGAGGATTAAAAGAATGAATAGAGGAGCACGAAATTTCTCTCCGAATCCGAACTGCGGATGACAGTGTCCTGTAAGCATTGTTCCACTCATTTTATTAACTATCGAGAATTATTCCATCTTCTACAATTTCCATCACACTGTGAGAAGAGAAAGGCACCCACTTGTTTAATTGCCTCTCACTCGCAAACAAAGGCAGATAGCTTGCAATCAGTTATAGAGAAAGAAGAATACACAGCCTTTTGTCAATTTGAAGGGGTTTCTCCTTAAAGCATTGACACACGTGTTCATTCTCAAGTTGCCCGTGAAAGCTTCCGAGAGGAAAATGAGGCTTCCAGCATGGCTAATTGATTCATTTGACAATCAGAATAATTCATGTCTGGTTGATTTCATTCAAAGGTTAGCGTGGCCCTTTGTCGAGATTTGATTGTAGTTCATCTACATTGCCCTGCATGGGAAATGGAACAGAGGAGCACATGCTGTTACTAACGTGGATTTTGGCTAGCTTTAATGTAATGCTTATGCACTTTATTAATTACCTTTGCTCATTATCCTAGCTTCTATGGTCTACATACTGCATTCTCATTATTTGGTCGAGATAATAGTTTTCATTGTCATTGGAATTACTGTTTCAGTAATTTTGCGCCCTAATGATACTCTTGACGTGTAATTTACTTTTTATAGAACCTTGGTGGGGACTGTCTTTGAGAGAACCTGCCTCGCGGCTGAAAGGGAAGCCAGCCATAATTACAGCTCAACGCTTGCTTACTGATGGGGACAAAATTTTTATGTCACAGCAAAACCAGAAAAAGAAAAAAGGAGTCCATATTTGAAAGTGTTTAAACAATCAAAAAGAAAAAAAGGTTACACTTTTTATTTGAAGGTGACGTTGTTACAGTGTAATTATACAAAAAAGGGTAACACTATTTTACAGTGTCATTGTTACAAGCAGTTACTATAGTAATAACAATACTTAATTACTTAATATTACTCAGTACTTAAATGTATAATTACAGTGTAACAAAGACACCTTAAAATAAAGTGTAACCCTTTATTTTAAGGTGTCTTTGTTACACTGTAATTATACATTTAAGTACTGAGTAATATTAATTAACCACATGTACTTACTATAGGGTTAGGATTAGGGTTTGGCTTGGTTTAGGGTTAGTTGCATTTAAGTATGCATAATTTATATATCTATATTACTATAGTAACTACATGTAACATATGTAACAATGACACTGTAAAATAAAGTGTTACCGTTTAGAGTTAGTTGGTTGTAATTATGCATCATTTACTGTTATTACTATAGTAACTACATGTAAGATGTGTAACAGTGACACTGAAAAAAACAACAAATATTTCCTTTGAAAATTATTACAATAATTTATATTATTTTGAATTATCACCCTAATTAAATGTTATTATTTGGTCATGCTATTAGGTAATAAAAACCCATGCAATAATATAATTATTATAATAATTTATTAAAACATAATAATATTCTTTCATTTTTTTCTAATGTTATCATTTTAAAAAACAAAACAAAAAAAAAACGTTATTTAATATTATTAATCAATAACATGGTCTACTAATATATACTGTATATATATCTTTTTTCTGTGTTCTCCCGTCAGCTACAGAGATGAAATCTCAGTCTTCATGGGGCCTACAAAGGTTATGAGTTACCATATAATGCCATCACAGCTAAATCACAGCTGTCAAGCCTATATGTCACAGTAATTGTTTGCAGAGGCTATCGGAGACACATTCATTACTGGACCACTGATCATTCATCACTGAATGAATCAAACTGTTTTATGGATAATCCATGTGCTGTGACAGCTTGTAATGCAATGCCAATAGCATAATCTATTCCATATCCATTCTCAAACCAAATCTTTTTGAATGTCTACTTTAACAGGAAATATGTATGAATTAATCAAACAGATTTTCCTGCGCAGATTGCAAAGAGGAGCTGGAATATCAGGACATTAGTTTATGGAAATGTAATTCGTGATTCATTTTGACAAACCATTTCGGGAATCAATTCCCTCAAAGCATCGTTAAATCTACAAACTGGATCTGGATCAGCCATTTATTTATTTAATCCCGCACTTTTGAATGACCTATTATGACCTGCACATACATATTTCATAATAATAATGTCATTAAAACTTGTCATAAAAATCTAAAAAAAAATATTCTGTATTGTTTTTAATAGCACATATGCTTACACAGAAACAAAATGAACTTTAGTTCATCTTATACCATGGTCTGTCTTAATACTCGATTCTGATTGGCTGGAAGGTGTGCAATAAAACTGTTTAATGCACAGGTAGTTCCAAGTCAGTTGAATAACCGTTCTATATTAATGCGCTGTTTTCACTGAAGCACACACACATACGTCACTCGCACACAGAGAGCAGAGACCGCGCTGCTCACACACAGAAACAGGAGCACAGAAACACTGCCACGCGACTTTTAGTAATAAAATAGCTTCGCTACTCAATCGCTACATTATATTTCTCAACTACGAGGGGGTAACATCGCTATTTCTCTATTAGCTTCATTGTTAATAGAGAGAGAGACGCTGAACAGACGTAGATACAAATCTCTCTCCCTTGATAATTAATTCAAATAAATGCTATAATTCATGTATAAGCGGGATAATCCAAGGCTAGCTGTGCATTAACTGATTTTAATGCACTTCGCAGATGTCGTGCATTAAAATCATTTAATGCACAGCTGGCCATGGATTATCCCTTACTTAATACACAAAAGAGAAAATCTTCTTTGCTAGTAGAATTAATTATTTACACTGCTTTACCCTAATGAAAGTCGTTAGGAAACTCACCACCTCTTTTTTTTTTTGCATATAATTTACAAGCAAGTGTCACAACGCAACATGATTCGTTATCAACAAACCCGTCGAATTCGTCACCAATCCTTGTTCCGGGTCTTCATAGTTTAGAAATTAAATGCTGTCTGTGTGAATGCATGCAAACCCTCTTCAGATATTAAATGATGCCGAGATAATGACGACAACAGAAATATCAGCTCCCATTGATCTCGGCCCACTGATCTTGAAGTTGTTTTGCGTATTCCTCCTCAGTCCTGCACTCTTCTGTACCTAGAGCCCTGTTATTATAATCCTGCATACAGATCCCTGTAAGAGAGCTCTGGGGAAAGAGAGCAGAAGTAGGTCATTAGAATTATTTTACATTTTTCCCCCCTCATTTTTGTTCTTTTCGGTCTCTGCTCCAGTTCTTGGGGGGTGGGAGGGGCAGAAATTGGGCCTCAGGATATTCAAATGGTAATCACATATCATGTCATCAAAGCCAAGCCATTCTTTTTGTGCTTTGAAGTTTATTTGTGCCTGGTGTTTTTGTGTGTTGTCGGTACATTCGATTTGACCAGCACTTCAAAATCAAATGGTATTCTCCATGCTACAGGGAAGATGTATCTGGAGAAAGCTAGCTGTTAGCATTCCTCTTCATCTCAATGGCACTTGCTTGGCCAGCACAGGACCCTTCTGAAGTACACTACCATTCAAAAGTTTGGGTTCAGTTAGATTTTTCAGCTCAAAGAGGTCAGTAGCAGTAATTTTGTGAAATATTTTTACAATTTAAAATAGCTTTTCTTTTGAGCGGTCGTATATGTGATTTGAAAACTGCCATCTTTGCTCATGAGCGCTCAGTTTTGTTGCTAGGTTATTCAGATCCATTCAAACACGGTCATAAATGCCATGATTGGCAGATGGCACTATAATAACATACAGTCCCAAACCCTTTGCTATCCTGAGATTTGACATGAAAAGCAACAGACAGGAAAAAAACAAAAAAACAGTAATTTCCATTTCCAGAATCCATTTCACGCTTTTTAGAGCCCTTCGTGGTAAACATCTGCTATGCTAAAATAAAATATTTATTATTTAAATGTTGCTACCAAAAAATAAGTTAAGAAAACATGGATACTTTTGAATGGCCATCGATGGAGAAAGATGCTTTCTGCTGTCAGACATTATAACTTGTACGTTTGATTGTAGCCTGGGAAGTCACTCAATACTACAACCCAGGAACGTTCAGTCTGAATAGCTTGATTCTCATTTTCTGATTTAACAGGACAAGAAGCTCAGTCTTGTTTGTAGAGTTAACAGACTGAAAGCATTTTCTGAACACCCTTCAGACCTTTGTGTTTTCCCCTTAGCCTTTATGTGATATGTGTGGCGTATGTGTCTCCTGGCCCGTTTCTCTGTGTCATGCTGTGATTAAATGGTTGTTTCAGTGGCTGGGTCATGAGGCCTTTCGACATTATTAAGACAGAAGTGGCTGGCAGGGGCCGGCTGGCGCGATTGGAAGGATTAATTACAGCCTGTCTCATTTCGGCAGAGTCTCTCTTATTATTATCGATTGAGGTGGTGGAGATGAGACTTCGAAGATGCTGCTCATTTGAAGCAGAACGCTGATGCATAGGCAGCGCTAGCAGCTATCAAACTGAAGCTACTCATTCATTACAGAGCGACTGCGGAGCCCAAACTTAGATTAAACCCTGTCACGTTGTGCTTTAGTGTGGCTCATGCACATATGTTATACTAAACAACGTAGCGTGATTTGAGGGATGAAAGGTAAGGCTTGGCTTCATGTGTTCAGTCGTGATTGACCGTCACAGAGTGAGTAGACTCAAAGCTCACAGGAAAGGCATCACATAGCTCTGATGATGGAAAAGCTTATTGAAGTCATATTATAGCTTAGATGTGGTTCAAACCTGCAGTGAAATCTTCACCTGATGTGATTGAAAACAAGAGGTCAGGGTCTGCATGGTTAGCACGGCTGTGTTAGCTTCTGCTGCTAAAAGGTGTGCAAAAATGTCTTTACCTATTAATGGCCATCTAAATAAATAAAAAAAAAAAATACTTGAAAGGAACATACACTACCATTCAAAAGTTTGGGGCCAGTAAGATTTTTTCTTTAAAGAAATTAAGGTAACACTTTAGAATAAGGTTTAACCCCTTCAGACCCTGCGCCCATTGGAATGGACATCACTTTTTTTTTTTAAACCAATACAATTTTATGTTTTTATATGAGTAATGCCAAAGACTTTATATATAGGAAGATTGTGCACTCCGATTACTTATGAATGGGAGAAAGTGCAACGCCCAATATGGCGCATAAGCCCCGCCTTCTAAATGAAAGAGCCAATTGTTGATTAGTTAAGTCATCGCGTCACTGCAGCTGCCAATAGAAGCTCTGGTTGCTATAGAAACAGGCAGTGTTCTGAGACGTGCGCTTAGGACTGCGTATGCGCATTTGCTTTGTCCAGGCTGAAAAATACAGTTGATTCAGGCATTTAGAAATAAAATTTATGAGACCGTTGTTGTCAGGTTTCATTGGTGATTTCAAATATGAAATTTAATCGTAAGCTTGGCGAACAGTTTTGGAGAATTTGATGTTTCCCCATTCAAAGAGATAGGAGCTGCATGCCTGAGAGGCGTTTCAAAGATGGCCTCTGAGTGAAATGACTTGTCTTGAGGGGACTTTGGTAATGCCTGGTCACTGATTGGTTCATGACCCCAAACTTAATCTGATTGAGCTTCAAGCATCACATATTATTAATATAATTTTATTTACGTCTTCAAAGTGATCATGAACTGTCAATCAATTTTTCATTGGTTTTAGTGAGAAACAGCCACAGTGGATATGAGATGAATGAATGAGCAACACACACACTCACACACCCTTCACACACTGATGCCTTGATGCTATAATGCACACAATCAAATATTAATCAAAACAACCAGCA
Organism: Coreius guichenoti; assembly: GCA_039654105.1. Lineage (NCBI taxonomy): Eukaryota > Metazoa > Chordata > Actinopteri > Cypriniformes > Gobionidae > Coreius > Coreius guichenoti. The sequence continues at coordinate 27,284,334 of CM077172.1, read as the reverse complement.
AGTACACATAAACCCATTCAAAACTACACAAAGACATATAGCTACACACATATACACACACTGCAACCAACAAAAATAATCAAACTATTTTTTTTGAGATATCATATCATCTTACTTTTTTTTTTTACATCCTTGCATTGCTCACTCTTCAACACTAATTCAACACTAGTTTACAAAATATAGGTCATAATTATGGTTAAAATATGAGGATTTTTATGTTTCTTTATGTTTCTATGTTTCTTAGTGCTGTTAAATCGATTAGGCTAATCGCATCCAAAATAAACGTTTGTGTTTACATAATGTATGTGTGTGTACTGTGTATCATTATTATGTATATACAAATACACACACATACATGTATATATTTAAGGAATATGGCATGTATATACTGTATGTATATATATATATATAAATATAAATATTTTATAAATATAAATATAACAGATTTTTTTTAATCCATACATGCATTTGTGTGTATTTATATATACATAATAATTATACACAGTACAGACACATATATTATGTATTTTATTTTGGATGTGATTAATCACGATTAATCGATTTGACAGCACTAAAAAAATTAGTTGGCAAAAATTTTGTATTGAGGAAGAACAAATTTCAAATAGGTGAAAATTGTTTTGCTCAGTGGAAAAAAATTCAGGTCTGAAGGGTTAATTTTTCAATAGTTAAATACATTAGTTAACATGAAATAACAATGAACAATTAATCTACAGCATTTATTAATCCAGATTAATATTAATCTCAACATTTACTAGTACATTTTTAAGATCAAATGTTGTATCTTTTAACACTAAGTAACGTCAACAAAGGTTTGGTTTAAGAGTCGTCTTTTTAGAATCATAAAAAAAAACATCTTACCAAACCCAAACTTTTGAATGGTGGTGTATTTTAAAAAAAATAGTATTGTTTCATTGTATTATAGTATAACCAAGCCCTTTTTGTTTGTTTGTCCACACCGAATGTGAAAATGGGGCGTGATGTGATAATTGATCCTAAAACAGCCAATCAGGACAGTTCTCTCTGTATGCATGCTTTTATGGTTTTCCTTGTAGAACTTGAGGGGTTTGTCATATAATATCTGATTCTACGCTTACACAATAAGTCTCTCCTCGTCCATGTTTGATGTTTAATACAGATGATGAGTGGTCCAATGATATTTCGGTGAGGACAAGGATACCCAATGCAAAACTCCAAAGCTCTTGTCCAACTAAGATGAATGGAAAGTTTCTCCAGATATTATAAACCTCCAATGATGAGAAAATGGTTTAATTGAGACATCTCAACAGAAAATGTATGAGATTCAAACCTAGTAACAAAAACACTTAAAATGAGATGAGCACCAGTAATGGCCTTGTTTACAAGCTTGAAGCTTGCAAACTGCAGAAACACTCAGACCTGTAAGTCCTGCACTTCACACTCCCAGCACACCATCATGCCAATGAGAGAATTAGCAAATTAGTCATCTTTTATGATCACTGTCGTTTGTGGGTTACTTTTAATCCCGTTTGTTCCAGCTCACATTCTATTGCAGTTTTTACAAGCATGGCACTGAATGAAAATGTGCTACAAACTCACTATGCACATGTTTTTGTGACTTATTTGCTTGCCACAATGGGATTGTGCAAGAACTACTCATGTTGATTTTGAGTAGAGTGCTGCATATGCCATTTCCTTTTTGTTCTGCAGCCAAACATTTGGTTTTATGGAAAATCATTTTCGGTTTCATATTGCATTTCAGCTTCAGTGTGGAGCAATAATAATGACAATACCAGCATGTAATTATTTATGAATATGTATGCTTAAGATGAATATGCATGCGTGAAATGAATATACATGCATGAGATGACTTTGATTTCCTAGGCACACCGTAGATCAATAATTAGTGCACAAAGGATCAATACAAACCGAATATTAGTGATGAAAGGGAATCATGTGTAGTTTGAATCGTGTCTCTCTATTTTTGACAGGTTGCTTTAGCGCTCAGTGTTCTTTCCTCAGATACAACTTCCACAGCACCTGACTACAGCTGCATTTTTTTTTTTTTTTTTTTGGAGACATTTGGGAAAGGCTTATCAAGCTCAGCTTCATCAAGCAGAAAACGTCCCTCTAATTGCTGCATGCTCCCTGTGATTTATCCAAGCTCCCGTGTCGTGTCTCTGAAAAGCCAAAGAAAAACATACGCTGTTCCCTTCATAACCTCAGTTGATTGCAGATGATAATTATCACATCTCTCCCTCCCTCACAATAGGAGGGCAACCTTAGGAAAATTAGCAGCTGTCAAATGGAGGCACATCTCCTCTGACTGCTTGTCAGCGTAGTCCCACACCCTTTCTCTTCCTTTTTTGTCTCTTTCTTACTTTTTACCTTGTCAATGGGTACTGTGCAACTTTCCTATAGGAACTGCAGCTGCAAGTCAAGGGCATTTGATCATAGTCTTTACAAGAGAATTCTTCTTTTTACTCCCTGCCCCAAATCCACAGGCACAAAGCGGATGGAAACCAGCTTTTAACTCAGCCCTGCATGTAAGTGTGTGTGCGTGTGTGTGCGTGTGTGTGATCTCCCACTTCTCTCTTGTCTTAATTCAACTACATCCTCTCCCAGTGCCGGCCGGGGGGGCTAGCGCTTATAGAGGCCAAATTGTAATGCAGATCACTTTTGTACAAAACCTCACATGAGACGCTTACAGATCCCTGATGTATAAACCGAGAGTATAAGGCTGAATTTCTCATCTAGCACCTAAATCGGCCTTGTCCCAGTCAACTTATCGTTTACTCGGGTCTTCAGGGATTCTTTTCTCTCCAGGCTTTGTGTCTACAATCTACACAGCCTCCAATTACAACCCACTCTCTACAACTACTAGAAGCAAAAAAAAAAGATGCTTGGAATGTGTTTGGAAATTGGTGCAAAACCCAGCAAATACATGATTTTTAAAAGAGGTGCATGAATAAGGAACTAACGTACAGGGTTGTGGACTATTGGATATTGACTATGACTACAATGTGCACATAATGTGATGTGAAATAAAGAGTTTTGGAAACACTTTAGTTTAGGGTCCAATTCTCACTATTTAGTTACTTATTAGCATGCATATTACTAGGATATTGGCTGTTTATTAGTACTCATAAAGCACATATTAATGCTTTATTCTGCGTAACCATATTTTACATCCCTTAATCCTACCCAATACCTAAACTTAACAACTACCTTACTAACTATTAATAAGCAGTAATTACACTGTAAAAAAAAAAAAAAAATATTGTTGGTTTAACTTAAAAAAAGTAAGTTACCTGGTTGCCTGGAGTTCATTGAAATTAAAAATTTGAGTTAATACAATGAAGGAGATTGGTTTAATAAATAGAAACTCAAAATATGTTATCTGAACCACATTAATTATTTAAGTTGATTTGACAAAAGATAAAAAGTTGTGATAACAAATCATGAAAACATTTTTTTTTTTTTTTTTTTTACGGTGTAGGAGTTTCTTAAGGGAAAAGTCATAGTTAATAGTTAGTTAATAATGAGAATTGGACCCTAATCTAAAGTGTGACCAGAGTTTTTTACTAAACCCCCCTCCAAAAAAAAACAGTTTTCCAGTGGAGTAAGAAATACATTTAATTAAGTATAATTAAGCATATTCTCTGAAAACAATAATAGCTTGGGCAATTGCTTTTACATTTAACTTGTTTTAAGGATGTTTTACTGAAAAAATTATGCAAAAATACTGATTTAGAAAATGATTTTATAGGGTGGCGATTGCTCTGACAATATTCTTACAATATGCTTTAAAAATTAGAATTAAAAATATTATTTTGAGTTACAGTACCAAGACAAACATGTTTCAATCTTTGACTTCCTTATATATGATCAGCTATCTACCAAAAAATTCAAACATGACAGGCTTTTTGCTGTCAAGACAGTTTTATTTATTGTTGGTAGTTCATATAATTCTAAACCCAAGTGTAAATTTTTATAATAAAAACATGAAGAAACATACATACAAAAGTGAGCACCCTATGTTTGTTTATGCATTCACTGCATACTGAACTTGCAGCTAATGAATATGAATTGTATTCAGTGCCATATGCACTGCTATACAGTGTGTGATACTGTATATCCCCACGGCAATGTTTATTCAGAGGTAATGGTAATGCCTGGCTCAGATATGAAGTGCTTCACATGACAAAACACAGCTGAAGGCTGTTTTGAAACCCTGTGCTAAATGAAGCTGATGTACCCTCTTCACCCTTAATATAATAAATGCATTCCAAGTTAGTCAAGTTACAATATACAAAGTTCAAGAGTGAATCTCTTGTGATTTACTTAAGCCCGGGGAAACAGTCACTTGCCTTACCATCAATTTAAAATGCAATGCAATTCAATGGCACATCTAAATTTCTAGCTTCTTACATAAATGTACACAGATTCACCAAAATTGTGGGGGGGTCTTATGCTATTTCATGCATTCTGACTTATTTACACTGTTAAAGAGTTGGATTCTCATGCTAAACATGGCCAAAATTTCAAAAAATGAGTTGGACGTATGACGGAGTATTTCTGTGCCAAATACATTCCTTCAGGATTCGAACAAGTTTCAGAAAGTTTTTTTCGAGTATGGCCCTGTATGACTTCATAAAGGGCGGAATTCCTTGTATGGGCACTTCTCCCGGATGAGCACGTGCGCACATCAACCAGAGCAAGAGCTAGAGCGTGCCCATCAATGAGCTTAGTTCGGGTTACGGAAGCCGTCGGCAGTGCTGTCATTTAGTTTTTAGATCACGAAATCAACAATGTCACTAAAGAAGTGTGTTTTTGGTTGTGAGGGAAAGATAACCTTGTTCAGCTTCCCAAATAACCCAGCGTTAAGGAAACAGTGGATGCAGTTTGTTTTCTCTGAGCAGCAATGGAGTTCTGCAAGTGTGTTTCTTTGTTCCCGGTCATGAGTTGAAACCGCAGGCGGTGAGTGAAACTGCATCAAATGTCTGTTTTGTTGGCAATCGGCGCGTAAGTGCATATAATGTAAACAACAAGAACGTATAGTGAAAGAAAGTTATCAAGGGATAATGCCATAATGTATTGTGTGTGTGTGTGTGTGTGTCATAGGTGTGTGTGTGCTCGTGACTCTTTAGCCCCGCCCACTGCACGCCTCCACGAGTTAGGCTGTTTTCGGAAAGAATCGGTACGACGTATCTGTCTTTTATAAATATGATAAAACTAAAGACTCTTCGGAGATATGAAGGATGCAATACTACTCTATAGGTACTGAAGATTAACAGGAGATTGGCAAAAACTGTGTGTGTTATGTACCCTTTAAACATATACTGGTATTCACATTTCACATAGATTTCTAGTGCAGTTTCTAGTGCAGTTACATTGTCCTAGGAGCAGTGCGTCATTGTGTTGTCGTTGGTGGAAAATTGCGTTATCACAAATCTTATCAAATGTGTTGCTCCCTAGACACCCACAACACTTTTTCTTAATCCTCATACAATTACGTGTCGTAATCAGGTGGTCGTTGGAAGAGCACATTACAGCAAGCGAGAGCTGGAGACAAATGCAGGAGCTCCCATCATGCCCTCTAGAGGAGACTCTTCAGTCAATAATGGAGATAGATTCTGTGTGTGTCAGCAATTTAGAAACAACAGCCAACAGGAATCCCACCAGAAGGGATACAATTAATCACAACAGGCGAGATGTAAGCGTCTGCTCAGAGAGATCTCGCTCTCCCGCAGTCACTGCATCATTATTAAGGCTGGAGCCTGTTGGGTTTATTACGCTGCTTCAAAGTCAGAGTGCAGTTACTGAAAATGGCTTCACCTTGCATTGCAGTGAAGTGTGGCTTGAACCTTGCATTGTCTCGTCTATAAACTGTAGAAGCTGTAGTGAGTGGTATGCTATTAGAGGAGTGTGTATTGAGAACAGTACAGTCAATGTTCCATCACAACCGATCTGCTCGAGGAAGAGTAAAATTACTCCTCTAAAAAACAACTTGAGTGGGCGTAAACAAGCGGATCATGTCAAAATACATTTACACTACAGTTCCGCCAGCCATCAGAGACAGTGTTGTGGTTTTTTGCTGTTTGCTGTAGCTTGAAGTGGAACTAGTGTACACAGTGTATATTTTAATTGTAATTTTAATTTTAAAAGACGTGAAAGATGAGAAAATGTGATACTTAAGAGCTGAATCAGGCTCTTTGATGACTGACACTGTTTAAACACACAGAACAATGTAATTAGATGAACAATGTAAAAGTAGCCGTGTAAAAGAGCCATATGCAATCTTTTTCCAATCTTATCCTACTAGAATTAATTTATTCCCCACTTATAATGTTAGTCAAGGTTTCTTGCACCCAAAAACCATAATTTAGTTTTAAAATTATTAGACTGTTAACATTATTTGACTGACTCTACTTACAGTACTTTGTTGTTGTACTTTTGATATTATATTTTATATTGTGTATATAGATAATAATGAATATTATTGATATAATACTATTAATTATAATACATAATTAATTTGAAATACTATTAAAGTAGAATAGTATTATTATAAGTATATTTTTATAGTGTATTATTATATTTAAATGACCTCTGGTATCAGTGTAGTTCATACTTCATCAGTGATGCTGAATACTGAGTAGGTTTGGTATGTATATTAAATGGGCAATCATATGTTGCTGTGCTCATGACACCATTATTATGATCGGCTCTGATCTATGTGATTTGTCAGAAAGTGTTGCCATCATTGCTGGTTATTGTAAAAGACTGTAGAGTCTTCACTAGAACTGGCTGAAAATATGCATGAGATTTACAATAGATTTGCCCGTGAGCAATGTGCAAAGTTAATATTTTCTATTTCCTCATAAATTATGCGGGAATCTGTAAAAATGAAATGATCCCTGATGAAATTGCATTTTTGATTTTCTTGACTAGATATTGTTCTAAGGCTTCAGGAAATGTGCATTAATTAATCAACAGGTTGTTTTTAATTAATTTCATTCGAGACAGGGTTTATTTTACTGTTTAATTCATGAATCACTTTATGTGATTTTGTGAAGGACCATCTTCATTTTCTCAAAACACGCTCTCTCAACCTTCTGCTCAGAAATTGCCCCTTTTCTGAGCCACATAAAAGACATCACTCATAACCCAGGTGTGCTATAAAAAGAGCAATCACAGTCTCTCTGATCACCACTCATGTACCCTCATGTCAATCATATTTTGTCTTTATGTTTTAATAAATTTCTGATGTGAAGTGGCTCTGTGGTTCCCACCCTTGTGGTTGACCTTGTTAGGCATTCCCATAAATGCATAAAGAGCCACTTGATCTTCAACGATTCGTGTTCTCGTGCTTGATGTTCAGTACAGAAGAGAAGCCATGTTAAGTAGCGCTTTAGATTTTGGAGATGCATTGTGATGCTTCAGAAGTGTGCTATTTATATGAACACCCCCTGTGTGTCAACCCATCGCAGGATTTGTTTTAAGACAGGCAGTAATCCACTGTATGTAAATACCCTTGTCTTTTGATGTTTTAATAGAATGCAGATTGAAGTCTGCTGCTACAAATATTAAACAAAAGACAGATGTTTAGTTTGCAAAATGTTTCTAAATGTGGTCTGCATTAATTATTCCTGCATTAGATTAGTCTTGAGACTATGTTAAAGAGATAAGCTCTAGTCCATAAGGAGGACATTCTTTATTACACATCCATTGCACCTTAACATGAACTGAGGTTGGAGTTTCACTTTAGTGCTCGGTGGCGGAAAATGTGGCACAAAAAGTTGTGTTTACACTGATTTTATAATGCACATAGTCTGCAATCACTTACACAGGAAACGCAATATAGAAGGCAACAGTGTTAAATGTGCTGGAAAGTTTTGATTGATTGTTGATTTTTGTACATGGCCTACAGAAAACAACAAAAGGACAGACTGGTGCTGTAAGACTGAACTGAAGTGCCAGTACAAAAGCAAACTTCATAATGCAAGCATCTGGTGTTTTAATATAGTACTCTGTTATTAGTTTAGTCACAAAAATAATCTATTTTACCCTTATTTTTTTTTATTTGTTGTTAGTTAGGTGTTGCAATGCGGTTGCTGGGTTGTTCTGGGTGGTTGGCTTGGGTGTTGCTAGCTGGTTGCCCGGTCATTCTGCTCCCCCAAAATTCTATGATATTCTATAAGTACAAAAGTTGGGTTCCGGAAGTAAGAACTTTCTCCATAAGGAAATTGATTTTAAACGATAACTTATAAACCATTAAAGACAGACCTACTGTGAGCGACAGGTTGTTAATCCATGGTATTTGCTTCAGCTCCCATTGTTTTTAATTTGATTATGCTCTTCGCAATGCTTCATGGGATTGCAGTTCTTTCCCTCACTAAAACTGTTAAGTACACACTCTTGTACCTTTGTCTTTTTGTCAGACTTTCAAAAACTTTTTTGCTTCAAATCAAAGTTTGTAGTGTTGTGATTCACCTCATAGCTGATTGGCTTTGTTCATGGCTTATAACTCTTCAAAAAAGACTATTTTAAAATCCCTATTGGAAGAATGAATGCTCCGCTGAAAAAGGGGGCGGGCACTGTTGCACTCTATTCCCTAGATATGGTTCTGACCCCTCCTTCAATGCAAGTCTGGGATTTTTTTCACCTGTTTTACTGTCTGCCAGGCAAAACCCAGATAACTTCCGTAATAACTTCAGAAATCTGCATGATTTAAGAATCAATTATGTTCCCATAAACAGTGGAAGATGCATTATATGCAGTAATTTAATAATAAGTATTGTTCTAAGTTCTGTTTGCCTTAGAAAGTACCACTAAAAATGGCACTAATTTAATTAATGTTTTATTTGTTGTTGTTATTATAATGTGTGTTTTTTTGTTTTTTTTTGTTAGCCTCAGATTTTGCCTATATGGTCACATGCCCTTGAGAACAACCTCATTGTATTTTGAAATATTGAAAGGAACAGAGAGGTATGGGGGATTTCTCAGCTTGACACAAAGTTGTTGTTAAGTGGCTGCTTTCCCCCATGCAGAGATTAGATCTATCTGCTGTGTAAATGAGTTCACAGCTTCACACCACATCACTCGCTTTTGGTGTTTTTTGTTGTTGTTTTTTTTTATTCTTTTTTGAGTTCTGTTGTTTAATTTAGCTCCCAAAAAGTTGCTAAAGCCAACTTGGATAGTTTTTTTTTCATGTACTCCCTTGAATCTACTGTTATCTTGAGATCCAGGGGGTTGCTAATAAGTCTATAAAAACAAGAGCGTGCTTCACATCAGTCCAGGTGCTCACAGAAGGACTTTCCCTGAAGAAGTAACCATTTCCTGTTATAGAGCGAGCGGTTTTGGTCTAATCTTTCAGTGCTATTGAGCTAAAGAAAATAAGGGTCACTTTCCCTAGCACATCCAGCTAATCAAGCGGTTCAGTTTTCATTACCTGTAAGCTAGCCACTTATTAAATACAATTACACAGCAATTTTTTCATGCTGTCTCACAGTGGGAGTGAGAGAGAGGGATGTTATTATTTTTACATATCACAGACGTGTGTTTAGCGGTAACATATTCTCACCTAAGATGAGTGAGAGACAGACTATTTTCACAAGGCATCAGATCATTTGAATGGGCCGGGGTTCCCTGTTTCTCAGTCTAATGGGTTTGATGCAGTTGTGAAAAGCTCACGATCATTTCAGTAATAACACCAGACATACGTTTGTCGGCTTTGACTGATGATGCCAATCGTTTATCATTTATTGGCCATCTCATTCTGGTTGACAAGTTTGATAGTTGACTTAATCATCCTTGGCTGATTTACTAGTCCTCCTCTGCATGCTGTTTTTCACAGAAATGACAGGCTCACATTTGACTCTACGATGAGTTTTATGGTAAACTGATTCCAATTAAAATGGAAGTGCTTTTCCTCTTCCCTGTGGTCATTTGGATTAGAGACCTTTTGAGAATATATATATATATATATATTCTTGATTTTTAAATCTGCAAGTTTCCATACATCCAGAGCGTTAAAGAAATTAGATTTGAAATACAATCTGCCTCTGGTGAAAGTATTCCCATCTAAGATTTGTTGTAAATCAATATTTAATAAAGAGTATTAAAGAAGAGGAAGAAAATAAGGATTGCATCATGGGAGCTGAGTTCTGTTTTATGAGCATCATTTTCAAAGAAGACCACCACAAATATTCACCCTATCAAATTATGAATATATATATATATATATATATATATCAATATGACGGCAACATGTGTACTGTGTATATATAAATTTGTCTACCAATATCTTGTGTATATCTGTGAGTTTATTTGACCATATCTAGCAAATAGAGTTTCTTGAGGGACAAGAATCTCTCTGTATTAATAGAAAAATTATTCACTTATGACTATATGTATACAATAGAAAAATATCTGTCTTGCATTATGGGTTTCCCCCATCAATTTCTTTTTTATTATATTTATATGCTGTTGAGTCAAAAACACTAAAAACTTCTACTATATCTCAAGTCAAGGTCCTCATGAAGGACATTACATCGAGTGTCGCTCTAAATTATGTGATTTCATAAAATGTTTTTAAACAAGTTGAAAGCTATTATCCTGATGGATTATGATGTTTACTTTTGCTCCAGGATTATGCTGAGAAGGGGAAAACCTTGGCCAAAGCCCTGGAGGACCTCAAGGCCAACTTCTACTGTCAGCTGTGTGACAAACAGTATTACAAGCATCAAGAGTTTGACAACCACATCAACTCATATGACCACGCTCACAAGCAGGTAATGGGCCTGTTGTCTGCCCCTTGAGACTTGCAATGCATAGCAATAATAGAGTGTTTTAGAAGATGACAACAAATGGATTTTTACACACGTGTACAGCACGAGACAAATGGCTTCCCCTTCGACAGTCAGTGGAGTGGTAGTGGTCTTATGGAGTTTTAATTTAGGAGGCCATAGATCAAACGCAGGCAGGACAATTGGAAGTCCTAGTGCTTTTTTGCTGTTTGTTCCAGTTGTTTATCTCAGGACAATGTTAAACCTCTTTCCCAGCATGCTGCATAAACAAGTGACCTGTTCTTAAAGGATTAGTTCACCCAAAAATGAAAATTAGCCCATGATTTACTCACCCTCAAGTCATCCTAGGTGTATATGACATTCTTCTTCCAGACGAATACAGTCGGAGTTATATTAAAAAATGTCCTGGCTCTTCCAAGTTTTATAATGGCAGTGAATGGGAAGTTCTGTTCTGAAGTCCATAAAAGTGCATTTATCCATCATAAAAGTGCTCCACACGGCTCCGGGGGGTTAATAAAGGCCTTCTGAAGCGAAGTGATGCGTTTGTGTAAAAAAAATATCCATATTTAAAACTTTATAAACTAAAATAACAAGCTTCCGGAGGAGAGCCGTACGCAAGTCGACTTACGGCAAAAGAGTAACCCCTGACGCGATGTATAGGAGCATCACAAGCTTTGACGCCTCTCGCAGATAAGGCTGGGCAACAAACTCAAGCCCCTCTTCTCTTATATCGAAATCCTCTGGCATTTCTCTTTAAAAATTCTCGTTTTAGACTTCTAATTCATGACCGGTGTTTTGGTTTGCTCTATCCTCTGTGCTTCTGCATTCGTGAATACGCATGCGTCAAGGGTTCAAGGGTCAAGGGTTACTCTTTAGCCGTAAATTGATGCGTACGGCAGTCTTCTGGAGGTTAGTTATTTTAGTTTTTAAAATTTTAAATATGAATATTTTTCTTACACAAACGCATCACTTCGCTTCAGAAGGCCTTTATTAACCCCCCGGAGCCGTGTGGAGCACTTTTATGAAGGATAAATGCACTTTTATGGACTTCAAAACAGAACTTCCCTTTCACTGCCATTATAAAACTTGGAAGAGCCAGGACATTTTTTAATATAACTCCGATTGTATTCGTCTGAAAGAAGAATGTCATATACACCTAGGATGACTTGAGGGTGAGTAAATCATGGGCTAATTTTCATTTTTGGGTGAACTAACCCTTTAAGCACTGCAAATGTATTAAGCCATAAAGCCAACATGCGTGAACTTTTTCTGGGAATAGCTTAAAAGTCATTTGAATTATACACATTTCAATATTATAAGTGAACAAAAGTGCTAGTTTGCAAATAAATCTTAGAAAGCAACAAGAACATGTGTTTGCAGCACTGTTGTGCATCATTCAGAAGTTAATTGACAAAAAGCTTTTTAGAAGGTAATTGACAAAAAACTTTCAAAAAGTTTGATAGATAGATAGATAGATAGATAGATAGATAGATAGATAGATAGATAGATAGATAGATAGATAGATAGATAGATAGATAGATAGAGCAGGGTGGAAGAACACTGCATTTTCCAGAATGCATTGCCTTGTTGAATTTGTTTAAATTGTAATTTAATTCTTCAATTCTGAGATATTCTGCTGCAAACAAACTTAAAACTTCAGCGCAGTTTCACACCCAGTATGTTGATTTAAGAACTGCCAGCATCCAAAAATAGCAGTGTAACCTTTAATAGCAAGTTAAAGCTTTAATTCCACCACTTGTCCTGCTGTTTGATATCGGCCCTGACCCCTGTATGCTCTGACTCACTCAGAAACTAAATGCATGGAGTCTCTGGGGCCTGCTGTGCTGTCAATAACAGGGCTCACTGAACTATTGACTGAACACCATCTACAAACCCTCCACCCATGACCTTGCTATTGAACACTGCAAAAGGAGTGAAATGAATGGATTATGAAGGAAAAAGCCACTCCCCTTCATTCTCTGATGCCACACTCGCTAGATTGTGTCATTCAGATGTTTGTCGCATGGCCTCCTATCTGCACAGTTCAAACTATTCTACAGCACGAGCACATGCTACCATTTAGCTCCCCAACGAATGGGGTTGATGGATGAATAGCACAATTTCCCTCTGGACCTGGCAGAGCATGTCTGCCGAGAATATAATGGAGTATGGGAGACTCACGGCCCCACAGGAAGCCCAGAGCTACAGAAAAGCCTGGTGTTCCTGTCAGTGTGTGAATCATCACTGCCAAGCCTTCACCGTCTGCCTTTGACTGGTCTCAATGTTGCTTTTAATTAAGAATACATGTCCGGTCAAAAAATTACTGTGTTAAAATTTTTATTCATTCTCAAGTGGCCTGTCAGTCATGTCTGCCCCCACTGTACATGAAAGGATTTCGCAGGGTATTTGCAGTACAGCTCACTCACACCAGGGCTGCATCCGACTATAAATGATGTAACCACATCCAGTCATGTGAAATACAGGCTACATGCATTAACGACTCATTCCAGAGCTTCTCTCGCCAAATACATTAACAATCAATGAAGAACAGCTCCTCTAAGCAATGCACCTGAGAGTCAAATAAATATAGCCCACGCCAACCTGTTTGCTATTTTCTGCAAGGCTGGCTGACAGTGAACCAGCGCAGTGGATCAGGCCTGAGTTTGCCCATACTGTGCCAGCAGAGAGCGACAAGATAGGTGCTGAAAGATAGAGGGCAGGTGTATAAAGAGACCCTATCCTGATGGGATCAAACTAGTTACCCTGATGTGCCCACTCCACACTGAGCGGCCCTTTAACATGACAAAATTATATCTGATGTGACCGCCTCGCATTCCCCTGACTATGAGCCCCAGCCACGGTAAATGCAATCACTGAAGCCTTCTCAAATAGGAGAGGTTACAGCGCCACTGAACTGTGTATAACTGTGCAACCTGAGTAGAATGCGTAATGTTGGGCTAGATGACTCTTCTTGGCTGCCTGGAGAAACCATCGTTGTTTTTACTTTCAGCTATCGCTAACACAAAATCTACCTTGCCCAAGTACAACACATAGTCCATCCTGCTATATAAATGCTTTTCAGAAGAGCTTGTCATCTGTCTTAAAGCTTAGCATCAACTATTAATGGATAATTGAAAGAAAGCTTTCAGGATTAATTGGATGTGATAACTGTTCTAGAGCTGGTTGTTGCTTAGAGACATCTAGTGCTTTCAAAAGGATTGTAGTCTTTAAGCAACCATAAATATCATATCTTTGTGAATTATTAATGTAAGTTAATTTATATAATCTAAGGAACTTAATGGGAGTGTACACTGCATGTGCAGACATAATCCTAATCGATACATATTCCACTGCCTGAGATGTATGTACGGCCCTAGCATCAGAACCTCCTGGCAGCTTCCATCAATCTTGGATTCAAAGCACAAAGCCTTTCAGACCAGGAAACAAATGCAAATTAGCATCACCAAGTTTTATCTAAAATAAATAGGACAATTTCATGGAGTTTAGCAACCTCATCCTCAGCTTCTTTTCATTTGCACAGAAAATGGATTTGATGAAACATAACATTGGTGTGCAAACACCTTAATTACCTTCCTTCTCTCTTGAAGAGATTTTTAATCTTTTTTGTTGTGTATCGCTCAATGTGTGATACACAGCGATACCCAGTCTTCATAATGAAAGGTTGTTAAAGCATGGAAAGAAGATTCATGGTCTCAAAGGGGATTATTATTCAAATAGCTTTTGTTGCTTTGGCGTATTTGACATACTGAGATAGGTGAATGAATGAGAGATTCTTTGTCCCCCCTCAGAGGCTGAAGGAACTGAAGCAGAGAGAGTTTGCCCGCAACGTGGCCTCCAAATCCAGGAAGGATGAGAGGAAACAGGAGAGAGCTCTCAGACGCCTACATGAGCTTGCTGAACAACGCAGAGAGGTGCAATGGTGGGGGACGTTTTGTAAAATTTTCATTTCCATATTTATATACAATGTGCCAGTGTATACATATATAGAATGAGGTCTAAAAGTCAAGAAAATTTGCTCTTTTTCTTCTGAAACATTCTTTAAAACTTGGAAATAAAGAGAATAATATTAAAATGTTAAGTAAAGATTAAAAGATTCTGCACTATTTTTAGTCACTAATCAAATAAGCAATTTTGTCACATTGATCATGTTCACTCCTTTGTATAAAATGTCAGATGTTCTTGCTTCCATTGAAGCACAAGAAGTACAAAAAGTCATTTTAGATTCCATGGCACAATCATCATGTTTCCCCGTGGAGCCCAATTCTCATTATCACCCACTTTTTTGGTTAGTTAAAAGTGTAAATGAACCTGACACATGCATTTCATGTTTTTTTTTTCTGTCTTTTCTTCCTCTCTTTTCTGATGCAGTGCCCCAGGAAGTGGCCCTATGTTTAAGTCTACTACGGTGGCAGTGGAGGGTTCTATCAGGGAGTCCTGCTGTGATGATGTCCAAGAAGAGAACCACAGCAGTGCGGCTCAAGATTCAGGGGGTCAGATCCATTCCAACAGCTGTGGCTTAGCTAGTAAGCAGTCACAGTGGCCGTACAATGGGAGGGCCAAAAAGCAAACTTTCAGACGCAAAATTGCATTCTCTTTTTCCTTTCCAAAGAAAGCGTCTGTTAAGCTTGAGTCATCAGCAGCGGTTTTCTGTGAGAGCATGGAGGAGGGACCGATGGAGCAGAGCTGCAGACAAAGACTCAGAGCACCCCCTGTCGAGCTTGACCTCCCCGGCTCCCCCATGGAGGAAAAGGTACTAAATTGTGAGGAGGCAATTTACAGCACTGGCACACAGCAGGGCAAGCACTTCCAAGAAAGTGACAGCACCGGAAGTCAGGGGTCATCAGATATGCCTGTGGCGAGGGAGAGCCCCTCGTCAACGGCCTCAGATTTGTGTGCTTTGCTCGTTTACTCAGAGGATGTGCCCAGTCCCGCAGTCTCCCTCATAAACACTTCCCCCTTTCGTTTAAACAGTGCTGATATTGTTCTTGACTCTGAGGACTCTGTTGAGAGTCTGAAAAGCAGCATTGCTGAAAGTAAACCTGAGACCTCTGAGGATGTGACAGTAGAGGAGAACAGCATTACAGAGGAGGGGCACTCAACCATCATTGAGCCTCCGGAAAAGACTTTATCAGATGTGTCACCTAAGAATGATTCTGCTCAAAAACAAGAACAAGTGGAGGATGCAACTGCAAAGACACCTTCCCCTTTCACAAAACCCAGCCAGCCATTTTTCTCTGTCCTAAGCAGAGATGGTAATACCATCTTCCAGTGGCCCTCCGAGATGGTGACCTTCACAAGGACAGAGCCATCCCTGTCTTTCAGTTGCAACCCCCTCCATTTTGACTTCAAGAGGTCACGAATTAGAAGGTCTGCTGACACTCAGGAGATGACTGAGCCCAAAACTGATGAGGAATTATCTGTCTGCTCAGGTTTAAAATCCTGCCACTCTGAGAAGCACATTGAGGAATCCACAGCCAGCCCCAGAAGCAGTCCCAGCCAAGGACCTGAAGGCAAGGTCAGAAAGTGTTATCAGTATTCAAGTGACACAGAGAGTTGTGTCAGGCTGAAAACACATGACAGGTGTAGACATTCCAAAGATTGGATCCATGCTAGTAAGAGGGCGGAAAAGAAATTGCGGACCAGGGATCGACGTCATTACAGAAGCCACAGCAAAAGGAAGCGAAGGAGGCGGAAGAGGAGAAGAGACAGATACCGGGAAACAGAGAGCAATATGGTGAAATCTAAGAAATTCCACAGACAACCTGAGTGTGTGGAAGGACTTGATAGCCAATTTAGATGCACCACTTCACAGCAAGTGCATCCATTAGAGAAGTCAAAGCAATCAGCTCAAAATCAGGCTGAGGACAGCAGTACAGCTCCCGTAGTTGAGGAAGGGGTGGGAGGCAGGAGGCAGGAGGCAGCAGCCGATGTAAACGGCTCAGCGGGCTGCATCATTCTCTCTGATGAGTTCTGTGCTGATGGTGAAAAGGTGCTTAGGAACAGCAGGGAAAAGCCTGACAATCCAACTGCAGGGGAGCTAACGACCACAGGACAGTGTTCTCGCAGCCAGGATGCATCTCACCCTCAGAGATCCAGTGCAGCCGAAGGGTGCCGAGAGGAGACACCTTCATCACCAGAGACTAACAGAGATGGTCCATGTGAAGGACAAAGTTCGAAAAGACGACGAACGAATTCTCTAAGTGATGGAGATGAGTCTTACAACCCCTGTCAGTCACCAGCAGGGATTTCTGATGGGTGCACAGAACTTACCGGTTGCGACTATGGGATTAGGGGGAAAAGAAAGAGGCGGTCACATGTCCAAGATCAAACCCCATGCCTTGCAAATGAATGTCCCGTTGTTAAAAACAGTGTTCTAGAAGAACAGGACAAGGCTGTGGAGGAGTCAAGCATGAAATGCCTTGTTTTAAAAGGCGTGTGTGACAGCTCGAATGGGTCAGACCAAATCTCATGCAGTATTGATAATGTAGAGAGCAGTGCAGTTGATCCACAGACATTTACTTCCATTAGCAGTGCCCTGGGTCATACTGTGGTGGAGAGCAGTGACTGGCAACGGAGCTCCTCCTCTCAGATCAATGCTTCATGCACCAAGGGCAGTCTAACTCTACTGGAGACAGATTCAAAGCTCTCGAAAGAGCCAACAAAGGAGAATAGTAACATCCTCAGTAGCGAGTCTAAAGCAGCACAAACCCCCTTAAAGAACTGTAACAAGTATTCAGCGGCTGCTCAGGCCTGCCTGCTCGACGTGAGAGAGTTAGCCCTGCAGAGGACTGAAAAAGTCACTCACGACAAATCATGTCAGCACAGCATTCAAACCCCGCCGCAGAGATTTCACCAAAGCATTCAGGCTGAGGAGAAGTTGAGCAGGGAGTGCTTCCACACCACCAGCAGCCTGTTCCAACCCTCTACATCTTTTCAGGCCCCCTCAGAAAGCATGGAGAGACACTGCCTCCTGCAGATCCAGAGCCACGGACAGGTGCTACACCAGCAGGTGTTCCCCACCAAGCTCAAATCTGTCCTATCCAGGCCACATCTGCCCATGTCATCTGCTGTCCTCCATCCAGTTCACCTGCCATCCTCCTTGCCTTCTGGCTCCATCACAATACGCCACACCATACTACAGCACCACACCGCTTTCCTGCCCCCGCAACCCCCTATCTACCCCCAGGTAGTGCCCGTTTCTCGACTCCCCCTGGGGCCGGAGATCTGTCGGCCCTCTGCACCTACCTTTGTGACCCCTCCACAGGTATCGGTAGTGGCGCCCCCTAGTATTCACCCAATGACTGTGACGTTTCATGCCCTGCCACGACCTGCCATGTTTCCGCCCATGTTGCCCCCTCATCACGCTGTCATTCCCCTTCAGCCTCTCTTCTAGCTCTACAGCTATTTCTGTGTAACAAAATGTATTTTGTACTGCAGTAGTGAGAGATACATCTGCAGAAATGCTCCCTTAGTTTAGAAGTTTTCCTTGGGTAACATACAAAAGAGTTGTCTTTGCAGTTTGGAAAGGATGCTGTTTCTGTGCCATGTTGTCAGTAGAGATTCTTGCAGAAAAGAACTGCATAATACTTTTATTGGGAAATATATAACTCCCCTACCTGATTAAGTCCGATACCTGTTTTATTAGGATTTGTTGTTAAGAAAATTTTAACAGATTTTAATCACCTCAAAGACCATCGTTTTATTGGATCAAGAGCAGCATGATCATTCCATACACAGTTTAGGTGCACATCTTTGTAGAAATAAATGATAAAATATTATAAATTCATATATATGTACGCTTTAGTCTATATAACTTAGAGATAACAAAATACTGTTATAATTATAATATATACAATAACAATAGAATATATGATGGTCGATTATCTGTAGTGATATGAATACAGGAAGTCTTAAAGGGTCTAAGTGTTATTATGTGCAGTTTACAGAGCTCCATAGTAAACCTGAAGAGAATTTATGTAACACAGCATTTAAAATGAATCACACGGGCACTAGTGTACGATAGTAATTACTACTTTAAATATAATGCCGCTGTGCCTGTCGAAGGCTAGCGGAATGCAGCAAAAATAGCGCTATGCACCATGTGCTACGACAGCATCGTGTTTAACACATACATAATGCTCATTTTTATGAGTAGTGTTTATGCAAATCAAAAAGCCCATAGCATGTAATGGGGAAACTGAATGTGACTGTCAAAAGCTGAACGGATATGGGCAAATTATATTTCTTATTTTGCTAATCAACCTCAGTGCAGTGAACATCCTCAACAAACACAGAATTACGGTTAAGTTCAGGCTAAAGAATGTGTTATGTGTGGTTTAATATGTACTTCAAATTGTAGATCTTACATGCTGTTGCCTAAAAATTTTGAAAAGAAGCACAAAAATTACCAAGTGCAAATCCATACATGGGTGTTTCCTGTATCCCTCATATTGTAACCTGCTTGGATTAGGAGAACATAGCCTAGATCTATCTGTAGAACATGAAGGAGCCTGCCCTGTAGCAGTTATTGGGATTTTTATTTTTCCTAACATATTTTTTATTTATAGTGTGTAAATCTGAATGGTTTACATCCAAAAACAGTCAAATAGCCTGCCATGTGGAGGTAATGTTAACATTAACAGTTATTCAAAATAAGCATATACAACTAAGGCAATTCCCCTTCTCAATTAATTTATATTTTTGGATTGATTTACATATTACATGTAGAAAAAAAAAAAAAAAAACATTACAAGCCTTGGTGATAAAATGCTGGTAATATGATTAATTCTAACAAATATTTAACGGAAATTTATTGAAATCCTGCTTTAGAGTAACTCCAAAACAGAAGTTTGGTTTTGTTAGCAAAGCATTCAATTTCTCCTGCTTGCATCAGATGAAAGAAGAGACTAAACTCAAGAGAAGGATTCATTTACTTATTTAAAATACTAACTTCTAAGATACTTGAATCCAGACGCAAGTCAAGTTAGCTAGAGAAGAACAGTTAAAATTCTCTGTCTTTGAATTCTCACAATCCTTTCATTTTCAAAGGAGATGTGTTGAACTGGAATTAATGACTTAGTTTTATGGATTTTGCAAATAGCCATATGGAAAGTAGACTGTGCTTAATTCTTGATAGTTTTTTATTAGATATCTTTTTTTTTTTTTTTTTTTTAAATGAAAACATTTATAAATAAAAAGCTATACAGCTCCACAATGATATTGCACCACTGCTAGTGAACATGACTCAAGGTTATTTCAAATGAAACAATAACGACAACAATAATACATATTAACAGTTAATAGCTGTATTCAATGCCTAATGAGTAAATAATAATGATGAATCTGTTAATATGACGTAGACGGATTCTATTAGAAATGTCCCAGTGGAGGAATTTAAGCCTAGCTTCAGTCTATTTTTTTCCTGAATATCCTAAAATCATGTAATTTCATTACTTAATATACATATTTGCATTGATAAGAGGTGGTATATGAAAATAAAAAGTGGTGTAGATAAAGAGAGAGACTGGTGTTTTTGTAACATCTGCTCAGCAAAGCCCTGAATACTACCAGATTGCCCCTTCTTAATTCATGTTGATTCTTGAATCCTAAACAGATAGGAAATTGTGTAAATGCACAATGTTACCGTTTTTGTTTCCCCCGCAGTCGAAAGTACATGCTTTGGAAAATTGTATATGCTGTAAATCAGTACTATTTATAAATCATGTAATATGTAATGTACATGTACATATGTTTTATGTTTTTATTGTGCCAGGTACCCTGTATGTATGAATTATTTAGATAAGATAAAACAACTATGTTTTTTACGCCACTTTGCCAACTGAATGATGCTAAAGTACTATATAATAAAACAAAGAAACAAGCACTTGCTTTCATGTGTGTCCATTTAAGATTTGTTTTTGGGTTCACCACACAACAGAAAAAGTCCACAGTATATGACTACAAACACACTGGAAATGCATGCTTTTTGAAGCCAGGGTAAATCCAGGGTTTTTGTCACTGCTAGGAAAGAACTGTTAAATATTTCATCTTAAGGTCTCACACAAGTGATGCAGAGGTTATTGAGCGAGACAGCCATGGTCATTTTCTAGCAACTTTGAGGCAGTGTTAGACCATCGGAATCTTGAGCTTCTACTACGCGAAGCTTAAAACTCACACTTCAGTCGGCAGCTTCCTGCAGCAGCTCTCTGAGAGAATGACAACATTATGCAGAATTATTCTGCCATCCTGTATGAGACTGATTAGCTCAGATGTTCCGCTGTTATTTCCCCTCCAGTCCTTGAGTCACATCTCTCCAAGGCTCCTCTGTTGTTAGACAGCATTACCTTCTTTCTGCTCAGCTACAATCGCAGGCTCTCTGAGCCATTGTGTGTGCCGACCTTTTTTACTCAAAACAGCACTTGGTAGATTTCCTCATACTTTGTGACTCATAGGCCCAGTCACAGCACTCCCTTGTGCCATTTTGTTTCCTTGGAACGGATGCAAACGATTTCTGCACCCGCTACCTCTATCCCACAGAGCTAAAACATGGTCTTCCTGCTGTCCACACTACAGTTTAAGCACCTCTCCCTGAACCTGGACGACCTGGATGATGGCTGCCGGGCTCGTGTACTTGTGAGAAATGAGCTAAACAACTAACGTCAATACTTATTTCCTTTTACATACATTGATACGCAGCATTTGCATAAAGCCTTTGTTATATAAAAGCGCCAAATTGTAACATTTTGCGATCTAGAACGTTATGTTTCCTCGGAGCGTATCTTGCCTGCAGACTTATGGACCATCTCTTTACAAACACCCACGTACGGCACTGCCTCTCACAGCCAGGGATAAACAAATGCCTGGCTACCCTCAAACAAAAGCATTCTCTGCAATCTTGAGCATTGTACCGGTCTAATCATGGTTTCCTATTCATCAGAATCGGAGCATTATCATAGTCATCTTGTTTGTTCGTTGATCAGAGTCTCACGTTCAGAGGATGGATCCTATATTGGGGATGCCAATTAACAATCTAGGCATCTCATTTGTGTCGTCTCGTTATCCTTTTTGTTTGTTGCCTTTCTTTTAATTTTCCTCGCAAGGTCAAGGAAATACACAAGAGAGTGATGCAGGAAACTGCAAAACACACAGGCTCACGCAGGACTGTCAAGCTGTTAAATAAAGTTTAATTAACGCTTCCATTCTCTCGGAGCAGGTTTTTATTACTAAACGAAGATGAGCTCCTGGATAATTTCACCCTCATTATTATAGAATGAACGCATAGTCTGTGTGGCTCTGAATGGCAAGAGAAGCATCTGAATCAGGGACTATACACTATTAAATCTGGCTTCAGTTTTTATTAGACACCGTCTGTGGTGTGTATTAAAGTCTGACCTCAAGTGAAGCTCTTTGTAGCTTTTCTTCGTAGGGACTGCCTGGGACTCTTAAAGTGCTCATGTTACAGCAAATCCCACAGTAAGTCAAATAAATTGTCAAGAAAGTTATTGCTAACCTCAATAAGAGCAGATTTGACAGTAGCAAGCTTACAAATTTCATTGCCTGAAGTCTCTACATGAAAAATTAATAGTGTATAAAGAAATATCAAATACTATAAACATCTAAACACATTCAAGAATCAGGGTTCCAGGCTAATGAATATGAAACCAATAAGCCATGACAGGTAATTCATTTTTACCACGGCTAAAACATGTTCTTAGACAGAACATGAACTCGATTGCCTAATACCCCTTTACCCACGTAAAATCACTGACTTATGTTCAGTAAAGAGTTACATTTATGATTAGTAATTATTGGAAAAAACAATAATATACAGCACTGCATAGATTGTAGAATAAATGTACAGTAGGCTGTATACATATTAGATGTTGTAAGGTCTGTGCTAACATGAGATAAAAATGTAAAATGTTTTAACTATCTGTTAACTATTAAGTCAAGTCAAGTCACCTTTATTTATATAGTGCTTTTTACAATACAGATTGTTTCAAAGCAGCTTTACAGTGATAACAGGAAAATAATGACAAAATTTGTTTCGGCTGTACAGTCACTCTGGAGAAAACAGTGATGTCATCATCCAGTTCAGCTAAATTCTCATACAATGGTGTCAATGCAGCCAGATCAGTAATATAGTTGAATATTTAGTGTCCCCAACTAAGCAAGCCAAAGGCAACAGAGGTGAAGGTGGCAAGGAACATGAAATGGAGGAAAAAATAGTTAATGCAGCCTAACAATCATTTAACTAATTTGAATAATAGAAATTGATAATGTTCAATGTGTATGCCATAGTAAAGAGATGTGTTTTTAGTCTAGATTTAAACTAACAGAGTGTGTCTGCTTCCCGAACAATGCTAGGAAGACTGTTCCAAAGTTTATGTGCTAAATAGGAAAAGGATGAGCAGTTGATTTTGATATTCTAGGTATTATCAACTGGCCAGAATTTTGAGACCGCAATAGACAGGAAGGAGTATAATGCATTAAGAGCTCGCTCAAGTACTGGGGAGCTAAACCATTTAGTGCTTTGTAAGTAATAAGCAATTTTAAAATGTATTCAATGTTTAATAGGGAGCCAGTGCAGTGTTAAGAGAACTGGGCCAATATGGTCATACTTCCTGATTCTAGTAAGAACTCTAGCTGCTGCGTTTTGGACCAGCTGGAGTTTGTTTATTAAGTGTGCAGGGCAACCACCCAGTAAAGCATTACAATAATCTAGCCTTGAGGTCACAAACGCATGAATTAACTGTTCAGCATTTTGCATTGACAGCATGTCGTAATTTAGATTTTTTTTTTTTTAAATGGAAGAATAAGCCATGAATAATATCAAGAATAATATCAGTTTCATAATTTGCCATGCAGCAAAAAAAATATTTAATAAATATACTGCAAATAAATGTACAGTAGGCTATATACATATTACATTTGGTAAAGTCTGTGCTAACATGAGATAAAAATGTAAAATGTTTTCTGAATCAGAATTTACTATCTGTTAACTATCAGTTTCATAATTTGTCATGCAGCAAAAAAATTACTGAATAAATATACTGCATGTAATTCTCATAAAAAATGTGCCATGACTGTAAATGCTTTTGCAATTTATATAAAGTGGGTGTGAAAACAGAAAATACTTAATTGCTCACTTCACTGTTCATTAATTAAACAATGTAATACAAACAGTTTGAATAGTGTTCCCTTATAGTAATCAAATTGAACCCTGTACACCATTGACCCTTTAACCAACCCTTAAAGGGATAGTTCACCCAAAAATGAAAATTAGCCCTCAAGCCATCCTAGGTGTATATGACATTCTTCTTTCAGACGAATACAATCGGAGTTATATTAAAAAATGTCCTGGCTCTTCCAAGCTTTATAATGGCAGTGAATGGCTGTTTCTGTTTTGAAGCCCATAAAAGTGCATCTATATCTACTATCTAAGTAATCCATACGGGTCCGGGGGGTTAATAAAGGCCTTCTGATGCGAAGCGATGCGTTTGTGTAAGAAAAATATCCATATTTAAAACTTTACTGTCGTATGCACGTTCACGAAAGACTGGTGTTCCAGCGTATGACGTAGGACGCAGGCGTGGCGTAAGTTCCGGTGACGAACGCGGAAGCGCAGAGGATAGAGCAAAACACAACTTGGTTCTCGCGAGAACTAGCATATTCTCACCGGAGCGTCCTACGTCATATGCTGGAACGCCAGTCTCTCGTGAACACGCGTACGACAGTTAGCGTATAAAGAAATATCAAATACTGTAAAGTTTTAAATTTTAAATATTCAAACATAAACATTAACAATGAACATTCAAATGTACACTGTAAAAATTGCCAGGAATTTACAGCATTAAAGAGTATTATTTTACAATAAATGACTGTAGTCAGAAATGCACAGTGAAATTAATGCATGCTGGGTCATTTTCTTGCGAATCACTGTTAATCAACAGCAAAATTATGCTGACATCACAATAATTTACTGCTCTTGTTTTACTGTGAAGAATTCACATTATAAAGTTGTCTTTAGCCATGCCACTGTAAGAAATTATAAAGTTTAGTACTGTGATTGTTTTGAAGTCACCATAATTATGATTTACCAATATCTTATTTCAAATTCATAATAGTTGAATTTGATGGATATTTCACAACAGTAAAGCAGCTGCTGAGATTTAAATTCGAAAGGTGTGACATCATCTTGCAACACAAGATTTTTTCTTTCTTCCATCACCTAATGATGCACAGACATCAGTATTCGACATACAAAACACAACAATGGTGACACTCAACAAATAATAATAATAAAAAAGATAAATTCTGAACATTACAAAATAAATAAACAACACAAACTGCTAAAAGTGAACCAAAAATAAATTCAGCAGCACAAATAAAACCAACAAGAATCAAGAAACTCCACAGCATAATCTATTCATGCCGCACTACATGCTGGGTACCTTCATAGTACATATGCAATGTAGAATGCAGTATGATATTGTAGATTTTTACAAAAAAAAACAAAAAAAAAACAAAAAAGCATTCCAAGAGTGCAGTTAGATATAAGAGAAGCCCTACTGAGGAATTACTGTGAAAGTAATCATTATTAATTATTATTAACCTGGAATATACTGTAATTTCACACTAAAATTTTTAACAGTGTTCATCAACAAATAAGCTTTTAATCATTGTATAACATCTGTTAAAATCATTTGTAGATTTTTAAGAAGTGCATGATCATATGAATCAAAGTTTAATGACATTTGTAAGCATATCATTTTACATTAAATAATGATCTGTTAATCATTATTAATACGTTAATACGTTCATTAGTAAACATTAACAAGCACATTATCTCATATTTCTATTTGAATAGTAACTAATGATCTGTTAAGCATTATAATGTTTGTTAATGACAGATTAATTAAAGTTATTATAAAGTTATTATATTGTTACCAAAACTGTTATGGCTGTGTCCAAATCCCTGTACTATATGAACTGAACTTGATGTGGAACTTACTTCTAAACCATTAATGAAGTAGTTATACAGGTGTTTTGTATATATTCTACATCTGCCATGTTGGCATTGTCCTTTGACAGTGTGATCTTTGGCCCACTGGCACACGAAACACCCCACAGCCCCCATGGTGCTGATGAAGTGCCTCAGATGACGTGCATTATCCAGGTATCATCTGCCTACTGTAAGATGAATACTGAGTATACATTCAACTAATTTGACTTCTTTTTTGCATACTGCATGTAGTAGGGAATGTATCCCTACATACTGTTTCAGTCACATCAGAGATCTGTGTGAACATCTCCCCTGTGAGGTGAAGGAGGTCACAGGATCTCTCTCTGAATGGTTTGTGATGGCTATGAATTGCCTAGTTGCTCTCATGACACAGGCTATCTTCATACTGGCCCCAATGACTGTCCCCTTAGATCACTTTATTGATCCTGCTGTCACTGATCTAAATGCACCGCACTGGTACTGAGATGATTTCTGTCAAAATAGGGGTCAGTGGCTAGTAATTTCACTAAGCTTTTCAATAGACAGGCCTCAACCTAGATGACTATTATATTGCTATTATATATATATATATATATATATACACACACCAATCAGGCATAACATTATGACCTAATGTGTTGGTCCCCCTTTTGCTGCCAAAACAGTGTCAAGGCATGGGCTCCACTAGACCCCTGAAGGTGTGCTGTGGTATCTGGCACCAATATGTTAGCAGTAGATCCTTTAAGTCCTGTAAGTTGCGAGGTGGGGCCTCCATGGATGAGACTTGTTTGTTCAGCACATCCCACAGATGCTCGATTGGATTGAGATCTGAGGAATTTGGAGGCCAAGTCAACACCTCAAACTCGTTGTTGTGCTCCTCAAACCATTCCTGAACCATTTTTGCTTTGCAGCATTTTTTTTGTCACATTATCCTGCTGAAAGAAGACACAGCCACCGGGGAATACCGTTTCCATGAAAGGGTGTACATGGTCTGCAACAATGCTTAGGTAGGTGGCACGTGTCAAAGTAACATCCACATTAATGGCAGAACCCAAGGTTTCCCAGCAGAAAATTGCCCAAAGCATCACACTGCCTCCTCTGGCTTGCCTTCTTCCCATAGTGCATCCTGGTGCCATGTGTTCCCCAGGTAAGCGACGCACACGCACCCAGCCATCCACGTGATGTAAAAGAAAATGTGATTCATCAGACCAGGCCATCTTCTTCCATTGCTCCGTGGTCCAGTTCTGATGCTCACATGCCCATTGTTGGCGCTTTCAGCGGTGGACAGGGGTCAGCATGGGCACCCTGACTGGTCTGCGGCTATGCAGCCCCGTACGCAACAAACTGCGATGCACTGTGTATTCTGACACCTTTCTATCAGCATTAACTTCTTGAGCAATTTGAGCTACAGTAGCTCGTATATATATATATATATATATATATATATATATCCTGTGAATAATGTTATGCCTGATCTGTGTATAAATATATTATATATAAGATTTTTTTATTTGCATTATTTGCAGTAAAAACAGTAATACTATGAACTACAATCTTTAGTGTCATATGGTCCTTAAGAAATCATTTCAATATGCTGATTTTGTGTTAAAGAAACATTTCTTACTATTATAAATGTTGAAAAAAAAAGTGCTGCTTTATATTTTTGTGGAAAAAGTTTAAAAGATGAGCATTTATTTGAAACAGAACAATGTAAAAGTCTTTACTGTCACTTAATGACACAAAACATTTTTTTACTGTCACAAAAAAACTTAATGATCCTTTGCTGAATAAAAGTATTTCTTCAGCAGTCATTTATTTTAAAATAAAATCTCACTAACCCCAATCTTTTGAACAATAATGTATAACACAGTCATTTTTATATCATTAGTTTAAGTCTTAAGATATTTTCTTTCAGATGTTTACATTGGATTTTGTCTTTATTTACACAAAGACTATCATTAGGAATGTAGATTGTTATATTAAATTGTAACAGCAGAATACAAACAGCCATGCTCAGCCCTGACATAGCATTTGTGTTATCATTCATTCATCTACCGGTAACCGGCAGTGCCTCTTAGATTGTTAGATGGACTTCTTGAATATTTCATATTTACATTGATACTGTCAAATGTTAATGTCTGTTTTTAAAGATTTTACAGTATTAAAGGTGCACCGACATCTTTAGCAATTTAATAATAGAGTGAAAGTTTTCCAATTTAATTGCCATTTAAAATGGTCATCTTCTGTATATTGCATTAGTCATTAAAGTGTTCACCAACCCGTTTAGATTGCACTGTTCCAAATACTGGCATACATATCCTTATTGTTCTTTACCTTTCTGAACACCAAACCTCTGGGCAGTATTGAGTATTGTGTTAAGAATGTTTTTTTTTATTTTTTTATTGTCAAAAAACATATTGTTGTTATTGTTTGGGATATTTCCACCATAATAAAAAAAGATTAATTAAAATGCTCCATTTAATTTCCCCTCTGAGTAAATTTAACTGAATGAACTTCCTCTTACACCTATGCATGAGGAACATGCACGGCAGTTCACTCTATACATTTTCAGATCACCGACAATTTACACAATTAAGGTAATTTAAGTTTTTCACATTAATAACCTGATGTCACTTGGTATTGGTCCTAACAGTACTTTAGACTATCTTTAATTAAATGCCAAAATATTCCCAACTGTGGGGGAAAATATGCAAGCATTCTTAAAATTGTGTTGCCTTAAGTAATACTATGCTTCATTTGCAAATGTGCCATTGACTGGCTTTGGCAGTAACTCTTAGAACCTTCAAGGGCTGTTAAACAGCATTTTTCTCTGGCTGAAATCATGTAGCATAATTTTAAGTTTGAAGGCTTTAAAAATACATTCACATTAACCCCACTGATAGTTTATGTAATATAAGAAAATACAATGAAAAGAATAACACATGGTAGATATGTGCTTATACCTATATACGCACATGGTGACTCAAGAATTGCAGCTACCTTTTCTTGACAAGACTACCAAAAATAACTGTATATAAGGATAATTACTTAAACGGCAATTATACCAATGTGATGTCCTGTCATGTAAAATTCTCATAATTAAGAGTAATTAAGTGCAGTAGGTATCTGACAGTTACTCGACTTTGTGGTGGAATTGCAATATGCTTAAAATAATGTTCTCAGAATGCACTGCTTTTGTATTAAAAAAACATCATGCAAGCAAAGTGAAAACCACTGTTGCCTTGGTGAAGTGCGAGTCAAACGGCCATGTTAAATGAGCCACTGTGAATAACATGCTATGCTCTTTTAGAGAACCACTACATGAAAATTTCTCCCCAGTATTTTTCCCATCATTGTCCTAACCATGCCAGAACAGAATGCCTCTGCTTCACAAAAATGCATTATTTAATTAACCTTTGCCCTCGCAACTGTGACACACACACACACACACACACAAAAAAAACTGCTTCTCAGTGCTTCAATGTATTCACTCAGTGGACCAAGATCAAGCGTTGTTCACCATTGTATGATGAGGGAAAGGGCAAGAGGTAGCTATTAACTGGGGATTGGCTGTTATCTCCTTCCCCTGCAAAACAGGCTCAGCCAAAATGCAAGTGGCTGAATGTGTATGTCATAAACGCTGGCTCAGAGAGGACTGAATATGCTTAATGTCCTCTAATAGGGCCAATTCAACATAATGGAGACATTCCTACGGATTGACAGCTATTTTCTTTATTGTCTTATATGGGAAATAGGCTCTCGCTGCCTGTAAATCACGTATTATAATATGATGAAAATCACTAGTGCCACATTAAGTGAAATTCATATAGACTGCAAACAAGGGCATCATGCATCATGTGACAGTCCTGCCTAGACAAGAAAAACAACAACAATATAATATTCTTAATATAAGCATAAAGGTATGATCACATTGGTGAAATTTCACTGGCAAAAAAGGTCTGTTCTCAAACCAGTTTGAAAACGAGCAAGATCTGCTTATAGGGAACTTTTTCACCCACATGGAAACTCCCAATCGCGCAGATTCCTATTGAAATAACTGGAAATCGGCAGCAAAATTTTGCAGAGCAACAGTAAATGTGACCGTCTCCATTAACTATAGACCCGATATAGTCCGGCTACGAGTAACCCACTTCTAGCCAAAATAACCTTGAATTTGGTTACGTTATGTCGTTTTTGCCAAAATAACTTTCGAGATGTATGATATCCCATCATGTAAGCAACGTCAACAGTGATTACAAGGTGTTTGGTTTCATTTATTTGACATGTTCATGTTGTAGATGTCTAGTCTATTCTTGGGTTATGGTTAGACGTCTATTAAATTTTCACTGACAGAGACGTCAGGGCTGTGTTTGGATGGCTTTTAGAAGCAAAATTGCTTGCTTGGTTATTAGCGAAATTTTGCGGGCAAAAAGGTTCATTGTCTATTGGCTGTGGTGTAGTGATATATGAAACACAGCTCACACAGAAGTCACCTTCAAACAAAGCAGCTTTCTGTTGGTTAAAGAAGGGGTCTAATGCTATTTCATGCATCCTGACTTATTTACACTGTTAAAGAGTTGGATTCTCATGCTAAACATGGCCAAAATGTAAAAAATCGAGTTGGACGTATGACGGAGTATTTCTGTGCCAAATACACTCTTTCAGGATTTGAATAAGTTTCGGAAAGTTTTTTTTGAGTATGGCCCTGTATGACTTCATAAAGGGCAGAATTACTTGTATGGGCTCTTCTCCCGGATGAGCACGTACACACATCAACCAGAGCGAGAGCAAGAGCACGTCCGTCAATGAGCTTCGTTTGGGTTATAGAAGCCGTCTGCAGCGCTGTCATAACAATGTCACTAAAGAAGTGTGTTTTTGGTTGTGAGGGAAAGATAACCTTGTTCAGCTTCCCAAATAACCCAGCGTTAAGGAAACAGTGGATGCAGTTTGTTTTTCCGAAGCAGCAACAGAGTTCTGCAAGTGTGTTTGTTTGTTCCCTGTCACGAGTCGAAGCTGCATCAAATGTCTGTGTTTTGCTGGCAATCGGCGCGTAAGTGCATATAATGTAAACAACATAAACATATAGTGAATCTGAAGTTCCCTTTCAGTCAGTACACTACGAGTTACGTCAGTTACTGACGAAATGGGGGTTTCGCTTAGAAGCCAATCGCCTTTGAGCTCTACAAAACGAGAAATTTGCATAACGCAACCCCGCCCCACCGTGTGGGTATAAAGGGCGTTGCGTGGCAATCTCGCATTATGTTTCTGCTTCAGAGCCGAGTGTTACCGCCTGAGCGTTTTTCTCTTCCAGACGAGTGTCTCTCCAGAGTGTTGGTGTTACGGCACGTTCTAGCGAGTTCCGCATTCCTGTCTGATCTGTGCAGTGATCTAGCACAGCGTGTGTGTTCTCCCTAGGCGCTTCGGCATTCTGCAGAGCAAAGACTCCTCTCTAAAAGAGCTGCACGTGGCACGTCTTTTTCAAGATGTCTCGTCCGTGCTCCGTTTCTGGGTGGGGTCGGCTGGTTCCTCCGTTTGACGAGCATGATCGCTGTTTGGCGTGCTTGGGCCTCATGCACGCCGAGCGCGCATTCATGGATGAGTCATGTTCCGACTGCGGGAACATGGCCATCGCAGTGTTGCGGTCAAGACTCCATGATCTCCGTGCTGGAGGGAGAGTCCCCTCTACCACACCCCAATCTATTCCCACCACGAGTGGGAATACTTTGGCTGGTGGTCAGGGTGGCTTGAGGGTGACGGTGTGGGCCAACCCGACAAATCCTCCTCGGGCCACACCCCCTTCTAGCACACTGCAACCTGTGGTGTTGCCAGATGAGGGCGCAGGTCCTGTTTCCCGTCCTGGGCCCTGCGTTTCATTTGGCGCACCGGCGGAGGATACTATGTCGATCGCCGCATCACAAGGTGGGCTGGATTCCTCCGGAGATGACGATTCGGCTGTGTTGCCTCCTTCGGGAGTCCCAGCATTGCCCGAGTCTGATCCAGAGCTCACAGCCATGCTTTCCCGGGCGGCCGAAGCTCTTGGGCTTGTGTGGAACCCTCCGCCATGTCCCGAGCGCTCTCGGCTAGATGATTGGTATCTGGGGGCGGCCCGTGCCGAAGGCGCCCGTCAGCCCCCAGTGCCCTTTTTCCCGGAAGTGCATGAAGAGGTGTCGAAGTCGTGGAAGTCTCCCTTGACTTTTCGCGATTGTTCGGCAGCCACTTCCACCTTCACTGCCCTCGACGGTGGCGCGGTGAAAGGGTACACTGGGGTTCCCCTTTTGAGCGCTCTGTTGCGATGCAACTGTGTCCGCAGAGCGCTGCGACATGGCGTGGTGACCCAAAGCACCCGTCCAAGGCCTGTGGGTTTACGTCTACTTTGGTGGCGAAGACCCACAGAGCTGCGGGCCAGGCCGCGTCCGCCCTGCATGCGATGGCCACCCTTCAGGTCTACCAGGCCAAGGTGCTCAGAGACATGCACGAGGGCAATGCTGACCACGCATTAATGCAGGAGCTGCGGGCGGCCACCGACCTCGCTCTACGAGTGACGAAGGTGACCGCTCGCTCTCTCGGTCAGGTGATGTCCACTTCTGTGGTCCAGGAGCGCCACTTATGGCTCAACCTGGTTGATGTGGGAGAATCTGAGCGAACCCGTTTCCTTAATTCTCCCATTTCCCAGGATGGGCTATTCGGCGGGGCGGTCCAGGACTTCGCCCAACAGTTCTCGACCGCTCAGAGACAGACTGAGGCGCATATTCTGCCCCGGCGGCCTGCTGCTGCCTCCACCCAGCCGCCGGCTCAGAGGCCTCAGTCTGCTCCCCGCCGAGGCCGCCCTCCTGCGGCCCTCGTTCCTCCCGCTCAGCCCCAGCAGCAGCCTTCACCCGGGCCGAGGCGTGGAGGACGCCGCAGGAAGGCAGCCCCGCCCGTCCCAGCCCCCCAGCCTGCTAACGGCAGTCTAAGCGGCGGTTCTGAGACGGGCGGCTCGGAGGTGAACTCGGTTCTTTCTCAGGAGATGGTAACAGGGCCACTCCTTCCCCCGCTTGAGGGCCGGGGGATAATCCTTGTAAAGAAAGAACTGACATTTTCACCTCCGAGCCTCAAGAGGGCGCGGCTGGCAGTGTGCGACGCCAAGCAGCCTCGCCACTCTCGGCCCCCTCTGTCGCCAGCCCCCTGGCAGACGAGACCCCCGTGGAACGCTGGTCCTTCCCTGGTCTCCTCTGTCAGGGCGCGGAATTCGGCCCCGCCCACACCCCGGGACGCTCCCACTCCTCCCATGTCTGGGCCGGTCATTCCGCCTCGCTGCCCCATCGGGGGTACACCTGTGGTCCGCATGACCCCGCTGGTACAGTTTCTGGAAGCCTGGCTAGCGCTTCCCAAGCTGTCCAGCTGGCTCGCTCGCACCATCAGGCTCGGCTATGCGATTCAGTTCGCACGGTCTCCTCCCCGCTTTCGGGGAGTCCGCTATACCATGGTGGGTGGCAATGCCCCTGTCATGCGTGCGGAGGTCGCCACCCTACTGGCGAAGGGTGCGGTCGAGATCGTCCCTCCAGCCGAGATGGAGTCCGGCTTCTACAGCCCTTACTTCATTGTACCCAAGAAAACCGGTGGGTTACGGCCAATCCTGGACCTGCGCATCTTGAACCGAACCCTTCACAGGCTTCCATTCAGGATGTTGACAGCCAAACGCATTTTTGAATGCGTTCGTCCATTGGATTGGTTTTCAGCGATCGACCTGAAGGACGCGTACTTTCATGTCTCCATTCTTCCTCGACACAGACCGTTTCTACGGTTTGCCTTCGAGGGGCAGGCATATCAGTACACGGTTCTCCCATTCGGGCTAGCCCTGTCCCCTCGCGTCTTTACGAAGGTCGTCGAGGCAGCCCTTGTGCCGCTCAGGCAACACGGGGTTCGCATCCTGAACTATCTCGACGACTGGCTGATTCTAGGCCACTCTCGGGATCAGGTTTGCGAACACAGGGACCTGGTGCTTCAGCACCTCGCCCGTCTGGGCCTTCGGGTCAACTGGGAAAAGAGCAAACTCTCCCCAGTGCAGAGGATCTCTTTTCTCGGTATGGAAATCGACTCGGTCGCCATGTACGCGCAGCTTACGAGCGAGCACGCGCAGTCACTGCTGACTTGTCTTCGCCAGTTCGAGGGCAAGAGTGCGGTACCACTGAAATATTTTCAGAGGCTCCTGGGGCATATGGCATCCGCAGCCGCGGTAACGCCGCTCAGTTTGCTTCATATGAGACCGCTTCAGCACTGGCTTCGCGATCGAGTCCCGAGATGGGCATGGCAATACGGCACGCTCCGGGTCCCAGTTACTCGGGCCTGCCGTCAGACCTTCACCCCGTGGGCGAACCTCAGTTTTCTACGGGCAGGTGTTCCCCTAGAACGAGTTTTCCAGTTTCCTTTTGGTTGCCCCATATTGGCCCGGCCGGACCTGGTTCTCAGAACTCATACTCCTTGCGACAGCCCCTCCCTGGTCGATCCTTCTGAGGAAGGACCTCCTTACTCAGAGACGGGGCACCGTATGGCACCCACGTCCCAACCTTTGGAACCTACACGTGTGGGACCTGGACGGGACGTGGTAGGTTTGAGTACCCTGCCACCTCAGGTGGCGGCTACCATCACTTCCGCTAGGGCCTTGTCCACGAGACAGGCCTATGCGTTGAAGTGGAACCTCTTCGTCACCTGGTGCTCTTCTCGCCGAGAAGACCCCACGAAATGCTCAATCGGGTCATATCAGGTTCAGGGCATGCCATGCCCCCTTGGGGTTAGAGCACACTCCACTAGGAGTGTTGCTTCCTCTTGGGCTTTAGCGCGTGGCGCCTCGCTGACAGACATTTGTAGAGCTGCAGGCTGGGCGACACCCAACACATTCGCAAGATTTTATAATCTCCGAGTGGAGCCTGTGTCCGCTCGTGTACTCGCCCCAAGTGGCCAGTAACTGGACAGGCTCAGGTGTCTTCGCTTGCTGCGCCATTCCACTCCACGGACTGGATGCGTGCGCTTTTTCTCTCAGGTGAGCTTCCCAGTAAGCCCTGAGCTCCTCCAGCACTGCTGATGTCGACACCAGAGTGCATGCCCGCTTGGTCAGCCCTCGTGTTCGGCTAGGTGCCTCCGTGTGCATGGTTCCCCCGTTGGGCAACCCCCACATGTGTATTTCCATGGTAAGTCTCTCTGAGCACGTGTCTTCCCTTGGCAAGACACCTTGCCACTCCTGGGGTTGAAAGAATTTTCCACCTGCGGCTGGATACCCCAGAGTGCTCCATATGCAGTCCCTACGGGGGTCATGTGAGTATTCTTAAGTCCTCCCTTCGGGCAGGCATTGTGTTGCATTTCTCCACGTGGGATATGCTTCCCAGTGTACCTTGGTATCAGCGTTGAGCCTAGCCCCTCGTTCGTGCTAAGACTCACGGCAGGGAGCCCTGGTCAGCGCAGGACGCTGGAAGACAGCTGTCGTGGCGAGATTGTATTGGGACCCCCATTTCGTCAGTAACTGACGTAACTCGTAGTGTACTGACTGAAAGGGAACGTCTCGGTTACGTATGTAACCCTCGTTCCCTGAAGGAAGTGAACGGAGACGTTACGTCCCCATGCCACTTCCGCTGTACCGCTGGAACGGCCGGACGCTCATGCCTCGGCTCTTCAGCAGGTAACATAATGCGAGATTGCCACGCAACGCCCTTTATACCCACACGGTGGGGCGGGGTTGCGTTATGCAAATTCCGCAGACCCATGGCATTTTCATGCCATTGGCTTGTTTTGTAGAGCTCAAAGGCGATTGGCTTCTAAGCGAAACCCCCATTTCGTCAGTAACTGACGTAACGTCTCCGTTCCCCTCCTTCAGGGAACGAGGGTTACATACGTAACCGAGACGTTATCTAGGGATAATGCCATGATGTATTTCGTGTGTGTGTGTGTGTGTGCTCTTGACTCTTTAGCTCCGGCCACTGCACGCCTGCACAAGCTCGGGTGTTTTCGGAAAGAATCGGTACAGCTCATCTGTCTTTTATAAATATGATAAAACTAAAGACTCTTCGGAGATATGAAGGATGCAATAGGCTACTACTCTATTGGTACTCAAGATTTACATGAGATAGGTAGAAACTGCGTGTTATGTACCCTTTAATGCTTTTAATTCACATGACAAACTTGAGCATGTTGTAAAAATCCACATGTGGAAATCTTTAACGCAAAATTCCTGATTGTGTGAATAATTCCTATTGAAATGACTAGATTTTGCCCTTGAAAATTCGCCAATCAATAGTAAAAGTGAGTACGCATTAATATGTGTTAGTCTAGTGGTAAATTGTTTGGTTATTCTGCAAATGCAACTTAAATATCAAAGATACAACATATTGGCACCAGCTCTGAGTGGGTCACCTGGGGCCCCTTCAGTTTGAACAGGAATGATGCTTCTGACTGCAAATATGCTACCTTACTGTGGGGACATATTGATATCCAGGTCGTGAAGAGGTCTCGGCGTTGCCTCAAGAGAACAGCTGTCATAAGGTGTTCTACATGAATGACTCGTGCAGCATCCGTCACATTCCTAACAAAAACAACATATGTTAAAGGTTTAGTGCACCCAAAATTTCAATTCTGTCACTATTTACTCACCCTCATTCCAAACCTGTGACTTTTATTTCTGTCAAACACAAAAGAAGACATTTGAAGGATTTTGTTTGTGTCCATGGAATACTTTTACTGTATAGACAAAAACACCAAAACATCTTTTGAGTTCCACAGAAGAAGGAAAGTCATGTTTTGAATGAACTATCCCTTTAATTGTCAGGTATTTTACATTCACCACTTAAAGTACATAGTTGAAAAACACCAAAATGACAAGGTAATGTCTCGGTTACGTATGAAACCCTCGTTCCCTGAGGAGGGAAGGGAGGCGTTACGTCAGTGACTGACGAATGGGGGTTTCGCTTAGAAGCCTATCACCTTCGAGTTCTTACAAAACGAGCCAATGGCAATGAAATGCCATGGGTCTGCGGAATTTCCATAGCGTAGCTCCGTCCCACCTCGTGGGTATATAAGGAAGGACGCTGACAATCTCGCATTATGTTACCTGCTGAGGAGCCGAGATTGTCTGGCTATCACCAGACCAAGCTCAATTTAAGATTGAACATTGGTCTGGGGAGTCTGCTCTGTATTTTCTACTGCACAAGAGGCTTATAAACGAGCATTATTCAAATGACTTTGTACGCAATTGGATAGTCCTTCAACCAATCAGACCACAAAAGGCATGATAAACGAGCATAATTCAAATGACTCTGTATGCAATTGGATAGTCCTTCAACCAATCAGACCACAAGAGGCGTGATCAACGGGCAACGTCCCATCGCTTCTCTAGCCGTCATCATGTTAAACCCGCCAATAGTGCGCCAGGTGGATAAGCCAGTCTGTGATTGGTTCCCGCAAAAGTGTAACAGAAGCAGTAGAAATGAATGTACAGGTTTCCAGACTGAGTTGCAGGGCGAAATCAAATCGCCGGCAGATCAGGCTGGGTTTATCCAGTCTAGAGCCGAGACTGAACTCCCGGCCGTTCCAGCGGTACAGCTGAAGTGGCAGAGGGAGGTTCACCACCTGATCTCTGAAAAGATTTAGGCCTGGCGTTTGGCAGGCTGCGGGGCTGGAGCGGACTGGGGCGCCTTCCTGCGGAGACCTCTATGGTGCGGCCCGGGTGAAGGCTGCTGCTGGGGCTGGGCGGGAGGGGCGGGAGCTGCAGGAGGGGCAGTATGTGCTTAATGGCCTCAGTCTGCTTCTGGGCGGCTGAGAACTGTTGGGTGAAGTCCTCGACCGCACCGCCGAAGAGGCCAGCCTGGGATATGGGAGCGTTGAGGAAACGGGTTCGCTCAGCGTCTCTCATATCGACCAGGTTGAGCCACAGGTGTCTCTCCTGGACCACAGGTGTCTCTCCTGGACCACAGCTGTGGACATCACCTGACCCAGGGAGCATGCGGTCACCTTCATCGCCCCGGGGGGCGAGGTCAGTGGCAGCACGCAGCTCATCCATGAGCCCTGGGTCAGCTCTACCCTCGTGCATGTCCCTGAGCATCCTGGCCTGGCAGACCTGAAGGATGGCCATGGCATGCAATGAGGCGGCGGCCTGCCCTGTAGCTCTGTAGACCTTCGCCGCCAAGGTAGACGAGAACCTACAGGCCTTGGAGGGGTGCTTAGGATCACCGCGCCACATTGAAGCACTCTGCGGACACAGTTGCATCGCAACAGAGCGTTCAACAGGGGGGACCCCAGTGTACCCTTTAGCCGCGGCCCCGTCGAGGGCAGAGAAGGCGGAGGAAGCCGGATCGCGGGAAGACAACGGGGACTTCCAGGACTGCGTGACCTCCTCATGCACCTCGGGAAAAAAAGGTATTGGGGTCGGGGCCTGGAGGCTGTCAGGACGCGCCGCCCCCAAAAACCAATCATCCAGCCGCGAGTGCTCAGGACAGGGCGGAGGGTTCCACTCCAGCCCAAGGCTCGCTGCTGCCCGAGATAACATGGCTGTCAGCTCTGGGTCAGACTCGGGCAATGCTGGCACACCAGAAGGCGGCAGCACAGCCAAATCTTCATCCCCAGAGGACTCTAGCCCACCTTGAGATGCGGCGATCGACATCTCATCGTCATCTGGAGCGCCGAACAAAACACGTGGGGCGTCCGCACGTCCGCACAGGGTAGCAGTGTGCAAGAGGGGGGTGTGGCCCGAGGAATGATCGTCGGTGCTTTATTCCACACTGTAACCCTCAGGTCACCCTGGCCACCAGCCAAAGTATCACCTCTCGTGGAGGGGATAGATTGGGGTGTGGCAGAGGGGACTCTGCCTCCATTACGGAGGTCATTGAGTCTCGACCGCAACATTGCGATGGTCATGTTCCCGCAGTGAGAACATGACTCATCCACAAACGCTGCTTGAGCGTGCTGTAAGCCCAAACACGTCAAGCAGTGATTGTGCCTATCAGACGGCGACAGAGATCGACCACACCCAGAAGTGCACGGGCGAGACATATTTAAAAAGACGTGCCACGTGCAAGCTCTTTTTGTGAGTGGAAAGCTCTGCAGAATGTTGAAGCGCCCAGGGAAACACACACACAGCTGTTGCAGATCACTGCACAGATCAGCAGGCAGGCAATGTGAGATCGCTGGAACGCGCCGTCACACCAACACACTGGAGAACCGCTGGTCTTGAAGAACTAAAGAGAACTTAGATTTTCAGGCTTGCAGGAGTGAAGAATGCTCTTGGCTCCGAAGCAGAAACATAATGCGAGATTGCCAGCGTCCTTCCTTATATACCTACGAGGTGGAGCAGAGCTACGCTATGCAAATTCCGCAGACCCATGACATTTCATTGCCATTGGCTCGTTTTGTAAGAACTCGAAGGTGATAGGCTTCTAAGCGAAACCCCCATTCGTCAGTCACTGACGTAACTCGGAGTGACTGAACGAAAGGGAACCAAAATATTGGCTTTAAAATATTCTTTGTTCCATGTAGAATTAAATACTTTTTACTAGACTCCCAATCTATTTCAGCTCTCGCTGTTTCACAAAAGCACTCTGATGTAAATAGTCTCAGATAAGCTTGTGGATGTGTTGATGGAAGCAGGTACAAGTGACAGGTGCAGATTTGCAGCATCAGAAAATCAACAGTATGACTCAGGCTTTCCCGCTCTGCTTGTTCTGCTAATAGCCTTCATTTTGGTCCAATTGCTCTTGACAGCTGCAGATATAAAAATGCGGTTGCAACTCTATAACATAAAGCTTTATGATAGATTTTCACTCAAGGGTTTTTTTTTTCCAAAGCGAGCAACTCTCAGAAAGGCTATGGGTGAGTGGTTTGATTTCTCTAACGATACTGTCACAGATTAGTGAAACGAATCATGCATTCATAAATGAAAAATTAACTCCATCGGCATTGACATGGAGATCTGTTGAAACGTGTCTATCATTATGCTTCATTTGAAAGTGCAATCATAATTGCTAAGCGATGATTCCTGCTCGCTCGTTGTCCATTTAGTCGGCTAATAACAGAGCTTAGCATAAATGACTGCAGTACAAGTGGTTGGCTAGATTAAGCAGAAATGCGCTATGATTGAGCATGACCCAAGTGCATTCATAAGGGGGCGAGTGTGAAAGAGAGTGAGGTTTGAGCTTGTGTGTGTTGGGAGCTTCTCTAACACACTTTTCTCCCATGAGCGCTCCAAGTATTTAATTGCATTTAATTAATTGTGGGAAAAAAATAAGCACTCCGAAAACTTGACCCCATCGCCTCAGGGAGGAAAGTCCCAGCCGGAAAGTGTCCTGGTATCAGGACTGCTTACATAAAAGTAATTATGTGGAATTATCCAGAAATCGATGATGGGAAAATCAACAGTGTGTTTAAGGGAGCTGAGTAGGTGAAGCCTGGCCTGAGTACTGAGCACTTGTGTTTCAGTCCCACAGTGGCAAACATGTAATGAATATTCAGCAAACACTCTCCACTGACAAACGTATCAGCACATGCTAAAATTCAAACAGCACAATTGCGTGTGATGTTACTTTTATAAAACAGTATAATATACAAGAAGTTAATTGTGATTAACCAAGATTTTAGACACAGTACTACTAGTTAATTTGTCTGTTTTTGCTTTGTCAATTAAAAGGTCCAAATGAAGCCACAGAAGAATCACTGTATGCACAGAGCAAACACTACGTAGAGGTAGTCTGGACTAAATTTTTCAATGAATCATTCATAATCACTGTTTTGTTCCTGAATTAATTAATACTTTTTGTCAATGAATCTGTTAAGTGAATGAGTCAATGAAAAATGAAAAAATACCATACTACTATACTCTTAATATTTGGTTTCTGAATGAATCAGTGTTTTGTCAATGATTCATTCATACAGTAAAGACCTACCATAGCGATGTAATAACGATTATAAGAATAATGATGGTGTTGATGAAAATGATGGTTGTGGTTTTAATTATACTGCATTTCATTTAAGTTAAAGTGCTCTGCTCTGATTGGCCAGATGGCCCAGTCTGTTGTGATTGGTCTACCGCATACAGAGCGTATTTCGGAAGCTAAACACCCATTACCATAAGTGAACTTCAGCTGAGGTTTCCTCATTCCTCAGCAATTGTACACAGTGTAAAGACAGTAACGATGGCGTCGATTTTACCATATCAATCCGAGTGCGAGTCCGATGATGAAACATTGGAAGAACTAGTTATTTAACCCGAACCTCCATCGCAAGGACGACTTAAGCAGGACGTTTCTCAGTGATGCGCTACTCAGGACAACGTACAACATAGGCGGGCATTATGCAAATGTCTTTTCTAGTGACGTGTGAAAGTCACGCATTAGGATTCGAAATACAAACGACTCGTATAGGCGGTTCAGAGTCGATTCTTTATTTTGGGAGACAATAACTTTATTTATCGTGCACTTTCAACTTTGCAGAACTTTTACAAACCACAAACAGCACACTGCATTAAAGGGAATATTTGAAAAACCATAATAGGGGCACTTTAAGACATTTCTACTTAATATCTTCTGACCATCTGTTGTCCAAGACTTGAAAGATGGTGTATAAAGAAAAAGAATGGCAACTGGCCACTGTTTTTGTGAAACCCTTCTAAAATATAAAAAGATAAATGGGACGAACAATCTACGGTTTCATGGACTTTAAGGAGACATGCACACGACTTGCCATCCCAGAACCACAAGTGCATATTAAGTGTGGTATTTGGAACAGGGCCGTGCACTTAGATCTTGGTGAATATAGTTGTTGCTCTTAATAAATAGATTACATTTTGTATTTTTGTACTTTAACATTGTAGAATTTGCACAGATAATGGTAATGCTCTCCTGGGTTTCTCTGCAGCAGTAGATAAGGCTTTAGCAAATTGCACTTGAAGGGTGTCACTTGAGGTGTTGAGCCCTAATCAGTGGGGAGTTCTCAGTGCAAATCCAGCATTATGATTGGCCTTCTCCAAGACCCACTGCCCTGTGACAGAGTAATCCCAGCCTTTAGAAACACTGCCGACATGGCCATATTTTTAGGATTTGCCAATAACACTATGACCTAATTGCTATGGAAACTACTAACTGAGACAGGCGTTGATTCTTGTGTACTTTCCAAACTGGTTTTTATTTCAGTTGTAATCAGATCTGACACAGACTGAATGGCACTGTCACATTAACCACGATGCACATCAAATCTATCTTTCTCGTTTTCATTTGACAGTGATTTTATATTCAGTATTACTTGTGCACTGCACTGGCAGTGTTAAAGGGACAGTTCACCCAAAAATTATGTCATTTACTCATCCTCGTGTGTCGTGTCGTTTCAAACCTGAATGACTTTCTTCTGTGGGACATAAAATATATTTTGACAAATATAGGCTATAGTGTTTTTTATTTGTTTGTTTTAACCCTAACACCCTAGCCCCCCACCCCCCTTTTTTTTTTGATGATCAAATTACTAAAAATTAAACTACATGAACATGAAAACTGAAGATATATAAAAATAAATGCTAATTCAAAATATAAATAAAAACGATAATAGTATACATAATACTGTTGGTTACAAACAATCTTCAAAAATTATTTTGTGACACAGGTTTGGAATGACATGAGGGAGTATGATAATTTTCATTTTTGGGTGAACTATCCCTTTAAAGATACCTTTTTTCAATCTATATAAGATTAGACTTGTTCTGTTAAATACCTAATAAATTATTAATTAAGCACAAGTATCTAAATGTTTTTCAGTCCTAATGTTGAAAGAAATTATATTAAAAAAAGAGCAAATTACGCCCTTTTGTTTAATTCGTGTTCTATTCTTTTCCCTGTTGTATTGCTGGAAGTCAGTATTGATGGTCAGCGAAGGCAAGATGAGGCCTGCATATGTTTTCCAGCCCTCTCCACCTCCCAATTATTTAGTCTTCCTAATGACAGTATTTTACAAATAGTGGTGGTTTACAGCATAATAGCAATTTCACACAATCTCTGCCATTTCCATATGGTAGCTAATGGCCTAACAATCAGATTAGGCGAGATAGAGATGGACGATTCAAGAAGCTATTGTTATTTTCTAATGGTGTAATCAGTACAATGCTGGGAGAGGATGATACTTCTGTATTGTCGTTCGAGGTTGTATACCAGCAGATAAGTAATTCCAAATTGTCTTGACTTCCTTCCCATGCCTTGTTCAAGAGAGGTTAGATGTGTTATGCTC
Source organism: Coreius guichenoti (assembly GCA_039654105.1). Taxonomy (NCBI): domain Eukaryota; kingdom Metazoa; phylum Chordata; class Actinopteri; order Cypriniformes; family Gobionidae; genus Coreius; species Coreius guichenoti. The sequence continues at coordinate 27,241,275 of CM077172.1, read as the reverse complement.
GCAGATGGTCTAATTGAATCATGGCTGACGGTCATACTACTATGTTGGGTGAAATATTTCTCCCTTTATAGATAAGATGTCTCGGTACCGGTCACCCTTAAGTCTCTCATATTTCCTCTTCACACTGCAGAGACAAAAGTGCATGGCCCACAGAATGAAAAATGCAGTCGTTAAAAATTACCTCTCTTATCCCTGAATGTCATACACCAATGGACCTATAATGGCAAATCAGCGCACTACATTTTCATTAACGCAATAAAAATCAGAGATCAACTTCAAACTATTACCCATTCCATGTGGCAATCTCCTCCCCATCTCTATTTAAATGGGCAAGGTTATTAGAATTGGTAATTGGTAAAGCACATTACGCCACGTTAATGCAGTTCAATAGGTACTGTAATTGTTTGCTCGCGGGCACTGAAAGAGAAGCCAAACACTTGAGACAGATCAGCTGAGAAGAGAATTAGAGAGTATTGTTCAATGCATCTTAATATTACAATTGCCGCAACGCGGGGCACGTGGGTCCTCGCGGTGCTTCCCTCCCCCCTCGCAACACCCAATCTATTTGCCCAGATCCCACAGACAGCCTCCATTATGGAAATGTCGGCTCAGAGCGGCGTATTTTTCCAGTCTGGTCAGGCCTGGCTCTGCCATGCCCTGAAGATGGAACTTTCTCTATTCAGTGACCATAAAGACCAAAGCTACTCTTCACTGCACACCGCTCATGCTCTGGGGCAAAACACAGACCAATTCCCAACTCACATTTTCCAAGGTGTTGAATCTTCCCTCGTAGGGATTCACATGATTTCACATTTCTAGGTGATTGGATGGATGTATGTCCAGCCCCCGGTGAATAACTCTCATCAAGCTAATGCATGGAAAAAGACCATCGGAGAGGCTCAGAGCATGCATCGTGAATGTCGACGTATTGTACGGACCACACATCCTACACCATACATTCTGTCTCTCCAAAACCCGGGCTCTTGATAAAGGTTGCACTTCCCTCAAGAGCCCGAGTTAAAAGGGCCAGATAACAAGCAACTGCACCCACTCAAAAATTGCACTTGATTTTTTTCCCCTGTTCCCTAGAAAAAGAGGCCCAGTTACTGAGTGCGACTTTAATTCAAACATTCTGACTTTCCAAGCCCAGGGCCGCTTTGATCTATTTTTGATTTGTTCTTCCTTTTCAGGCCTGCATGTATGAGAAAGGCCACTGGACACAAAAAGCTAAGTTAATTCAGAGACCACAATACAGCGAGATTTGTTTGTGACTAACAATGCCTTCTACGTTTCTATATCCTTACCATGAGTTACACAAGTAGGACATGTTCCTGGATCAACATCCTTTGTTTTTTCTGGAACAGTATTTCTATCAATCAATCATTCTTCTCTGATTTTCTGGGGTAAAGTTGGAATAGGGTTAGGATTTGTTGACAGGAATGTTGGGTAACACTTTAGAATAATGGTCCGTCACGAAAGCTATAATTTCTCTCAGTGCATCTCACGTCATGAAATTTAAAGGTTCTATTGAACAAGCAATATGGAATTATACTTAAAATGCATATGCACAATCTGATTTACACAAGGTTTTTGGAATAACATATTTTCTGGGACAACATTCGGTAACACTTTAGAATAATGGTTCTTCATTAATAGATAACTATGCAGTAAGTAATGCAGGACTAATACATTAACACTTCAGCTACTACTATTAACTAATATAGAAACAAGCTTAACTAATCAGTAAGTAATATCGAATTTAGGAGATAGTTCCTTGTTAAGTAATCAATAATTACTGAATGAGATTAGCCTCATTAATAACTATTAACTAACTGACAAATTATAAAGAACATTATTGTGTGTCTGAGATGTAATCAGTCATCTTTTTTACTCTGAATAAAGTCATAAAATGCATCACTAATTACTCAAGTGTTACCTAGTCATTATGCAGGAACTACTAGTGATCTGGACCATTATTTTAAAGTGAAAAAGATGTTTTTCACTTTAAAATAATGGTCCAGATCACTAGTAGTGAAGTATCTTCATATTTATTGAAAACAATGGATGCAACAAGTTACCTATGAATGATCAACCAGTCATTAAAACAGGTTAACCTAAACAATTCAACGTAAGAACTTACCATGAGCTCTGTTGTTGAACAAGATAATATTTTCTTCAACCTCATTTGAAACAAACAAACAAACAAAACAATTAATAGCAGAATAGAACTACAGGTGAAGAACTACACTACCCATATACCTGAGGAGTGAGCCTATCAATTACACTACCAATTACTACCCTAGTTCTCACATCGCTTTCAGATCTACTGTGTTACCAATACACGCCAAAACCAATGGAGTTTGTATGCAGTTTCTTGTTCTCCGTCTTCTTCTCTGATCTTTATATGGTGTTGTCAACAGAGTGAGTAGCGTGCACGTCAGACTCGAACGTGGGGGTGACAAAACTTGTAGAAACGTCTGCAAACTTGGAATAACGTGCGCGAATCATATGGACTACTTTTATGTTCTTTTTTTTGGAACTTGGCCACTACAATCAGCATACTGTCTTCACTCAGTATGCATCAATGTTTAAACATCAAATGGGTTTGGAGCAACACAAGTGTGAGTAAATGACAGCATTTTGGTTGTTTTTCTTTCGTTGTTCATTAGAAAATTGTAAAGCTACAAGGAAATCAAGAACATTAATATCTTCTCTTACACTTTTTTTCAATACAAGCAAACGTTTAACTTATTCTGTTACAGGCTCATGTTTTTTCTCATGTAACGTTAAAGTAAGTGACGTTTTTTTTTAAGTGAAAAGCACTGGATTATGTTGTTTACAATGCGTGATGTGCAATTCTTTTGTTGTGCCACAAATAACATTCTATACACTAATCTATAGGCCTATATATGCACTCTATAGCCTACTCTATGGTCTAGTGTAAGAATTTTAAAAGGGTACTTTGTCATACTGCATCACAGCCTTATTGCGCCTCCCATTCGTATACAAAAGAAAAGTTTCGACCATTAAGTGCACAAAGTGTTCAACATTCCAAGCTTAATTTTTCTGGTAAATAAGTGCATCCTCCGGGTATTTGAAGTGCACTTCTTGTTGGAATTTTCAGTATGAACACAGTACCTGCACTATTTATACAACAAAAGGCCATAGAATAGTGCATAAGTATGCAAATTGGGACGCATCTTTTGTCTCATAAAAGACGTTATATCTTGAACATTTTTCAAATGCTTTTTTGCTTCAAATGTAAGTTTGTAATGCTGTGGTTAATCACAGAGCAGGTTGATTTAAGGCTTAGAACTCTTTATTGAAGGATCTATTGAAATCTGTTAGGACAAAATTCATGAATAATATACTTCTGGAACCAACTGCACTAAAAATAAGTTGTGAATATTGTTGCAATATAGTGTCATTCTGCAACCTGACCCAACGCAGGTAGAGCTCTCACCACTTTAACGGTCGAGGTCCTTGTTGAGCCACAATAGTACATTGGGGAAAAGCTGTGCATGTGTTTGTTGGTTTTGGTTTGGATTACTTTAAAACGTTTTACAGAGGTAGAGCAATGGAAAGAGAACATGTGTGCACTTAATATTCAGCATTTATGAATGAGCATCTGGTCCACAACATGCTATGGGGCTAATGATGTTGTATTATATGTTGATTCCCAGTGAGCCTCAGGCTTCTTTTGTTTCAGTGCTTTCAGGTTAAGCTCTGTGATGTCTTTCAGACTCCTGTTGAAATCCTGTTTGTTACACAGCATCATTATAGAGTTTGAATGCAAAGTAGATGTGTTGATTGCTGTGTTTAGGGTGGCAGGGAATATTTTGGCTGTTCACTTGCTGCACCTGCTATCTTTCAACAACTTATTTATTCTCATGATGTAGCAAATACATTTAATATATGTAAATATAGGCATAGAAGGATCATTTGATATCTTGGAGGATATTAGCATCCAAAAGTAGATTTATGCTTTAAGTTTGAACAAGGGATATTATCTAAAAACAGCTGTACTTTTAACTCAGCAATTACATATTTGACTCTGTTGGCTTTGCTTCCAAAATTACAGACTTTATCTTGTAGGATATGATTAGATGATTGCATATATGTAAATTGTTAATCTGGACAGAGATAATATTTAATTACACATGAAATGCTTTTAGAATTTAGGCGGGAATTCACAAAGAATTAATTGCACTCACTGATGGTGATGTTTATTTATACGTGCTGTCTACATTGTAGCGGTTCTCTAAATTATGCATATCAGATAATGGTGCAAGCAAATCTGTGCTGAACACTATTTGCACAGTGCAGTTTCCAAAATTGTGGGTCAGTTCTGAGTGTTAAGTTGCAGGATGGAGCAGACGAGTTTGATCTTGTATACTTTGCTGGGACTGAAAGGCGTCACTGCACCAGTTGCTTTTTATAGCGAAAGTTTGTTGAAATGCCCTGCTTAAAAGTGGTGTAGTTGTTTTGTAAATTGGCCACTTTTTTGGGTGCCTCGTCAAAAATATTGTCGATTCAGATCAAATTGTGCTGAAATGAAGTAAAAGTAATACATTTTAGTGTAATGTTTAAGAAAGTGATAACTTTTATTTGTTGGTGAATTTGCACACTGAGTTTGAGCCAGATATCGAGTCAATCAAAGTGAATTTGTCAAATCATGAGGTACTGTATATGTTCAAGTTGCTTATATTAGCAGATAGTGTGCCTATACATATTGATATACCTATGCCTATTTAGTGTATCTATATTCAGATAAAGACAGAAAAGTCATATATATAATATAATATGTTAATATATTATTACAGGCTCAGATGTGACAACAAACAAACTCCATCAATAACATGCGTGTGATGCTGACGCAAGAGCTGACCAACGTAAACTGCGTAGGAGACTGACACAGACATGAAGAAATTGTTGAATAAAGTCGTTATTTTTGTTTGTTTTTTGCGCACAAAAAGTATTCTCAACGCTTTATAAAATTAAAGTTGAACCACTGGAGTCATATGGACTATTTAATGATGTTTTTACTACCTTTCTGGACCTTGAAAGTGTAAATAACATTGCTGTCTATGGAGGGGTCAGAGAGCTCTCGGATTTCATCAATAATATCTTCATTTGTGTTCCGAAGATGAACGAAGGTCTTACAGGTTTGGAACAACATGAGGGAGAGTAATCAATGACAGAATTTTTATTTTGGGTGAACTAACCCTTTAAAACCTGTCCTTAACAAGCCTACATAGAACAACATCACACAACCCCACCATTTCACCAGCATGGAGAACTAGCTGACTAAAAACTAGATCGCAAATAAAACATGACAGAAATGGACATTTGGTCTTTACTTTAAGAAATTAAGGCTCCAGCATTGATATTTGACCAATGATTTAGGATAAAAAAATGATACAGTGACAGTAATTTATTAATTTGTGTCAGGAGTACACATCAATCATGCAGAATCAAACTGTATTTATCATTATTTCACATAAAAAGAGAACATGCATACTTATTCAGTCGTGCCTGCTTCCATTTTTTTGTGATCACAGGAATGCACAAAACAACATTGAGGCTTTCAAGTCCAAAGGCTTTCACATTTAGATAAATATTGATAAAATATGTTTACATAAAATTTCTTTAGAAAACATGAGTATTTCTATTAATTTTTCACGAAATTATGCGATCTGAGGAGGTTTGAGCGTTCTCTCCCGTCTCACTATACTGTTATTGTTTCATCCAGAGCAACAGAGGGAGCTCACGGACAGAAAACAGGAGTTATGAGTTATATGAGTTAACCAGAGTATACATAATTTATGACATACACGGTTGCAGATGTCCGGTATCAACAAAGGCAAAGGGAAGATACAGATGAAACATGAAATCAAATAGATACTAATCCAGCAGTCTCTGGTATTTTCCATAATCTTATGTGCATTTATTATGGCAATTGTTAGCATAAGTAGCCTTTAGCGTCATATGGTTATCAGAATCCCCATTGGATCACAATCGGAAATTATTGCATACACTCACTGGTGTCTGTTTTGAGCTGAAATTTGTGTCTTTAATGTTGAGGTTAGCTGCTAGCCTGATATGAAAACGTGAAATGAGCAGCGGTGTTGACTCAAACTCCGCCTTTGTTCATAACCACTCCTCAAGCCTCAGTTGGGCCACTTTAGATCAAGGTGTTCTGCGGGCCAAAAAACCCTGGCCATTGGCTCCAAGGAAGCCCTGAGGAGTCCCGATCAAACCCCGGAAGTGACAATAGAAACGCGACTGGCCCTGGCATGCACTAGCATGCTTGCTTTTGGCCCAGTAGAAACACTGCTATTGTGATGTTTCTGGTCTCTTAATGAGACCGAACAGAATCTCATTAGTCCACTAAACCTGAAGAGCAGCAGTATGCAGTATATAAGGGTTAGATATGTCAAAACTACTATGGAATGTTTAAAAGTCTAGAGATAACACTTTAAAGGGTAAGTTCAACAATTTTCAACCAGCTCTGTCTATGTAACAGTGTGTTTTCTCTAGTCATGTAGCACTGCCTTTCTACTTGTCATAAAACAGGAGGTGAGACACGGAGATGAACTTAACAGGTCTTTATTCACAGATAGTTTAGATCGTTCAGGATTGTCAAGCAGGTAAGTGATGAACATAAGCAGTTCAATGAGCAGTCACACTTAACTGAGGAGTCTTTGTTTCTTTGCAGGATGGTTAGATGAGCACAGAGATGATGAACAGTCTGAAGGATCGACAGATGGAGGAAGACAAAGAAGGTAAGTAATCACAGGTAGGTACATTCTCATGCAGAGACTGATGAGACCAGACAACAGGTGAGTGTGTGCTGTGTGCTTTTGAAGGGTGCTTGATGAGGGTGTGACAGATGTGGCAGGTTAATATTCCGGTGATTGTGAACGAGTGGGTGAAGCTGAAGGACCTGGTGCTGATAGCATGCCGGCTGAATCCGTGACACTACTGCATAGACAGCCAAGTTTTAAGCCCATATTGCCAGAATCACCCCTTTAACTTAGGCTGGCCACACACTTGAAGCTTTTAAGCCCGATTTTGAGCCCGATTTGCACCCCCAAGCGATCGGGGGGCGTGGCCCGATTTGAGGCTTGTTGCAAACGACTTTTTGTCCAAAAAATCATTACGATTATTTTACTGCTCACGATCGTGTCGGAACCCGCATGACGTCAATTGTCCTCCATTTGTTTTTCTTCTCAGGTCACGTTTGATCTCGCGAGTCTCTGTGAGATCTCGTCTCACTGTGGAAATGTTACTAATCGACAGGTGTGTGGTCTCGCGGTCCGGACGAATCTTCTAGTGTGTGCATTCGAAGGATTATTATGCAAAAAATGTCTGTGGTCTCCCACAGTTTTAAAATTGGCTAAGGTTTGAAAATCGTCTAGTGTGTCCCAGGCCTTAGAAGTCCAAACAAGATGTTTTGTGTGGCACTGCAGAATTAAAAAAGACACAATTCAGATTTCAGTATTAACATATAGGGCCCTATTTTAACGATCTAAGCGCATGGTCTAAGGCGCACGGCACAAGTGCACTTAGGGCGTGTCCGAATCCACTTTTGCTAGTTTAATGGCGGGAAAAATGGTCGCCGCGCATGGTCTAAAAGGGTTACCCCTATTCTGTTAATGAGTAATGGGTGTGTTTTGGGCATAACATTCAATAAACCAATCAGAGTCTCATCTCCCATTCCCAGTTGCGCTTGCACCATGGCAGATTCGCTATTTACATGGTGAAATATAGACACCCTCAACCTGACGAGTCAGTTTAAATACATGTGTGTATTGCCACAATTGGTTAAATAAGTAGCCAATTTAATTCATCATTACTGCAAATAGGTAATTCTGATACATGCAATGACTATCCATTATGACATGTAGGAATTTTTATCTTTATGTACACAATAATAATCTTTTACATTGTAATCCTTTGATTTTTAATATTTAAAAATGTTTGTGTGCTGCTGCGCATCCCTGTGTGTGTAATAAGCAGAGTGTATGCGCGTTGTGCACCCATCTATAAGAACATATTACTAACACGCCCTTTAAATAACACAAAAAATACTGCGCTATTGACTTTAGACCAGGTTTTTGTTGGTCAATGGTGCAGTCGTTTTCAGTTGCCTTAAAATAGCAACGAGCAAACAATGCGCCTGAACACACCTCGTTTTCAGACCAGCACGGTCTGCATTTGCTATTTAAGCATCGTGGCGCAGGACGTAAAAATGATAACTGCGTCAGGATGAAACTAGCGAAAAACACTTGCGTCGTGCCTGGCGCCGCATTGCGCCGGGTGTATGATAGGGCCCATAGTATTACAGTTTAAATAAAGTTAATGGTTTGAGTTCTTTTTTGACCGTTTTTTTTTTTTTTCATGGATCTGTGTCTTTGCATTACCGGTATACCGTGCAACCCTAGTCTAGACATCTGTCTGGTACATTGTCTTATTAATATCTTAATAATGGGTAACTGGCAATAAGCCTGAGCGCTCAGTGTGTCTTCAGACCCTCCCCACGTTCTGTTCCTTTCCATTGTGCTTTGTCTAGCTGTCTAGCTGAATGCAAGGATAAATGCTGTGTGTACACCAACTTTAATTTTCCTCTTTTTTTAACTGAAACAAATTTCAGTTATGTTGCTTTGAAGAACATGCTCCAAATGCCTCATTTCCATGCAGCTCTATTAGCTCTATAAACTAATCTAAGTAATGAAGACTGAGTGTGCTGACCCTCGTGACCTGCCGATTTATTGTTCTTTCCTTTAGGGTGCCATCCTGCAATGTTGTAAGTTACTAGCACTTTCGATTTGCACAGCACCGTTATACGAGCAGATGGCAAGGTTATATATTTACTGTCAGATATTATTAAGGCCTGGACATGTGGTCAGCTGAGATAGCAAGCATATGTTTGTGCCACAAAACAGTGCCCTCCAAAGGAGGCTGATTGAGCTGACACCAAGGGCAAATTCTCCTTCGTTGTCACTTCTTTTTCACTTCAGTCCTAGCAGATAATGCACAAGTCTCGACTTCAAAAGGCCATATCCAATGTGCTTATTCAAAATGTATTTTTAAATGTCTACAGATTATAGCTAATGTCTGTCTTTATTTTCATGCTTTCATATGTCTCTTTCATCCCTGGCAAATGGAACAGTTAGGATGCTATTTTTGCTTTCATGACGATGCGGGCAAAGTTCCAAGCTTTATAGTGTGAAGAATCATAGTTTTCAATCATTGCTAAATCTTCTTCTGCAAAGCCATAACAGATCAGGCCATAACTTGGGCTCACTTTACAGAAACCCAAACAGAAGAGGATTTTAAAATGTATTTGATGGTGAAAGCTTAATAATTAACAGAGGAAATTTCGAGTGCCATTTCCCATGCATGGTGCAAATGATTTAGACAGATCACCCTCTTTACAGACTGCATTTGAGCTCAGTTGTTAAAAAATTATTCAATCTGTGATAATTAGCAAAGTGGTTGAGGAGCTCCCTTCTGCTGCAGTATTCAGAGCCATGAGTCATGCATTCAGACGCTGAATATGAAAACAATCTTTATGCACTGAGAAAAATGTCTCTGACAAATCTGACTGCACGTACGCGCGCCCAAATTCACAGTCAAGATCTCAAGTCTCTCGTGTTCATTCTTACAAACTAAACAACAGAGGAGTTTGACAATAACAAAGGGAGGCGAAGACTCGCAATTTGAGATGAGCGTGTAAACAGGCGTTCACGAATGTTGAAGAGCAGCTCACCTCCAGACTGTCAGTCTCCCAGGGGGGTTCAGATTCTCAGTAAAGCAAACCACACTCATTACGCCAACTTCTGTTTTTACTATCAGTACCTCACACAAACTGGAGGTCTATTTCAGCTCCAAATGTTTTCCTTCTCGAGTGCTCATGAATGCTGGTAGACTGTCGCTATGCGTTGTCTCTTTGAATTTGCTGTATATCAGGAGCAGTGCTTGGCGAAGCAAATACCTTTCATTATTGTGTACCGTCTAAACCTCCTGGTACGCAGGGCCTATTATGTGGTACCTCCCTTACTAAAGACATAAAAACAGTATGTAATGGCTCTCACTTTCCAGGGTCCATTGAACACAGTCCTTTCAGAGTAAAGTACAGAATCTAATGTCTTATATTCAGTGGGGGTGTATTCTTAGAGAAAGAGGTGCAGCGTACAGTGCATTATGGAATTTATGTTGCATTGCCTCCTTCTATAATGTAAGTCGCTAGGCGTCAAAATGTTTGACAAGTGTGCAGTGTAGCGGGGAGACGCATATATATGTGATCCTTTTTGTAAACCATTTTTCATACTGTAAAATTGTGATGCCTAAATACATTTTAATACCATTTTATCATCAAATTTATTTAGACAAAATAGTATAGAATTTTTCATATCAAAAATGTATCAGTTATCCACCATATAACATTTGCTATCTTACAAGTGTTATTGGTATCTGCCAGCATTTTAATGTTGCATCCCTAAAATGTTTAGAGGTAACATTGACTTAGATGTAAAGATATTCTAAGTAAATCTGGCCACAGTTTTATATTAAGTGTCTTTAACTACTATGTACTAACAATTAAATTAATAATTTGATACAGTGCATTGTGCACATACATGTTTTTAATTAATGCTGTAATTAATTTCTGTAATTACATTTATAGTTACACCTTTGACCCTTAATCCACCCATACCACCAAAGCGGTCCCTAACCTCACCCGTATCCCATCTCAATATTAGCAAGTGTTTTGCAATACAACATGAACACAATAAGTACATTGTACCTAACAATTATTTTTTTGATGTACTGTAAGTACATAGTTAAAGACACATAATATAAAATATAAATATAATTTTACCTGATTTATTAACTTGTGAGATCACAAAAATGAATTCCCCATTCACATAATATACAATGGTCTACAAAGCTGAATGCATAATATTTATTTACAAAACAAGATCTCTCTTACAGCTGCTGGGCTTAATGTCAGACTTGCGTGTCTTTAGAGGTCATAGTCATTTATGGATAAGGGCTGGCTCTCAGAAACAAAAGGCTTTCCCTTTCTAAGTTCTGGTCATGGTGAGCCGGGCTGCAGAGAAGATCAATGGCTGAGACTGTGAGAGGACTGGTGCTGTGTGCAGGTCAGACTGAGAGGCGGTGTGAAGCCTTTTCATAGTGACAGAACCCCTGCCAGCTTCAACAACAGAAACACAGCATCAACAGTGCTCGTGGGGAGACAACAACAAGGCACTCACAATTTCAACCAACACACACGGAGAAATGGATTTTTATTGTGACATTGAGGAGATCATCAATACCTGTTGTGCGTGATGGGGAAAATATCAAGGAGAGTTGTCGATACATGATGAAAGGGCAAACTCTTTGTATTAACGTCTTTCTCAAAGTCTTAAAAAGTATATGTTTCTCTTGTAACTTGTAACTTTTGTTAAATTGTTCAACATACACAGGGTTGTACAAGGCAACAGCGTTCTTAAGGGTGAATGAGTCCAAAAAGGGGGGGGGAGTGTGTTGCAGCCGATGGGCTAGACCACCATTTCTCAACCTTGTTTTATTAAAGTTCCCCTGTAGTCAATCATTTTATCCCTTAAAACTCATCTTTGATCACCAAAATTACATATTTAAAAAAATGTTCCTGTGAAAAAGTGCCTTAAAATAGCTTGAATGTAACTCGACACCCTTGCTTCATTTACTATACGCGGATTCATGAATACGCAAATTATCCCCGCCTCCACTCACTCACACAAGCTCAGAGATTGCTCAACATTTACTCAAGTTGCTGTAGTAAATCAGGGTTGGGAGGGTTACTTTTAAAATGTATTCCGTTACAGTTACAAATCATTTCATAAAAAATGTATTCAGTACTGTAATCCAAGTACCACAATATGAAAGTAATGTAATCTGATTATTTTTGGATTCCTTTAAGGTCACATAAAGAAAATAAAGTCAAGTAAAAAGCAATATCAAAGTACTTTTATATGAATTTAAAATAAAACCTAATGAAAACTATTAAAACTAAGCAATCGTGTCTTGTTTCACCAACTAGAGATTACACAGCCCCGTATATACATTTATATAAAAGGCTATACAGACATCTAGCGGCTACAGTATGGTATTACAAATGATTTTATTATTTTATGTTAATTAACATGTACAAGAAAAAAAAATACTTATAGTTTATACACAATATTAAAGAAATCTACACATTAGTCTATTTTAAAATACATGTTGATCAAGGCCGTGATCTTTCTTAATTTCACTGACTGACCCTGCACTAGCGGTGGGAGTTCCCCTTTGTGGGGACTCTCTTGTTAATTTCTACATTTTCCAGCTCATTTTCAGCTAGAAACTTACATACAACTGCAATTATACAAACTATGGAATTTTAAATCACAAACAAACACTAAATTTTAGCTAACGCGATTTCCGTGCTAGTCGTACCTGTGAATGTTTAAGTTGGATGTTGAGTCCTTTGAAAAAAGAAAGCGTCTTCATAGCTGGAAGTCATGACTGGCAACAGAACCAGGAACTATAATCTAACAGTGCTTAATATAATGTTATGTCGTCAAAATACTAATTTATTTGGTTTTAAATTAAACCATTGTAATCTTGAAAGTATTCCCATTTTTTACTAAATGTAACTGTATTCTGATTACTTTGTTTTTTGACGTAACTGTAACGAATTACAGTTACCAATTTTTTGTATCCTGATTACGTAACGCTGTTACATGTATTCCGTTACTCCACAACCCTGACGGTAATTAATATGATTAGCCTTTGGCTTGACTAGGTTATTAAACAGCTAATAACGTGTTGCTAATGTTACACAAACCATGCTCCCGTTCGCCATCTCAGTCTGCCTTCTAAAAATAAAAAAATCAGCATCCTTAGAAACGCTTTGAACATCATAGAACGTCAGTGGAGAAAGGCATATAGTTAATCAGAACATCATAATATACATTATATACATAATTCACCCGCTATATTGCTAAAAGTACCCGATTTTTTTATATCAACAGAAAAATATACCGGGATAACCTGGTTTCTTTTGAGACTCCCCTGCTTCACAGCATAGTAATGATGATATGCTAAAGCCCGCCCACACATTGACGTGATTGGATACAAGGTAGTTTGTGACGTCAGAAACACCAGCGATTTTAAACCGCATTTTTGAGACTGTTTTTGGGTTCACTGCAGTTTTTAGGAGAAAATAATCTCTAAAAACAATGGTGTTGATATGAATTTGCACATGGTTTGTCTGAAAGCAGATTAAAAACACCACATAGACATATAAACAACATTAAAAACTTGATTTTAAATGCTGATGTTAAAAAGTTAAAACATTTCATGTGGAGAAAAGAGGGAGCCAAAATAGAGGCTGTTCACAATGACCACATGTGAACAGTTCAAATAAAAGATAGAAGGTAGTAAAGGGCCAGACCATTGGTGAAATTATAGGCCAGAAGCATGCAGTACATGCCATGCCATGACACAGACAACTATCTTGAGTTTAATACTAGCAGCCAGCTAGGGCTGTTGTGATAAGTGATTAATTGTTTAATTAAGGTCATTTGATCTAATTGCAATTATTCGAGATAACCGTGGTAATTGTGTAGTTTAAGTTTCAATCACAAATTTTGCTGTGGGGAAATTAAGTTAAATTGTTAAATTTAAACGTGTCAGCAAATGCTATCAAAAGCACATTGTCGTGTCTCCATTTCTTGTGTGGTATGGAGAAGCAAGGGAGACATAATTTGGTGGGGAGTCAGATTTTGGCGCCAAAGTCGTCCATTATTTAAGCACTCAAAAAGATGCCAGACAGGCACGGAAAAGAAAATTCGTTTGAAAAGTCGTTTACTCACCCTCATGTCACATTGTCATGCGCAGATTTGTAAACATAGCGGTAAAGAAGGCATCACGTTTTTGGGATGCTAAAGAAACTCAGTTCATGTTGACAACGTTGCGAGACATGAATATAATGCAGTATATTGATGGTCGAAAACATCAAAATGAAGAGTGAACAGTGGCCAATAACATACACTATATTGCCATAAGTTTTGGGACGTCTGCCTTTACATGCACATGAACTTCAATGACATCCCATTCTTAATCCGTAGGGTTTAATATGGAGTTGGCCCACCCTTTGCAGCTATAACAGCTTCAACTCTTCTGGGAAGTCTTTCCACAAGGTTTAGGAGTGTGTTTATGGGAATGTTTGACCATTCTTCTAGAAGCACATTTGTGAGGTCTGGTACTGATGTTGGACGAGAAGGCCTGGCTTGCAGTCTCCGCTCTAATTCATCCCAAAGGTGTTCTATCGAGTTGAGGTCAGGACTCTGTACAGGCCAGTTAAGTTCCTCCACACCAAACTCACTCATCCATGTCTTTATGGACCTTGCTTTGTGCACTGGTGCACAGTCATGTTAGAACTGGAAGGGGCCATCCCCAAACTGTTCCCACAAAGTTGGGAGCATGAAATTGTCCAAAATGTCTGCTGAAGCATTAGGAGCTCCTTTCGCTGGAACTAAGGGGCCAAGCCCAAACCCTGAAAAACAACCCCACACCATAATCCCCCCTCCGCCAAACTTTACACTTGGCACAATGCAGTCAGGCAAGTACCAATCTCCTGGCAACTGCAAAACCCAGACTCGTCCATCGGATTGCCAGACAGAGAAGCGTGATTCGTCACTCCAGAGAACACGTCTCCACTGCTCTAAAGTCCAGTGGCGGCGTGCTTTACACCACTGCATCCGACGCTTTGCATTGCACTTGGTGATGTAAGGCTTGGATGCAGCTGCTCGGCCATGGAAACCCATTCCATGAAGCTCTCTACGCACTGTTCTTGAGCTAATCTGAAGGCCACACGAAGTTTGGAGGTCTGTAGCTATTGACTCTACAGAAAGTTGGCGACTTCTGCGCACTGTGCGCCTCAGCGTCACGGTACCACGCTGGAATTCACTGAGCACCTGAGAGTGACCCATTCTTTCACAAATGTTTGTAGAAGCAGTCTGCATGCCTAGGTGCTTGATTTTATACACATGTGGCCATAGAAGTGATTGGAACACCTGAATTCAATGATTTGGAGGGGTGTCCCAATACTTTTGGCAATATAGTGTACGTACTGTATGTGAGTGCTGTGCATTGGTAAAAAATATCCACAATTCTTAGTGAATAAACAGAATAGTGAAAATTGTATGCAAACAGAAGTAAAGAGGTTTACTCGTGTCATGTAAACATCTTACTGCAATTAAGTCATTGTTGAACATGTAAATGTAGTCAATGTTTGGAGTCAAGCAGGTTGATTAAATGTTATGCAAGTCGGACTGATAGTCCAGCAGGTTGCTATTGATTAGAAATGTTGATTACAACATGTTCCAAAATAATTGTTTAAAAAGGGAGAAAAGGGTGAGACCAGCTTTTAACTTCTAGAGGTTTAGAGAGATTCAAAGTCTAATGGGACAGAACTACTAGTAAGGTCTGTTGACACCACAGAAGAAGAGGAAAATGACATTATTACAGGCAATATCTTTGAGCAGATGCATCTAGGAAGTTGAGCAGTTGCACAATGCTTGGTTAAAGGCACATTCAAGGCTCTCTTGGACCAGGGTAGAAGTAGAGATGGGCATGAGATTAGGAGTTGAGTAGTGTGAGAATTGCACAAGATGATGACAGCAATTTGAAGAACAAGGTCAGACATTCTCAGGGTGAATAAATAGCTTTTAGGCTTTAGATGTCAAATGCTACTGAGTTAAGTCTGTGTGCACAAAATATGTGCAGAGATGTTAGAGAAGATGTGGATGGAGAAATGCCATTGGAGAAATGGCACTGGGGGAATCTGAAAATTTCACTTTAGTATGACCTGCAGTGGGAAAAAGGGTTGGGAGGTGTCGTGGGAGTTGTGATTAATGATTAATCGTTGTTTTGTCTCTATATCGCTGATTTACATCTACAACTGGTGTCCTTTAGGTCCTCGCCCAACACAAAGTGATGACTGCCTTGTACTCTGGACTTACTGCTTTCTCTGCACAATCCAGCAGTCATTTCTGACAAGGAGGATACCATCTTTCCCAATGGACTTGCACACCTTCTTGGCCCTTGACTCTTGTCCTTTTTATTTTTTATTATATTCATTCATTTATAAAAACTTCTTCAAACTCTATCACCACAAATCCCACAGTGTTTGCCTTCACTGTTTGTTCCACTGCAAGTGGGAATGAGATGAAGTAGTCAGACATATGGACCAAAGTGACAGGAATTGCTGTGGGACAGTTTCTTGTAAACAAAATCAAATTGTTTTCCCACCTTTAGAGTCACAGGTGAGTTGGAGAGTGGATGATAGACATCTGATGTTGAAGGGCAGCTGGGAGCATCAGCCTGAATATTGAAATCAGCTCAGAAGAATGTCCACCTTATTCAGAAATGTGCCTAGATGACCACGGGGAGAAGGATTTGGGTGCTTTTAAAGAGCTACAACTACAAGATATAACCCCTCACACTATAAAAAAAAATCTGTGAAATACAGTAGAAAACTGGCAGCTGTGGTTGATGAACTTTACCATAAAAAGCAACACTGTAAGTTATACAGCTTGAACTTAAATTTAGGGGGAAAGACCCTGTGTATCCCCCCTTTTTTATAGGGGGATAAATGCCCCCCCCCAAAAAAAAAAAATTTTTTAATACTATTTTAATGTAAAGTTACATGAAATGTTTCATTAGATTTACTACAGTTTTTCACTGTTTAGAGTAAGGGAACATACAGGTTTTTACAATAGCATTTTACAGTCTTTTACCAATGAAATTACAATCATGTTTTACAGTATATAGTGGGATGACTGTAATGCTGTAGCATGAAATAATATGAGAAAACCTGTTCCACCACCTCAACATGAAGCCCAGAAAGTGAAAATGATATCATCTTGGCAAAGACCGAGGTAAAGTCATAAATGTCACTGGACTGAGAAATCTCTAGTAGTTAGTGAAGGATAGATTAGGTGGGAAGGGATTCTTCATTTGTGGTCTGAAATGAGGTATGCAACAGACTGGAATAGCGGGAAGAGGATCTTTTCTGTGACGACAGGAGAGAGCTTACATAAAGTGCTTAGTTGTAGGGCAGAAGAACTAGAATCTCCATTAGCCTTCCTCACTGAACTCCCACAGACAGACTCTGATGAGGCTGAGTAGGACGAGGCTGCTGCTGCAGTGCAGATGCACTGAGCGTATAATGCTGATGATTAATGGCTGATTGGTTGGCAGGTGTGAGAGAAGAAAGGGAATTCAGGCAAATGAGAAGCCACTCTAATGCTTAAAGAAAACAAATAAACTAGATACTGTGCTTAAAATGGGCCATGTCAAAGCAATTTCTTATTTTGCTGGTTAGTCTAAGACAAGAAGGCTCAAAAAAGAGCAAAGTGACTCTTACCTGTAGCTCTGCAATAGGTTAGAAACCAATCCAAAAGAAGTGCTTCCAAAAAGTAGGCCTGTGTATTCTTCAGTTCTAGGTCCCATTAATTACACCAGTACTGAATATTGTTTTGATAGTAGTATATCAAAACCCTGTCATTAATTAATGAATTATTTTCATTCAGTGAATAGGTAAGAAAAGCTTTGACTAAATATTTTTAAGGTAAGCTAGTTTTTTTTGATGAATTTTAGATTATTAAACTTTATTTTGGGTGAACCCTTGAAAATATTTATGCCAAAATGGAAAACCCAATTTATATGAAATAATTTGTGGGCTTTTAAAAGACATCAAATATTTGCTTAAAGTGCCCCTATTTACGTTTTTCGAATATTCCCTTTCATGCAGTGTGTAATATAGCGAATGTAAACAAATGTTTACATTTGTGAATGTAAACGTTCTGCAAAGTTGTAAAGTCGAAAGTGCATGATAAATAAAGTTATTGTCTCCCAAAAGAAAGAATCGACTCTGAACCGCCTTTACGAGTCGTTTTTTTGTTCGACTCTTACTGCGTGACAGTTCTACGTCACTAGAAATGATATTTGCATAATGCCCGTCTATGTTGTATGTTGTCTGCCCGCAAACAACTTGACCAGTCCTCAAATACGTATGTAATAACAACTGCTTCTCAAATTTCAGAGTTCAACGCAGAACTCGCAAAATGCTCGCTCTTGAAAGATGGGTCAGTACCCAGTTTATTTGGACCAGCTTGCTCCTCAGAATCACAACCTGTATGAATTATTATC
The DNA here is from genome assembly GCA_039654105.1 of Coreius guichenoti. Classification (NCBI taxonomy): domain Eukaryota; kingdom Metazoa; phylum Chordata; class Actinopteri; order Cypriniformes; family Gobionidae; genus Coreius; species Coreius guichenoti. The sequence goes on along the minus strand of CM077172.1, from coordinate 27,223,026 downwards.
AATGTATATACTTTCTACCGGGTGTTCAAAATATGTAGTTTTGTGTTTTATATTGTGTAAGTTTGTGTAAGTCTTACTGAAATACTACTGCAAATCAGCTGTGGGCCACTATCACCTAAAACTGTCTATTAATGCAGATTGTCTGTCGTTCTTACTACTTTGAGTAAAGATAAAGGATGGAGAAAGATTTGTTTTGCAGACTTTAATGTTACATCAGTCATTCACGTTAGTGCTGGGTTAACATATACACCGTTATTGATACAGTTCCCGCACATGCACCGCAATAAATTAGAAATATACACATCGGTTTGTTGATGTACATACTCTTGTTAATGCTGATGGTGAGCAAATACAGTTGCAACATCTCATAATATACCTCAAAATGAGTAGCGTATCACTGAGAAACGTCCTGCTCAAACCGTCCTTGTGATGGAGGTTTAGGTTGAATAACAACTTCTTCCAATGTTTCATCATCGGACTTGCACTCGGATTGATATGGTAAAATCGACGTCATTGTTACTGTCTTTACAGGGTGTACAATCGCTGAGCTTTAGCAAAGCCTCCGTATGGAGTTTATGGTAATGGGCGTTTGTTTCCGACACACGCTGTATGCGGTAGACCAATCACAACAGACTGGGCCATCTGGCCAATCAGAGCAGAGTAGGCTCATGGAAAGGAAGGATTTAGAGAGACTGATTCATCAGTCGAGTCGTTTGAGAATCATTGAACAATGTGGTGATTTTCAATGTATATTATGAGAAAATGTTTTTTGACCTTTGATGCATGTAAACCTGTTGTAGGAGACCTCCAAAACAAAACCAGGAGACTTTAAAATAGCATAATAGTTTTTTGACAGTTTGATTGTTTTATTTAGCATTTTATTGTTGCTGTAATTTTTGGTGAGTGCTCATGACATTGATACCCTCTTGCCTTTAAAGCTCCACCATTTAGTTTTGTATGCTAACCTTTCAATTTTCTCACATGAAAAAAAATATGTTCATTACCATTCCTCTGGTCAGCGGTAAGCTATTTAGTCAGCATCTCTTAAACATCTTTATATAACCATGCAGATGTTCCAGTTCCTTGAGTTGGCTGGGAGTAAAATTGACCACATGTTCAGAGTCTGTCTATAAGATGAGTTGTTAAAGTTGTAGCCTCCTCGTCAAGTGTTTTGAAAAAGGTCTATAACTGACAAACATCAAGCTGTTTCAGCCTGATTGTGTCTTTGATCAAATGTGTTCATCCACAATGCAGCAGTAAATTGCACTTTTATTAATAAAATGGCTTTTATTATGTCCAGACCCCAAAATATGAAGATATTTTAAATGAAATATGAGAGATTTCTGTTGCTTCATTGACAGTCTACTTCAAAATCCATAATCCATATGAATTAAGCAGTTTAGTCCAAATTTTCTGAAGAGACACGATCGCTTTATGTGATGAACAGATTTAATTTAAGCTTTTATTCACAAATAAACATTCATCAACACACACATCAGTTATGGTAAAAGAAAGCTCAAGAATGTTCGCTTGACATGCGAGAACCAATGAGGTTCATTCTCGTGTTACGCAGCATAGTTGAGCTTCCACAAGTTTTTTTCTTCTTCTTTTGTGTTCCCAAGATGAACAAAAGTCTCACGGGTTTGGAACGGCATGAGGGTGATTTAAATAATGACAATTTTCATTTTTGAGTGAACTAACCCTTTAAAGGGGCTATATGTATAATTCAGAAACCCTTGTTATTAGCGACACCGGTGGCCGTTAAGTGAACTGCAGCCAGCAACTTATTGCTCATGCTCGCACTAATGCACATGTAACGTACAAGAGACTGAATGTGATTAAAGGCCCAGATATACTTATGGCAAAATTCTTTTTCATTCTTCGCTTAGAAGTAAAAAGAAGTTGGAAATACACTATATTGCTACATGGGTATCCCTTAACCAGTGACACTCTTCTCAAGCTGATGAAGCAGAAAAATCATTAGGTAACAATGTTAAATATTCTTTATATAAATATTTTCAATAAAGTTGAACATACACTATATTACCAAAAGTTTTGGGATGTCTGCCTTTACATGCACATTAACTTTAATCCATAGGGTTTAATATGGAGTTGGCCCACCCTTTGCAGCTATAACAGCTTCAACTCGTCTGGGAAGGCTTTCCACAAGGTTTAGGAGTGTGTTTATGGGAGTTTTTGACCATTCTTCTAGAGGCACATTTGTGAGGTCAGGCACTGATGTTGGACAAGAAGGCCTGGCTTGCAGTCTCCGCTCTAATTCATCCCAAAGGTGTTCTATCGGGTTGAGGTCAGGACTCTGTACAGGCCAGTTAAATTCCTCCACACCAAACTCGCTCATCCATGTCTTTATGGACCTTGCTTTGTGCACTGGTGAGCAGTCATGTTGGAACAGGAAGGGTGCCATCCCCAAACTGTTCCCACAAAGTTGAGAGCATGAAATTGTCCAAAATGTCTTGGTATGCTGAAGCCTTAAGAGCTCCTTTTACTGGAACTAAGGGGCCAAGCCCAACCCCTGAAAAACAACGCCACACCATAATCCCCCCTCCACCAAACTTTACACTTGGCACAATGCAGTCAGACAAGTACCAATCTCCTGGCAACCGCCACACCCAGACTCATCCATCGGATTGCCAGACAGAGAAGCGTGATTCTTCACTCCAGAGAACATGTCTCCACTGCTCTAGAGTCCAGTGGCGGTGTGCTTTACCCCACTGCATCTGACGCTTTGCATTGCACTTGGTGATGTAAGGCTTTGTTATAATACCACTTTGTTATAATACCACTAACAGTTAAACGTAGAATATTTAGCAGTAAGGAAATTTCACGATTGGACTTATTGCACAGGTGGCAACATTTTAACAAACATCCAGACACAGTCCATGCTGCCAAGAGCGATGTTTAGATGAATATGTGAATATGTGCTACGCGCTTTACTAACAAATGTACATACAACAAAATATACAGAGTATATTTAAATATACATTAGTAACAAAATATACATACAACAACAATGACATGCAATGGTGAGAAAGCAGCAGTTAAGAAAGCATCTGATCATAGCGATCATAGGATATGTTTGTACCAGCCCTGCAATTCACCAGCATTATGTCGACAGATGAAGTAATTAAAATTGCTCAGTTATGATAGTTTGTTTGTTTATAAAGTATATTTGATACTATAGACTATTTATATCAGGCTATGTGAGACAACAGAGACTATTAATCCCTTTTCTTTGCATGACACATTGACATTACAGTACAGAATGGCTCTTTCATCATTATCCTAACCATTGTATAAGCACTCATTTCATGTGTCACTGAATGGAAGAGGCTCTCAGGAGCATGTGGCCGTCACATCCTTTGGATTTTCCCGGCGAAACCAGCCCAAGTCTTTCACATGAAAATCAGTCTACAGGCTTTCATAGACAACCTAGGAAGTCGGGGAAGGTCTCTTTTTTAGGTTTCGTTACAAGCTGTTCGCACATTAGCAATAAAAGTGATTAATACATGAAAATTCTTACATATAGCCCCTTTAAAGTGGCCCAAACAATCAATACTTTGGAGAAAAACGGACTCAAGTATTTCTTCAACAAGATACTTGAGAAACCCAGATGGGATGTAACAAAAATTCAAAAGATTAGTAATTTCACTATTTGTGTGTTATTTTACTAATGACATAAGAATATTCGGTCACACTTTATATTAGGTGTCTTTAACTACTACTTACATGACAAAAATAGGTACAATGTACTTATTGTGTTCATGTTGTATTGCAAAACACTTTTGCTGCTGTTGATGTGGGATACTAGTAAGGTTAGGGAGATGACTGTTGGCATGGGTAGGTTTAAGGGTGGATTAAGATGTAGGTAAAATGCCATTAGTGTAATTATAGAAGTAAATTACAGAAATTCATCAGGTATTTTTTTTAAATGTAAGTACAATATAAAAATATGTATGTACACAATAAGTGCATTGTATCAAATGATTAATTTAAATGTTAGTACATAGTATTCAAAGACACCTTAAAGTGGGACTGAATATTCTAATTTATGGGAAATTCCATTGTTATGCAGCAAATACTGTTAAAAAGGTATTTTAAAGGCCACTCTGTGCAATGTAAGGTTATTCTCGAATGCTATAATAAACAGTATCCATGCCTTCTCTGAGGCTTGTTTCATGCTGACCTCAGCAGATCTATGTCTGAATGGACACATGCTGATTTTTGTTTTATTTGTGAAGTAAATACTGAGCATATGGTGAGATGACAAGTTCACCTTCAAATTTCATTTGAAAACATTCTATAAAAATGAAATGAAATTAATAGCATTCACAAGCATTTCTCTTCATCAAAAGGCCAGGAAAAGTTTTGTAAAGTTTGGTAGGAGACCACTGATCTGAATTTAACATTTAAAGTTTGCAGATATTTATTTGCATATAGAGTATATTCAACAGAGTATATTTGTGAACTGCGTATGCTCATGTTCAGTTATTCCTGTTAAAGAATGCCTCCTCCTACTCAACACAATCAGAGGTGAAAAAGCTACTTCACTTTTCTTTTGCCCAAATGAAGTGATAAATAATGTGAGAGCTTATTATGTTTTTACAGTATTAGATTCAGGCAAACGTGTGGTTTCAACCCAAATAAATTTGTTTTTAGAAGAGAAAAGTCCTCTATAGTTTTGATTTTGTAAAATTTTGAACATATTCTATGAAATTAAAATGTTTTTCATACTAATTTGCATATGAAAGTCTGCCCAGGTTTTCCTATTGGGAAGTTAAGGCCACTTTATATTAGGTGGCCTTAACTACTATGTACTGACATTCAAATTATTTTATTTATTTACCTTTAGTCATTTTGGATGCACACAAGATCTCGAACATTAATTATTTAAAATGTTAATTATAAAACATAATGGACCCACTTTATATTAGGTGGCCTTAACTACTATGTACTGACATTTAAATTAATCATTTGATACAATGCACTTATTGTGTACATACATGTCTTTACAATGTACTTGTATTAAAAAAATTACCTGCATGTAATTACATCTGTAATTAATTTCTGTAATTTTTACACAATAATTACACTGTTGACACTTCCCTTACACCTAACCCTACCCTTAAACTTACCCATACCACCACACCTGTCCCTAACTTTACCAGTATCCCAGCTCAATATCAAAGTGTTTTGCAATACAATATAAACACAGTAAGTACATTGTACTTATTTTTTTTATGTAAGTACATAGTAGTTAAGGCCACCAAATATATAGTGGGACCAAAATAATTATTGTTAATTAATGCCACCTTAGTAATAATAGATTCTATAGTCACTGAGATAGTGTCTGGCCTTCCTCAGATAATAATTTAAAACACAAAAACATGAACCAATTATCTGATCATCAAATTTGTCAAATTTCCATCAAATTTGTCATCAAACTATCATTATTAATCATTTGACACATTTTATGTTGCATAATTTATTTCATATCATAATGAACTGTCTTTTTTGTTCCCACTTGCCTTTCCACACATCAAGCTGTCATTGCAGACATCAGAGATGTGATCTTCCCTCTGTCCTGAATGAGTGAATGTGAACAAGACTTGGGCTGCTTTGATAATTCACTTTGTAAAGACATCATTATTATGCATTGAGTTGCAGGAAAACGTCAAATAATGAGACAATGGCACAGTGAATGTGTATGGAGATATTCTGTGTCAGTCAGAGACTAGAGACTGATTCTTTTTGATGTGTTGTCCTGACATGAGATCCTGATGTTGTTGGACATGTCACTAGCTTGTTCTCAATCTTCGTTGGCCTGTCATTTGGCGCACTACCTGCATTATAGATTGTGAATATGCACATGAATTTCTTAAATTTATTATAGTGAATGAACTGATTGCATAAGTAACCTGCACCTAAAGACCTAAAACAATCCCCAAATTGGGCTCAAAAACTAGTTACATACAGTGGGGAGAACAAGTATTTGATACACTGCCGTTTTTCCAGGTTTGCCCACTTACAAAGCATATAGAGGTCTGTCATTTTTGTCATAGGTACCCTTCAACTGTGAGAGACGGAATCTAAAACAAAAATCCAGAAAATCACATTGTATGATTTTTAAATAATTAATTTGCGTTTTATTGCATGACATAAGTATTTGATCACCTACCAACCAGTAAGAATTCCGGCTCTCACAGACCTGTTAGTTTTTCTTTAAGAAGCCCTCCTGTTCTCCACTCATTACCTGTATTAACTGCACCTGTTTGAACTCGTTACCTGTATAAAAGACACCTGTCCACACACTCAATCAAACAGACTCCAACCTCTCCACAATGGCCAATACCAGAGAGCTGTGTAAGGACATCAGGGATAAAATTGTAGACCTGCACAAGGCTGGGATGGGCTACAGGACAATAGGCAAGCAGCTTGGTGAGAAGGCAACAACTGTTGGCGCAATTATTAGAAAATGGAAGAAGCTCAAGATGACGGTCAATCTCCCTCGGTCTGGGGCACCATGCAAGATCTCACCTCGTGGGGCATTAATGATCTGACCTGAAGAGAGCTGGGACCACAGTCTCAAAGAAAACCATTAGTAACACACTACGCCGTCATGGATTAAAATTCTGCAGCGCACGCAAGGTCCCCCTGCTCAAGCCAGCGCATGTCCAGGCCCGTCTGAAGTTTGCCAATGACCATCTGGATGATCCAGAGGAGGAATGGGAGAAGGTTATGTGGTCAGATGAGACAAAAATAGAGCTTTTTGGTCTAAACTCCACTCGCCATGTTTGGAGGAAGACGAAGGATGAGTACAACCCCAAGAACACCATCCCAACCGTGAAGCATGGAGGTGGAAACATCATTCTTTGGGGATGCTTTTCTGCAAAGGGGACAGGACGACTGCACCGTATTGAGGGGAGGATGGATGGGGCCATGTATCACGAGATCTTGGCCAACAACCTCCTTCCCTCAGTAAGAGCATTGAAGATGGGTCGTGGCTGGGTCTTCCAGCATGACAACGACCCGAAACACACAGCCAGGGCAACTAAGGAGTGGCTCCGTAAGAAGCATCTCAAGGTCCTGGAGTGGCCTAGCCAGTCTCCAGACCTGAACCCAATAGAAAATCTTTGGAGGGAGCTGAAGGTCCTTATTGCCCAGCGACAGCCCTGAAACCTGAAGGATCTGGAGAAGGTTTGTATGGAGGAGTGGGCCAAAATCCCTGCTGCAGTGTGTGCAAACCTGGTCAAGAACTACAGGAGACGTATGATCTCTGTAATTGCAAACAAAGGTTTCTGTACCAAATATTAAGTTCTGCTTTTCTGATGTATCAAATACTTATGTCATGCAATAAAATGCAAATTAATTACTTAAAAATCATACAATGTGATTTTCTGGATTTTTGTTTTAGATTCCGTCACTCACAGTTGAAGTGTACCTATGATAAAAATTACAGACTTCTACATGCTTTGTAAGTGGGCAAACCTGCAAAATCAGCAGTGTATCAAATACTTGTTCTCCGCACTGTAACTGCAAAATATTTAGAATGAGACAGATAAAAGACATTGTATCCATTGCCTTTACTTAATATTTTTAATAGTAATAGGCATAAATGTGTATTGTGTTATGAACTAAGTTGTGATTGTGAAGAATTCAATTTAGAGCTACAGACACCATTTTCCTACCAGAAATTTCAATCTAGGGAATAATGTTTTCATTATTGCATTTGCCAAAGTGCACTTGACACTCCCTTGCAGCCTGTCTCAGGGACTTGACAGCTGTTCACGAAATAATATTTTTTGTCATTACAAAGAATAACCAACTCGATCTACGATCTGAGTAATCATAATTAATCATGACATCCCCATATTGGGTGTCATTTGTAATCTAACTTCTCCGTTTTGGTCAGCTCAAAATAAGAACATTACAGCATTGTGAAGCAGCTAACTGTGGCGTACATGGTCAAACCATTAATGTTCAGAATGGACGTCTCTTGAATAAAGGATATGTTACAGCAGTTTGTGTTTTTGCTGATTATCTCTGGTTAAATCTGAAGGATTCTTTCCCTTATTACTTATGCTTCCTGCCTTTGATCTCTACATGGTTTTGAATTCATCTCACAGTAGGCTTGATATAAAGAAGTAGCATTGCTAATTCTGACAAATAGTTGAATAGTTAAGGGTAAAGATAAAATGTATGCTACCTCAGAAAACCCTTCTCACTTTAATTAATGGTGGGTGGTTGTATGACACTTCTAAAACCACAAACTTTTTGACAGTGTTTTATGACATGAAAGCTAAGCTAACTTTGAATACTCTTCAGAGAGGCTTTGAAAGCTCCAGACACTTGCACCCCATCCTACTTTCCCCACAGGCAAGGGGATATGGAGGCAAGGTTTGAGACAAAGAAATAAAAAGAGATGGCTAAGGTGAATTTTTATTTATTTTTATTTTTTTTGTGCCTCATATAACCCCACATCCCCATCAGTAAGGCTTAAGTACCCCTTCATCAATACCAAATCTAAAAAAAAAAAAAAAAAAATTATGCATTACCTGGGAATCAAAGCCATGTCTTGCCGTTGTTTGTATGATTTGCTGTGTTGTATCTTGCACTGGATATAATTTAGTTTTTTAATTTTAATAAATATAATATTTTATGAATTAAACTGCTTGTAAACATATTTTATAACTGTACAAAATTGAAATAACCTATTACACATGAGTATTATGCAATCATTTAAGACATTTATCCTTATATAGAACCTTTTTGGCATAAATCATTTAGAGTTAAAATTGATTCAAGAACCCTAGGGATCTATATAGAACGTCTCGGTTACGTATGTAACCCTCGTTCCCTGAAGGAGGGAACGGAGACGTACGTCGGACGTCACCGACGAATTGGGATCACTTCTGGGAGCCCCTATCAGCTTCGAGTGTATAGAGAACGGGCCAATGGCCATTGGCGTGCGAGATTTGCATCTCGCGCTCCGCCCCGCATCGCGGGTATAAAGCGGAAGCGGATGCAGCGCACATTTGTTTTTCACTGAGGAGCCGAACTAGTGACTCGGCCGCTGCAGTGATGGTACAGCAACTGTGGCGACGGGACGTACGTCTCCGTTCCCTCCTTCAGGGAACGAGGGTTACATACGTAACCGAGACGTTCCCCTTCAGTCGGTCACGTTCGACGTACGTCGGACGTCACCGACGAATTGGGATCCCTATGGAAAACGCCACAGTTACTACCACTTCCAGCGCCCAGCGAAAGCCCCTCAGACCCCCGTCTGTTCGGGGCGGGGAACCTACGCAGGGAGAGTCACTGCTGCTGTTCCGCAAGACCCACTCAGCAGAGTATTGGATAACGCTGGGAAAGCGTGCCCCGGGGGGCCGCTGCGGAAGCCACATCCTACCCGTAGGGAGGTATCATGTGGAATATACATGTATGGACTGGCCGTGGGCAGTACAACATACGGAAGTCCCAGGGGTGGCCCCGGCCAATGCAGGCGGGAGACTACACCGCACAGAGACGGCAGAGCGAGCTCTGCCAAGGGAAAGACACGGGCTCGCCGTAGGGAGCCGTACCGTGGAAGAATACACATATGGGACCGCCGTAGGGGTCACAACATATGGATACCCAGCCTAACACAAGTTCCACCAATGCATACGAGTGTTAGACCTGGCGTCGGACGCTCCGCCACGTCTGACTGCCACGGGTTGCGGAGGACTCAACAGGGTTCGCCGTGCTGGGGAACTCGACTGGAGCATATCAGCGCACGTATCCGGTCCATGAGGAGGGGAATGGCGCAGCAAGCCGACACTAGAACGGGCACTTCGGTGTTACCGGCTATTTGAAGCGAGCACACGGGAAGAAACCGGCTCTACACGGAGGCTATAGAATCTAGCGAACGTGTTAGGTGTGGCCCAGCCCGCAGCTCTACATATATCTGTCAGCGAGGCGCCGTGTGCCAGCGCCCAGGAAGAGGCCACACTCCTAGTGGAGTGGGCCCTCAACCCAAGCGGGCAGGGCACGCCTTGGGTTTCATACGCCAAGGCGATGGCATCCACTATCCAGTGAGCCATCCTCTGCTTGGAGACAGCCTTTCCCTTCTGCTGGCCTCCGTAACAGATGAAGAGCTGTTCTGAGGTCCTGAAGCTTTGCGTTCTGTCCACGTAAGTCCGCAGAGCGCGAACGGGACAGAGAAAAGCCAGGGCTGGGTCTGCCTCCTCCGAAGGCAGCGCTTGCAGGTTCACCACCTGGTCCCGAAAGGGAGTGGTGGGAACCTTGGGCACATATCCGGGCCGGGGTCTCAGGATTACCTGAGAGTTACCCGCCCCGAATTCCAGGCACGATTCGTCGACCGAAAATGCCTGCAGGTCCCCCACCCTCTTGATGGAAGCCAATGCAGTCAGGAGTACTGTCTTCCAGGACAGGATTTTTAACTCTACTGACTGCAAAGGCTCAAAGGGAGCCCTCTGTAATGCGGTTAGCACCAGGGGCAAGTCCCAAGAGGGTATAGAGTGAGGGCGAGGCGGATTTAATCTCCTCGCCCCCCTCAGGAACCTGACGACCAGATCGTGCTTTCCTAGGGACTTACCTTCGACCATGCTGTGATTTGCGGCGATAGCGGCAACATACACTTTGAGGGTGGAGGGAGACAGCCTTCGCTCCAACCCTTCTTGCAGGAAGGAAAGCACAGAGCCGATCGAACATCTTCGGGGGTCTTCTCGACGAGAAGAACACCACTCGACGAACAGGTTCCACTTCAACGCGTAGAGGTGCCTCGTAGAGGGGGCTCTGGCGGAAGTGATGGTGTCTACCACAGCCTGTGGTAGGCCACCTAGAACCTCCGCGTCCCGTCCAGGGACCAGACATGGAGTTTCCAGAGGTCCGGACGCGGGTGCCACAGGGTGCCCCGTCTCTGAGTCAGGAGGTCCTTCCTCAGAGGAATGGGCCAAGGAGGTGCTGTCGCGAGGAGCACTAGTTCCGGGAACCAGGTCCGGTTGGGCCAGTATGGCGCAACTAGCAAGACCTGCTCCTCGTCCTCCCTGACCTTGCACAGTGTCTGCGCAAGAAGGCTCACTGGGGGAAACGCATATTTGCGTAGGCCCCGGGGCCAGCTGTGTGCCAGCGCATCCGAGCCGAGGGTCCCCCCGGTCAGGGAATAGAACAACTGGCAGTGAGACGTGTCCGGGGCGGCAAACAGGTCTACCTGTGCGGTCCCGAAGCGACTCCAGATCAGCTGGACCACCTGGGGATGGAGTCTCCACTCTCCTGGGAGCACTTGCTGTCGTGAGAGCTCGTCGGCTGCACGATTGAGCAGGCCCGGGATATGAATGGCACGAAGCGACCTCAGATGCTTCTGACTCCAGAGGAGGAGATGGCGGGCGAGTTGTGACATGCGGCGGGAGCGTAGACCACCCTGTTTGTTGATGTACGCAACGGCCGCAGTGTTGTCCGTACGGACCAGAACGTGCTTGCCTCGTAGCGGCCCTTTGAGGCGGCCCAGCGCAAGACGAACTGCTAACAACTCGAGGCAATTGATATGCCATTGCAGTTGAGGCCCCGTCCACAGACCCGAAACTGCAAGCCCGTTGTACGTGGCCCCCCAGCCGGTGGATGAGGCATCCGTGGAGACCACAGCATGCCTGGACACTTGTTCTAGGGGAACTCCTGCCCGTAGGAACGAAGGGTCCAACCACGGACTGAAGGTTTGGCGACACTTCGGTGTTACTGAGACACGGAATGAGCCGCTCTGCCACGCCCATCTCGGGACTCGGTCGTGTAGCCAGTGTTGAAGCGGCCTCATATGAAGCAATCCGAGCGGTGTCACTGCGGCTGCGGATGCCATATGCCCCAGGAGCCTCTGAAAATGTTTCAGTGGTACCGCTGTCCTGCATTTGAACGAATTCAAGCAGTTCAACACCGACTGGACGCGCTGCTCTGTGAGTCGCGCTGTCAGATTGACCGAGTCCAACTCCATACCGAGAAAAGAGATCCTCTGCACGGGGCAGAGTTTGCTCTTTTCCCAGTTGACCTGAAGTCCCAACAGGCTGAGGTGACTGAGCACCATGTCCCTGTGTTCGCACAACTGTGCCTTCGACTGAGCCAGAATCAGCCAGTCGTCGAGGTAGTTGAGAATGCGAACACCACGCTCTCTCATGGGAGCAATGGCCGCCTCCGCGACCTTCGTGAAGACGCGGGGCGACAGGGACAGCCCGAAGGGTAGGACTCTGTACTGATATGCCCGTCCCTCGAACGCAAAGCGTAGGAACGGTCTGTGTCGGGGGAGAATCGAGACATGAAAGTACGCGTCCTTCAGGTCGATCGCTGCAAACCAATCTTGGGGACGGATGCACCTGAAGATGCGTTTCTGCGTTAGCATTCTGAACGGCAGCCTGTGAAGGGACCGATTCAAGAACCGCAGGTCCAAGATTGGCCGTAACCCGCCGCCTTTCTTGGGTACAATGAAGTACGGGCTGTAGAAGCCTGTCTTCATATCGGCTGGAGGGACCGGCTCTATCGCGTCCTTCGCCAGTAGGACTGCGATCTCCGCCCGTAGCACGGGGGCGTCCTCCTTCGACACGGAGGTGAAGTGAACGCCCCTGAACTTGGGGGGCCGCCGAGCGAACTGAATCGCATAGCCGAGTCTGATAGTACGGATGAGCCAGCGGGACGGGCTGGGGAGCGCTAACCAGGCTCCCAGCGACCGAACCAGCGGGACCAACGGCACCACAGACGTACCCGCAGCGGGGCAGCGCAGCGGAGTGCAGGGACCCGACTCGGACGGCATCGCGGCCCGAAGTGGGGTCTGAGTGCGCAATGCAACACTTACCTGCTTCCGCTGAGGGGGTGCACGAGTGTGCGGAGGCCTCTTGTGTGCGTCCTGGACACAGCCAGCACCCCCTGCTGGCGATAAGAGAGGCACCGGAGGGTGACAAGGCATGGGAGCGTCGTACACCGCCAAGCGCGCTCTCTTGGCACCCAGAGATTTTAGAAACAGCTCTTTTTTTGAAGTTTTGGGTACCACTGGCCCGAAGGCCAGTGGCGGAACAGAAACCAAACAAGAACATAAAATTCTCTCCCGGCCCTCCAGCGGGAGAAGGAGCGGTGCTGTCACCACCTCCTGAAGAGCTGTCTCCTCCATCTCTGGGTGGCCCGTCTCAGGGTCTCTTACGACGACGCTTGCCACCTGGCTTGGCAGCGGCCTGAGCGGGCTGGACGGCCTTCCCGCGGCCGGCTCCACGCCGTTGCCCTGGTGGAGGCTGCTGCTGGGCTGGGGCGGGAGCGGGGGCGGCGGCGGGCGGCCGCCCTCGGCGACGAGCAGGCGGAGGAGCTGCGGCCGGCGGCTGGGCAGCAGCTGACCGCCGGGGCAGGATGTGTTTGATGGCCTCCGTCTGCTTCTGGACAGTCGAGAACTGCTGGGCAAAGCTCTCGACCGCGTCGCCGAACAGCCCAACCTGGGAAATGGGGGAGTCCAGGAACCGATACTTATCAGTCTCCCTCATATCGGCCAGGTTGAGCCAGAGATGTCGCTCCTGGACCACAAGAGTGGACATCGCCTGACCAATGGAACGGGCGGTGACTTTCGTCGCCCGGAGGGCGAGGTCCGTCGCCGTCCGGAGCTCCCGGAGGAGCTCTGGGTCAGGTCTACCCTCGTGCATGTCCATGAGTGCCTGGGCCTGGTGCACCTGGAGCAACGCCATGGCATGCAAGGCGGACGCAGCCTGTCCACAAGCCTTGTAAGCCTTCCCAGTTAGACTGGAGGAGAACTTACAGGCCTTGGATGGGTGGCGTGGGTCTCCGCGCCAGGTGGAAGCGGACGCCGGACACAGTTGCATCGCGACCGCCCGTTCCACCGGCGGGATCCCCACGTACCCCTTGGCTGGCCCGCCGTCGAGAGTAGTGAGGAGGGAGGAGCTACTCGGCCGGTTTCTGGCAGAAAAAGGTGCCGTCCACGACCTCGTGAGCTCCTCATGCACTTCCGGGAAGAAGGGCACCGGGGCGGGACGCTGAGAACCAGCGCGAGCCGCCCCGAGAAACCAATCATCCAGCCTAGAAGGCTCGGGACACGGTGGAGGGTTCCACACGAGCCCGACCTTTTCGGCGGCCCGGGAAAGCATAGCCGTCAGCTCGGGGTCCGTCTCGGACAACGCCACTCTCCCAGAGGGAGGCAACGCAGCCGGGTCTTCATCCCCCGAGGACTGAAACTCCCCCTCCGATGCAGCGATCGACATCCTATCCTCTGCTGGAGCTCCAAAGGTCACCGTTGGACCACCTCGAGAGGGGCCAGCGACTTCCTCCGAAAGCTCAACCGGCTGCGGCACTACAGAGGGTTTAGGGGCCCACGGAGGCTGGCTCGGCGGGTGTGCCCTAAACGTGATCCTCAGGTCACCCTGGCTATTCGCCGAAGTAGGTCTATCCTGCTGGGCAGGGATAGCACTAGATCGGGGCATAGGTAAGGGGACTCCACCCTCCCGAAGGTAGGCGAGTCTCGACCTTAGCGCCGAGATAGTCATGTTCCCGCAATGGGAACACGAACTATCCACAAACGCTGCCTCGGCATGTTGAATACCCAGACATGTCAGGCAGCGATTGTGACCGTCAGCTGGTGACAGGGAACGACCGCATCCAGAAACGCACGGGTGGAATGACATCTTGAAAAAGACGCAATTTCACACCCGTGTTGCTCTTTTAGAAGAAGCTCTTAACGTGCCGAAGCACCCAGGAACAACCGCGGCAAACACAGGGGATAGTGCAGCCTGTGTTTGCACTCACCGTGGAACGCCCCCACCGAACCAACCGGGATGCTGTAAAAACAGCAGTTTGTTTCACCGATTTCGGTGAGCTCGCGGTTGTCACTGCACGTGCCTTCTCCCCAGCACAAAAGCCTCTTCTCTGCTGACGCAGGAACAGTCTTCCATGAAGCTTGTTTGGCTCCGAAGTGAATGACAAATGTGCGCTGCATCCGCTTCCGCTTTATACCCGCGATGCGGGGCGGAGCGCGAGATGCAAATCTCGCACGCCAATGGCCATTGGCCCGTTCTCTATACACTCGAAGCTGATAGGGGCTCCCAGAAGTGATCCCAATTCGTCGGTGACGTCCGACGTACGTCGAACGTGACCGACTGAAGGGGAACCCCCTTTTTTGGTCACTCTTAGAAGAAAAGGTTCTTAGAACCTCAAAGGGTTTTGTCAGGCATTTCATATATAGAGCATTTTAGGGTTTGCCATCATGGGAACATTTTATAGATTTAGTTTTAATTAATTATATTTTTAAAATTCAGTTTTAATTGTAATTATATTTTATGAATAAAACAGCTTGCAAACATATTTTATAACTAGAAAAAAAATGAAATTAACCCAAGCATGAAATCATTATGCGATCATTTAAGGCTACGTTCACACTGTCAATTTTGGGGATTGACAACCGCATTTAGTTACAGGTGCGAGTCTCGAAATGTCTCGTTCACACAGCAACTTACAGTAGCATCTCGAATACTGCCTGTATGAATGTGCAACGAGAGTCAAGCCTAGTAACCATAGCGACAGTGACCAAAGTAATATCAAAGATGGCGACGTCCATAAAATTGAAAAGTCTTATCACTTTTGACACGACAAGAGTACAACTGAGCCGTGAGTTTATCTGTTAAATCTTCATTAACCGACAGAAGCTTCAATATAAACACGCTAGCTGGACCCTTTAACCGTTGCACTCGCGTCTCAAGTCCTTTGCAGCCTCTCGCGCATGACACGCATTTGAGTTGCGCATAGAACACAAAACTGATATGAGCCGCTCCGGTGGAGAACAGTGACTGGATCTAGAACCTCCAGATGACACACAGCTCGTAAGTTAGCGAAAGCGAAACCACACACGAAACCCCTCAGCAGAGTGGCTCTCTCGCACTGTATGACGTGACAGACAACTAGTTGTCCAGTGCGGTTCCGTTCACACAGCGCAGGTTCTCCGAGAATGCGGTTGTGAGTCCTGAAAATGTATGGGTGTGAGTTCGGTTATAGGATGCGGTTGTCACTCCGGTAAATAACCATATTGTCTGTAAAAGTAACCGTATTAAGGACTCAAATACAGGACTGACAACCGTATTCTGCTGCTGTGTGACATTGACATAAAGCGTTCTTTAAAATTGAGGCCACGTTCACACAGCAGCAGAATACGGTTTTTGAGTCCTTAATACGGTTATGTTCACACAGTACGGTAATTTATGAGAGTGACAACCACATTCTATAACTGAACTCACACCTGTAAATTTTCAGGACACACGACCGCATTCTCGGAAAACTGACGCTGTGTGATCGGAACCGCACTGGACAATAGTCGTCGGTCACGTCATACAGTGCGAGAGAGCCTCTACTAAGGGGTTTTGTGTGTAGTTTCTCTTTCGGTAACTTACAGCGTCAGAGATATGAGCTGTGTGTCATCTGAAGGTTAGATCCAGTCACTGTTCTGCACCTGAGGGGCTCCCGTCAGTTTTGTGTTCTATGTTGACTGAAATGCCAACATGTCATGTGCGAGACGCTGCAAAGGCGAGTGCAACGGTTAAAGGGTCCAGCTAGCGTGTGTTTACAATGAAGATTCTGTTGGTTAATGAAGCTTTGACGGATAAACTTGCGGCTCAATTGGACTCTTGTCGTGTCAAAAATGATAAGACTTTTCTGTTTTATGGACATCGCCATCTTTGATTATCTTTGGTCGCTGTCGCTATGGTTACTGGTAAGAGAATACAGGCTTGACTTTCACTGCACGTTCATACAGATAGTATTCGAGATGCTACTGTAAGTTGCTGTGTGAACAGGGCATTTCAAGACTCACACCTGTAAGTAAATGCGGTTGTCAATCACAAAAATTGACAGTGTGAACGTAGCCTCAGAGTCAAAAACCATTGGGTTCTATAGAACCCCATTGAACCTTTTTTTACTAAGAGTGCAGGATAATGTACACATTTATTTTCTTTCTTGACTGGAAAGTAATTAAAAAGTTATTTATTTATTAATTATTAAGACAGGATAAGTCATAAAATGTTATTTTAATCTTGGTAGCTCTTATATATATAATTTTTTTTTCTTTTTTTTTTGTGATCAACTTTTTATTCAGTTTTAACACAGAATGTACAATTTGCTTTTGTTATATGCCAAATAGTATACATGTGTAATACAAAAATAAACAAAGACATACTATATACAACTATATACAACTGCCAAAGCCTTAAAAGAAGACTACATAGATAAATAAATAAACAAATAAATACAATTCCAGTGGTACAGTTGTAAAGACCCATTGAGGTGATGTGCTAGACCTGAGCAAAAACAGGTGATTTCAAAAGTGCAGCAATAATTTTATCCCAAGCATCTAAAGTGGAACTTCGTGCTTTATGAATAACTGCCAATGTTCTGTCTATAAGAATAATATCTCTGAAATGGTTAAACCATTCTTTTATCTAGGGGGGTCCAGGAGAAAACCAAGAATGTATTATAGTTTTTTTTAGCAGCAACGAATCATCATTGAATAGGAATAAAGTAAGCAATTTAGGAATTGGGAACTCCAAAATATCCTCAAGAAATGGCAGCTCTTATATTTTTAAAGTCGTAATTTCTTTATGTGGGTCTACCAAAGCCAAACCCCTGGTTTAGATCATGTGATGCTGATTGGCATGGATAATGTTATGATTTGGAGCCTCCGCTGTCTTATGCCAATCTTGGTTTGGGTGTCATGCCATCAGCGTTCTAAGCAACATCTGTGCTTGTTCTTCTGTCACAATAATGTGTTGAAGATATAGATGTTAGAAGAAATTGATGGCCTACCTGGGGGTATGCATTAACGAGACTCTCCTAATGAATGGGAGGACACTAAAATGCATCCTCTTTTCATCCATGCATCAGCTCCTCGACAGACAGGAAAGATAAATGTCTCTCTTTTTCTTTTCTGCTCATTGACTGATACCACCTCCTCCTTAGCCGCCAGGGTTATTCTTAGTGGCCGCTTTTTGACTTCTTGTCTTGCTCTGTCAAAGCAAAACGCTATATCCAAGTCCATTAGCTTTGGGGAAAAAAACATTCATTACCACTTAGACTGACTGTATGGAGTGTGCCAGGATTTTCTGCCGTCTTGCTGGTTCTTCATTTTCGACAAGAGGAAGGTATTAAATGACTTTCAAAAGGTACAGAAATTAAACCAGAAATTTGAGTTCATGTCTTCGAGACATGTCTGAATGTTAAGGTTGTGGGCTCCTCTGCTTTGATCGAGTCTAAACTTGGCCTGGCTAATCACTGATCAGTGGCTAATCATTGATTATAAATGGTTAGAGAGGAGGGTATTTCCCCAGAGGGTGCAGCCACTTGGCCTCCGACTGTGGAAAAAAGAGCCACCATTAGTGTTATTAGAGGTTTAGATTTAATTCCAGCCCATTCTTCATTAAGGCAATTGATTGAGGGAAAGATTGATGCATGGCGCATGCTAGTCCTAGTGCCAGAATCACGTTGGCTCCATAGGATGTCATTTCCCTCAGCTCCAGTCCCTTGCTGCAGTGCTCGATGCAGGAGACACTTTTAGTCACCGAGCCTTGGGTTAAATGGACACTGCTAGCATACTGACGAGGAGAGGAAGGAACCAGATATAGATTTGGACAGGAAGCTCTGTTTCAGTTTTCAGTCTCCACAGTTTTTGCTGGTACAACCTCTCCAGAGAAGCCCAGAAACAAAGCAGTAGTGACTAATTTAGCTGCTTTTTTTTTTTTTTTCTCGGATAGCCTTGTTGAGTCATTTGTGCTATGTGTTCATTCAGTATTTTTAGTGTTGGAAATTAAATGGAGAATCCTCTAGCTCCCTCCAGCCCACTTAATGCTCCTCTGATATTGTTTCACATTGTCATGAGTTTTGGAGTGCTGAGCTTGATTAGTTTCTTACATTCGCTTTTCTCTAGTGTACTTTTGTCTACTTGATGATTTTTAGTTCACACCAGTGCGTGGTACAATGCTCTCAGGTTCACTGGAGGTTCGGAGTTTGACTAAAATGGAAAAATGAATGCAGTGGCAATTTAGAATAGCTAACAGCTAATGTAAACATATTTTTACACAAACAGGAACATGTTCTACAAGTTTGCACATTTATGAGTGAGTGTGCTGTGCAGACAGTGTGCATGAGTGCAGCTCATGCCCCAGTTAGAGCTTAGTCAAGGTGTTTAGGCCCCAGGTGAGCCTCAAGCAACAGGAAAAGCCAAATCCCAGTGCACCACACAGAACGAGGGACTGTTTAACCTGAGTTAACACTGGAGGATGTCAAACCCATAAAATTAAGCTGTTTATCCCTAGATCTCAGTGGAATCCAGTTAAAAAAAAAATTACAACACTTACATTAGGCAGAAATTTAAAATTTACTTTTTTGCATTGGTAATGAAAACTTATATAATATACTAATTTAAAAATATTATATTAATTTGAGATAGTGCCACTGGTTTACTTAAAATGGACTTGTTAATTGTTTTAAATAATGATGACTAAATAATAATAATAATTATTATTTTTATTAGTAGTAGTAGTAGTAGTAGTAAAAGTAGTAGTAGGATCATCATCATCATCATTTTTAAATGAATATATTTGATATAGAGACAGTAGCATTTAAACGGAAGGGAAAATTTATAGGAAACTTGATACAAATATGCAGTAATGAAATTATTATAGTAACATACCTATATTTTATGGACTTAGTCTTCCAAATGTAAGAAAAAAGCGAATAAGTATAATTAATGGCAATTTTAATAATATCATGTTGAGGTGGGGTAAAAAAAAAAAAAAAAAAAAAAATTCTTGATATATATTGATTCTATATCAATATTACTATAATAATAATAATAATAATAAATTATTATTATTATTATTATTACTAAATTAAACAAAAATGGTAAACAATAGAAATATTATTATTGTAATATTTCAATATAAATAAAAAAAAAATAGTATTTAACAAAATAATAACAAAAGAACAAGTGCCAAACTTTACTCTGAAACACACAGCGCACATATTTATTTATTAAATCACAGCCTTTGCAGTTTGACAATTGCACTAAGCCATATTGCGATACTGGCTTTATTTTAATTAATCATTCAGTCCTAATTTCAATGATTATGCTAAATTATATCCAGTACAAGCTCCAAAACAATAAAGCATGCTAGCAAGACATGGGTTTGATTTCTAGGTAACGCATCAGGAAAAATTAATAAACATTATTCATATCATGAATACACTGTAACTTGAATAAAAGCATCTGCAAAAATTTAATTCTACAATTTAATTTTTTTAATGTGAATATGCATTTAATGCAATGTTTGCATGTAATGTTCACTGCACTGCAATTACCTTCTCTAATGCAACACTGCATCACACATTTTTCCATGCATAGCCCAAAACCGTATCCGTATTTATGGTAATTTGTGAAAGTGCTTGTCTTGTAAATATCAGCTACATGGTCTGCACTATGGCTCCAGGAGACACAGTGTTTCATATCTTCTTCTACTACACAGCAGAGAAATGACAGTAAAGCGTCTGAGACTTTGACTTGAAATTAAATGTCTTGTCAATCCAATCAGCCGCTCAGTTTGTTGTCATGTTCATGTCAGTCTTTCCTCTATTTCTGGGGCTTGTTTTTAGTTTAGTTAAAGCATATTATTATCTCCGTCTTTGCAACTCTGCTTTGCCGTTGCCCTGTGCTAATCTAGACTTTGTGCGTTATGGTCAACAGAAGACCTATAGTTCTGGCATTGCATCCTGTCATCATAACTCAGATGCATCTTCTCCAGCGAGTCAGACTCAACTAAGACCCAGAAATGAGCACCCATTCCCCTGACAGTTGACATATGTCTCATCCCGTCTCCAGCACTGTCCTCAGAGAGCTCCTGTGGCTAATAACTAATACTATGCTAGCCTCAAAGGCAACGGTTCTGGCGGAAGATTTGTGGGTAACTGAATTACAGGTGGCACCTAATTTGAGGAGGCATGTGCAGAGGATTGACTCTCTCTTCCGTCTCAATTCTTCTGTGTGAAAATGGTAATTTATTTCACTCCGGTCTGCCCTGCCGATGGCTTGTGGAGTCTGTCCTCTCCTGGCCAGAGCTGTTAGACTAATTCTCAGTGTGCTGTAAATGAATGTAGAGATGCACCTGGGCTCCACAGGTGGGGAACCGCTGGAATGACAGCTCACATCACAAACATAATCAGCAGACTTCTTCAGAAGTAGTGCCCGCCTCCAGAGAATGTCAGATGGGCACAGAGGGCAGAAGAAAGCTGTCATGTGGAACATCGCTGTACGCTATAGCATGCTGGGAATTTTTACAGAAAGTCCACATAACTAGAATGGCTCTTGCAAACTTTTAGCTAGTGAATCATTTAGAGCTGACCAGAGGTAGCTTGTTTGTTTGTTTGATAGTTGCTTCAACATGTGACCTCAGATGTCTCAGGAATGAATTTATAAACACCTGTCTATCTGAATCTACTGTCTGAAAATCGATAAGCCTTATTTGTTCAGCCGAAGCAGAACACATTTCTGTGTAAATCTTTCATAAATCCATTTGTGCATAAATTGTTGCTTTCAAATCAACTGGATACTTTTTGTATGAACAAAATCCAGAAATCTGGGGTCATTTTTTTTTTTTTTTTTTTTTTAAGAAATGAATACATTAATTCAGTAAGGACATATTCAATTCAAATTTAAAATCGAAAGTGACAGTAAATTAATTTATGTTACAAAAGATGTTAATTGAGCACCAACTCAGCATATTAGATTTCTGAAGAATCATGTGACACTGAAGACTAGAGTAATGATGCTGAAAATTCAGCTTTTTTCAGCTTTCAAATAGAAAAGTTAATTTAAACTATAATGGCATTTCCCAATGCTTCACTGTTTTTACTGTATTTCTGATCAAATAATTGCAGCTTTGGTGAGCAGAAGAGGCTTCTTTCAGAAACAATTTTAAAAAGCTGTAGGATTGAAAATAATCAAAGATATTTGATATTTGAAATTGAACAAAGACATTTGCTTCACTGTTTTCAACCACCATCTTTCTTATCAGAAGGGCCATTTGGAATTCCTAAAGACAAAGAGATGCTGAAGGCCTGTAGGCCAAATGTGTGTCACACCTTTAGTACAGTGGGGGAAGTTTGGTCTGATTGGTCAGTTTGAATGTCTCACATTAGGGTTTCAGTCACATGGTCAAGGAACAGATAAAAAGAAGATGTAACTGTTGCTCTGGCCCTTTCTTTTATTCTCGCTCTCTCTTGATTCTCTGGCTCTCTCTCTTCTTGGGGGCCTTCTCTTTGGCTCTTCTCTTCTTTGCGCTCTTCTTCCCTTTGTTTTTTTTTTTTCTATCCCTCAGGTAACATTTATGCTGGGTACGATTAATGGTACAAGTTTTTATCATCTCATACATCTATTTTGTAACTATTTTAAGTGTAACCATAACCAGAAATTGTCATTAAATCCTTTCTATTACAAATGATGTGCTAACTAGTTTTGATGTGGTATTGACTTTGAAGTGCTACCTATTACAATACAATATAGTCACATTCTAGCAACGCTCTCCCACATATTTTGCTATTGTAACTGCGCTTATTTCCGTCGTTGGTATAAGTTGCAGTGGGTGGTAAAGACGAGAAATGTACAGTTTTCTATCCTCTTGCTGATAACGTTTCTTTAGTCATTCGGCAACCCTGCAGCCTGAACCACTGTAGGCGACCCACCCTTACAAAGCTTACGGCCACAAACTTTTGAACGGTGCTGTACAGTTGACACATACACTGACTGTGTTTCATGATAAAGGTTCAATGAACCATTTTGTACTAAGATTTTAAAGGGACAGTTCATTCATTAATTTTTTTTGTCCAAACAATGAAAGTCAATAGGGTGCAATCTTTTTAAAACAACAACAAAAGCAGTTATTATCTTCTTTTGTCTTCAGCAGATGAAATGTGAGTAAATTATGACAATTATGATTATTTTTGGTTGGAGTATCCTTTTAAACATTGAAATATCAACATTTATTTGATATCTGCTCAAAACTCTTCACTTGAGGAATGATACAGAAAAGATACAAGTTGCTGACTTGACAGTTTAATACTATTATTAAATGTTTTGTAGGCTATTTGCTTTTTTGTTAATTATAGCCGATATGTAGAAAATAAATTGTCAGGAAATCCATAAAGTGCCATCTTAAAATATTATGAGTGCTGCATATTCATCACTGTGGCTGTGCAGATTTGAGCAAGACCTATGCAGATGTTGAGTCCAAATGGAGTTTTGAATGAGATGCCAGATGGCATGTTATAGATGGGAAATTAGATGCACAACATTTCTGTCTTTTTACATTACATTGATTTATTTGTCTATTTCTTCTAAATTCATTTCACATTTAGGTTCATGTGCAGGTCAGTGTATTTGAGGTTGCATTCTTTCCAAGACATGTTCCTCTCTCATGCTTATTAATATTAATTATTTGCCAATTGAATGGGAATGGAAATGTATATAATAATCATTCAAATCAGCCCACTAGTCTGTGCAATATGACAGATTGAATATTTGATGACTATATCTGGTAACTACAGCTGTTATACTTACAAATCAGCTCAAGGATTAATTGAAAACCTCACGCATTTTTGCAGTATGTGCTGTTTCTTCAGCTGTTATGCAATGGAGAGAAAAAGACAACTTGAAAAAGAAGAAACATGAAAACCAGAGATGAAAAATAACCAATGCCTTCTCGAGTGTGTCGTTAATGTGGGAGATATTTTGAATAGAGTAATTAAAAAAAGGATATTCTTAGTCGGTAGTCATCATTCAGATACAGTCTAACTAATTTACTGGTTCAGCACTTTGCATTTGTAACAATTTTGATAAATTGGCATGCAAACAAAAGAAACAATTACATGGATTTGAGCTGTAATTATAGATGTGAAAAGGGCTACAGCACACCACCATGCTAGTCTCAAATACAGCTGTTTCATCCGCATGAGGAATCATTTGTATCACCGTCCTAAATAGTCGAACAATTGTAAATGCTGTTTTTGTCTGTCCTAATTATTTTTAATGTCTTCATAATCAAAGTTATTGTCAAATACTGAGGGATTCCAGCCCTGAGGCATTCTGCCATCATGAGTTTTATCCCCCCGTCATTAGTAACCATTAGTCCAAATAAAGTTTCACTTAAGTTCAGTTGCTTCACTATAGATGCCAAGAACACAGACTGTGAAGAACAAACATATACCAAAGACCCAGCCCAACTTCATGAGTCCATCCTAATATTGTGCGCTTTAATTGAAAAAATGGGGTGTAAGCCAAAGAACATCATTTGAGTTCTTTTCTATTTGCCCTTACTGTAAATGTCACACATTTCTGCCTCAGATTTGTATGTGTACAAAATAGGCAAGTAGTCCCCTACTGAGATGACATATACATCATAAACATCTTATTTTAACATATCATCTTTATTATCAAGTAAGTGTGGTAGTCATTGTAGTAATTTTGGTCCCACTTTATATCAAGTGGCTTTAACTACTATGTACTAACATTTAAATTAATAATTTGATACAATGCACTTAAGTACATAATTGTTTTTACATTGTACTTTTTTTTTAAATACCTGCATGTTATTACAGCTGTAATGAATTTCTGTAATTGCATCTATAATTACACTGTTGACCCTTTCCTTGCCTTTTAACCCACCCTTAAACCAACCCATACCACTAAACCTGTCCCTAACCTTACCTGTATCCAACCTCAATAGCAGAAAAAGTGTTTTGCAATATAATATGAACACATAAGTACATTGTACTTCTTTTTTTGATGTAAGTACATAGTAGTTAAAGCCATTTAATATAAAGTGGGACCGAAATTTTAATTAAATAATGCAATTTTTAATAAAACTCAAAAAGTCATCTCTGAATCTCATAACTGTACCCCAGTTCCTTTTGTCACTCCATATTTCTCAATATTGTCTTTCGTCAATAATCTCTTGGCCTCCCCTGTCTACGCGAATCCTCGCAAAGTAATCTAAGCATCAAGCAAGTCCACTTTCCTTCAAACTGATGCAATTGAGGCGTCGCAACGAGGATGAGGGTGGCCCAGGTGACCTTGTTCCATATTCAATTTAGCTGGCCCTGCGTTCCCGTGGATGGGTCCTCTGCCAGCTGCTCTCCCTGTCACAGAGTTCCTTGTGCAACACCGAGAACATCAGTCTAGGGACGACTTCGAGAGCCCTTATTGATGGTGTTGTCAAGGCGAGGGCGAGAGCAACTTAATCTCTCTCAATTAATGCCCCCGCCTGCGGCCACCGCGTCCCAGTGCTCAGTGGCCCTTTTCCTCCGCACAGCCCCTGAGCTCCACGCTGACACTCACCTCACTACTTGTAATGAGTCCCTCTCTGATTAGCTGCCATCGCTCCAGGCCTAAAAATCGCCCCTAAATCCCAACACACGTGAAGAAGATGCTAAGAAAGAGTCGTCTGTAAAAGTCTATTATGGAACCTTTTCACAGACTGTGATGTTTACACAGTTATTAACATTGTAAATCTAGCCATTTCTTTTTAATATTTTCATTTGTAAAAAATGTATTTACATTTATAACACTATACATGACATCTTTCTCCTTTTTGACAAATGTAATCAATCTCTCAATATTTTTTTTCCACTTTTGGAAAGTCATAGAAAAACTTTTAATAATAATAAAAGGGTGCATTGGACAGCAGTCTCTCAAGAGGTGGACATGATTGGGGGACATACTTACAGTCAAACCAAAATGTATTCAGACACCTTCAACATTTTCTCACATTATCACAGTTTATACGCTATAGTTTAGAAAATGGTAATAAAATATGACAAGAACGCGGAGTTAAACTGTGTCAGAACAAATTTATCTTGATAATGTCAGATAACTTTGATAGAAAGGTATGTAATGGATTACAATCAACCAATCAGCTGTCAGCTGTTAAATTTAAGTACACAATTAGATAATACCAATTTAGGTCAACCAATTACCAAATAATGCTTAATTTTGTTTAGTCTGTGGTGTAAAAGGTTGCATTAGCAATTAAAGAAAAAAACACTTAAGCAAAACATGGTCAGGTCAAAGTGTCAATAATTTTGGTCTCAAATTTTTATCAATTTTACTGGTAGTCAACTGTATGAAGAATTTTTGGGTATAATATGTCACAGTTTACTTTATTTTGCTATCCTCACTTACATAAATGTGTCCTGCACCCACTAGTAAAAAAAATATATCTGGTGTCTGAATAATTTTTGGTTTGACTGTATAATGTATTATCAGGGTAAATGATTTACCCTTTAGTTTGGTCCTGGTTTGCTATCCAAAGGATTTTTTAACTACCCCCTTCTAGTCATTTGGCAGCAGATGTCTAACAAAGTTACTTTGAAAAACGTATTATGTATAATCTTGAATTGATAAGATGATTATTTCCAGACATTTTTCCTGGAAATGTATTAGATATACAGACATAACCTTATAAAATGCGCCCATATAACTGTATGTTCATACGGGAAGATTGTTGTTCTTGTCCTGGGGTGAGTGCTGAGATAGTATTCCCAGTTATGTCTTCCCTGCACATCTGCTTTTGGGCTCTGTACCAACTTCAAATTAGGAAACACAAAGTGGGATTGATAGGACAGCTGTCAGACAGGGCTGGCCAGAAAAACTCATCACTGGCCCAGAGCCTCTGTGCTCTTTGATTGGCTCCTCAACTGGAAACATGGCTTCATCCATCTAAACAAATGGCCCATGAGGAACAGGAGGAGAGTGCTGGCAGGACCGCTGGTAATGTTGAGGGAAAACATCTTGAGTCTTGTCCTGCATGCTTTAAAATCTGACGATAACTTCACTGTTCATTGCGGTTGGATTCTCTATAGAGTTTGTCACTGTCAGAATTATTTGACATCAAAATAATGGGAAAAAATAAGTTCCACAATGCTGTTTTTTTATGTGCAGTTGTTTATGTGAAAGTTTTATAAAATAGACAAATGTGTTTTAGCTAGCATTCTGATATCCTCCAGTCCTCATTAAAATATCTGAAGATTATTTCTACATTCAGATTTGACTTTAGCATTGAGGTTTAATTTCTGTATTCAGTCTTAATCACACAGCACTAAGCACTGGCATTATGCACGAGCTATAAATAATATACAGTTTCCCTGTAATATAAGTCTATTGAATGGCAGCATAATCATTTCTCTCTGAAAAGAAGAATCTCTTGCTCTTTCCTTCTTTTCTTTTTTTTAGGAAATGGAAATTAATGTGAAATCATTTTGTTTTTTATTGCAAAAAGCTTTGGGAAAATAAATAAATCTAAACTAAATCATTACCTAATGTAGGATATTATTTTTGCTTTTTGTATTTTTATGTGTTATCCATTTTTCTTTTTTTTAGTAAGGCAGGAACCACCACATCTTTTCATTTTAATCCAACACCTTCTTTAAGAGATATGCTGTGGTTCTTTCTTGTTCTCAGGTTGTCAGGTTGAGAGCGGACACAGCACATGAGTTGGAAGGCCAGGGACACAGACAACTGTGTTAATTAAAATGTTCATGGGAGGTTTGCCAACCAAGAGGAAATGCCATTAAGGCTACAATGAAATGAGCAGGAATTCAGTATGTAAGTGTTATTTCTGTTCCTTTCATTTCTCAGCTGTTCAGCCAGAATATTTTCCAGAAACATCTATTGCCGGGGACTGGGGCTAGTTGTCATACTTTTATTCCAGTGGATATTTCTCAGTGTGGGTTTATTTTTGAAAGTCAGTTTCTGTGTAGGTACACACCCTAAAGTCTATCTATTGAACATTTCCACCATTTCCAAAAAAAAAAAAAAAAAAAAATTTCAGTTCCTTGAACATAACCAACTGGTGGGTCAACATGTGTAGAATAGAAACAGCAAACATTTGAAAGGTAATGTATATCATTGTGTAAAAAAAGTCATTGTTTGACGTTGTGTCATTGTAGTGACTCTTTTTCTAAATACTTAAAAAGACCAACTGCAGAAATATTGAGGCCATGATCACCCAGCGCCAGCTGCAGTGGTTGGGGCACGTGATAAGGATGCCCCCATGTCGGCTGCCCCGCAGAGTGTTATACGGACAGCTACATCATGGTCGATTGCTCAGCTGGAGGGCCGAAGAAGTGCTACAAGGATCAGATGAAGAACGCCTTAAGGACGTGTAAGATCAGACCTGAGGACATAGAGAATGTTGCTGCTGACCGTACCATCTGGCGACAGCTGTGTAGAGATGGGGCTCATACGCTGGAGATGGAGAGGACAACCAGAAGACAGCAGAAGCGAGCCAGGAGAAATACAGCCATGGCTGCCACCGCTACCACCACTATCACATATATATGCCCCACCTGCAATAGAGCTTGTGGGTCCAGGATAGGACTGTTCTGCCATCAAAGATCTCATCATTGAAGGCTTGGACGTCGTCATCGGATTTCGATGGACAACCGAAGAAGGAAGAGAAGTAGTGACTCTAGGGGCTGTAGTGACATTTGGGAGCCCCAAACACCTCTGATACTTCAGAAAAGGCCCATGAGAATTGGCTAGTGGAATTTGCATGTCACTCTCCTGGACATACGGGTATAAAAGGAGATGGCTTGTATCGACTCATAAAGATTTGATCTTCGGAGCCGAGAAGACGCATCTGTGATTCTCTCTCCATTCACAACTGCCTGGAAGCTTTGTTGGGTTCCTATGGCGCATTTCAGCGGTTCTCTCTACCATACGCACAGATAAGTGCAAGAGAGTTCCCCTGGGTGCTTCAACAAGCAGCTAGAAACAGAAATTATCTGCCAAATAATCTCTAACAATAGAGTTTCTCTATAAAAGATAAATTTCCTCTAAAAGAGCAAACAAGGACGAAAAACGCTTTTCCAAAAAAAAAAAACAAGCTTTATCGCCCGTGTATTTCTGGATGCTGTCAACACCTGTCTCCATCAGACGCTCACTATCGCTGCTGCAGTTTGTGCCTTGCCCATGCTGGAGCAGCTTTTGTGGATGGTACATGCACTCATTGCAAGAACGTGTCCTTGGGAACATTGCAGTCGTGACTTTTATGCTTTTCTAAGCAGAAAGTCACCTTGGTGGCTCCCCGTCCTATTCCTTCTACCAATGGAAGCATTTCTGCCGGGCGAGTCCCCACAGACCTTCCATTCCTCAGCATGCTCATCTCTCCCAGTCGAGTTCACCGCTCAAGATGAGGATGAGTTGTCAGTCGCAGAATCTGAGGGTGGGTTTTTGCCTTCTGATGTGGAATACTCACCTGGGCCCCACCAACAGGTGGTTGCACAGACTGAGTCTGAAGCTGAGATGGATGTTGTGCTTGCACAGGCTACTGCAAACATCAGGCTTGAGTGGTTTCCTCCTGCACCAAGTGTTCGCGTTAAATGATTGGTTTCTGGGTTTTCTGCCCCAGTTTCTTTCTTCCCGGAGGTGCACGAAGAGCTCACAAAGTCTTGGAAGGTATATTTTTTTACTGCCAGAACACGCTTCGCAGGTTCTTTCACCATTCTCACTACCCTCGACAGTGGGTCAGCCAGGGATTACTCCAACATCCAGGTTGAGTGGGCGATTGTGGTGCTCCTGTGCCCACAAGATGGCGCCACCTGGAGGAACCAGTCACCTTTATTTATATAGTGTTTATACAATACAGACTGTTTCAAAGCAGCTTTACAGTGATAGTTGGAAAATTATGCATTTCGACTGTTTTTCAGCTGAAGTCAGTTCAGTGTTGATTCAGTTCTATTGTAAAGATCATCAATTATTAAATTAGTTAATTTCATCTATAAAGCGTAAGTACACGTCATCCATGACAGCGAGAGCTTACAGTGCTGCTGGACAGGCCTCCTCTGTCCTGCATGCCACGGACATGCACGAGGGTAATCTCGACCCAACACTTTCTCAACACCCTATCTTCCAAAGCGGCCTATTCGGGGACACCTTGTAGGACTTTTGCCCAGCAGCAGCGGTAAAAAAAACAAAAAAAAAACAGACAGAGGTGATAGAATACCGTGGTGCAACCCGGCCGCCAGCCTAAAGAGCAAAGGAGCTGCCTGCTCGCCAAACAGCGCTGAGAACCCCAGGCTTCAAAGGTGCATCTGACTCTCTCAGCCATACAATGAGCTCTGGCATAAGTATTATGGAAGCGAGCCTATTGCTTCCTTGTGCTCGGCTGCAGCACACCCACAGTAGGGGAAATCCAGTGGTTATGAGGATGCAAAACCCCAGTGGAGCTGCCTGCTCGCCAAACAGCACTGAGAACGCCAAACGGGCTTCAAAGCGTCCCTGATGGGCGACTGATTCGGTGCATCTGACTCTCACTCTCACAACAGCCATACGTTGAGCGCTGGCATAAGTATTATGGAAGTGAGCCTATTGCTTCCTTGTGCTCAGGAGCAACGCACCCGCAGGCGGGGAAATGCAGTGGTTATGAGGAAGCGAAAACCAGCTTCCTCAACCATTGCAGACCGATAAAATTGTGGGCCTCCGGTAGACTGGGTAAACCCAACTCGCTGGCGATTTGATTTTGCCCTGCAGCTCAGGCTGGAAACCTGTACATTTTCCTATCCTGCTTCTGTTACAAATTTGCGGGGACCAATCACAAACCAGCTTATCCACCTGTGCCCAGTTGGTGCTGAACTGCCTAAACTTATTCAGACAGAAAACTGCAGTCCCACTGAAACAATTTCAGAGGCTTCTGGGGCATATGGCATCCCCGTTGGTGGTTACTCCGTTCAGGTGATGCATAGGAGACCATGTAAGGACTGGCTTCAAACTTGAGTCCTGAGATGGGCATTGCGCCGCAGCACACATCATGTGTCAATCGCACCGATCTGTCTCCACTCATTCAGCCTTTAGACAGACCTTGTATTTCTACAGGCAGAAGTTCCCTTAGAGCAAGTGTCCACAACAGATATACTGTATATAAGTGGTTACAACAGACGTGTCCAACACAGGCTGGGGCGCTATATGCAACAGGCACGCGGCATCAGGGTCCTGGACAGGACCTCAACTGCATTGGCACATCAGCTGCCTCGACTTGCTAGCTGTTTTGCTGGCCCTACGGAGGAACCGGCCATTGATCCAGGGTAAGCATGTGTGAGTCTGGACAGACAACAGCGATAATGGCATATAAGTCGCCAAGGTGGTTTACGCTCACATCGCATGTTACAATTTGCCCACCATCTCCTTTGGAGTCAGCAGTGACTGAAGTCGACGGGTGACACTTAAAGGAGAGTGGAGACTCCATCCCCAGGTGTTCCTGCTGATTTAGGTCTACCTGATTTAGGTCTACCTTTGTAGAAGCACAGGAAGACCTGGTTGCTCCCCAAGAATCCTTCCACTGCCTGCCGTGGTATTCCCTGACCAAGACCCCTCTTGGCAAGGACTAGCTGGCACACAGCAAATATGCGTTTGCCCAGTGAGACTGATTGCACAGACACTGTGCAAAGTCAGGGAGGACAAAGAACAGGTTGTGTTGGTTGCGCCGTACTGGCCCACCCGGATTTGGTTCCTGGAGCTCACTCTCCTGACAACAGATTTATTCTGTTTTTAGCAGTCATTACTCCAGTCTTCAGTGTCACATGACCCTTTTTTTGTAAATCATTCTAATATGCTGATTTGCTGCTCAAGACACAATTCTTATTATTATCAATGTTGAAAACAGTTGTGTTATATTTTTGTGGAAACCATGATAAGTTTTTTAGGATTCTTTGATGAATAGGAAGTAAAAAGTAAAAAAAAAAAAAAAAAAAAACGCCATTTATTTAAAATAGAAATCTTTTTCAATATTATAAATGTCTGTCACGTTTGTCACATTCAATCAATTTAATGCATCCTTGCTGAATAAAAGTATTCATTTCCTCCTCAAAAAATATCCTACTGACTTCAGACTTTTCAGTGGTAGTATATAAATTGTGTAGATTTAAAACATATCCTTTAAAACACATGCTAGCACTGTTAGAGAAATCAGCATTTACTACATTGAATAATATAGTGTTTTTTTCTCAGGAAAAAAACATGTAAATATATTTTGGAAAACTTTGTTGCCAGAGGTCTAAATCACATTCTCGCTTTTGGCACACAGATTCTGTTAATGTGAAAGGATTTCAGCTTCTTGAAAAAGATGCTGGCTGCATCAAAACAATTTTCTGAGGACTTCACATAATATAGAACTGACAATTAGAAGTATTATGTCCACCATCTGTTGCTAATTGTGTAGCTGCTAGCTTCATAAACCATGGCAATGTTTGAGAACCATCTTGAGCAAAATAAGTGAATATTCATCCCTGCATACTGAGAGAAAATCACTGTCACAATCATTGCATAAATTATGTCTTTGGATGAAGGAATAGAAATTGTCAATGTCAAAAGGCTGAAATGTTCTTAGTTACAACTAAGAAATAAAATGTCATTTAAGGTTTTTTTTTTTTTTAAAGCAATTTCACTTAGTGAAAACTAGTTTTCCACTTGGATGGCTATACCAGCAGTACAATGCAATTTAATTTGACATAACAGTGGGTGACAAATGGATCTACATTTTGCAATTGTTGCAATGATATCAGAAAAAACAAAAAGAGTGATAAGCAATGCCATTTTCAGAAAAGTATGTTTGAAAGGAAAGCTGTCAGCTGTATCTTGTGTCCTCAGGTCCTCTATGCCTTTTCTACAGGGAGCAACTTCAGTTCACCTGTCAATGTTAGTACCTGTTAGTCTAAAGCCAGGCCACAGGATGTCAGTCAGCAGTTCACAAGTGACAGAGACGAATACTGCACTCCCTCTGTTCTCAAAGCATACTGAGGAAAGCCGTCTGTATGATTTGGGCAACCTTTTCATTTGCAAAAGACAAACCATCCATCAACAATTGAGAGACAGATAAATGTCATTGAAAACAATCAAATGGCTGCAAGGTTTTCTGAGATCCTATTATTGACAGTATAATATCTCTGTGTATTTACATGCTGACATGACGTTACTGACATGTTTATCTAGATATATCTACAGTGTAAAATACACATTTTAAAACATACATTGATTTCTGTTTACATACACACAAAAAAAAATTTGGTTCTTCAGTGATTGGGGTGGTTGAGGTGCTATATAGCACCATTGCCATACAAAGAATCCATTAAGCCCCTGTATAGTTCTTTAAAGGTTCTTTAACTCTCACTTAGCCTCTAAGTTTAGTTGGGGAAAGGATTAAAAAAAACAACATTAAAATACAGTGTTGAGAACCACGTTATCTTCTGGAAATACATTTTGACCCCAAGGCCCCCCTATAAGGAAATATTCCAGGGCCCACAGACAAGACTTTTTGACCTCAGAAAAGCATAAAAGTGATTCAAAACAGCTTTTGCCATTGTAGTAAATTCCCATTCATAGCAAACATATGAAAGTGGAGTAACATATCTAAAATCCAAGGAGGAGAATGGGGTGGTTCTATGGTTCTACATAGCACCATTTGACAAAGGTGCTGTATAGACCCTTTAAAGATAGGTGCTATATAGCAATTAACGTGGTTCCCCTATGATTACAAGCCAATGAACCACTTTTAGTGCTATTTAGCACCATTTTTGTTTAGAGTGTAGATGTTTGTATGAAAGGGGGCCATAAATATCAGTTTGATAAAAAACATTTTTGATAACATTCTCATGCTGCAGTATGAGCATTTTTTCAAATGCAAATGTATGGCAGATGGGAGCAGGTGCCATGGGTCATGTATCCTCTGACTTTCTCAGGGTTGGTAGATTGCTAAGCAGGTTGGTTAACCTGTGGCACTGCGAGAATGAGACCAAACTGTAAAATATTACTCCTAGAACCAGAAAACATTCATGCACATACTTCCCACTGATTTTGAGTGAAGTGGAATCTTAATAAAAAATAAAAAAAAATATATATATATTTATCTTTGATAATTATGTATGATTATTGTATGGGAAAAAAGTGTTTGTCTAAAATACGGTGGCAGAACTCAACAATTCATGTCTATTTTTTGTCAGTCTAGGTCACCAAATAGTCATGTAACTCTCTTTGAGATTAGATATAAATAATTTGCTAGATATAATCAATGATATACTGTATATAAATATTATATATAAAAAAATTACATACAAATATATTTACTTTTATTCACGTGTTTATGGCCTATTTACTACTATAATTCCAAACAGGCATTTTTGATCCAATTTGCGATACTGTGATGCATTTTTTTTTACCTTGTCAATCAAGTCATATGCAGCATTGCGATTTTTTTTTTTTTTTTTCATGAAAACATTTAATATGGCAATTTTGCTGGTAACTGATTGATAACATTCTAGGGACATTTTAGGTATGTTAAGCAAACCTATTTGTCATAAAGCTGAAGGAAGGTTTCTGTGTGATACAGTACATTCTCTAATAGCTGTTTAGCTTCAACTGAACTTTCTGGAAACCAAAAATCGTTAGCTGGGTTTTGCAAGTACACTGTTCTCATTATGGCATTTATTAGGCCTTCTTCAAGTGTACTGCCCACACTGTTACATTTATTAAGACCTGGTAGAGGCTTTTCATTCAACCTTTTGATCTATTGTCAAAAACAGTGCAAGATATTCCTAAATAAGCTATAGAAACCAGTGAATTTGCTCAATAAGATGCAGTTTTGTTTTTCTGTTGGTTTCTCTGGTAGTTTTGTGAGGTCATGTTACATCTCTGTGGTTCTTCTCATAACTCAGTGTGAAATAAATATTGGAGATGTGTGGAACATGTATTCACAGCATGGCGTCTCTACGAGTTATAGCACCTTAACGTTTCCCAGTCCTAATGCGGTTCATGTCTGATGGTTTTAACTGTGACCGTCTCAATTAATGCATCTTCCGTCCTTTAATGTATCAGCTTTTACTGGTACTAATACACGCTCTCTGTGCTCTAATGTCATATTTACTGGAAGCCCGTCAGTGATGAGACGCCACCATCCATCTCTCTTAGATCCCTCTATCACTCATCCCCAGGGGGCCATTTGGTATCAATACCGTGCATTATAGTCATTGAGCCGGGCGGCTTTTTCTTTTATCGGCATGACTTCAACTCAGAATGTTAGAATGTTCTTGTCAAAGTCCATTATAGTTCAATGCTTTATTAAAAATGCTGATATGGGGTAAAGTGGCTGGTTGCCACTTGCTGGTTTTCTCTGAGCAATTGTCCATTGGCTGAGTGAAAGCTCTTTTCAGACCAGCTGCTGAAACGGGCTTGTTAGTCACTTGGTGAGATTGTTCATTAGCCGTTGAGGTGAGAAAAAATGTGGCGGGAGTAAGAAACAGAAAGAAAAGGCGCTGTCTATTCCTGTTGATTGTCTCACATAAGAATGCAATCAAGATGGAGTGTTATTCTTTAGGCATCGAGAGTGTGTGTGGCAGTGGGGGGGGGTCAAGGGTGGGCAGGGGAGTAGGGGATGATGGGTATGGTAGGTTATATTTCTAGAATCGGTGGTTCTGCACTGGAAAAAGACTGTTGGAGTTTTTTTCCTTGCTATCTCACATCCGAATGTAAGATTGTATGTAATTGGGGTGACGCTTTTTGTGTGAACTCCTATAGGTAAGCTCATTAAACCATAATCCAGCAGTAACACACTCGGCGGGTGACCTGATAATTGAGCTCAAGTGATAATCAGGTTAGACATTGTGCACCATGGGCACGGATCTGCAGTAGGGCTACTGCTCACTCCTTTGAAGAGGGCAGAGAAGGTTTAGAGAGAGACTAGGAAAAAAGGAGGTTACACTTTTGTGAGTGCCAAGGCATCGCACCACTTAACGACAAAACCGCAGAGACTGAAGTGAAGATCTTGATTACGCAGATGAGAGCATTCCTGCTATGACAGCAACAAATCATACCTTCCTGTTAATTATCCAGTTTCAGCAGCTGAATAATGCCAGCGTCGCATTCGCTGCCAGCCACAATTTGTCTCCTCCTTGTTTGTTTCTGAGTTGAATGTGGAAAATGTTGTAATGTCAAAGCGTATTTGTGTGTAAGAGTAATGCCCATTACCATAATAGCATAATAACGTCCATTAACATTTTCAGAATTGCAACTGGACCAGATAAAACGTCCTAATGAAGGCTTTAGCAATTAAGAAAATGGATTGGCCACCAGTAAGATTGTTTACATGGCTGCCTCCGTTAATGAAATTGTTATCCCAGAGGCTGCAAACATTGACGCTTCTTAATCATTGCGAAAGCAGGGCAACAGGCACAGATCGTCAAACATGAACTGAAGGTAACTTTTGCATCTGTGAACATATGCATCTTTTATCTATCAGTATATCTAGGTTCTTATCTGTCAGTTGTTGATTGGATAGAGGTAGATCTTAATATGAACTTGAGGTTGATTGTAAGAAAGGGACGGGACTTAAACAGACTAAATGACTGGAGAAGTCTGGCATACATCAGCAGAGAGAAGTCTGTCATTTCACTGGAAGCGGGGCCTCCATAACCGTAACATCCCTATATGCTAATCCACCAAGACAGGCAGCAAAAGACTAGCTCCATTGGATCTAGATGAACTGTCACTCACCTGAAGTGAAACCAATTAATGTCACTGTTTCACAGTATATTTGTTTCACCTTCAGGATGCATAAAACGATAGGGTACGAGAAAAATGGCACCCGACTGACGTTAAGGTAGTGACTTAAGATGATGCTGAAATGAACGCATCCTCTGGGGGCTTCTACGCAAAAGGATACAGGCTCATAATGTAGGTGTGTGATTTCATCATCTATTTTGGAGTGATTGTAATGTATTCTAAAAATAAACCCATTCTGCTGATCAGTGTCATTTCGAGATAGATCATCTGCCGGTTTATTCTGAGTTTGAAAGAGTGTGAATGCGGTCAATGCATCCATACTGCCAGACACTTTGAATTCACTGCGCACGTACAATGAATGACATTGCATCAAGAGCTGACTAGCAAAATACTAAAGTAAAATAAAGACGTTTGTATTCAAAGTCAAAGAGCAAACACAGTAGAGCTTTTTTTATGTTTCAAAAAACGACCTTAAATTCAAAGTTCTGTCATGAAACTCTAGATGGCGCAGGCTGATAGGTCTTTTACTCAACCTGCTTGCAATCACATCATTCTCTATAGGGCACAGCTGATGTAACAGTAGCCAATGAGCTTGCATGCTCAACCTTCAAATTTGCCTTAGCAGTGCAGTGTGCCTTCAGAAACCCTCCACCTTCCCCAGCTCCACCTGTATAGATCTGCTACGGGTAATTTATGTACGCTATATTGTACGGTGGCAGCATGTTTTACTTGCTGACAGCAGCGTGTTGTGTATGTTTTGGGCAGTAGCAAGTCCTGTACTTTCTCTGCAGCAGCAGCAATAGCCAACAACTATGCTAAACACTACAGAGTTGTCATGACAGAACTGTCTGTATATCTTCTAAATTCAGTTGATGTTTACTGTCAGCTGTCAGTTTTCAAATCATAAATACTGTTGTTATATTAATAAAAAAATTAAAAAATTTAATTTTATTAAGAAATTAACTATTCTTTCTGCTTAGTAGTCTCTTTCACTTTCACTAGCATTTGATTTGTGATTTTTTTTTTTTTAAATTCCTTTTTTTGTGTGTTGACCTTAGTTCAAGTTTGATCAATGTGGATATAAGTAAAAATAAACTAATTTTAATAACATGTTTTATAAATAAAAGTTATTAATAATATTTGTTTCAAGTGCTTTTTATCAGGAGGGGTGTGGCATCCAACATACATTTTTCCTATAGGCCTCCAAATGTCTAACCGGCCCATTAAAAATTGGGAGGTAGAAAAAAATACACATACATGGATGAAACAATAAAAATAAGATCAGTAACATGCTTTTTAAAAATCATGGATTCATGGATTTTCATTTCATGATGACAAAAGTGCAGTGCTTATGGTGATGCAATGGCTTAAGAAGTGCTAATCTTGGCAGCAAAATTACTAACAAAATGTTAATTAACAAAAAGGTTTTTTTTATTTCATAAATGATAATGAAGATGAGACAAGACGTCTTTGTTATAGTTGAAAAAGAGACATTTTCACATAATTTTATACAAGCTTAAATTAATATATAACGTTTAAATATTTGGTTTAATTTTGTGATTTGTGAGTAAAATTGACTAAATTACTGAATATGAGACAACAATATTGACTACATTTAAATAATGTTTTCCTTTTTGTATTTTTTTATGAATATATTCTTTAAATTTTATCATTTTTTACTGTCATAATCATTAATTAAATTAATTACTAATTTAAAAAAAACTGTAAAACTTAACACTGGGCAAAAGATGTCTGTCTAAATATTTTTGGCTGTAGTGTTTTATTTGGAGACACATTTAAATTTTTACAGTAGCAAACTGTCTAAAAATTAAAGCATAGCATTTAAGCACTGCCGCTATAAATATGAAAAAAATCTAAACTTGTCAACCTCATCCAACAACCAATTAGTGAACCCTCATGACCCATTCCTAACCCCAACCTCGGAAGTTTCAAGTGTTGCGACAAAACTTGCAAAAATGCACTTTGGCACAGCAAGAGATGCCACTCAAGCATGAGAAACGGCATTTAGCATTGCAGCGAGTTTTACACTTGGAGCCATGTCAGAATGGGCGTTGTACACGCTTGAGCACTAATGGGCTACCCCAGAGTGCTAAGCCAATATGAACGGCATCCATATTCACGGCCGCTGTTAATCACTGACGTGGCTGCGGCCATATTTCAGCGCTGGCCCTTTCTGCCCCAGGAATCTAATCCCGCCGAGCGTCTGCGAGCTGAGGGAGATTGATGGATGCAGGGGGGAAGCCTAACCGAGCAAGCCCTGCCAATGCAGCCTCTCTCTCTCAGGTTCTTAACACAAGACGTACGTTTCCTTCCATGGACAACTGCCAACCCTTGCCCACCTCTTCCTCCAGCCATAAATGCAGCGTCTTTACAGAAGGGAACTACCTGTGTGGGGGCAATAAAGCTCATTCCTTTCAAACGTAATCAGACGCAGACAGAAAGAAATGCCCTCAATCCAATTGACTTGAACAACTGAAGCACACTGACTAATCCATTTCACAGTTAATTTCTGTCTCCCTGGATACCCGGAGCAGCGCAATTACGAGAAATAGAGAAATTATTACAAATGGTTCTTTTTTGGATGGCACTGAGAAGACACAAATGTATGCAGGAAGGGGAATACAATTCAAAGAGATTAACGCAGCTCGGTTTTCCCAAGCACAATAATTCTCTCTCTGTCTTCAGCGGGGTCACCATTGTACAGGCTAAATCATTTCTTATCAGGGCCAAACAGCCCCCCTGACTCCTGTGGTGTCGTCAGCGACCTGTTGTGTGAATCATACATTTCTCCGAGCCACAGACCGGGATCTCTGTAGGTCGGAGTAGTGTACACATCTGAAAAAATATAAATCCAGATGGAAGAGAACACTGTTGGGCAGTAAGCTAATTTAAGCATCTTGTTAATGGTCTACAGCAGTATTGCAGTTATTGTTTGATCTAATTTGTGTTAAAATACAATATTAAGTTATGTTCAATCAAAGCTAGCTAAGAAACGAAATGCTTCAAAGGTAAAAATTAAAATGCAGTGTAGTACTTTATATGACTCTGTACATCACTATTATTAAAACAGAAATAAATATTTTTAGCTGGATAACCACACAGACTGGGGTATTACTTGCATAGCAATTTTTCGAAATGTTATTTTCCAGTGTGGAGCCATTTTACAATGTGATTTGGGTTTAGCGCAAACCCTGCCCTGCAGCTGATTCTAAAGATTTCTTCTAAAGATGTTGATCACAGTTCTGATTGCAACGCTGAAACAAATTCTAACTCCTAACCCTAACCTACACATTAACCTCAGTATTAAGTTGGTAGGTAGCACATTCTGATGGATGGCATTACTGTTTGTATGATGATTTTCAGTGACAGTGAGCCTTGACAATGGCTTTTCTGGTGCAAACTAAATTTTTACGGGCACTTAACTGCGTGTTAATTGCAATTAAATTAAAATTTGATTAGTTAAAATTTATATTCAATGCAATAATCTGAACTTCAGTTTTTTTTACGCACTTAAGTAGGAATTAAGTAAAATTTTACATGTTAGTGCATTTAAATGGAATATCAAAGATAAAATAATGATTTTGTACTTTACATGTGTTTTAGTATGTTAGTATGTTTTATTTCACATTTATAAAGCGCACTTTATAAAGTGTCATGAAAGTATGCTCTCTTTAACTACACTTAAGTGGCCTTTTATTTTATTAATATATAATATTATCTGCAAGTACAGTTTTTTTTTTTTTTTTTTAAATATATATATATATCATGTCACGGAATGTAGTTCTAAGAGTGTTTTAGGCGAGAATGTAGTTATTTAGAACTCAAATATGCAACTCGTATATAAACATAGCGCCTATTTTACAATTTGTTTAAAAGCTTTCCAGATCTGAGCTCCAGACCGTCAGCAGCCGTTAGCGCTCATGTACCCGCAGAGAATAGCTTCATCTCGGCCAGTCCTTCAGTAATTTGCCACTGGCTTGTATGAACATGAGATATAATTAATTTGGGGTATATCAAACAGGACATCTTTGTTCTTATTGATCTATTACTTGTTCCAAAGCAAATTGATTTGGCTAAGTTTGGCATAGTTTCATAACTTTATATTTTTATTTTACTGAAATCTGTAGGCTGCTATAAAGCTGCATTGTACTTTTGGCTGAACTGTTTGCTTGTGTTTATTTCACACTCGTAGCCTTGCGCAGTGTTGAGGAGTAACGGAATACATGTTACCGGTATTACATATTCAGAATACAAATTATGAGTAACTGTATTCCGTTACAGTTACAATTTAAATAGTTGGTATTTAGAATACAGTTACATTGTTGAAATCAATGGAGTACATGACGATACTTCTCTGTTTCATGAGTTTAGATAAGCGAAACCTTTTGTCACACTCCCTCATTCCGTCATGCTCACTACTCTGAGACCCATGCACAGACCCATACCTGCTGAGTATAACCTCTGCCATAAACCAGCTTTGTGGTTTAGGGCCTTTGTACCTCCTGCTGGAAGTATGTTTTCACTTGATCCCATGCACCAGAGAGCACAAATCATATATGAATAAATGTCACCCATATATTACTAAACCGCAAGCCAGAAGGACTGTAATTGATTTGTGGTATAAATTAAATAAATAAGTACATGCATGCATAAACAAACAGACTCATATAGCCATATGTTCCATCTACGGTGCATATAATTTTTCCTATAACTCTACTGTTTAATCAGCAACCCTGAATAAATATAAGAACTTACAGAGAGAGGAAGTTTCTCTTATCTGAGTTTCTAGCTTGTTGGATTTAAATACATCAATGGTGAATGAAACTGAATGGTTCCCGATGTCTGTGCTTGGAGGAAATGGATTTCTTGCTTGCTGTCACTTTTTTCTCCCAAAGTCAGACAGCAGTTTTTGCGACTCTTGTCTCCTTCCTTCTAAAAGCTTTTAATTTATGCATGAAGAAGAAGGAAGCCCAAGAGACAAAATATCACAATGATAATCATTTGTATTAAAGTTTAATTATCAACCTAATTATTCAGGGGTTTATCGCCCCCTTCCCCCCAGCTATGCTTCGGTGTAATCAAGTTGACTAGCTTATATCCGTGACAATAATGTGCAAATTTGGTCGAATTCACTTCTCACAGATTGCTGTAATAACTTCAAGTTGGCTAATTAATTACCCAAGCTGTAGTATGATTCATTTAGCTGCCATTTTTATTTGGATTGTTCTATCAGGTGTGTCGAGCTAAAATGGATGGGTACCTCATGTGAATAAATCATGGCGTACATAATGCAGGACAAACAAACAAAAAGAGCTTGTCATCAGGAAGATGAGATGTCTTTGAGAGCTACTGATCCAGTACTTTGGCAGCCTGCGATTATTGTAAATTATACCCCTGGAATCCTTGCTGTGCAGAATTAGAATTGGTTCAGTGTCTAATTTGGACTTTGCAATCAGAATTTTGATTAAGCTTGATATTGTGTCTGCAATTAGAACTTCAATGATTCAGAATAAACAAAGGTGCAGAGAAAGTAGCGCTACTACAGAGGGGAAAAAAGTATTGTGCTAATATTTTCAGAACTGCAATCAACAATATTCCCCAAATAAATCTGCTCTCGGGCCAAAATAATATTTTTCTTAACCACTGTCTGCTCCCATCAAGCAGACTTAGTGAGTAGAGGGAGCACCAGGGAAATAGGGAAATTGTTTTTAGATTACATTTGGGCGGAGTTGGTTCCACTCTTGCCTTTCTCGCTCCCTCTGAGGTGAGACCGTGGTCACTTTTCATTAGCTCTAAACTTCCTCACGCAGAACAAGTGTTAGTGAGGAAACGTGCCCTGACATTATGCCTGATCTGAAGTGTAAAATGTAGCTTTTCCACCCACTGAGAAGTCATTTATCAGGCTGTCTAGAGGCTTAGTGGAAGTGGAACATGAGTGTAAAGTTTGATGGACTTCATTAAACATAAAAAAAAGAATAAAAAAAAAACGTGAGAGCAACATGTCAAGAGTTATTAATTACTCTTAAGGTGACTTGTCTTCAGACTCCCACGATCCATCTAAATTAGACTCATTTAGGCAAATCTACCAGGTAAACAAGTTTAATTTGTCTAAATGACCCTCTATTTGTGTATGTAGCCTATATCAATTTCAAGTGTTATATCCCTTTGTATGTCCCCTCGTCCATTGTTAAGGAGTTAATTAACACGAGGGGAGATCATTTGAATTGACAGGAAGTTAACACTGAACTTGCTTAATATGCTTTCTACAATGTATAAACAGGAAACAAGGCGAGACATGAGAAACCATTGTTTCTGTAATCTGAATGGCAGCCAATTGTTCACTTATTACAGTATAGCACATTTTTATGACATCTAAATTCCCCACATTGCTTTCAGAATGGGTCAGGATTTGAATATTACTTTAGATTTCCAGTTCACTAATGCATTTTCCCTGGTTACAAATAGCTAGCTGTTCAATTTGTGGGCAAACAGTTTGGTGTCAAAAACAATTCTGTCTTTATTGCAGTACCTTGTTGGTTAG
Source organism: Coreius guichenoti (assembly GCA_039654105.1). Lineage (NCBI taxonomy): Eukaryota > Metazoa > Chordata > Actinopteri > Cypriniformes > Gobionidae > Coreius > Coreius guichenoti. The sequence goes on along the minus strand of CM077172.1, from coordinate 27,179,845 downwards.
TTCCAGTCCTTGATTCTGATTGGTCAATAGCTGTGTTTTATCAAAGACTTTATATATAGGAAGACGGTGCACTCCGATTACTTATGAATGGGAGAAAGTGCAACGCCCAATATGGCGAATAAGCCCCACCTTCTAAATGAAAGAGCCAATCGTTGATTAGTAAAGTCATCGCATCACTGCAGCTGCCGTTAGAATCTCCGGTTGCTATAGAAACAGGCAGTGTTCTGAGACGCGCATTTAGGATTGCGCATGCGCATTAGCTTTGTCCAGGCTGAAAAATGTAGTTTTTTGTCATGATTTGAGTGTTTAGAAACCAAATTATGAGACCGTTGTTGTCAGATTTCATTGGAGATTTCAAATATGAAATGTAATCGTAAGCTTGGCGAACAGTTTTGGAGTATTTGATGTTTCCCCATTCAAAGAGATAGGAGCTGCATGCCTGAGAGGCGTTTCAAAGATGGCTGCCGAGTGAAATGACTTGTCTTAAAGGGACTTTGGTTTTATTCACGATAAAACACAGCTATGACCACTTCACCTAACGGTTCTGTGTATCATTACACAACACCCTTAGTAACCACTCTTAGCAACATGTTGTTCTCATTGATTTTTGTTCATTGAAGCACTGTATTATGTAGAGTATTATGTGAGAGAGAGATCGAGTGAGTGAGTGTACCTGCATTTAGATATAGCATTTTCTCTCAGGTCAGTCCTATGTTCATAATAAAAAATCATTTTGAATGTCTGCTGCGATATCTTGTCCTTTTAACAGTAAATGGGTTTTCCCGTGCCCTGACACTGACAGCGCTAGTCAAAGCATTTGTCAGTTGCATTTTGCTCCTCCGTGTTCACAACAAGTTTCAGTCATTTCAATATAAAAGTCTTCACTATACTGACTGACTAATAAAGACAGTCTTTGCCGCCATCTATTGGCTTAGTAATGTAACTTCTGTAGCTGTTCATGGTCAGGGACTATTTTTTCCAGCGGAAGGAAGGCTTTTAGTGATTTTACTTCATGAAAGTTGCATTGATTCATATTTTTTGGCTTTAATATTTGTATTGTGTGGTGACCATTTTATAAAAGCAATAAGGTACTCGAGGCTAGTGCTGTATCTTGAATAAGTCACTGCTGAAGGGGTTGCAGGCACGTAAGTTGCTACATAAGGACTACAAAGGTTGTCTGATTTGTCAAACTTGTAAACTTACATACTTGTGGTAGTTGTAGTCCTTATTTAGGCATTCTAAAACAGATAATAAGTCCCAAAAGAAACCCAAAGATCTAATGCTCTTCCAGGTTTAGGGACTACATTATCCTAGCTCTATATCAGTGGATCTCTATACAGTGGTGATATGTAACACGCAACATTATGCTAATCCTGTTGTTCTCTGAAACCTCTGGTTGTAATATGGTTATATTAATGCAAATAACACTTTGAAAAACAAACCAATACTATATCATGGAACAAACATGGTCACCCTTCTGACCCATGGAAAGTCAGGTCTTTGAGGTTTCATCTAAAAGCAATTTCTAGCAAGGTCTGGGAAATGCAAAGCCAGCTTTATCCAGCTTGCTCTGACGTTCCCGTTTCAGTGGAAGTCAAGGCCCTGCACTTTGTTCTCTTGGAGGACATGATATTGATCTGGGTTGGTGTCAGAGTAAACTCGAATGTAATGCTTCAAAAATGAGCGTGTGGTTTACTAAGTCAACACTTTCAGTAGTTCTGTTAGAACTTTGGGATTTATTTCAGAAAGGGCCCATACATCTGTAGAGTAAATCAATTGCACCCTGGGCAGGTTATTAAACGGCGAGAAGAAACGCTGCTGTGATTCCAGACATCATCATTATTTCTGCCAAAAAGAAACAAACATTTGTTCTGGGTTTCTGGGAGAGGCCGGCTATTTCTGCTTCGCAAGAATACATTCTTTTTGAAACCCAGCACACATTTGTTTTCTTCAGGTCAGCCTCAAAATCATTTTACATCACTGTCCTCCCCAGTATCCATGCATGAGTATGTATTACAACATCTATAGCAAAAGATTCAGAGGGGGTACCAACTTTTCCAGTGCTTTTAAAGATATATTTCATCCTAAAATACAATTTCTGTCACTATTTACTCAATCTCATGTTACTCTGAACATGACTTTCACAAAAGGAGATTTTTTTGTGAAATATGAATAATTCATTAGTCACCCTTTTCCATGCAAGCTTCGGAAAGGACTGAAAAGTCCCATTAAAATATCATAAAACTAGTCGATACAATGTTTGTGCAATATTTTTTTACGTTTTCTAAAACCATTATGATAGCTTTTTGTGGGAAGACTGAAATTTAAGTCATTATTTCTACTTGCCGTGTTCATTATAGAGTTCATGAGAGAAGTCAATTTATTGTGCGATTTGTGAACAAAACATTTTGGGTGTGTGTGTCTATTTCAGTCTTTTCATCACTTTATGCTATATTGTATGACTTTAGACCACTTTTATTTTGATTTTACAGTGCTTTTGAGTCATTTTTGAGGCTTAAATGTCTCAAGAAGACTAATTGCTTGGAAAAGAGTGATCAGTACAACAAAATTTAAGCCATACTGTTTTGGAACAACATGAAGGTGAATAGACCATTTATTTAGTTTTTTGAATGGACTTTTGAATGGAAAACTTTTCCACCAAAATTTCTTGTTTGATTGACGTTTAAGATAAAAAAAAAAAAAAAAAAAAAAAAAAAAAACAGTATAGAGCAGCGTTTGCATGTAAGCGACAAGTAAACAACAATCATACAAAACATTACCTTTTTTTCTTGCGGTTAATTGGAACCTTAATTTCTCATCTCTGATGTCCTCATTAAAACTCTCTGAACTGATTTCAAACATAACATAATCAACCATTCAGATGGAACCAAACACACCGCCGTGGCCTTCCATTGCTTGCCAAAGGGATTGGTTTCAAGATGGTGAAATATTAACGAGGGCTTGTGTTTGACACATTCACTCCCTGGCTGTCATGCTGCCCTGCTGCCAAATGCTTGGTGTACATGACTGTGTTCATCATGTTTGTTTGTGTGTGCGTGTCAGTGTATGTGCGTGTTATCTATAGTCTGGACAGACTCAGGGCATCTCAGCAGGCAACGCCGTGTTCCTGTAAGCAGACTTGTGAATATAACACAAAGCTTTGAATCATGGAAGATAACAGACCAGTTCACTAACACAAGTACACGGATGCTCGGCCTTGGCTCATTTCTCAGCAGCAGGATGAGGGAATGCATCAGGACAGAGCTCCACATGACACGCACAATCTACTGGCTATCATTTACTCCCTAGGCAACAGTGCATGTCATACAGTTATACAGAGAAAATAATCAACTGTGCAAAAACTAAAATATTAAGAAAATAAGTGCAAAACTTATTTTTCTAAAGTAACACTGTGCAACAGTGACACCAAGTTTCATAGCAAGGCAGTGACTCTTTTGCCTTCTTTTGAGCTCATTATGTTCTCATTGAGATCTAAATCATGGTGTGAATGTGAGCGCGATCATGCTGAAATGCAGGTGATAAGCAGTGCCCCCACGTCACTCTGTGATTGCTCCGTCAATGCGATATCATGTTCGCAGCGGGTGCACAAATAGGCCCGAATTGGTCAATCTGGTTGTATAGAAATGTACTGACTAATTACAAAGTGAACAACTCGCTCACTCAAACAGCGCGACATTTGGTCTCATCCAGTTCTAAATGAACTTGAAATCATGATCTGTGAGTGAGCTGGTTAGCACTCAGAAGGGCTAAATTAAAGGTACTTGTGATGATAATTACTTATGTTCTAATAGTACAAAAAAAAAAGTTATTTAAAAATAATTTACCTATCAAATAGTTACAAAGAAAAGTTACACAAATATTGCATTAAAATGAATGTTCAAAACACTTTGTTGCTGTGACTTGTTTTTAAAAGGTGTGTTCAGATTTACCATAATTACGCGATTACAACTTGTAAACTCAGAATTTCAGACTTTTACCACCTGACAGTCGTGTAAGACTGGAGCCAAGCCGTCTGGCTTAAAAAAGGGCTACTCTCTGAGAAAACAAAGGACGTTTCTGGAAATTAACATTTGAACTCTCTCATGCGAAATTAGCATCCCCATCTGAGACGCAATCACACTGAGTTGATCACCTCAGTACTGTCTTAATCTACATTTCCTTCCCTTCACCCCCTCTTCCCCCATCTCTTCTCTCCACATGCTGAGATCATCTGAAATTCACCCAAAAATCTATATGGTTTAATGTAAAGGTGTAAACTACCCAGGTCTGGGGCCTTGATTAATGCAAATTCCTATTGTAAGTTCATGTCTCACTGTCTTGGTCTGAGTATTTAAAGAAACATTGCAAAGGGCTCAGGGCGATTTGTAGTCATATCAGCCCATAATGCTGAGTGTCCTCCGACACTCTGCATTATGTATTTTTCTGAGGTCAGGTATGCATCTTTTGCTCTTTATTTCAGAGCATTTGATGTTTTGTATTGATTATCTTTGAATTGATTATGTAATTTGCATGATGCATTTACCTTACTAATAATAAATTGTAACATTAGATTTTGTTCTGACTTACTCTGAAATTATTAACTCTAGTAGATTACGTTGCAGCCATTGTTACCGCAAATCTGCGTCCAGGGTTAAGTACATACTAGAACTCATGTTAGATAGCCATATCAGGTGAGATTCTAAATTTCTGACTAACTGCTCAACTTTAGTTAAGTTGTTATGCAGTCGCATTCACTATAGGGGGCTAGATAAAAATACTTTTGAGATAATAGCAAGCATTGGGGCGTCATTATTTCACAGTACTAGCCATAACCTCTGATTATTGTTTGAGCTTGAGCTTTAACAAAGTTGTTATATAGGAGAATGTAGGGGGCTAAACGGAACTGCTATTTAAATAATGGCAAGCATGGGTGGCCTATTAAATAGCATTAGCCATAACCTCTGACTAATGATCGAACTGGCGAGTTTGCGACCTTGGAATCCGCTTAACAAAGAACGGCCGGCGCAAGACCCTAACTGTGCGTTCACACCGCCTCCGGGTAGAGCATCAAAATTCGCTCTGGTTGCCCTGCCAACAACGCTGTAGAAAGATTTGTGGACGCTCTGACGTAGATCGAATGCTTGGTCTTTTTTTTTACTTTATTTAAAGGGGCCGCAAAACAAACAAGCATGTTGATCGGTATTTGTGCAGACTGACGACGAGTAGGGTATAAGTTAACCTCGTGAAATCTTTTAAATGTGAAAGTAAGAAATTGATTGATGGAAAGAACTTAACAATTATAGTTACATGTTTGCTAACGAAATAAACCAAATAAAAGCCATTTGTGTGGTGTGACTTTTGTGTTCATGTGCTAGTCTAATTTCAACATGCAGTTTATAGGAGACGTTTACTAGCCTTGATCTTTAATTAACATTAACATTAATTTGTGTGTAGCCTACATTACAATAACTGTCCTGTTTGAAGTGTAGCCTTTATAAAATTGGTCAAATGTGACCCTGGACAACAAAACCAGTCATAAGTCTCATGGGTATATTTGTGGCAATAGCCAACAATACATTGTATGGGTCAAAATTATCTATTTTTTTTATATAGGATATTAAGTGAAGATCATGTTCCATGAAGATATTTTGTAAATTTCCTACCATAAATATATATAAAAAAATATTATTATTAGTAATATGCATTGCTAAGGACTTTGCTAAGGCGGTTTTCTCAATATTTAGATTTTTTAGAAATCTGCACCCTCAGATTTCAGATTTTCAAATAGTTGTATCTCGGCCAAATATTGTCCTATCCTAACGAACCACACATCAATGGAAAGCTTATTTATTCAGCTTAATAATAATTCTCAATTTCCAAAATTGACATTGCTCTACCTGCGGAGAAGACGGAACTAATGTTTGGTAGGAACCAAAGTTTACACGACTGCACTCTCTGGAATCCTCTCAAGCGGAGGACTTCTACATTCCGATTGGCTGCCGCCGAACTGCGTCATAGCTCATTACCATAAAGTTGACCTGACTTCAACTCTCCTCAACGCCCACATCGTCCAAGACGCGCCGCTGACATTGAAAATGAATGACTTCCGACCACTTTGACTCTCTCACCGGCGGCGGTGTGAACGCATGGCAAGCGACATTGGTAACCAGATGAACGAGTATAATAAGAGCAAAAAGTTCAATAGAATAATCAAATGTGTAGTTACACTATTATACAAATGACCAATAATCAGTTGGCATTCTAATCTAAATTCGAGGTTGTGATAAAATGGAATAAAAGTAAATTGGAATTAAATTACTTTGCCACGCTGAAAAGACCAAACACGCAGCTATCCTTCACCCGCTCTATTGGAAACCATCGTTGGGCTGACTGGGCGGGCCTTACAGTCATTTCGTAATATTTCTGTTACATAATTAATTTAATTGACTATTGTTAATGTCTTTATAATATAATAATAATCTGAAAATAAACAAGACATACAATACAGTTTATTGTAGCTAGAACTTAGTTGAATAACTATCTAATGTCCTTATGTAATGCCGTTTTACCATAAGTTTATTGATACTGATTTTTTTTATGGTTTTGTGTATTGATTGCTCAAGTTACACAGATTCACTCTGTGGGAATGTCGATTTTTAAGATTACATTTTTCAATATATAGTAGGCTATAGTATTGTTTTCCCGTTGATAATGTATTTTACTTATAAACAGGTAAACATCAAGTAGTATTTGTAAATGAATTTACATTTCAGAAGTTCACCACATGCCTACTGATAAGCTACAATAAAGGGCATGATCCTCCGTTGTTTGCTAAACAGGACCAGATCTGAGATGCCTCATTGCATAGCAAGTCCTTTTCAGTGACACTCTTGAACACACACATATACGGTGAGACGGGTGATGTTGAACGTTCCAGGAATCAGCAGTAAATGCCAACATTAACCCGAAGCCCCAATATTAATTTGCCTGCTAAAAGAATAGTGCAATTATTTGTGCAGGCACTTTCCTCTCAAGCAATGCGGCCCAGTTCAACCTTTCAACATCAACAAATCAACTGCATGCAATTCATTATGCTTATAAAAGGTTATGGCAGCCTGATAAATGGGAGCCCCGGACTCATGTATCAAGTCTCTGAGATAAAGCAAAATTATGTCATGAATTATTAACTGCAATTCAATAGGTTGAGCTTCTAATCTCACAGTCCGTCAGGGCGGCTTAAGGGAGAATTCTCAACAAGATGAGGGTGGCACAGGCAGAAAAGCACGGAGAAGCAAATTCATTGCCATGTTTTAGTGTAAGCATCTGACAACCCCGATAGCAGGAACCCTAAGACAGGACATGCATGAAGTGAGAGACTGCATTTGGGTATTTTTGGGTGAGGAAAAACAGATGTATTACCGAAGGCTCAGGAGAAATGGATTTCCTATCAGTGTGACAAGAAAATCTGACACAGCAAGCAGAAATGCCTTCCTGCCACTGCAAACCTGTTCAGGGAAGTTTGTGTATTTATTCTCCCAGTGACACAGAGTAACACTTGAGTCTGGTGATCGGTCAGATGTGTAAAAAAATATGTGTAAACTCCTGTTACTGAAAAACTGGTCACAGTGTTCACAGGCAATCACTCTCATCCCACATTCACTGAGCTCATATTCCCTGTCAGATCCAGAAAACAGCGAGAGAGAGACAAACACTCTCACGCGCTTTCTTTTCTCCCCTGCAGAGCTATTGCCATGTGATTGAGGTTAAACTGGAAAAAAGAGAAATGTCATGGCTTCTAAAAATACTAAGTCCAAAAGCAGAGCTATAGGCGTATTTTGTTCTCCTCCAAATATTAGAAGTGCATTACAGATTCATTATTCATGAGGGTTGAGATGGATGGGGGGGGGGACATATGGTGCACGCTGCGTGTGGTGAAATATTAAAAAGGCGTGTCAGCGCTGAGGCCACAGGCCCACCAGGTGGGCAGATCTGTCGGACGAAGACAGCTCTCTCCTGACAACGGGCCCCGGCGGACGCACGTCCCGCAGTCCTGCGCCCAGAGACAAAGGCAGAGGGGACAGGCAGGTAGAAAGACGCTGCTGAAACATCCCCGTAGAGGTCAGACGCGACGGTCAACGGCGAGACATCTGTGGACTTGGTGGAAATTGGAGGGGACGGAGGGAGAGAGAGTTAGGGGCCAAACAAATTAGAATAAAATGAACAGGTCAGAGGCTTGATTATTTGTGCGACCGGAGGTGCATCGTAATCATCCTGCTGTGCTACTTTAGTGCATCCTAACAGGCATAGTGTGGTCCAAATGGGAGATGACAGAATGATAGAAAAAAGAAAATGCCGAGATGTGCTCTACACTGTATTTTTTTAATTTGTAAATAAACATTACTGTAGTATGTTTTACAAGAAAATACTATTTCAGTCCTGCTACTTCAAAAGTGTTATTTGCCATTTCTTTGTAATTATTAATGAAATTTACCAGCAATTCCTGAGTGATTTTTTTTTTATTTTTTTTTAAATAAATCGTACACCAATTTTTTTTAGTGTATGAAACACACTTCATACACTTCATGGGTCTCATTCACTAATTGTGCATGAAATGTTGTTATTAGTGAATGAGACCCATTGTTAAAATAATAATCACACATAGATTATGGGAGAGAAATAAATATAGGGTGTGTTTGTAAGCCGTTGTTTATTAGGAATGAAAATGAGCTGGGGTGCGTTTCCCAAAAGCATCGTTAGCCAACTATGGTCGAAAGTTCCGTCGTTATCAACATAGTTCAACGAGTCTGTGTTTCCCGAAACCATCGTTCCAACGAACATTCGCAAACAGCGTCGCAGAGTTGAGTGGTTGGAACGACAGCTCTCAACCTGTGGTTAGAAGCATAGTTTCTTGTTTGCATGATATGTGGACTTAATAAATCCTTACCTTGAGCAAAATAAGCAAGCTGACATTTAGTACAATCTATATCTTTTATTTCGAATACATACAAATGTCATTTATGTCTTTTAGTTTGTCAAGAGATTTAAAGCACTGTTTTTGAAGAGTGCGCATGTGCGTACGTGCTAAGAAGGAGCCTGTGATTGAATCTGGAAATAAAGCAAAATAACTGAGAAAAATAAGAATTAGTCCTCAGATGCCATGTCCATAATTTATAGCAAAAAAAATCTAGCATGAATTCGATCTCAAACTAATTCATTAAAAGCAGTTATTACTCCACCACCTGCGTGACATCATTAACCAACGTGGTTGAACGACAGATTTGCTGTTTCGGGTAACAGTCGTGACTAGCTAGTTGATTACATCAACGATACATCGTACTATGGTAGTTAAGCAGTGAGTAACGTCGTTGTATGGGAAACGCACCCCAGATTGGCAAATGACCATGATGAGTCTAATAAAACCCAGCTCATTTATTGGTAATGGCATATTTAACAGATTTATCATGCCTGTCCATCATATTCTCATCCGGATTGTGCCCTAACCTGAATGGAGCACACTGTGATATATTGAGAGACAATGCATGCTGGGTAATTAAATAAGAGGAGCCACAATGTCCTAGACACTAAGGTTTCTTAAGACTTTTTGAAAAAGAAAAAAAAAAAAAACTTATTCTGCAAGGACACAATGAACTGATCAAAAGTGACAGTAAAGACATTTATAAAGTTACAATAGATTTCTATTTCAAATAAATGCTGTTCTTTTGAATGTTCTATTCATCAAAGAACTCTAAAAAATGTATTACAGTTTCCACAAAAATATTAAGCAGCAAAACTGTTTTCAATGTTGATAATAAATTAATAAGAAATGTTTCTTAAGCACCAAATCAAGCATTTTTAGAATGATTTCAGAAGGATCATGTGAAGACTGTCATGAGTAATGATGCTGAAAATTCAACTTTACCATCACAGGAATTAATAAATGTTTTAAATAGAAAAAAACATTTAAAATTGTAATAATATCAGCAGGGGTTCAGAAAAAAAATCGGCAGCTGGCAGCAGGAAGTACCTGCCAATGGCAGCCGGAAGACAGTTGCTGGCAGCCAGACAACCTGCCAAAGTCGATCTCCAATCACTAGCATCCAAAGAGTGACAGCAACCAATCAGATGATGACCGGGTGACAGCAGCGCGTAAACAGTGTTGATGTCAGCAGAGCTCAGATTATTAAATTGATAGACATTATGAGTAAATAAAACCTGGCATTCGATAAGAATCGGTAGGTTTGTTAATAACTTTAATATCAGTGAACGACAGTATCGCTACCTACTGTAGTTAATTGTTTAAAGAGCCACATCTTGTATTTTACATTTATAATTAGCATCATCGGCCCCAGTATTGTCTGTCAAACATTAACTTATCAAAACAGAAGATTCGAGACTAGAGACTGTGGAATAGTTATGTTCATGGTAAGTAGTAAATGACCAGGGTTCCCTTTCAGTCGGTCACGTTCGACGTACGTCGGACGTCACCGACGAATTGGGATCACTTCTGGGAGCCCCTATTAACTTCGAGTGTATAGAGAACGGGCCAATGGCCATTGGCGTGCGAGATTTGCATCTCGCGCTCCGCCCCGCATCGCGGGTATAAAGCGGAAGCGGATGCAGCGCACATTTGTCATTCACTTCGGAGCCAAACAAGCTCATGAAAGACTTCAAAAAAGCTGTTCAGCAAGAGAGAGAGAGAGAGCGAGAGAAGAGGCTTTTGTGCTGGGGAGAAGGCACGTGCAGTGACAACCGCGAGCTCACCGAAATCGGTGAAACAAACTGCTGTTTTTACAGCATCCCGGTTGGTTCGGTGGGGGCGTTCCACGGTGAGTGCAAACACAGGCTGCACTATCCCCTGTGTTTGCCGCGGTTGTTCCTGGGTGCTTCAGCACGTTAAGAGCTTCTTCTAAAAGAGCAACACGGGTGTGAAATTGCGTCTTTTTCAAGATGTCATTCCACCCGTGCGTTTCTGGATGCGGTCGTTCCCTGTCACCAGCTGACGGTCACAATCGCTGCCTGACATGTCTGGGTATTCAACATGCCGAGGCAGCGTTTGTGGATAGTTCGTGTTCCCATTGCGGGAACATGACTATCTCGGCGCTAAGGTCGAGACTCGCCTACCTTCGGGAGGGTGGAGTCCCCTTACCTATGCCCCGATCTAGTGCTATCCCTGCCCAGCAGGATAGACCTACTTCGGCGAATAGCCAGGGTGACCTGAGGATCACGTTTAGGGCACACCCGCCGAGCCAGCCTCCGTGGGCCCCTAAACCCTCTGTAGTGCCGCAGCCGGTTGAGCTTTCGGAGGAAGTCGCTGGCCCCTCTCGAGGTGGTCCAACGGTGACCTTTGGAGCTCCAGCAGAGGATAGGATGTCGATCGCTGCATCGGAGGGGGAGTTTCAGTCCTCGGGGGATGAAGACCCGGCTGCGTTGCCTCCCTCTGGGAGAGTGGCGTTGTCCGAGACGGACCCCGAGCTGGCGGCTATGCTTTCCCGGGCCGCCGAAAAGGTCGGGCTCGTGTGGAACCCTCCACCGTGTCCCGAGCCTTCTAGGCTGGATGATTGGTTTCTCGGGGCGGCTCGCGCTGGTTCTCAGCGTCCCGCCCCGGTGCCCTTCTTCCCGGAAGTGCATGAGGAGCTCACGAGGTCGTGGACGGCACCTTTTTCTGCCAGAAACCGGCCGAGTGGCTCCTCCCTCCTCACTACTCTCGACGGCGGGCCAGCCAAGGGGTACGTGGGGATCCCGCCGGTAGAACGGGCGGTCGCGATGCAACTGTGTCCGGCGTCCGCTTCCACCTGGCGCGGAGACCCACGCCACCCATCCAAGGCCTGTAAGTTCTCCTCCAGTCTAACTGGGAAGGCTTACAAGGCTTGTGGACAGGCTGCGTCCGCCTTGCATGCCATGGTGTTGCTCCAGGTGCACCAGGCCCAGGCACTCATGGACATGCACGAGGGTAGACCTGACCCAGAGCTCCTCCGGGAGCTCCGGACGGCGAAAGTCACCGCCCGTTCCATTGGTCAGGCGATGTCCACTCTTGTGGTCCAGGAGCGACATCTCTGGCTCAACCTGGCCGATATGAGGGAGACTGATAAGTATCGGTTCCTGGACTCCCCCATTTCCCAGGTTGGGCTGTTCGGCGACGCGGTCGAGAGCTTTGCCCAGCAGTTCTCGACTGTCCAGAAGCAGACGGAGGCCATCAAACACATCCTGCCCCGGCGGTCAGCTGCTGCCCAGCCGCCGGCCGCAGCTCCTCCGCCTGCTCGTCGCCGAGGGCGGCCGCCCGCCGCCGCCCCCGCTCCCGCCCCAGCCCAGCAGCAGCCTCCACCAGGGCAATGGCGTGGAGCCGGCCGCGGGAAGGCCGTCCAGCCCGCTCAGGCCGCTGCCAAGCCAGGTGGCAAGCGTCGTCGTAAGAGACCCTGAGACGGGCCACCCAGAGATGGAGGAGACAGCTCTTCAGGAGGTGGTGACAGCACCGCTCCTTCTCCCGCTGGAGGGCCGGGAGAGAATTTTATGTTCTTGTTTGGTTTCTGTTCCGCCACTGACCTTCGGGCCAGTGGTACCCAAAACTTCAAAAAAAGAGCTGTTTCTAAAATCTCTGGGTGCCAAGAGAGCGCGCTTGGCGGTGTACGACGCTCCCATGCCTTGTCACCCTCCGGTGCCTCTCTTATCGCCAGCAGGGGGTGCTGGCTGTGTCCAGGACGCACACAAGAGGCCTCCGCACACTCGTGCACCCCCTCAGCGGAAGCAGGTAAGTGTTGCATTGCGCACTCAGACCCCACTTCGGGCCGCGATGCCGTCCGAGTCGGGTCCCTGCACTCCGCTGCGCTGCCCCGCTGCGAGTACGTCTGTGGTGCCGTTGGTCCCGCTGGTTCGGTCGCTGGGAGCCTGGTTAGCGCTCCCCAGCACGTCCCGCTGGCTCATCCGTACTATCAGACTCGGCTATGCGATTCAGTTCGCTCGGCGGCCCCCCAAGTTCAGGGGCGTTCACTTCACCTCCGTGTCGAAGGAGGACGCCCCCGTGCTACGGGCGGAGATCGCAGTCCTACTGGCGAAGGACGCAATAGAGCCGGTCCCTCCAGCCGATATGAAGACAGGCTTCTACAGCCCGTACTTCATTGTACCCAAGAAAGGCGGCGGGTTACGGCCAATCTTGGACCTGCGGTTCATAAATCGGTCCCTTCACAGGCTGCCGTTCAGAATGCTAACGCAGAAACGCATCTTCAGGTGCATCCGTCCCCAAGATTGGTTCGCAGCGATCGACCTGAAGGACGCGTACTTTCATGTCTCGATTCTCCCCCGACACAGACCGTTCCTACGCTTTGCGTTCGAGGGACGGGCATATCAGTACAGAGTCCTACCCTTCGGGCTGTCCCTGTCGCCCCGCGTCTTCACGAAGGTCGCGGAGGCGGCCATTGCTCCCATGAGAGAGCGTGGTGTTTGCATTCTCAACTACCTCGACGACTGGCTGATTCTGGCTCAGTCGAAGGCACAGTTGTGCGAACACAGGGACATGGTGCTCAGTCACCTCAGCCTGTTGGGACTTCAGGTCAACTGGGAAAAGAGCAAACTCTGCCCCGTGCAGAGGATCTCTTTTCTCGGTATGGAGTTGGACTCGGTCAATCTGACAGCGCGACTCACAGAGCAGCGCGTCCAGTCGGTGTTGAACTGCTTGAATTCGTTCAAATGCAGGACAGCGGTACCACTGAAACATTTTCAGAGGCTCCTGGGGCATATGGCATCCGCAGCCGCAGTGACGCCGCTCGGATTGCTTCATATGAGGCCGCTTCAACACTGGCTACACGACCGAGTCCCGAGATGGGCGTGGCAGAGCGGCTCATTCCGTGTCTCAGTAACACCGAAGTGTCGCCAAACCTTCAGTCCGTGGTTGGACCCTTCGTTCCTACGGGCAGGAGTTCCCCTAGAACAAGTGTCCAGGCATGCTGTGGTCTCCACGGATGCCTCATCCACCGGCTGGGGGGCCACGTACAACGGGCTTGCAGTTTCGGGTCTGTGGACGGGGCCTCAACTGCAATGGCATATCAATTGCCTCGAGTTGTTAGCAGTTCGTCTTGCGCTGGGCCGCCTCAAAGGGCCGCTACGAGGCAAGCACGTTCTGGTCCATACGGACAACACTGCGGCCGTTGCGTACATCAACAAACAGGGTGGTCTACGCTCCCGCCGCATGTCACAACTCGCCCGCCATCTCCTCCTCTGGAGTCAGAAGCATCTGAGGTCGCTTCGTGCCATTCATATCCCGGGCCTGCTCAATCGTGCAGCCGACGAGCTCTCACGACAGCAAGTGCTCCCAGGAGAGTGGAGACTCCATCCCCAGGTGGTCCAGCTGATCTGGAGTCGCTTCGGGACCGCACAGGTAGACCTGTTTGCCGCCCCGGACACGTCTCACTGCCAGTTGTTCTATTCCCTGACCGGGGGGACCCTCGGCTCGGATGCGCTGGCACACAGCTGGCCCCGGGGCCTACGCAAATATGCGTTTCCCCCAGTGAGCCTTCTTGCGCAGACACTGTGCAAGGTCAGGGAGGACGAGGAGCAGGTCTTGCTAGTTGCGCCATACTGGCCCAACCGGACCTGGTTCCCGGAACTAGTGCTCCTCGCGACAGCACCTCCTTGGCCCATTCCTCTGAGGAAGGACCTCCTGACTCAGAGACGGGGCACCCTGTGGCACCCACGTCCGGACCTCTGGAAACTCCATGTCTGGTCCCTGGACGGGACGCGGAGGTTCTAGGTGGCCTACCACAGGCTGTGGTAGACACCATCACTTCCGCCAGAGCCCCCTCTACGAGGCACCTCTACGCGTTGAAGTGGAACCTGTTCGTCGAGTGGTGTTCTTCTCGTCGAGAAGACCCCCGAAGATGTTCGATCGGCTCTGTGCTTTCCTTCCTGCAAGAAGGGTTGGAGCGAAGGCTGTCTCCCTCCACCCTCAAAGTGTATGTTGCCGCTATCGCCGCAAATCACAGCATGGTCGAAGGTAAGTCCCTAGGAAAGCACGATCTGGTCGTCAGGTTCCTGAGGGGGGCGAGGAGATTAAATCCGCCTCGCCCTCACTCTATACCCTCTTGGGACTTGCCCCTGGTGCTAACCGCATTACAGAGGGCTCCCTTTGAGCCTTTGCAGTCAGTAGAGTTAAAAATCCTGTCCTGGAAGACAGTACTCCTGACTGCATTGGCTTCCATCAAGAGGGTAGGGGACCTGCAGGCATTTTCGGTCGACGAATCGTGCCTGGAATTCGGGGCGGGTAACTCTCATGTAATCCTGAGACCCCGGCCCGGATATGTGCCCAAGGTTCCCACCACTCCCTTTCGGGACCAGGTGGTGAACCTGCAAGCGCTGCCTTCGGAGGAGGCAGACCCAGCCCTGGCTTTTCTCTGTCCCGTTCGCGCTCTGCGGACTTACGTGGACAGAACGCAAAGCTTCAGGACCTCAGAACAGCTCTTCATCTGTTACGGAGGCCAGCAGAAGGGAAAGGCTGTCTCCAAGCAGAGGATGGCTCACTGGATAGTGGATGCCATCGCCTTGGCGTATGAAACCCAAGGCGTGCCCTGCCCGCTTGGGTTGAGGGCCCACTCCACTAGGAGTGTGGCCTCTTCCTGGGCGCTGGCGCACGGCGCCTCGCTAACAGATATATGTAGAGCTGCGGGCTGGGCGACACCTAACACGTTCGCTAGATTCTATAGCCTCCGTGTAGAGCCGGTTTCTTCCCGTGTGCTCGCTTCAAATAGCCAGTAACACCGAAGGGCCCGTTCTAGTGTCGGCTTGCTGCGCCATTCCCCTCCTCATGGACCGGATACGTGCGCTGATATGCTCCAGTCGAGTTCCCCAGCACGGCGAACCCTGTTGAGTCCTCCGCAACCCGTGGCAGTCAGACGTGGCGGAGCGTCCGACGCCAGGTCTAACACTCGTATGCATTGGTGGAACTTGTGTTAGGCTGGGTATCCATATGTTGTGACCCCTACGGCGGTCCCATATGTGTATTCTTCCACGGTACGGCTCCCTACGGCGAGCCCGTGTCTTTCCCTTGGCAGAGCTCGCTCTGCCGTCTCTGTGCGGTGTAGTCTCCCGCCTGCATTGGCCGGGGCCATCCCTGGGACTTCCGTATGTTGTACTGCCCACGGCCAGTCCATACATGTATATTCCACATGATACCTCCCTACGGGTAGGATGTGGCTTCCGCAGCGGCCCCCCGGGGCACGCTTTCCCAGCGTTATCCAATACTCTGCTGAGTGGGTCTTGCGGAACAGCAGCAGTGACTCTCCCTGCGTAAGTTCCCCGCCCCGAACAGACGGGGGTCTGAGGGGCTTTCGCTGGGCGCTGGAAGTGGTAGTAACTGTGGCGTTTTCCATAGGGATCCCAATTCGTCGGTGACGTCCGACGTACGTCGAACGTGACCGACTGAAAGGGAACGTCTCGGTTACGTATGTAACCCTCGTTCCCTGAAGGAGGGAACGGAGACGTACGTCCCGTCGCCACAGTTGCTGTACCATCACTGCAGCGGCCGAGTCACTAGTTCGGCTCCTCAGTGAAAAACAAATGTGCGCTGCATCCGCTTCCGCTTTATACCCGCGATGCGGGGCGGAGCGCGAGATGCAAATCTCGCACGCCAATGGCCATTGGCCCGTTCTCTATACACTCGAAGCTAATAGGGGCTCCCAGAAGTGATCCCAATTCGTCGGTGACGTCCGACGTACGTCTCCGTTCCCTCCTTCAGGGAACGAGGGTTACATACGTAACCGAGACGTTCTCTAACACAACATTAATGATGGACATAAGTTTAATCAGTTGTAAAACACCGGGATAGGCCTTTTTTTAGGTGTTGTCAAATCTGCATTTTGATTTATATTCATAATTGTTATAAAAATGTGGGTAAAAACAGTACTATACTGTATATTGCGCTGGACTGGGAGTTTGACTTTACTCAGGTAAGCATAATACAATTTTTATTTATTTATCAAAAGTATTTTGGGACGTTTTAACTGTCATTTTGAATGTATCTACTGTGCTTCAGCATGACTCCTATCAGTGAATCTGCTGGTGTCAGAAATAAAGAAGGGAAGGAATAGACTATGTGAATTCAAGCAATTTTTGACTTTAACTTTTGAATATTAGTAATAACTAATTATTATTTTCTAGGAAGACACAGTGCACATTTGTTGCAGAAGGATGCAGGCGAAACAACATACAAGGTAACAGCACATTAAGTGTGACAGAAGCTAATTTCAAGTGTTACCCTCTCATACTGTATCTACAGTATCTTTCTGATTAAAATACAGAATAAATGTATTTCTCAAGTACTAACTGCACACATAGGATGTGCATTCTGTATTAAGGGAAGTTACTATAAGTCGTGATGTTTAGAAAATAGTGTTTAATGACAATATCAGTCATTTTTGTTAGTTTTGTATGCCACATTGTTGCCAGAGAAATGCTTCTTCATGTGGTCATTGAGGTGGGTGATCCTGCTTTTGTAAACTTGAGTCTTGTATGTTTGCATTAGAAATTCTGGTGGGAACAGACTCATTCTGTGTGAAAGCACACTTTCGCTGGTTAGACCAGTGTTTCCCAACCCTGTTCCTGGAGGCAAACCAACAGTACACATTTTGAATGTCTCTCTTATATGACCCATCCATTTCAGGCCTTGGAGCAGGGGTGTGCAGTTTCGGTCACAGTCCTGCAGAGTTCAGCTCCAATCCTGATCAAACACACCTGAACCAGCTGATCAATGTCTTCAGGGTTACTAAGTACAGGCAGGTGAGTTTTTATCAGGAGCTGTGTCTCATTTCGGAGGCTACATTTGTCGGCCGCATACATCATTGAGGCTGCCTCATTTCAGTAAAGTAGCCATCACATTCCAAAGTCATAAAGAAATTACAACAATTTATGCTTCACAAGGGTAACAGTCAATTTTATAATGGTTACTTTTCTGAAATGAGACATCCTTGATGATGTATGCTGCTGATAAATGCGACCTTTGTAACGCAACCTCCAAATTGAGACAGTAGTGACCAGTACCAGTAGTGACGTTATACATCGAGGATGTTGCCATGTCGCTGGAAATAGAGCCGTTAGTGTCCCGGTGTGTAGTAAGTCAGGGTCCTTACCATTGCTTGAATTTGTGTTAAATTTCATTATACAGGTGTAACAAAATTAAGTATAAAGTCTGTATTGTGCCAAAAAGAATTGGAGACACTGCCATGAAACCTTTAAACACTGCTTATCAGGTGATAATTGTTTAATAGGTATTTGATGGCAAAATGCAACAAGAATAGTATTCACATGGATGTGTATGCATGTATACTGTTAATAAGGTAATGTAAATCTTGTGTATGTAAAAGTTTTCTTATGAATCCTCTAGGCTACACTGGAAGAGGAAAATGGAGAGAGATTCTTCAAGAAACACACTGGTGTCAGGAGAACCACCTCTCACTCAACATCAACAGCACCAAGCAGCCGGTGGTGGATTTCAGGGGAAAGGACAGAGAACAAACCCTGTCACCATCGACGGGACACCTGTGGGGAGTGGGTCAAAAGCTTTAAGTTCCTTGGTGTTCACATCACTAAAGATCTCACATGGTCTGCTCACACAGATGCAGAGCTGAAGAAGGCACGTCAGCACCTCTTTTATACCTCAGGTGCCTGAGGAAGTTTGGAATGAACCCCAACATCCTCAGATCATTCTGCATCTGCACTGTGGAGAGCATCAAGAGCTCTTGGTACAGAAACTGCACTGCTGGCGACCTACAAGCCACACTGTAGGAGGTGAGCTTCCCTCCCACCAGGCGGTGTATAAGGAAAGCCCGGAGAATCATCAGTGACTCCAGCCACCCGAGCCACGGACTGCTCTCTCTGCAGCACCCGGCCCCACACGAGCCGACTGAGGGACAGCTTCTTCTCTCAGGCTATCAGGCTGCTGAACACCCAGAACTCATGCGCCTTACACAGCCCACTCTATCCTATGCCATGCACTGCTCCATCACCACAATTTCAACCAAACTGGAATCTAATGTATTATGCACTGCACTTTTAACACAATGATCAATTCTGCCATCACCTACTTATCAACCCACTGTACATCTGCAACTGTATAATGTGTATAATTGGATGCCAAGGATGCTGAACACTGGTGGTGGTTGAGGAGAGACCCCTGACATGGTTGTAAAGCGCTTTGGGTGTACATTAGTACGTATGAAAGCGCTATATAAATGCCTCATTCATTCATTCATATAATTATGTATTGTGTGTATAATATGTACATTATTTATTGTGTATAATGTGTATTGTTATCTGCAAAGTATGTCCAATTGTATTCTGCACTGCTCTCAGACTTTCACTCACCACTGCACATATGCTGTCGCTGATGTGACAATAAAAGTGATTTGATTTGAAAACACCCATCCAGGTTTTTGCAGTGATTGGTGCCAGTTGCTGGAGGAGTGATTTTTATTCTTGATAGTTCCACTCTTAAATTTACTCTCAATAAAACATTTTAATAAAACATTGTTTACATTTTGTTTGTACATTTTACACAGCATTTCTGAATTACATCATTAATCTATTTGTGGGATGTGTTTGATACTCATCATCACATTGTACGTTGTTTTTTTTTTTTTTCTAACAACTACTAAATACAACCTACATCAACAAGAATTATATTATTGTTTTTTTTAAATCACTACAGTGTAAAACTGAACTTGAAATGTTTGTATGATATATATATATATATATATATACACTCACCTAAAGGATTATTAGGAACACCTGTTCAATTTCTCATTAATGCAATTATCTAATCAACCAATCACATGGCAGTTGCTTCAATGCATTTAGGGGTGTGGTCCTGGTCAAGACAATCTCCTGAACTCCAAACTGAATGTCAGAATGGGAAAGAAAGGTGATTTAAGCAATTTTGAGCGTGGCATGGTTGTTGGTGCCAGACGGGCCGGTCTGAGTATTTCACAATCTGCTCAGTTACTGGGATTTTCACGCACAACCATTTCTAGAGTTTACAAAGAATGGTGTGAAAAGGGAAAAACATCCAGTATGCGGCAGTCCTGTGGGCGAAAATGCCTTGTTGATGCTAGAGGTCAGAGGAGAATGGGCCGACTGATTCAAGCTGATAGAAGAGCAACTTTGACTGAAATAACCACTCGTTACAACCGAGGTATGCAGCAAAGCATTTGTGAAGCCACAACACGCACAACCTTGAGGCGGATGGGCTACAACAGCAGAAGACCCCACCGGGTACCACTCATCTCCACTACAAATAGGAAAAAGAGGCTACAATTTGCACGAGCTCACCAAAATTGGACAGTTGAAGACTGGAAAAATGTTGCCTGGTCTGATGAGTCTCGATTTCTGTTGAGACATTCAGATGGTAGAGTCAGAATTTGGCGTAAACAGAATGAGAACATGGATCCATCATGCCTTGTTACCACTGTGCAGGCTGGTGGTGGTGGTGTAATGGTGTGGGGGATGTTTAGGCCCCTTAGTGCCAATTGGGCATCGTTTAAATGCCACGGCCTACCTGAGCATTGTTTCTGATCATGTCCATCCCTTTATGACCACCATGTACCCATCCTCTGATGGCTACTTCCAGCAGGATAATGCACCATGTCACAAAGCTCGAATCATTTCAAATTGGTTTCTTGAACATGACAATGAGTTCACTGTACTAAAATGGCCCCCACAGTCACCAGATCTCAACCCAATAGAGCATCTTTGGGATGTGGTGGAATGGGAGCTTCGTGCCCTGGATGTGCATCCCACAAATCTCCATCAACTGCAAGATGCTATCCTATCAATATGGGCCAACATTTCTAAAGAATGCTTTCAGCACCTTGTTGAATCAATGCCACGTAGAATTAAGGCAGTTCTGAAGGCGAAAGGGGGTCAAACACAGTATTAGTATGGTGTTCCTAATAATCCTTTAGGTGAGTGTATATATATATAGCCTATATATATAATACACAATGAACGATATACATTTTGTATATAAAAAGTAGGCTAGCCTATCTACTATAGTAAGATTTAATCATTTAAAATCTAAATCACAATTATGATTAGGCTATTATTCATACGATCATTCGTTATTATTTGCCTTGCTTCCGCTGGCTAAAAGCGACAGGTACCGCCTACTTCTGGTTGTAAACGGCAACCGACGTCCGGTTTTAGTGGCAGGTACTGTCGGCTGCCATTGGCAGTAACTTCCTGCTGCCAGCTGCCGATTTTTCGCTGAACCCCTTCTCAATAATATTAACAATATTACTGTTTTCACTTTGTTTTTGATCAAATAAATGCTGCCTGGGTGAACATAAGTGACTTTCAAAAACAATAATAAATGACCCCAAACTTTTGAACGATTGTGTATTGAAACTGTATCAGCAGATTTGACAATATACATGCTTATATATGCTTGAGCAATGTGAGCTATTTTTGTGTAATTATTAGTATATTTCAGCAGATTTGGGTGGAACAATCATCACCAGAAGTGTAAAGAGTACCTGAAAGCTTGAGTAAAAGTACAGATAGCTTACAGCCAAAATGACTCCTTTACATGTTAAAAGTCACCAATTCCAATATGACTTGAGTAAAAGTCTTAAGATTATC
The DNA here is from genome assembly GCA_039654105.1 of Coreius guichenoti. NCBI lineage: Eukaryota > Metazoa > Chordata > Actinopteri > Cypriniformes > Gobionidae > Coreius > Coreius guichenoti. The sequence continues at coordinate 27,158,230 of CM077172.1, read as the reverse complement.
TGATTTTAACAGTACATAAGTACTCGTACGGAATGAGGCTCAAAGATACACTAGTCCTCAACACCTAAGAGACATGGCAGTTAAAAACAAGAAACAGTTGATTTGTGAGGAGAGCAATCACGTTTATTTTCTAAAATCAAAATAAAACTGAATGCCTCAAAATTGCAATAGGCTACATCAAGGTCAGCACAACAGCCTCTTAAACGTCTACAAACACTCAAGTCTCAGTTGAGCTCAAGTGCTCAAAAAAGGCATAAGTAAACTAATATCCTTCAGTTAAATAAAATAATGCCTACTTTCACTGGGCATGCTTGTTTCAGCCTCCAGTCATGTCCTCATCTCATATATGAAATGCCTGCGATTCACAACTACCTGCTAATGCACTAACATTCGCATAAAGTAGCCTTGTTGACAAGTTTCAGTACCTTCAATGCCCTGTAGATGGCGATATCACTTCTTTTGTAGCAGAAATAAATTGCTGCAGAAAAAGTTAGGTGCCATTCAAAATGTAACAAGTAATTGCATTACTCATCACAAATGTATTGGAGTGAAGAGTACACATACTTGTTAAAAAATGTAGTTGAGTAGCGAGTAAAAGTAAAACTACAAAGTAGTACAGTAAATTACATTTACTCAAATACTTTACACCACTGGTCATCACATGGGTATCCTCAATGTTCCTCATAGAGACCAAGAGAGAAGAAAGAAAGAAAAAGAGAGACACAGACAAAAAGAGATGCAGAAGGGGGATAAGTATGTACCCACTCCCTCTGCCAAGCCTTGATCAGACCCTCATAAAAGGCTCTTTCCGTGGCAAGCCAGCTTTCATGAATAGCACTGATGACAGCTCCCAAATTTCCAGGCGCAGCGAAGTACTGCATGGGAATCACAGGTGGCGACTGGCTTCACCGCTCTGATTAACCTCTTTCATACTGCTCTTCTGATGTCTGAAACTGTGTTTGGCAAGATGATAGATGAACCCATTTGAAGTGCAGGATCTAAAAAGACTGAGAATGATGAGGTTTAGAACTCCATCATCACTAGCTGTGTCCTTTATGTTGTAAATGGTTAAAGCCCCACCAAGTCCATAAGATGCCCGCGAGGGAGCAGTAAACAGGAGGAGACTGTAACTCAGAGGTCTGGGGACAGATAGAGAGGAATGTTCTCAACAGAGAGTGCAAGTGAGAAATACCCATGATGCAACAAGATGAAGACAACTGAGACCCTGAAAATCTCTGAGTGAAAAATAAATCTCTATTCAGTTTGAGTATCTGGCCATTCAGACAGATCCTCAAATATGTCCATTTCAAATGGCTCACATTATGACTCTGATTCACAGAGGGTTTACATGTATAAAAACAATATACTGATTGAAACTTTCTTCACATCCCAATAGCAATCAATAATAAAAGTGGTCTAAATATAACAATATCTTCTGTTGAAGTCTCAGGACCAAAAATGTTCATCCAATCCGAATACAATGATAGGATGTCCTACCTGCTTGTCAACATATATACAAACCCGATTCCAAAAAAGTTGGGACACTGTACAAATTGTGAATAAAAAAGGAATGCAATAATTTACAAATCTCATAAACTTATATTTTATTCACAATAGAATATAGATAACATATCAAATGCTGAAAGTGAGACATTTTTAAATGTCATGCCAAATATTGGCTCATTTTGGATTTCATGAGAGCTACACATTCCAAAAAAGTTGGGACAGGTAGCATTAAGAGACCGGAAAAGTTAAATGTACATATAAGGAACAGCTGGAGGACCAATTTGCAACTTATTAGGTCAATTGGCAACATGATTGGGTATAAAAAGAGCCTCTCAGAGTGGCAGTGTCTCTCAGAAGTCAAGATGGGCAGAGAATCACCAATTCCCCCAATGCTGTGGCGAAAAATAGTGGAGCAATATCAGAAAGGAGTTTCTCAGAGAAAAATTGCAAAGAGTTTGAAGTTATCATCATCTACAGTGCATAATATCATCCAAAGATTCAGAGAATCTGGAACAATCTCTGTGCGTAAGGGTCAAGGCCGGAAAACCATACTGGATGCCCGTGATCTTCGGGCCCTTAGACGGCACTGCATCACATACAGGAATGCTACTGTAATGGAAATCACAACATGGGCTCAGGAATACTTCCAGAAAACATTGTCGGTGAACACAATCCACCGTGCCATTCGCCATTGCCGGCTAAAACTCTATAGGTCAAAAAAGAAGCCATATCTAAACATGATCCAGAAGCTCAGGCGTTTTCTCTGGGGCAAGGCTCATTTAAAATGGACTGTGGCAAAGTGGAAAACTGTTCTGTGGTCAGACGAATCAAAATTTGAAGTTCTTTTTGGGAAAACTGGGACGCCATGTCATCCGGACTAAAGGGGACAAGGACAACCCAAGTTGTTATCAGCGTTCAGTTCAGAAGCCTGCATCTCTGATGGTATGGGGTTGCATGAGTGCGTGTGGCATGGGCAGCTTACACATCTGGAAAGGCACCATTAATGCTGAAAGGTATATCCAAGTTCTAGAACAACATATGCTCCCATCCAGACGTCGTCCCTTTCAGGGAAGACCTTGCATTTTCCAACATGACAATGCCAGACCACATACTGCATCAATTACAACATCATGGCTGCGTAGAAGGATCCGGGTACTGAAATGGCCAGCCTGCAGTCCAGATCTTTCACCCATAGAAAACATTTGGCGCATCATAAAGAGGAAGATTCGACAAAGAAGACCTAAGACAGTTGAGCAACTAGAAGCCTGTATTAGACAAGAATGGGACAACATTCCTATTCCTAAACTTGAGCAACTTGTCTCCTCAGTCCCCAGACGTTTGCAGACTGTTATAAAAAGAAGAGGGGATGCCACACAGTGGTAAACATGGCCTTGTCCCAACTTTTTTGAGATGTGTTGATGCCATGAAATTTAAAATCAACTTATTTTTCCCTTAAAATGATACATTTTCTCAGTTTAAACATTTGATATGTCATCTATGTTGTATTCTGAATAAAATATTGAAATTTGAAACTTCCACATTGCATTCTGTTTTTATTCACAATTTGTACAGTGTCCCAACTTTTTTGGAATCGGGTTTGTATTTGCATACCTCCGCACACCCTGCTCGCGCAGACATCACACATCATCAGCATGTTCCATAGGGCTATGCAGAGTTATAGGGTGCTTCTCAAATGGAAGGCTGTATCCTAGTAAGGTTGTGTCCTTCCTAGTCCCGTCCTTCTGAGGCTTGTAGGCTAGAGTCCTCAGCATTAGAATGAGGTGGTCTAGTAAGGGTACATGGCTAAGTCACATAAGTCCCCACGGTCACGGCACAAACATTTTATCTAAACTTAATTTTGGAAAATACTTTGTATTAAAAATCTATATATTAACTGGCAATTGCATTTTAATATATTAAAAAGTATACTAGAAATACTTTGGTAATAAATATATGCTTAATTACACTTTTAAGAAATATGCTAAACTAGGGATGCACCGAATGTTCGGCAACCGAAATTATTCGGCCGAAAATAGCAAAAATTGCAATTGCAATAAATGCAGCAAACATGCCGGAAATGTGGAAGCATTAAAGTGTCCGAGAAAGACGCAAAAATGGCCGTTTGCAGACACTGTTCTGCTGAATTGTCTAAGCACCCTCAAATGCAAGCAAGAGCACCCTCAGTTGATACTGTAATAATATATTGGCAAATGCTCCAGTGCATATTTGTGTCTGTAGAACGTCAAATGTATCCATTTACGACGTGTTTCTGCAGCGGTGGCATAGTTGTTGACCTCTTGTACGCAATGGCCAATGTGTTTAAAGTTAGTCAGACTCCACTCACTGCTCAAACCGCCAGAGTTTTTATTCAGTGCTGAGTTATACAGGCTCGCAAAACCTCTCATGAACAAACAAACAAAGTGTAGACACGAATCGATGTAAGTAAGATATTTATTGTGCATTGTTAGCAGCTTCATTGAACTTTGTGAGATCACGATGAACTGACATAGCGACAGCGTTTAGTGATCGTAAATGGAGCGGTCTTGGCTCGCTAGTCTACAGTCTATATAATCCATTGAATAAAACTATTGTTTTTCATGTTGCAAAAAGGATTAATGGCCAATTGCACACTGCAAAGTTTCGGAAGTGACAGTAACGCATTAAAGCAATGTAAAGGCAGACTAATAGATTAATAGAAAAATATTCGTTGCAAAATATTTTTGAAATTCCAAATAATCTTAAATGTCTCACTATACACTCACTGCTGTGGTGGAGCCATTGCTTAGCCTGCATCTGCACTTTAATAGAGCACCCTCAGTGATATGATTATGATACCTGTAGGCATAATAGGCCTAAGATAAGATGCCCAAATAATATTTTTATTTTACTTTTTTTTTTTTAAGTTATATTGTGCTTTGTTTGTATAATGTCTGCTGAAATGTTAAAAAAATGTTCAGTGTTAAAATATTTTTAAATAGTTTTGTCATTTATTTTTCTTTTAAAAGCAAGACAAAATAGTAAAAAGCTAATTTTTACTATTTAATTTATGCAATGGTGAAAAAAAAAAAAAATTGGCAAAATAAATAAAAAAAATAAATAAATAAATACAAACCCGATTCCAAAAAAGTTGGGACACTGTACAAATTGTGAATAAAAACAGAATGCAATGATGTGGAAGTTTCAAATTTAATTATTTTATTCAGAATACAACATAGATGACATCAAATGTTTAAACTGAGAAAATGTATCATTTTAAGGGAAAAATAAGTTGATTTTAAATTTCATGGCATCAACACATCTCAAAAAAGTTGGGACAAGGCCATGTTTACCACTGTGTGGCATCCCCTCTTCTTTTTATAACAGTCTGCAAACGTCTGGGGACTGAGGAGTTGCTCAAGTTTAGGAATAGGAATGTTGTCCCATTCTTGTCTAATACAGGCTTCTAGTTGCTCAACTGTCTTAGGTCTTCTTTGTCGCATCTTCCTCTTTATGATGCGCCAAATGTTTTCTATGGGTGAAAGATCTGGACTGCAGGCTGGCCATTTCAGTACCCGGATCCTTCTACACAGCCATGATGTTGTAATTGATGCAGTATGTGGTCTGGCATTGTCATGTTGGAAAATGCAAGGTCTTCCCTGAAAGAGACGACGTCTGGATGGGAGCATATGTTGTTCTAGAACTTGGATATACCTTTCAGCATTGATGGTGCCTTTCCAGATGTGTAAGCTGCCCATGCCACACGCACTCATGCAACCCCATACCATCAGAGATGCAGGCTTCTGAACTGAGCGCTGATAACAACTTGGGTTGTCCTTGTCCTCTTTAGTCCGGATGACATGGCGTCCCAGTTTTCCAAAAAGAACTTCAAATTTTGATTCGTCTGACCACAGAACAGTTTTCCACTTTGCCACAGTCCATTTTAAATGAGCCTTGGCCCAGAGAAAACGCCTGAGCTTCTGGATCATGTTTAGATATGGCTTCTTTTTTGACATATAGAGTTTTAGCCGGCAACAGCGAATGGCACGGTGGATTGTGTTCACCGACAATGTTTTCTGGAAGTATTCCTGAGCCCATGTTGTGATTTCCATTACAGTAGCATTCCTGTATGTGATGCAGTGCCGTCTAAGGGCCCGAAGATCACGGGCATCCAGTATGGTTTTCCGGCCTTGACCCTTATGCACAGAGATTGTTCCAGATTCTCTGAATCTTTGGATGATATTATGCACTGTAGATGATGATAACGTCCAACTCTTTGCAATTTTTCTCTGAGAAACTCCTTTCTGATATTGCTCCACTATTTTTCACCGCAGCATTGGGGGAATTGGTGATTCTCTGCCCATCTTGACTTCTGAGAGACACTGCCACTCTGAGAGGCTCTTTTTATACCCAATCATGTTGCCAATTGACCTAATAAGTTGCAAATTGGTCCTCCAGCTGTTCCTTATATGTACATTTAACTTTTCCGGCCTCTTATTGCTACCTGTCCCAACTTTTTTGGAATGTGTAGCTCTCATGAAATCCAAAATGAGCCAATATTTGGCATGACATTTCAAAATGTCTCACTTTCAACATTTGATATGTTATCTATATTCTATTGTGAATAAAATATAAGTTTATGAGATTTGTAAATTATTGCATTCCTTTTTTATTCACAATTTGTACAGTGTCCCAACTTTTTTGGAATCGGGTTTGTAGAAAAAACACGTTTGGTATTCGGCTTCGGCTTCGGCCAAGAATTTTCATTTCGGTGCATCCCTATGCTAAACACAAGCGTACTTTTAGTGAAGTTTTAGTGTATTTATATATCCAATATATTTATGCAATATATGATACATATATAATGCAATATATATTAAATATTTATGTATTTATCATTTTAATATTTTCAATACTAAGGTAATTTTAAAAACATTTAACATTTAAATTGTACCAAATTATAATGTAGGCTATTATAAACATTTGTCAACTATTATTAAGCATTGCAATATGCATATTTATTAATATGTTGTTCACTTTTACTTCTTAAAAGGCTGTTGTCCATTACATGATACATTTGTAATAGGCTACTACTGAAATTCCCACAAGGATTTCAACATCATATTATTTGAAATGCATCATAAATCATTTTTCCAAAGATGCTTAAAAAATCCCTGTTTTTTCTTGTGTTTAAATTCAAACAACACATGACACATATGATTAAACTTGACTGGTTCCAGAGCCGTTCAACGGCTCTGATTGGTTCTTATGATAATGAGCTCGTACTTGTACCTAAGAGATTCCCTTTATCAGATGAACTGTGCATGCATAAATTGCTTGAATGCGCTTATAAATCTAAATTTAAACTGTAAATTATATAGAGCGATCGTGTCTCTTCAGAGGACTTGGAGGAAACCATGTGATTCATATGGATTACTTTGGCGATGTTTTTTTTGTGATGAGCTTTTTTAAACGTGAACAGTTGTGATGAGTTGTCTTTCATCGGAGGGTTATAAATCTTATTATTTTGTGACTCCAGGTAAGTATTTAATTAACGTTACTTTCTGTGCCAGTCGTATTTCTGACACAAAGTGTAACGGCACTTCTTTTTCGGTTTCAGCTAACGTACATTCAATTTGACCAATCAGAGCCAAGCTTTTCAAATCTACATTAAGTCGAAGCAGACGCGAAGAGATGAAGTTAACCTCTGTAACATGATACTGTGACCAGCTAGATATCTAGCAACTTCAGCACTGGGTAGTCATATATAAAGTCCCTTTCTAAAGACTTTGATGAATCTGTTTAAAATCGATGTGGTGACATTTGTCTGTCTTAAAACAACAATAAAACATTGCCCAATGCATCAGCAGAAAACATAATTAGTCATTTTAACATGTACAACATTACATTAATATTCTTTTTATTTGCAAAATGTAGTTGTGTATTTATTTTTGATTTCCTGAAAAATGTGGCTTCATTGTAATGAGGTAAATGATCTTTGAAAAGTTTGAAATAACCATGTTATGAACAAATTGACTTTGTCTTGAGCTGACCAGCCAACTATGGCAACGTTAGTGTTTGTTGATTGGTGTTTATATTTGTTCAAGCTTGCACTGTAAAAAATGAATCACAAAATAAATATATGTATATTTTCTTAAGAAAATTGTGGTTCAGTGTTGTATAGAAAATATTGAGAACATTTCACTAATAAAACCAAAGAGATACATTTTCCTAATTTTTTTTAAGGAAATTTAAGCAATTTTGAGGCTTGAATTGAGGAACCGATTGAGCTGATAAAATTAAGGGGAAAAAGGCTACCTATTTATTTTAAGAGAATTAGCTCAATTGTGCAGTTTTATTTAGAGACACCATTGTTAGTTCCCAGCATGCTTTGCATATGGCTGGAAATGGAGAGTTAATATTGAAATTAAGTGTTATTTTATGTATTTTTGAGTGAAGGGAAACATCTGTTAATGTTTAATGTTCAGTTATGTTTGACATTTGAAAGAGTTTCTGTTATGTTGAAGTTTTGACCGTTACCATTGTGCAGAAGAGTAGAGCTTATGGTTAAGCTGCGATGTGAATGTGCATATACTAATATTATAAAGCATGTTGCTTTGTTCAATGAGTAATAACTTTGCTAATGCCAGTGCAGTAACAAGTTTGTTTCTGCTTGTGCTGTGCTAGCAGCATACAGTCTATTAATTGTATAACGTAACTCAAAGTCAAATATAAACAGGTCATTTCCATTCACTCTAATTTATACCCTTTTTTAAAGTCAACTTAAAATAAATAAGCAAATTTCACTAAAAATATTAAATTAATTGTTTCATAGGATAAATTATTTAGGTGATTTTACATGATTTATTCAGGCAGATTGCATTAAAGAAACCAAGTCTTAAAAACGTCTCGGTTACGTATGTAACCCTCGTTCCCTGAAGGAGGGAACGGAGACGTACGTCGGACGTCACCGACGAATTGGGATCACTTCTGGGAGCCCCTATCAGCTTCGAGTGTATAGAGAACGGGCCAATGGCCATTGGCGTGCGAGATTTGCATCTCGCGCTCCGCCCCGCATCGCGGGTATAAAGCGGAAGCGGATGCAGCGCACCTTTGTTTTTCACTGAGGAGCCGAACTAGTGACTCGGCCGCTGCAGTGATGGTACAGCAACTGTGGCGACGGGACGTACGTCTCCGTTCCCTCCTTCAGGGAACGAGGGTTACATACGTAACCGAGACGTTCCCCTTCAGTCGGTCACGTTCGACGTACGTCGGACGTCACCGACGAATTGGGATCCCTATGGAAAACGCCACAGTTACTACCACTTCCAGCGCCCAGCGAAAGCCCCTCAGACCCCCGTCTGTTCGGGGCGGGGAACCTACGCAGGGAGAGTCACTGCTGCTGTTCCGCAAGACCCACTCAGCAGAGTATTGGATAACGCTGGGAAAGCGTGCCCCGGGGGGCCGCTGCGGAAGCCACATCCTACACGTAGGGAGGTATCATGTGGAATATACATGTATGGACTGGCCGTGGGCAGTACAACATACGGAAGTCCCAGGGGTGGCCCCGGCCAATGCAGGCGGGAGACTACACCGCACAGAGACGGCAGAGCGAGCTCTGCCAAGGGAAAGACACGGGCTCGCCGTAGGGAGCCGTACCGTGGAAGAATACACATATGGGACCGCCGTAGGGGTCACAACATATGGATACCCAGCCTAACACAAGTTCCACCAATGCATACGAGTGTTAGACCTGGCGTCGGACGCTCCGCCACGTCTGACTGCCACGGGTTGCGGAGGACTCAACAGGGTTCGCCGTGCTGGGGAACTCGACTGGAGCATATCAGCGCACGTATCCGGTCCATGAGGAGGGGAATGGCGCAGCAAGCCGACACTAGAACGGGCACTTCGGTGTTACCGGCTATTTGAAGCGAGCACACGGGAAGAAACCGGCTCTACACGGAGGCTATAGAATCTAGCGAACGTGTTAGGTGTCGCCCAGCCCGCAGCTCTACATATATCTGTCAGCGAGGCGCCGTGTGCCAGCGCCCAGGAAGAGGCCACACTCCTAGTGGAGTGGGCCCTCAACCCAAGCGGGCAGGGCACGCCTTGGGTTTCATACGCCAAGGCGATGGCATCCACTATCCAGTGAGCCATCCTCTGCTTGGAGACAGCCTTTCCCTTCTGCTGGCCTCCGTAACAGATGAAGAGCTGTTCTGAGGTCCTGAAGCTTTGCGTTCTGTCCACGTAAGTCCGCAGAGCGCGAACGGGACAGAGAAAAGCCAGGGCTGGGTCTGCCTCCTCCGAAGGCAGCGCTTGCAGGTTCACCACCTGGTCCCGAAAGGGAGTGGTGGGAACCTTGGGCACATATCCGGGCCGGGGTCTCAGGATTACCTGAGAGTTACCCGCCCCGAATTCCAGGCACGATTCGTCGACCGAAAATGCCTGCAGGTCCCCTACCCTCTTGATGGAAGCCAATGCAGTCAGGAGTACTGTCTTCCAGGACAGGATTTTTAACTCTACTGACTGCAAAGGCTCAAAGGGAGCCCTCTGTAATGCGGTTAGCACCAGGGGCAAGTCCCAAGAGGGTATAGAGTGAGGGCGAGGCGGATTTAATCTCCTCGCCCCCCTCAGGAACCTGACGACCAGATCGTGCTTTCCTAGGGACTTACCTTCGACCATGCTGTGATTTGCGGCGATAGCGGCAACATACACTTTGAGGGTGGAGGGAGACAGCCTTCGCTCCAACCCTTCTTGCAGGAAGGAAAGCACAGAGCCGATCGAACATCTTCGGGGGTCTTCTCGACGAGAAGAACACCACTCGACGAACAGGTTCCACTTCAACGCGTAGAGGTGCCTCGTAGAGGGGGCTCTGGCGGAAGTGATGGTGTCTACCACGGCCTGTGGTAGGCCACCTAGAACCTCCGCGTCCCGTCCAGGGACCAGACATGGAGTTTCCAGAGGTCCGGACGCGGGTGCCACAGGGTGCCCCGTCTCTGAGTCAGGAGGTCCTTCCTCAGAGGAATGGGCCAAGGAGGTGCTGTCGCGAGGAGCACTAGTTCCGGGAACCAGGTCCGGTTGGGCCAGTATGGCGCAACTAGCAAGACCTGCTCCTCGTCCTCCCTGACCTTGCACAGTGTCTGCGCAAGAAGGCTCACTGGGGGAAACGCATATTTGCGTAGGCCCCGGGGCCAGCTGTGTGCCAGCGCATCCGAGCCGAGGGTCCCCCCGGTCAGGGAATAGAACAACTGGCAGTGAGACGTGTCCGGGGCGGCAAACAGGTCTACCTGTGCGGTCCCGAAGCGACTCCAGATCAGCTGGACCACCTGGGGATGGAGTCTCCACTCTCCTGGGAGCACTTGCTGTCGTGAGAGCTCGTCGGCTGCACGATTGAGCAGGCCCGGGATATGAATGGCACGAAGCGACCTCAGATGCTTCTGACTCCAGAGGAGGAGATGGCGGGCGAGTTGTGACATGCGGCGGGAGCGTAGACCACCCTGTTTGTTGATGTACGCAACGGCCGCAGTGTTGTCCGTACGGACCAGAACGTGCTTGCCTCGTAGCGGCCCTTTGAGGCGGCCCAGCGCAAGACGAACTGCTAACAACTCGAGGCAATTGATATGCCATTGCAGTTGAGGCCCCGTCCACAGACCCGAAACTGCAAGCCCGTTGTACGTGGCCCCCCAGCCGGTGGATGAGGCATCCGTGGAGACCACAGCATGCCTGGACACTTGTTCTAGGGGAACTCCTGCCCGTAGGAACGAAGGGTCCAACCACGGACTGAAGGTTTGGCGACACTTCGGTGTTACTGAGACACGGAATGAGCCGCTCTGCCACGCCCATCTCGGGACTCGGTCGTGTAGCCAGTGTTGAAGCGGCCTCATATGAAGCAATCCGAGCGGCGTCACTGCGGCTGCGGATGCCATATGCCCCAGGAGCCTCTGAAAATGTTTCAGTGGTACCGCTGTCCTGCATTTGAACGAATTCAAGCAGTTCAACACCGACTGGACGCGCTGCTCTGTGAGTCGCGCTGTCAGATTGACCGAGTCCAACTCCATACCGAGAAAAGAGATCCTCTGCACGGGGCAGAGTTTGCTCTTTTCCCAGTTGACCTGAAGTCCCAACAGGCTGAGGTGACTGAGCACCATGTCCCTGTGTTCGCACAACTGTGCCTTCGACTGAGCCAGAATCAGCCAGTCGTCGAGGTAGTTGAGAATGCGAACACCACGCTCTCTCATGGGAGCAATGGCCGCCTCCGCGACCTTCGTGAAGACGCGGGGCGACAGGGACAGCCCGAAGGGTAGGACTCTGTACTGATATGCCCGTCCCTCGAACGCAAAGCGTAGGAACGGTCTGTGTCGGGGGAGAATCGAGACATGAAAGTACGCGTCCTTCAGGTCGATCGCTGCAAACCAATCTTGGGGACGGATGCACCTGAAGATGCGTTTCTGCGTTAGCATTCTGAACGGCAGCCTGTGAAGGGACCGATTCAAGAACCGCAGGTCCAAGATTGGCCGTAACCCGCCGCCTTTCTTGGGTACAATGAAGTACGGGCTGTAGAAGCCTGTCTTCATATCGGCTGGAGGGACCGGCTCTATCGCGTCCTTCGCCAGTAGGACTGCGATCTCCGCCCGTAGCACGGGGGCGTCCTCCTTCGACACGGAGGTGAAGTGAACGCCCCTGAACTTGGGGGGCCGCCGAGCGAACTGAATCGCATAGCCGAGTCTGATAGTACGGATGAGCCAGCGGGACGGGCTGGGGAGCGCTAACCAGGCTCCCAGCGACCGAACCAGCGGGACCAACGGCACCACAGACGTACCCGCAGCGGGGCAGCGCAGCGGAGTGCAGGGACCCGACTCGGACGGCATCGCGGCCCGAAGTGGGGTCTGAGTGCGCAATGCAACACTTACCTGCTTCCGCTGAGGGGGTGCACGAGTGTGCGGAGGCCTCTTGTGTGCGTCCTGGACACAGCCAGCACCCCCTGCTGGCGATAAGAGAGGCACCGGAGGGTGACAAGGCATGGGAGCGTCGTACACCGCCAAGCGCGCTCTCTTGGCACCCAGAGATTTTAGAAACAGCTCTTTTTTTGAAGTTTTGGGTACCACTGGCCCGAAGGCCAGTGGCGGAACAGAAACCAAACAAGAACATAAAATTCTCTCCCGGCCCTCCAGCGGGAGAAGGAGCGGTGCTGTCACCACCTCCTGAAGAGCTGTCTCCTCCATCTCTGGGTGGCCCGTCTCAGGGTCTCTTACGACGACGCTTGCCACCTGGTTTGGCAGCGGCCTGAGCGGGCTGGACGGCCTTCCCGCGGCCGGCTCCACGCCGTTGCCCTGGTGGAGGCTGCTGCTGGGCTGGGGCGGGAGCGGGGGCGGCGGCGGGCGGCCGCCCTCGGCGACGAGCAGGCGGAGGAGCTGCGGCCGGCGGCTGGGCAGCAGCTGACCGCCGGGGCAGGATGTGTTTGATGGCCTCCGTCTGCTTCTGGACAGTCGAGAACTGCTGGGCAAAGCTCTCGACCGCGTCGTCGAACAGCCCAACCTGGGAAATGGGGGAGTCCAGGAACCGATACTTATCAGTCTCCCTCATATCGGCCAGGTTGAGCCAGAGATGTCGCTCCTGGACCACAAGAGTGGACATCGCCTGACCAATGGAACGGGCGGTGACTTTCGTCGCCCGGAGGGCGAGGTCCGTCGCCGTCCGGAGCTCCCGGAGGAGCTCTGGGTCAGGTCTACCCTCGTGCATGTCCATGAGTGCCTGGGCCTGGTGCACCTGGAGCAACGCCATGGCATGCAAGGCGGACGCAGCCTGTCCACAAGCCTTGTAAGCCTTCCCAGTTAGACTGGAGGAGAACTTACAGGCCTTGGATGGGTGGCGTGGGTCTCCGCGCCAGGTGGAAGCGGACGCCGGACACAGTTGCATCGCGACCGCCCGTTCCACCGGCGGGATCCCCACGTACCCCTTGGCTGGCCCGCCGTCGAGAGTAGTGAGGAGGGAGGAGCTACTCGGCCGGTTTCTGGCAGAAAAAGGTGCCGTCCACGACCTTGTGAGCTCCTCATGCACTTCCGGGAAGAAGGGCACCGGGGCGGGACGCTGAGAACCAGCGCGAGCCGCCCCGAGAAACCAATCATCCAGCCTAGAAGGCTCGGGACACGGTGGAGGGTTCCACACGAGCCCGACCTTTTCGGCGGCCCGGGAAAGCATAGCCGTCAGCTCGGGGTCCGTCTCGGACAACGCCACTCTCCCAGAGGGAGGCAACGCAGCCGGGTCTTCATCCCCCGAGGACTGAAACTCCCCCTCCGATGCAGCGATCGACATCCTATCCTCTGCTGGAGCTCCAAAGGTCACCGTTGGACCACCTCGAGAGGGGCCAGCGACTTCCTCCGAAAGCTCAACCGGCTGCGGCACTACAGAGGGTTTAGGGGCCCACGGAGGCTGGCTCGGCGGGTGTGCCCTAAACGTGATCCTCAGGTCACCCTGGCTATTCGCCGAAGTAGGTCTATCCTGCTGGGCAGGGATAGCACTAGATCGGGGCATAGGTAAGGGGACTCCACCCTCCCGAAGGTAGGCGAGTCTCGACCTTAGCGCCGAGATAGTCATGTTCCCGCAATGGGAACACGAACTATCCACAAACGCTGCCTCGGCATGTTGAATACCCAGACATGTCAGGCAGCGATTGTGACCGTCAGCTGGTGACAGGGAACGACCGCATCCAGAAACGCACGGGTGGAATGACATCTTGAAAAAGACGCAATTTCACACCCGTGTTGCTCTTTTAGAAGAAGCTCTTAACGTGCCGAAGCACCCAGGAACAACCGCGGCAAACACAGGGGATAGTGCAGCCTGTGTTTGCACTCACCGTGGAACGCCCCCACCGAACCAACCGGGATGCTGTAAAAACAGCAGTTTGTTTCACCGATTTCGGTGAGCTCGCGGTTGTCACTGCACGTGCCTTCTCTCCCAGCACAAAAGCCTCTTCTCTGCTCTCTCTCTCTCTCTCTGCTGACGCAGGAACAGTCTTCCATGAAGCTTGTTTGGCTCCGAAGTGAATGACAAAGGTGCGCTGCATCCGCTTCCGCTTTATACCCGCGATGCGGGGCGGAGCGCGAGATGCAAATCTCGCACGCCAATGGCCATTGGCCCGTTCTCTATACACTCGAAGCTGATAGGGGCTCCCAGAAGTGATCCCAATTCGTCGGTGACGTCCGACGTACGTCGAACGTGACCGACTGAAGGGGAACTACTCAGAAATATTATGTGTAATATTGTTACCATAATTTTTTTTAAGTAAATAGCACATAACATTTTTTACAGTGTGACAACCTGCCTTTTTGTTTATTTTCTAAAATATATTTTTAATTACAGATAAGTACAAAGATTAAATTGTAAAAAGGGATGCTTATAAGAGAGTGTACATCTGAAACTGCAGAGGCTGTGAAGGGTTTTGATTATATTACCCACCAGGTACATTGTACTCAGCATTCTGTCATTCTTAAAAAGAAAACAAATCATTCATCATCATTTGTCTGCCTGTTTTTTGTGAAATATGAATTAATTAGTTTTTCCCTTCAGATCAGCTGCTATAGAAGACAGAGTGCAGAGACAAGCAAAGAAGAGAGTAGTAAGTATGATTTAATCTCATATCACCTCTGTTGTAGAGATTTTGAATCATGCCTAATGGAGGGTGATTCGTTAAGTCTTGATAGGAAAATGATAGCAACTGGCTCCAAATGGCTCATTTCTGTGCTTCCTTTGAGTCATTCATGTAAAAATCTGTCTGTTATTTAATTGTTTTTGTTTTTTGGTAAAGCCGCAGGTCTCTTGTCATATTCGTCCTGGTATGCGCCATTTTGCACAACTTCTAATTTCCTTAAATATCTGCAACAGAGGTGAAGAGTGCATGTTATCATGACCACAATAGACACATTCATGGGAAATATAGGTTAAAATAAACCACAATAAAGTGATGCAGGTATGACGTCACTTTGTAGGCCAACCGGCAGTTAGCATCACACTGGTTCCCTCGGATTTTCCCATAGGCTTTTGGATTATCGAAAAAAAAAAAAACAAGCTCTGTGATTATTATTAGTCATAATAATAATTATACATTAAATAAAATAAACATTAAATAATTAAAATAATTTAAAAAAATAAACAAAATAAACAAATAAAACATTTTGTGCTTATATATTATGACTAATAATAATTATTATGATTATTATTATTGCTAATAATATATATATATACAGTGGGGAGAACAAGTATTTGATACACTGCCGATTTTGCAGGTTTGCCCACTTACAAAGCATGTAGAAGTCTGTAATTTTTATCATAGGTACACTTCAACTGTCAGTGACGGAATCTAAAACAAAAATCCAGAAAATCACATTGTATGATTTTTAAGTAATTAATTTGCATTTTATTGCATGACATAAGTATTTGATACATCAGAAAAGCAGAACTTAATATTTGGTACAGAAACCTTTGTTTGCAATTACAGAGATCATACATTTCCTGTAGTTCTTGACCAGGTTTGCACACACTGCAGCAGGGATTTTGGCTCACTCCTCCATACAGACCTTCTCCAGATCCTTCAGGTTTCGGGGCTGTCGCTGGGCAATACGGACTTTCAGCTCCCTCCAAAGATTTTCTATTGGGTTCAGGTCTGGAGACTGGCGAGGCCACTCCAGGACCTTGAGATGCTTCTTACGGAGCCACTCCTTAGTTGCCCTGGCTGTGTGTTTCAGGTCGTTGTCATGCTGGAAGACCCAGCCACGACCCATCTTCAATGCTCTTACTGAGGGAAGGAGGTTGTTGGCCAAGATCTCGCGATACATGACCCCATCCATCCTCCCCTCAATACGGTGCAGTCGTCCTGTCCCCTTTGCAGAAAAGCATCCCCAAAGAATGATGTTTGCACCGCCATGCTTCACGGTTGGGATGGTGTTCTTGGGGTTGTACTCATCCTTCTTTTTCCTCCAAACACGGCGAGTAGAGTTTAGACCAAAAAGCTCTATTTTTGTCTCATTAGACCACATGACCTTCTCCTATTCCTCCTCTGGATCATCCAGATGGTCATTGGCAAACTTCAGACGGGCCTGGACATGCGCTGGCTTGAGCAGGGGGACCTTGCGTGCGCTGCAGGATTTTAATCCATGACGGCGTAGTGTGTTACTAATGGTTTTCTTTGAGACTGTGGTCCCAGCTCTCTTCAGGTCATTGACCAGGTCCTGCTGTGTAGTTCTGGGCTGATCCCTCACCTTCCTCATGATCATTGATGCCCCACGAGGTGAGATCTTGCATGGTGCCCCAGACCGAGGGAGATTGACCGTCATCTTGAACTTCTTCCATTTTCTAATAATTGCGTCAACAGTTGTTGCCTTCTCACCAAACTGCTTGCCTATTGTCCTGTAGCCCATCCCAGCCTTGTGCAGGTCTACAGTTTTATCCCTGATGTCCTTACACAGCTCTCTAGTATTGGCCATTGTGGAGAGGTTGGAGTCTGTTTGATTGAGTGTGTGGACAGGTGTCTTTTATACAGGTAACGAGTTCAAACAGGTGCAGTTAATACAGGAGGGCTTCTTAAAGAAAAACTAACAGGTCTGTGAGAGCCGGAATTCTTACTGGTTGGTAGGTGATCAAATACTTATGTCATGCAATAAAATGCAAATTCATTATTTAAAAATCATACAATGTGATTTTCTGGATTTTTGTTTTAGATTCCGTCTCTCACAGTTGAAGTGTACCTATGATAAAAATTACAGACCTCTACATGCTTTGTAAGTAGGAAAACAGTGTGTCAAATACTTGTTCTCCCCACTGTATATATATATATATATATATATATATATATATATATATATATATTTAACAAAATAATAAATATTACTATTACAATAACATTTTCATTATTAAAAATAAAAAATGGAGTATTTAAGAATAAATATAACAATAAAATAATAATAATATTTATATTTTATAGAAAACTTATTTTACAAAAAACTGCAGGGTTACCTGTTAACATGCAGGCAGCCTATGACTAAAAATCACTAGAAATGTCTAAGGATTTATTATAAAATATTATAGTATTATTATTATTATAAAAATCTGTGATATCAATTTCTTAATTTTTGTCAGGAGGTATGCAAAATCAAGAACGAGTCTATGTCTTTAATATGAAATATGAGCCTCTTATGCATCCACTGTGGGGAAAAAAACTCCTGTACACTTTAGAAAAACATATGGATTGTCATATACATTTATTTAGAGAAGTATTATTTTTCCTATTTTTTACCCAAAATAGTATGGAGTGAGCACTGCTGGGCACTAAACACACTCATGTTTTATTTATACTGGAGGCCAGAGGGTGCCCTCGAGCAGAAACGCCACATTTACCTCAGAGAGAAGTAATATAATGACGTTTTCAGGAAATCCCTAATGTGAAGCTAGCGCTGTGTAGCTGAATAAAAAGAAGATAGAAAAGCTTTGATTAAACATGAAGACTGCGACAATATATGGTGTATTTGAGTTCTTCAAGCCTTCTCGGGTATTTTCATAATAATAAAGTATATTACAATGCAGTGCTAATCGACATAGACTTCATCACTGTATAGAATACTATAAAATAATTAATCGTCTTCCTCGTTCTGTGATAAGAAGCCACATCAGCTCACAAAAAGGAAATATCAAACACTCGACTGACGATATGAAGTGAGTTAAAACATGTTATTAAACGTTGTCCTTTTTTTTTCTTTTTTTTCTCAAACGCACGTTATAAGCAACTCAAACTCGCAGTGCTTTTAGACGGAGAAGCATTTCCTACTGATCACAGAGCCGCTCTTCACTAACACGGTGTTAACCTTTTTTCACTGACGAAAACGAGATGATAACTAAATAAAAAACAGTTTTGGATGACAAAAACTATGACGAAAATCTACTGTAATTTTCGTCAACGAATAAAAACAAGACGAAAATGTTAGGGAGGGACGATTAGGGAAGAATTCCAGTCAGTACTGATGTCCTGTGTAACAGATGCGCAAATTTGAATTGTAATGTGCTGATCTAACCGCGGGAAAATGCGGCGCAGTTGCACGTTCTACAGGCTCACGCAACAGCGCTTCAGACTGCTTTAGAGCAGGTCGCAATCAATGAATAGCGCACATTTATGCTAGGTAATTGTTTATGAACTAATGCTGAGGAATAATGACAATGTTCACTTTACGATGTTAATATAGTAATATGTTTTAGACGGTTGTAACAATGCGTATTTTATCTCCCTCATCTGAACTTGAATGAGCAGCTGCAACTGCAATAGTAAGGCGCAGACATTTCAAAATAAGAGTCACGGTGTATTTCGAGCTTTTTATAATTAAAAGTCATGCATTATATATACCTCTTTGGTTACACAATAAACTGTATTTAATTTCATTCCCATTTAATTCATAGTCAGGAGGAAAGACTAAGAACAGTATTTGACACATATTATTCAATAAAGTATCAGGGTTATAATAGTTAACTAAAACCATTACAAAATATTCATTACTTGAAATTAAATAAATGTTAACTGAAATTAAAAAATAAATAAACTTAAACTTATTTGAAGCTTTAGCTTAACCTGATATACTAACTAAAACAGAAATACATTATAAAAACTATATAGATGTTTTTAAAAAACAAAAAAAAAAAGTGAATTGAGCTCTCTTTCGTGTATTTTTGCGCTTGAACGGTCAAAAACACAATTATGTCAAAATGTCAGTTTTGAGATGTATTCAAGTAACAGTCGGTTATGTTATGCTTAAATGCTCAATGCATTACAATTTAACTGAACTCATTAGATTTTAGTCGACTAAATCTACTGTAGATTTGGCACATAAGCCAAATCGCGATTGCGGTTCGATTTTGATTAATTGTGCAGCCCTAGAATAAAACGTGAAAGTGTCTTGAGCTTGTGTTCACCACAGACCTTATTTCAGCCATTTAAACAAAATCCCATTCAAAAAAACCATTGACTTCCGGAATTGAAAAAAAATTGAACCGGAAGTGCAAAATGCTAACTTGTTTCCGTGTTTTGGCCTACAAAGTGATGTTATACTTTCACCACTCTATTATCAACATACAACATACCCTGAAATACACCGGTTGCGTTATTGCTTCAAATAACAATATCAGTGACTGATTAATCTCTGCTCACTGTAAGTGGTGTTGTTGGTCTTCTTCTAATCTTATGTTCATTGTAACTCATAGAGTGCTGTATAGTGCTGTATAGCTGACAGACAAGAGGATAAAAATGGACATGTCAAGCTTGAAGAAGATATAGTCAAAGCTTTGAAAAGTAAACTGAGAAGTCAACGGAATTGTAATGCATATCTATGCAAATAATATAATATATATTATATTCAAACATTGAGGCAAAACTGTTAATCATTGGTTCATTTTATATAAATTATTTTTTCCCTTTCACTGCCCTCAGTTGCAGAAAATGCAAGTCGTACTCAAAGTGACTGTCCACTTGAAGATGATGTGGCATTTAAACTCTTCTGTTTCTTTGTTTGGTTCAGCCATTTGCAGGCTTGTTTGTAAAGAAAAAATGCATTCACTTCTGCACTCTCATGTGAAAAACATACTATTAAATGTATTAAAAATGTACTTGACTATGTTTTTACTACAATTCAGATATAATATAAACATACTAGGCTACTTGAATTTCAAGTGCATTTTTAATACAATTAATAGCACGTCCTTTTCACCTGGGCTTTGTTTTCCAGTAACTTTTATTCAATGATGTCATATTCATAGTAGGGATGGGCATTTTTCCAAAATAAAAAATAAAAAATATTCAGTATTCGTTCATTTAAATGATGTTATTTTGAGAAAATCAGAAAGACGTCATTTTTTTTTATTCATCAAGTTTTTGTCACCATTTCTGAACAAACTTATGATTAGGTAATATACACAACAAGCTTACGTTATATCTTAAGGTTTTCATTCAGTTCAAAACATTAAACAATATGTGTAAACAAAAAATATAGGCCTAAAGAACAAAAGCATTATAAGGTCAAGCTAATAAAGCTAATAAAGCAGAGCGCGCCAGTTATCGTGCAGAACGTACATATACACTCGAGTCAGAATATGGTTATCGTGTTTATATTGTTTCACATTTTCATGTTGAGAAAAACAATTATATGTGGATGATATTATTCTCGGGTGAGAAAATGTGCCCCGCTGACAGACGTTGCAGAGACACAAAGATAACGGTGTTAAGTGAAGTTCCCTTTCAGTCGGTCACGTTCGACGTACGTCGGACGTCACCGACGAATTGGGATCACTTCTGGGAGCCCCTATCAGCTTCGAGTGTATAGAGAACGGGCCAATGGCCATTGGCGTGCGAGATTTGCATCTCGCGCTCCGCCCCGCATCGCGGGTATAAAGAGGAAGCGGATGCCGCGCACATTTGTCATTCACTTCGGAGCCGAACGGCGTTGAAGAAGATAGACTGTTCCTGCCTATCAAGCAGAGAGAGAGAAAGAGAACGAGAGAGAGAGATCAATCTAAGGTGCTGGTGAAAAGGCACACTGCAGCACGACCGCGTGCACTTCCTGGTTTGGAAAAACTGCTGTTTCCACAACATTTCCTGTTGGTTCGGTGAGGGCGTTCCATACAGTGAGAGCAGACACAGGCTGCACTATCCCCTGTGATTCTGCCGCGGTTGTCCCTGGGTGCTTCAGGACTATTAAAAGAGCGGTTTCCTCTAAAAGAGCAACACAGGTGTGACACTGCGTCTTTTTCAAGATGTCATTCCACCCGTGCGTTTCTGGATGCGGTCGTTCCCTGTCGCCAGCTGACGGTCACAATCGTTGTCTCACGTGCCTTGCCATTCAGCACGCTGAGGCAGCTTTTGTGGATAGTTCATGTGAAGTTCCCTTTCAGTCGGTCACGTTCGACGTACGTCGGACGTCACCGACGAATTGGGATCACTTCTGGGAGCCCCTATCAGCTTCGAGTGTATAGAGAACGGGCCAATGGCCATTGGCGTGCGAGATTTGCATCTCACGCTCCGCCCCGCATCGCGGGTATAAAGCGGAAGCGGATGCCGCGCACATTTGTCATTCACTTCGGAGCCGAACGGCGTTGAAGAAGATAGACTGTTCCTGCCTATCAAGCAGAGAGAGAGAAAGAGAACGAGAGAGAGAGATCAATCTAAGGTGCTGGTGAAAAGGCACACTGCAGCACGACCGCGTGCACTTCCTGGTTTGGAAAAACTGCTGTTTCCACAGCATTTCCTGTTGGTTCGGTGAGGGCGTTCCATACAGTGAGAGCAGACACAGGCTGCACTATCCCCTGTGATTCTGCCGCGGTTGTCCCTGGGTGCTTCAGGACTATTAAAAGAGCGGTTTCCTCTAAAAGAGCAACACGGGTGTGACACTGCGTCTTTTTCAAGATGTCATTCCACCCGTGTGTTTCTGGATGCGGTCGTTCCCTGTCGCCAGCTGACGGTCACAATCGTTGTCTCACGTGCCTGGGCATTCAGCACGCTGAGGCAGCTTTTGTGGATAGTTCATGTTCCCACTGCGGGAACATGACTATCTCGGCGCTTAGGTCGAGACTCACCTACCTTCGAGAGGGTGGAGTCCCCTTACCTATGCCTCGATCTAGAGCTATTCCTGCGCAGCAGAATAGACCTACTTTGACGAATAGCCAGGGTGACCTGAGGATCGCGTTTAGGGCAAACCCGCCGAGCCAGCCTCCGCGGGCCCCTATTCCCTCTGAAGCGCCGCAGCCGTTAGAGTTTCCAGAGGAAAACGCTGGCCCCTCCCATGGGCGTCCAGTGGTGACCTTCGGGGCTCCAGCAGACGAACAGATGTCGATCGCTGCATTGGAGGGGGAGTTCCAGTCCTCGGAGGATGAAGACTCGGTTGCGCTGCCTCCCTCTGGGAGAGTCGCTGCGGCCGAGTCGGACCCTGAGTTGACGGCTATGCTTTCCCGGGCCGCCGAAAAGGTCGGGCTTGTGTGGAATCCTCCACCGTGTCCCGAGCCTTCTAGGTTGGATGACTGGTTTCTCGGGGCGGGTCGCGCTGGTTCTCAGTGTCCCGCCCCAGTGCCTTTCTTCCCGGAGGTGCATGAGGAGCTCACGAAGTCGTGGACGGCACCTTTTTCTGCCAGAAACTGGCCGAGTGGCTCCTCCCTCCTCACTACCCTCGACGGCGGGCCAGCCAAGGGGTACGTGGGAATCCCGCCGGTGGAACGGGCTGTTGCGATGCAACTGTGTCCGGCGTCCGCTTCCAACTGGCGCGGTGACCCGCGCCACCCCTCCAAGGCCTGTAAGTTCTCTTCCAGTCTGGCTGGAAAGGCTTACAAGGCCTGTGGACAGGCTGCGTCCGCTCTGCATGCCATGGTGTTGCTCCAGGTGCATCAGGCCCAGGCGCTCATGGACATGCACGAGGGTAGGCCTGACCCAGAGCTCCTCCGGGAGCTCCGGACGGCGACGGAAGTCACCGCCCGTTCCATCGGTCAGGGCGATGTCCACGCTTATGGTCCAGGAGCGACACCTCTGGCTCAACCTGGCCGACATGAGGGAGACCGATAAATATCGGTTCCTGGACTCCCCCATCTCCTCGGCCGGGTTGTTCGGCGACGCGGTCAAGAGCTTTGCCCAGCAGTTCTCAGCCGCCCAGAAGCAGACGGAGGCCATCAAGCACATCCTGCCCCGGCGGTCAGCTGCTGCCTCCACCCAGCCGCCGGTCGCAGCGCCTCCGCCTGCTCGTCGCCGAGGGCCTACACCAGGGCGTCGGCATGGAGCCGGCCGTGGGAAGGACGTCCATCCCGCTCAGGTCGCTGCCAAGCCAGGTGGCAAGCGCCGTCGTAAGAGACCCTGAGACGGGCCGCCCAGAGATGGAGGGAACTGCTCTTCAGGAGGTGGTAGCAGCACCACTCCTTCTCCCGGAGGAGGGCCGGGAGAGAATCCTTGGTTTTCATTTAATTTCTGTTCCACCGCTGACCTTCGTGCCAGCGGTACCCAAATTTTCACCAAAAGAGCAGTTTCCAAAATCTCTGGGTGCCAAGAGAGCGCGCTTGGCGGTGTACGACGCTCCGATGCCTTGTCACCCTCCGGCGCCTCTCCAGTCGCCAGCAGGGGGTGCTGGCTGTGCTCAGGACGCACATGAGAGGCCTCCTCACACCCGAGCGCCCCCTCAGCGGAAGCAGGTAAGTGTTGCACTGCACACTCAGACCCCACTTTGGGCCGCTATGCCGTCCGAGTCGGGTCCCTGCACGCCGCTGCGCTGCCCCGCTGCGGGTACGTCTGTGGTGCCATTAGTCCCGCTTGCACGGTCGCTGGGAGCCTGGTTAGCGCTCCCCAGCCCGTCACGCTGGCTTATCCGTACTATCAGACTCGGCTATGCGATTCAGTTCGCCCGGCGTCCCCCCAAGTTCAGGGGCATTCACTTCACTTCCGTGTTGAAAGAGAACGCCCCCGTGCTCCGGGCGGAGATCGCAGTCCTACTGGCAAAGGACGCGATAGAGCCGGTCCCTCCAGCCGATATGAAGACAGCCCGTACTTCATTGTACCCAAGAAAGGCGGCAGGTTACGGCCAATCTTGGACCTGCGGTTCTTGAATCGGTCCCTTCACAGGCTGCCGTTCAGAATGCTACTGCAGAAACGCATCTTCAGGTGCATCCATCCCCAAGATTGGTTTGCAGCGATCGACCTGAAGGACGCATACTTTCATGTCTCGATTCTCCCTTGACACAGACCGTTCCTACGCTTTGCGTTCGAGGGACGGGCATATCAGTACAGAGTCCTACCCTTCGGGCTGTCCCTGTCGCCCCGTGTCTTCACGAAAGTCGCGGAGGCGGCCATTGCTCCCATGAGAGAGCGTGGTGTTCGCATCCTCAACTACCTCGACGACTGGCTGATCCTGGCTCAGTCGCGGGCGCAGTTGTGCGAACACAGGGACATGGTGCTCAGTCACCTCAGCCTGTTGGGACTTCGGGTCAACTGGGAAAAGAGCAAACTCTGCCCCGTGCAGAGGATCTCTTTTCTCGGTATGGAGCTGGACTCGGTCAATCTGACAGCGCAACTCACAGAGGAGCGCGTCCAGTCGGTGTTGAACTGCTTGAATTCGTTCAAATGCAGGACAGCGCTACCACTGAAACATTTTCAGAGGCTCCTGGGGCATATGGCATCCGCAGCCGCGGTGACGCCGCTCGGATTGCTTCATATGAGGCCGCTTCAACACTGGCTACACGACCGAGTCCCGAGATGGGCGTGGCAGAGCGGCTCGTTCCGTGTCTCAGTAACACCGAAGTGCCCCCAAACCTTCAGTCCGTGGTCGGACCCTTCGTTTCTACGGGCAGGAGTTCCCCTAGAACAAGTGTCCAGGCATGCTGTTGTCTCCACAGATGCCTCATCCACCGGCTGGGGGGCCACGTACAACGGGCTTGCAGTTTCGGGTCTGTGGACGGGGCCTCAACTGCAATGGCATATCAATTGCCTCGAGTTGTTAGCAGTTCGTCTTGCGCTGGGCCGCCTCAAAGGGTCACTACGAGGCAAGCACGTTCTGGTCCGTACGGACAACACTGCGGCCATTGCGTACATCAACAAACAGGGTGGTCTACGCTCCAGCCGCATGTCACAACTCGCCCGCCATCTCCTCCTCTGGAGTCAGAAGCATCTGAGGTCACTTCGTGCCACTCACATTCCGGGCCTGCTCAATCGTGCAGCCGACGAGCTCTCACGACAGCAAGTGCTCCCGGGAGAGTGGAGACTCCATCCCCAGGTGGTCCAGCTGATCTGGAGTCGCTTCGGGACCGCACAGGTAGACCTGTTTGCCGCCCCGGACACGTCTCATTGCCAGTTGTTCTATTCCCTGACCGGGGGGACCCTCGGATCAGATGCGCTGGCACACAGCTGGCCCCGGGGCCTACGCAAATATGCGTTTCCCCCAGTGAGCCTTCTTGCGCAGACACTGTGCAAGGTCAGGGAGGACGAGGAGCAGGTCTTGACGTACGCCGAACGTGACCGACTGAAAGGGAACGTCTCGGTTACGTATGTAACCCTCGTTCCCTGAAGAAGGGAACGGAGACGTATGTCCCGTCGCCACAGTTGCTGTATCATCACTGCACGGCCGAGTCACTAGTTCGGCTCCTCAGTGAAAAACAAATGTGCGCGGCATCCGCTTCCGCTTTATACCCGCGATGCAGGGCGGAGCGCGAGATACAAATCTCACACGCCAATGGCCATTGGCCCGTTCTCTATACACTCGAAGCTGATAGGGGCTCCCAGAAGTGATTCCAATTCGTCGGTGATGTCCGACGTACTTCTCCGTTCCCTCCTTCAGGGAACGAGGGTTACATACGTAACCGAGACGTTTCTAACAGCACTTTGTGTTTTCTGTTCTTAAACCCTGGACGAAACTTAAAGGAAGCATATGTCTCGAGATCATTTTGCTATCATATAGGTTATCTCGCTCTCACTCGGTGAACATCTGTGCTTACCTGCACTCGTGAATGCAGTGATTGACAGCCGTCTTTCCTCATTCGCCTGGTGTTTAGATTTCATGTGATTTCTCATTGTGGTCGTGATAATATGATAACTCAATTTCATTAATTCATTTTATCAAAAGTAACCCCATTTTGTAAGATTTTCAATTTTCATCGAAGTAATTCTAAACATCGTGAGGCAGACGGCGACATTATGTGATCAAATACACTCAACTTATTAACACGCTTCACAGCGCCACCCAGTGGATTTAGTTATAACTGCGAGTTTTAGTGGGATTTATCATGGATTCACTGCATTTAAGGCCAGCAAAGCAACAGAGTAAAATTCGAATAGTATTTTTTTTTTTCGAATATTAATTACAGATCGAATATTCGACTATTCGTGCACACCCCTAATTCATAGTAATACAGGTATAACTTAAATGTTCTACAAGTGGATGAAAATAGCTCTGCCATAGCATTTCACTCTTCTTTCATTTATTATAATGTATTTGTAAAGAGATTATGTATGCTGCTGTACTTTTTTAATGTACTCAAGGAATTTATTTTGTAATGTATATAATGATATAGTTAGTACATTAAAGTTTTCTATATTTCAAAGTGTGTACATGTCTTAACATTTATATTTAATGATTTTGCACTTTTTATACCATTTTGAATACTGAAAAAAACAGCTTTATAATATACTAGTAGTGTAATACAAATGCATTTCTAATGAACTAAAATGCTATTGAAATGTTCTTGAAGCACATTAAAATTAATAATTAAAAATATATATTAAAATTAAATTCTAGTAAAATAAAATGCTAGTAAAATTCTGTCATCATTTACTCACCCTCAATATGTTCCAAACCTGTAAGAATTTCTTTCTTCTGCTGAATACAAAAGGAGATAATTTAAACAATATGGGTAACCAAACAGTTGATGGGCCCCAGTTACTTCTGAAGTTGTAATTACGAACTTGTCGCATTCAAGTGCTTTGTTGTCGGAAAGAACAGGAATCATGGAGGACACCAGGTTTATTCTTGCTTATTTACTGGAAAAATCACATTAAAGCCAAAATGATTTTTAGCATTCACCGCGCTATCTAGACAGTAAGCTTGCAGACAATTCTGGAATTTCGGTCAAATACAGGCTATTTTCATTGTGTAAAACACACAATATGCTTCAAATAATTACTCATATATGTAAATATGCACTACTTTAATGACAAGACAAGGCGATGTAGCTGTTGTGGGAAAAAAAAGAATACCAATAAAGCAATCATTCTCCCCTCCACCATATTTAAAGTTTATGGCACGCCCAACTTGAGAACGTGGGTATCAAAATTATACCAGTAGTAAATACGACTTGAGATAATTAAGATAATTCCGATAGAACGTGAAGCAAGCATTATGCTTTCAGAGCTAGCTTGCTATTGTTGATAGCCTCTCCGAAATAGCCCAACCCTAGCTTTAAGTTGAGCAAAGTAGCATGTCTTTGTCAGCTTCTGTTGACTTCTCTTAATGAATATGTAATTTAGGGTGTGCCTCTAAATTGCAAAATAAAGGGCGGTGTCAATGCAAGATTAAATTGCATACGCAAATCGATTTATCAACCCTGAAAGTCATTCCATAAATGGCATGTGCAAATTAATACGGCCAAAAGGCAGGTATTAATCTGATTCACATGGAGCACCGTGGCTGCTGTCATTGCAGGTGGAGAATACTGACACTTATTTAATAATTAAAAATTCTGAAATTAATTCTCATTAACCTATTTGTCTAACCTATTTACTAATTGGGCTACTGTATATGCACAGTTATACTTAGCAAATTACCTGCAATACATTTACAAAGCACACACACAATTTGTTAGCCTGCACAAGCAAATTAGTAATATTTATTTGGGATCTCACTAAATCAGGACGACAGTGAATAATCTGATATGGATAAGGTTCTTTCAATACATTCCATATACCCCTTATTTATAAATACTTTTGTCTTGCTGTGTATGGTTTTTGACTGATTACACTCTGAGGGAAATGCTCATTGTTTTTTGCAGTTTTAATTTACATTGTAATTAGAACAGTGCAATTAATTAACCTCCACTAAGTACCACTTAATAATCCACATGGAGTGCTGTTAATTACTTCAGTGTGATAATCATAAACCGGTCATTCAGTCACAGCCACAATGGCGATTCTTTTGTCCCAGATGGTGAAAAGCTCACTGTCCCAGATTTGGAGAAAAAGAGATTAAAAATACCATCAACGGTAAAGCTCTCTGAGCACAGGAGAATTTTTTTGCTGGGAGGTTGATCATTCATAGCTCTGGAGTCTCAATGAGGCTCTCAGTTATATTATCAACTTGTATCATATCTCTTAAAAATCTTTATATACATTTAAATGAGTGGACCTCAAACCACTCCCCCAACCTCCCAACCCCCACTTCTACTCAATAAAACATATTAGAGCTTGGCATAACATTATTCATTATAAAAATAACCAAATACAAAGAAATATCTTGATTTTTAGTTGTTTTAATGCTTTTTTGTCTTATTTTAAGTAATTTTAAGTCATCTTGAGGCTCCCTTGAAAGTTTACTGAGGCCCTCTAGTGGGCCCCGGCCCCCTACTTGAAAACCACTGATGTAAATTATGTGGTAATCGTCATTTTCTCATCATTATTTTGTATATTTATATATAGAATTATAGGAGAAATGTGTGCGCTCACAGAAATCACCTTTAGTATCTGAGCAGCCAAATCTGAAAATAGTGTGAGAAATTGTTGAAATTTCTCCTGAATGTCTATAGTAGACATATGTCTTCTCTATTTGTTTGTCATTTTGTTGCTGTTTAGGTGAAAAGGCTGAGATATTAAGGAGATGTTTGTAAGTTTTTTTGGCATGTGGACCGCTGTAACACCTCCACACTTTAAATTTACTTTGAAGTTATATCATATCTCTGGCCATATCATTTATATTCATGCAACCCTCGTCCCAAGCTCTGCATGCTGTTTCTGCATCTGTGGGCTGTAGTTTTGAAAGACTGACCTGAACTTGTCTGTCAGGCCAGTAGCAAAAAATGCTCCAAAATCATGCATTCACTAGCAGAAGTGGAAGCTTTGAAAACCTTCACTGTATGCTTTATTAATGCAAGAGCAGCAGAAAGAGCAGGAGAGAAGAGGCATGACTGAACGGCAGAATTTTGGCCGGGGACAGAGGAACGGGAGCTGCCCCGCCATCAGCACTTCACAGGAAAGCGCAGCTAGATTAGACAGTGTGGAAGAACCGCTTCGTCATGCTGCAGAATAATGTGGCCGCCATTTGCTGTCCCATGAAGCCACAGGGGTGTTCGGCGCCAAGCATGTCATTAGAAATTATAGCGCAGACACATAGATGCAATAATGTTTAATTTATCATAACACAAACACACACACTTGCTCATACATATTTAAATAGAATTTTAATGTTGTCTAAATAAAATAGATAGTCCTAAAATCTGATTGGCTTTGAATGTGGTTCATCCAATATAAAAAAAATTTAATTTCATCATTTAAATTCTATATTAATGTGTCAGTCATTCACACAGAATGATCTTCAATTGTTAGATTGTTTGGCAACAATGCATTGTGGTGCATTTCAAAATATATTACGCCCACCACAATAATAAACAATATTTCGATTCTTACCGACTGTTGTATGTGTGTATGCATATTTATGTGTGTGTGTGTGTGTGTGTGTGTGTTTGTATGTATATATACATGTATGTTTGTGTATATGTATATATTCGTTATACAAACTTGATATATATTTATACTATATTTATATTATTTATTTATAATTAGATTCTGGCTTCATAAATAGTACATGCAATAAAAAATTATTTTGCTCTGATTAGTAAATTAGTAAAAAGACATGACATATGATAAATATCAAAAACGTGTGTCATATATTAAAAAAAATCAAAAGTAGTACAATTTCAAACATTTATTATTTAAGGGTTTCAGGCGTAGTGTAAACCTAAAATGAGTGGATTTTGGACCAATGAGATTTCACTGTGGGAGGAGCAACACCACAGAAATATAAAACAAGTTTTGACAAAAAGTTGCTTATCAAGGAATATGGATTGCATGTGCCTTAATCAGGACACATGACATGAAGGATTTTACTTTTTTAAGTATTAATACATTTTATTATTTATTGAAAATTGGTCCTCTACGTCCTGCCTATCAACACTTCTCAACTTGTGGCTTATGCCTTTCATACAGACTGTTCAATTTTATAAACTGCAATGCATCCACATTTGCACCCCGAATATGGAGTTACGTAACATACACGACCAAATGGCAGGAGGTGTGGGGAGCGTGCTCATGTGTTTTGGCTCATTCTGTGCTAGCAGTGTTGTGCGTGGCATGACCGTCTGGACTCGACACAGGGATTACAAGCGTCCACTGTGAAGAAGGATGGGTCTCGCAGGAAATGACACGTGCTGTTCGCACCCCGCCCACTCTGTGCTAGTGGTAGAGCGACTGCTGGAGACATTAAGGTTACTATTGCTGTTAAAATGTTTACCACACATTAGCCTCCCCACATTTCATCCTACAACATAAACATATGTCTGCTCTCTTAAAGGGATAGTTCCAACAAAAATTACAATTTTGTCATAATTTTTTTTTTTTTTTTTGTAATTATGTTCCAGTGACTTTCTTCAGTGCAAATACAAAAGGAATTTTTAGGAATTTCCCATCTCTTTTCTGTGCGCTGAAAGTCAATGGTGACCACGAATGCCATGCAAGATTCCAGTGATTTTTAATGAATAACAAATGAAATTTCAGTGCATTCGTCACATAAAGCACACATTGTATGCCTTCAAAAGTGCATAAACTACTTTTTTTATATATATATATATATATATATATATATATATTTTTATTGTCCTTTACGAGTTTGATAATGACTTAATGACACGTGTGTTTCCTGATAAAGTTGTCTCTTAGCGCGCTACGAAGACTATAAAGGTTTACCTAAAGGTATACCTTTTCTAGGCATGTTCCCCGAACTATACCTTAGGAAGTTGCTTAAGGTATACCTTCTTACGTGCAACGTTACCAGGTGTCCATGGCAGTGGTGCTGGAGAAGAAAGTGACATCCACTGCAGAGATTCATAGCCGAATTGGACAGGCAGCAGCGGCATTCGCTTGCTTCAAATGGTACCTGTGAAAGAGGACCAACATAAAAACAAGATTCTCCTCTTCCGGACCCTTGTTTTGCCAATTCTTCATTATGGATCAGAAACGTGGACTCAAACCAGGCCTGAACAAGCTTGAGGTATTTCAGATGTGATGCCTGCGACAGATACAGTGAGTATCACTTTGCGATCATATCCGGAATGAAGTCATCCGTCAGCGATGCGAGCAGCAACCAACAATAGAGGAACAGATACAGCAGCGGCGGTTGCGATGGTTTGGGCACGTCTGCAGAATGACTGATAACCATACCAATTCTTCTGGAGTATACGACCATCCCAATGGAAAGTCCAGAAAATGGCACCAAAGAAAACATGGGTGAGGCAAGTATTAGGCAAGAAAATATAAAAAAGTAAATAAAGTGTCTAATGTGTGTTTAATAATAAAGTGTTTATCGGTTAGGTTTAGGGGTAGGTAGGTGTAGGGAGGGCTTTATTGTCTCAATAATGCGGCATCCATTTAATAATTTTAATAAATACACTGATAAAAATGATTCTGTGTGATGTAAATACTATAGAAAAAACAAATGTAATTTCTACGTGAAAAAGATAGTTCATGCAAGAATTAAAAAAAAGTAAATTCTATATTAGTACTTAATTCAAGCTTAGAAATTAAAGCGTAAATATCAACGTTATAAAATTAAGTAAAACCTACTCATCTTTTCTGATACTGGTGTTCCCATCATGCACTGGGGCATGAATAATTAATAAGGTTGATTTTTCACTGTTTTCCATCTGTATTTACACTGTTTTATCATTGCTTTTGTTGTTAGGTTTAGTAACTTGCCATTTTGTGACATACGGAGTTCATTTTCTACTGAAAATGACACATTCATACTCAAAAATTATCCATCGTATGTTACCATCATTGCGTATTGTGTACCAAGTATTGAGGTCTCTGTGTTCAGGTGTTGCGTTACTTTTATGTAGATATGGTGTCTACACAATATCTATTATATTATTTACTTAGAAGTAAAGCATACACTTTAAAAGTGTGGTTTAATTCAGTGTTATATTGTTTAAGTAAAAAGTATTGCAAAGGAATCTTCAACTACACACAAAAAATTACTTGAAAAAATGCTACAATTTTATGTGCAAGATTTCTTTCAACAGAAAAATAAGTAGTTAGTACAAAGACTAGTCTTGTTTGATCTACGTAATAAAATTATGCAAAAAAAATAATATTTTTTAAATAAATCAAGCGGAAAATCTTATTGCAAAGAATTACTTTTATACATTGTAAATTTAATATATATCGCTATTTTCACTTAGTGTAAATAGCATATTGCTAAAAAATGCTGCTATTTGCACTTTGTGTAAATAGCATCTATTGCTAAGAAAATA
Source organism: Coreius guichenoti (assembly GCA_039654105.1). NCBI lineage: Eukaryota > Metazoa > Chordata > Actinopteri > Cypriniformes > Gobionidae > Coreius > Coreius guichenoti. The sequence continues at coordinate 27,125,686 of CM077172.1, read as the reverse complement.
TGCTATTTTCACTATTTTCAGATAATGACACCATATAACCAATCAAAAGCATGCTGATCTTTTTTAAATCTGAACAGAATATAATTGGTCAAGCGCAATCTAGCGGACTGCGGGAGTAGTCAAGTTCAAAATGAGTGAGAGAAGTGGTTGTAGTAAACGCAAACGAAAAAGAGAAAAAGAGGAGAGGGAGGCGTCTTTATTAAGCCATTGTGCCCAGGGGCACATTGAATTACAGCTTTTGACATGGTAGCCAGGGGACTAAAGTTTTCACGGATGAAGCACATACAATAAATGGCTCCGCGGATGGCGCCATTTTTGATTTAGCACAACTATTCGCTGCCCATAGTTTGACCGAACTCCCCACCACAATCATTCCCTTTAAATAGACTCCTAAGCCTTTACTGCCTAATGGTTTGCCTGCTGATGTACCTTTATAATGTAATTAAAAAGCTAACAACCATCAGTGTAATGACAATTTTATTCTTTGCATGAAAACACTTCAATTAGCCTAATTGAACACTGGGTGTATTACAACTTAAGAATTGTATTTGTATAGACTGAGATGTAAAGAAGCTTTTTGCACAGTGGTGGCCACTAGCGGAGTGAACGCTCAACAGTGAGAAAGTATAGTCCATACCAACCTTACGAACGTATGATTTACAGAAGGTATACTTAACTAAGAACGTTTCGGGAAACACGTATTAACCTTAAGGTACAGCTTAAGATATAACTTAAGAATGACGTAGCATTAAGAAGGTTTCAGGAAACACACCCTTTAGGGTTAGTAAATTATGACATAATTATCACTTTTGGGACAACTGTCCCTTTAACACATGCTAATTCTTATTTGTTTGTCTTCGATGGTGACCACGGATGCCATGCAAGATTGCAGTGATTTTTTTAATGAATAACAACTGAAATTTCAGTGCGTTCGTCACATAAAGCACACATTGTATGCCTTTAAAGTCACCATGAAATCAAAATTGAAGTTTTTTTTGGCTTTTAATATGAATATGTTAGCCTTACTGTTATCTATAAGCTAATGTGCTCCAAAACAATGACAAAATTTGCATTTAGAAGACAAGCATTCAAAACTTACAGTCTCTCACTTACGCCAATATGGATCAGTGATTTGGATGACATCACGCTGCACTTCAGCTTCACATCAGATTTTCTGTCCAATCAAATGCTCTCTAGATTTGAAAGCGTCCCGCCCCCTACATTATAAATAGATGCTGAAGCTGCTGCTAAAATCGGCCACTTGTTCACACATTTACTATTTTCTACATGGTGAATGGCACATAGTGCAATAGGGGATAGGGAACGATTCAGACACTGTAAATACGATTTCCAGTTAGCTCCACAGTTCCACAGTCTGCTCCGGTCCAGAGACACGATAGCATAGAGCAGATCAGAGTCGGCGCAGACCACAAAACGTATCGGATCCTTTGAATTCTGCACAGAATTATATATTTCAAAGCAATATGGAGGAAATTAGGAGGAGAAACGATTAGATTAGATTAGGAGGAAACTATGGCTTTACCGAGCTCAACTGCTCTGGCCGAGCTGTGATATAAACAAAACGCTATTGGCTATTTAAAAAAAGGGGCGGAGCTGTTCGATATGTCCCACCCTGTCTTCCTGTTTCAGCGGAAATTACATCAGTGGGCCTTTTAAAGTGCATATGTCATATAAACTATAGTTTTTTGTTTTGTTTGTTTTTTGTCATTTACAAGTTTGTAAATGACTTGAGGGTTAGTAAATTATGACACAATTATCACTTTTGGGACAGCTGTCCCTTTAACACATGCTAATTTTTATTTGTTCTTCATGGCCATGTTTGTGATGTAGCTGGTGACAAGCATCCGGTGCTGATGTCAAAAAACTGTCTTAGAGCCCAGGAGGACTTGGATAAAAACAGGTCAAGGCACATTTGTTTCAAGGACATGTTGTAGAACAATTCCCTTTTATCAATTCATGTGCCTTTAGTCGTATCCAACAAAGTTTTACTGTTAACACCAGTGAGGAGGTTTGAATTCAAATCATTGTCATTTTGAACATTGCTGGGTTCAGCAGATGTACTGTATTCAAGATCAATTTTCTTGTTTAATGTGGGTCATGTTGTTTGATGATTTGAGTCCTTTGCAATATAGTAAGCCTTTGAGTCAATGGGCAGTTCTAACAGCAGTTGCAGACTCTGAGAAACTTGCTGTGTTGTTGAAGGTGAAAACCTGAGTCGTCTCTGAAGATAAGGCTTTTCCTCCATCTGCAGTGTCTGATATGCAGCTCCACTGTAACAGGCTTTGCGTTCAGAGAGTTTCCAAGCCGCTTTGGTGCCACAGCTGTCAGGGGACATCAGCCGAGGTTTCCTAAATTGATCAGGCGCTGAGAGATTACTGGTCAACAACAACCATTTCTCCCCAGTCTCTCAAATCTCTGCCTGCACAAACATACCAAATCTCGGCCTCTAATGCAAGATAAACAGACAGTACATTCTCCCATCAAGCCTTCCCACCAGAGGTTATGATACGAAAAATCATTATCTATCTGTCATTTTGATTTGTTTGATAGTTATAGATATATGCCATTCCATGTGTATGTAGATTTGATATAGCCAATATTTTTTTAATTATACACTTATATTTATTTTAAAAGCATTATGAATAGAAAGTTTTAAATAGACAACATTTTTGTACCAATGTAAAAGTCTTTACTGTCTCTTTTAATCAATTTAATACATATTTGCTTTTTCATTACATTTCATACTTGATTTGCTACTTGATTTACCCTCTCTTTTTCATTAAAAGAAATTGGCTGCTTCAAATACATTGAAGTATCATAAAAGCATCCATATGAATTGTTCACAATATGCCAAATCCTCTGAAGCCATACGAATCAGAGGAACACAGGCATTATTCCCTGAAAATTCACTGAAAATCTACCTATTCAAATCATGTGTGGATTTACTTGTTTGGACATATAGCTGGATCTGTATGTGTTTCTTGATGGACTACGTGGAAATGGTTTTCTTTCTTTTTTTAAATGTCAGAATGACAGACAACATTTGGAAACATCTGTCAAGATTTGGTAAATAACAGAAAAATTGCAGTTACCACAACCTTTGTTTCCATCACACTTGGGATATATCATTCCCAGTCTTGAAATAAGTCAACAACATGCATTCAAAACAGCTTGTCATGAGCAACGCAAGCAAATTCTATTATCTGCAAGACAAGCAATTCATTTTCACCATGTTTCTAAAAATAGATGCATTTTTCTTGTTTTTAGAGGCACATTCATCTTTATTTGGGTCGTATTTTTTTCAGGGCGTGGAGGAATCGAATGAGAGTCAGCTCTTTTTCAGCTCATTTTGCTTTCTATCGATTTTTATCGGCAGCTCAATTTTCACATCTGAAGCTTAATTGCTTATGCAATCCCTGTATGCCATATTCCAATTCTCAAAGAGATGAAACAGTTGGGAGGACAGGATGTGTAACTCAGAGGGGGCTGTAGCTGTGCTGGGGACAGTGGCCTTTTACCATAGATTATAGTGCCCTCTGTTGACAGGTCCTTGAATTTTTGCAACATGCCTGGACGCAGATTGGAGGAAAAATGTTTCTCTGTTTATGGCACAAAACCACATTATGTCATCATCGTAGACCAGGTCTGTTTTTGCTATCACATTGATAATAATAGTATTTCTGGTGCTCTCATGTTATGAGTCATCTATGAGGGAGAAACAGTGGGCAGTTCACAAGCAATTCCTCCTTCCAGTAAAAACAAGTCCTTCTTTGATGCATAACATGATTTCTCTTCTGAAATATGATTTGTGGGATGCCTTGAACTTGCTTTTGTGCGCACCAGATAAGCAGTGTGCATTTATTTCCTCTTTAATTATCATGCGGGTCGGTGGTCAGGGATGCAAAATGAAAGCATTAGAAAAAGAAACAAGCTTTAGAAAGAAGCATTTTGCCTGAATAAGCATCTACAAGAGCATTGACCTGTCAGTATTTTCCCATGATCCATTCACCCGGGATATTTCATCAGGTTTTTTTCTGAGTCATTCGGCTCAAGCACTCTAGGTATGGATAAAGGAGGAAATATGATTTCCCCTGCTGTGTGTGGCAGACTTATCGACTTTCTTATGTGCTTGAGAATAATGAACTTCCATTCTGGACTGAGGTTAAGTGTCAGTATGTTTATTTTGAACGCATGAATGTCAAGCACTTTTGGACATGTATTGCCTTGCAAAAATATGCCAGCAATGTGTCAGAATCGAGAGAATCAAGGACAAGTCCCACTGTGGGCCATTAGAAATCTAATTAATGAGATTTAGCTTTGAGTTGCTTTCATGGCCTGTCCTAGTAACTTGCGAGTTGAGTTTCATTTCAATTTTGCTCTCCCCTGCTGTCACTCATGATGTGCGTAACACAGCACTACATAATTGAAAACCAAGCGCCGCATCCTAGAATGTCTCTCTCAGCAGATTTTGACGCTGTAAGCCCTTGACCAGCAGAGAATTAATAATTGTTACATGGGTTCCACTTGCTACAGTCACCCTCTATTTGAGCAAAACATTTAACCCTTGTATCACAGTATTTCACAAAAACACTGTAGTAAAATGCATCTGTTTGACACGTAACATGCATTTGTGAATGTGTGTGTTCTTTTCATTTAAGCCTTTTAATTGCCAAAGCCCTTCATTAGCACACAATATGTAATTATAGTTACATGACTGCATGTCTCATGCTGATACACTGATGGAAAAACAGACATTGAGGAAGACAATAAGAGAGAAAATTGCAGTTTAAATGTGCATTTTTACAACTTGGTGTGTGCTGGAACAGGGATTATTTAAACTGGAGTCTAGGGACAAAGGGGCTTGCAAAGAGTGTTTTTTAAGATTTTACAAAATCTATTTTTAGGGATGTCAAAGTTAATGTGCACTTAAAGGTGCACTGTGTAAATTTTAGCGGCATCTGGTGGTAAGGTTGCGAATTGCAACCGCCCACCGCTCACCCCTCCCTTTCGAAGCACATAGAGAAGCTAAGGTGGCCGACACAGGACAAAGATGTCGTCTTCTGAGACAGCAGAGAGTAGCTAGCGCTCTGTAGAGCAGTTTGTCCGTTTAGGGCTACTGTAGAAACATGACGGTGCAAAATGGTGACTTCACTGTAAGGGGACCCGCGGTGTATGTAGATAGAAATGGCTCATTCTAAGGTTATAGAAATAACGGTTCATTATGTAAGGTCTTTATACACCACTTCTTCTATATAAGGACTGGTCAGATATCATGAAATTAATAGTGATTATTTTGTTGTTTATAACTAGTTTACAACAAGTTATATGATGTCAACTTAATAAGAGATAAATATTCCCCAGAAAATATTTATAAAAATTTCCTTTAGTACAATGATAATATGAATGCCAATTATCTATTGTGGAAAAAATTATTTAATTTTGTTATAACAATATTTTTCTCCCACATTATACACTATTGTTTAAAAGTTTGGAGTCAGTAAGATTTTTTTTTTTTACTTATTAATACAAAATTAATGCTTTTATTCAGCAAGGACACTACATTGATTACATGTAATTTGGCCTTTATTACTAATTTACATGTTTGCATTAAAAATTAAATAAAATGAGGTATTAATCTATCAAAACTGACAGTAAGGACATTTTTAACGTTACAGTTTCTGTTTAATGTTATTTTTCAAATATTTCATGGTTTCCTCAAATGATAACCAGCACTGTTTTCAACGTTAATAATAAGAAATGTTTCTTGAGCAGCGAATCATATCAAAATGATTCCTGAAGGATCATGTGACAGTATTTATTATGCTGAAAATTCAGCTCTGCCATCACATGAATCCATTTTGAAATATACTCAAATAGAAAACAGATCATTTAATAGTATTTTGCTCAAATAAATGTAGTCTTGGTGAGCATTTAAAAAAATATTTCTCACTCCAGACTTTTAAAGGATAGTGTATATTTGTTTTTTTATACACAAAATATTTATATTTATTATATTTAAGGAAGGTTTCCCTACAAAATAATCCTATTTTTTCATCAAAACGTTTGCTAGAGCATGTAATCTGTTCTAATTAACCACTATGACCCCATTTACACCTGATTTTAAGATTTGATTTAGATCAACCAATCATGCTAAAAATCAGTTCTAAAAAGCTTGTGATCTGATCACACAAACCACATTTGAAGGTCGACGGGTTTTAACTTTCTTTTCCTTTTTTGACTATTTTTGAGCTTTTCCTTCACTTGCAGTTACATACTGACATAGAGACCCCTCCCTCAAAACACAAGTCACAAGTAGTCATTTTAATGCCAGTTGTAAACAGCAATACATCTCGGCTGAGCACTTGTGATCAAATCACTCAAGACAGATCTTAATATAAACAGGGCCTTAGTTAAATTGATGAGGAACGAGAAGATCTGGTTCATTTGAAAGTGTTTCCTCTGTCCTCTGCAAGCAATTAGCCCACAGCACAGAGAGCTCTTAAAAGAGGTCACAGTAATTGCTAGGAGGTGGGTGATAAAAACGAAACCAGTTAAATTATCATAGGCAGACAGGCCCACGGTTTGCGACATCAGTTCTTCATCAATAAACTGCCTCTGTCGTTAACAGGGCCTAGGAGGGAGATTGGAGATTTAATATGGGTGTTATCTTCTTTGGAAACCCTACTGAGGCATGTATCGTATTTTAGATCTTATGACTTTCCTCTTTCCTGGTGTTATAGATTCATAACACATTCGTGTCTCATAAATTGAAGACAACTCTGCTTTGCTTTTCTTGGCAATTCCGTCCGAGCGTTCCTGATGTCCAACAAGATTCCGTACGAGTGAGTGACATCGTCTCAGCCCCACAGTTAAAGCAATTTAGAGATTTCAATAGAAAGCCCAACGGAATGACAACACAGGAAAGAGGCTGAAAGCCCGGGGAGTGGAGAGGTCTATCTGAGTGGTTTGAACATGGCAGATAATTTCAAAAAAAATTTGTAGTTATTTCTTCGGATCCAATATTGTGAGATGCGCATGAACGCACTTTATCATCAAACACAATGCCTGACAGAGATCTGAGTAGAGGAAGTGAGTGTGATGGAAGGGCCATTAACGAAAGCTGTTCTTTTCTAACACTGAGAGTTTCTTTCACATAAAATCGAGAAAAAAAAAATTAAGCAGAAACATGCTGTCTAGCTCAATTTGCATGAGAAAAAATCTCCTAATGGTTGTGTTTGAAGTCTAAATTGACATCTGTAGTTTCTAATGGTGGGATTTGTCTGACTCTATTACAGCCAAAGGCCATTGGCAATCAAATACTATCCTGCGTATTATTTTCATACAAATGAATAAATCAGCACAGTTTAACCACGTATCCTGAAAAGGATTGTATATTCGCAATGTATATGAGAGTTATATAAAGCAAGTTTAACCATCAGCTATGTTACATTGGGGCTATTTTTAACAGACAAAAAGTTTTATTTCGTGCTCATACTCTACGGCTCTCAGATTGCTTTTCATGGGTAAAATCTTTATTTAGCTGTTTATGAAATGCCATGCCAGGGTTTTATCATTCTTTCCCTGTTTTCTTGTTCATGGAGACATAAATTTTGTTATTCACTGGCAGGAATAATCAAATATTAACTATCAGACCCCATTTATTCAATCCACAAATTGAGTCTACATTATTTGAAAGAGTTTTGAAATGTAGGAAGCATTTTTGAAACTTTCTTAAGATGAGCAATCCCATTTTAGTTTTTGTCTAGGCCTATGCCAGGGTTTTTCATGGCTTTATGCATGAAATAAATCATAAGAGGTCTAATTTTCCTGTAAAGAAGCACTGTTGCTGACAGCTGTGTGGGCTACAGAGATCTGATTCCTACAGAGCTCTGTAGTTTGCGTTTAGAGGTTTTGAAGAGTGCTGTGAAATTGAAGGTGTCTCAGAAACTGTCAGGACTTTTAGCTTGTTAATTTATGAGCTTGTCGTAAAGGAACTCCACCAGGCATTGCGTGCCATGGCGTTACAGAACTTTTCATTGATCTGCTCACATTAAATATGTCCAAGACCCTGCATCTGACAATTGATGAAATTTAACTCACAGTTTGATCTCTCTTGCTTTTCCCAGAAACGTGTAGCATTTAAAATCACACAGCCTCTTTAATTAGACAGTTCTGGCCTCTCCTGTGACATCTAGCTTGTTTTTGTATTATGCAGAACTCTTTTCTTTAACCCAAAATGTCTCAAATCAACAAAAATATATGGCATACTTAAATAATCCTTCCTGCTGGACTTGAGTCGCTCTTTAATTCATGCTACTAAGCTCCAGCGCAGCTAAAATTGTTCACTTGGTTTCTGTCAGCAGAAAATCTTTATTTTTAACCTCAGAAACACCTTTAACGGCAAGATTTCCATTGCTTATAAATCATTTAACATCATTCTCAAGCTCTGCAATTGACAGATCTGTATTTTATACAGTGTGCTTATTATCCCTGTATTATCATCTGTAATATATTACTTAAGGGAATGCTTCACCCAAAAATGAAAATCTGTCATTTTGCCCTCATGCCTTTTTTATTTTTTTTTAGCAGAATGTGCAAGTTGCTTTTTTCTATACAGTGAAAGTGAATAAAAATTAACTGAAAAAATTCTGTTCCTCCCCATCCACTTTCATTGTACTGAAAAGAGCAGCTCAGACAATCTTATAAACTTCTTATTTAGTGTTTCATGAAATAAATAAAGAAAGAAAGAAAGAAAAAAGAAAGAAAGAAAGAAAGAAAGAAAGACATACAGGTTTGCAGCATCATAAAGATGAATACATTTGTGGGTTCATTTTTGAGAGAACTACCCCTAATTATAAATACACTACTATTCAAAATAAATGTGGGGTCAGTATGATTTTTCAAAGTCTATTATGTTCACCAAGTCTGCATTTATTTGATCGAAAATATAGTAAAAACAGTCAAATTTAAAATGTGTGTTTATATACACTCACCTAAAGGATTATTAGGAACACCATACTAATACTGTGTTTGACCCCCTTTCGCCTTCAGAACTGCCTTAATTCTACGTGGCATTGATTCAACAAGGTGCTGAAAGCATTCTTTAGAAATGTTGGCCCATATTGATAGGATAGCATCTTGGAGTTGATGGAGATTTGTGGGATGCACATCCAGGGCACGAAGCTCCCGTTCCACCACATCCCAAAGATGCTCTATTGGGTTGAGATCTGGTGACTGTGGGGGCCATTTTAGTACAGTGAACTCATTGTCATGTTCAAGAAACCAATTTGAAATGATTCGAGCTTTGTGACATGGTGCATTATCCTGCTGGAAGTAGCCATCAGAGGATGGGTACATGGTGGTCATAAAGGGATGGACATGGTCAGAAACAATGCTCAGGTAGGCCGTGGCATTTAAACGATGCCCAGTTGGCACTAAGGGGCCTAAAGTGTGCCAAGAAAACATCCCCCACACCATTACACCACCACCACCAGCCTGCACAGTGGTAACAAGGCATGATGGATCCATGTTCTCATTCTGTTTACGCCAAATTCTGACTCTACCATCTGAATGTCTCAGCAGAAATCGAGACTCATCAGACCAGGCAACATTTTTCCAGTCTTCAACTGTCCAATTTTGGTGAGCTCGTGCAAATTGTAGCCTCTTTTTCCTATTTGTAGTGGAGATGAGTGGTACCCGGTGGGGTCTTCTGCTGTTGTAGCCCATCCGCCTCAAGGTTGTGCGTGTTGTGGCTTCACAAATGCTTTGCTGCATACCTCGGTTGTAACGAGTGGTTATTTCAGTCAAAGTTGCTCTTCTATCAGCTTGAATCAGTCGGCCCATTCTCCTCTGACCTCTAGCATCAACAAGGCATTTTCGCCCACAGGACTGCCGCATACTGGATGTTTTTCCCTTTTCACACCATTCTTTGTAAACTCTAGAAATGGTTGTGCGTGAAAATCCCAGTAACTGAGCAGATTGTGAAATACTCAGACCGGCCCGTCTGGCACCAACAACCATGCCACGCTCAAAATTGCTTAAATCACCTTTCTTTCCCATTCTGACATTCAGTTTGGAGTTCAGGAGATTGTCTTGACCAGGACCACACCCCTAAATGCATTGAAGCAACTGCCATGTGATTGGTTGATTAGATAATTGCATTAATGAGAAATTGAACAGGTGTTCCTAATAATCCTTTAGGTGAGTGTATATATACACCGATCAGGCATAAAATTATGACCACTGACAGGTGAAGTGAATAACACTGATTATCTCTTCATCATGGCACCTGTTAGTGGGTGGGATACTTGAGTTTGACAAGGGCCAAATTGTGATGGCTAGACGACTGGGTCAGAGCATCTCCAAAACTGCAGCTCTTGTGGGGTGTTCCCGGTCTGCAGTGGTCAGTATCTATCAAAAGTGGTCCAAGGAAGGAGTAGCAGTAAACCAGCGACAGGGTCATGGGCGGCCAAGGCTCATTGATGCACGTGGGGAGCGAAGGCTGGCCCGTGTGGTCCGATCAAACAGACAAGCTGCTGTAGCTCAAATTGCTCAAGAAGTTAATGCTGGTTCTGATAGAAAGGTGTCAGAATAAAAATTGCAGTTTGTTGCGTATGGGGCTGCATAGCCGCAGACCAGTCAGGGTGCCCATGCTGAGCCCTGTCCACCACCGAAAGCGCCAACAGTGGGCACGTGAGCATCAGAACTGGACCACGGAGCAAAGGAAGAAGGTGACCTGGTCTGATGAATCACGTTTTCTTTTACATCACGTGGATGGCCGGGTGCGTGTGAGTCGTTTACCTGGGGAACACATGGCACCAGGATGCACTATGGGAAGGCAAGCTGGCGGAGGCAGTGTGATGCTTTGGGCAATGTTCTGCTGGGAAACCTTGGGTCCTGCCATCCATGTGGATGTTACTTTGACACGTACCACCTACCTAATCATTTCATGGAAACGGTATTCCCTGGTGGCTGTGGCCTCTTTCAGCAGGATAATGCGCCCTGCCATAAAGCAAAAATGGTTCAGGAATGGTTTGAGGAGCACAACAACGAGTTTGAAGTGTTGATTCGGCCTCCAAAATCCAATCGAGCATCTGTGGGATGTGCTGAACAAACAAGTTCAATCCATGGAGGCCCCATCTCGCAACTTACAGGACTTAAAGGATCTGCTGCTAACATCTTGGTGCCAGATACCACAGCACACCTTCAGGGGTCTAGTGGAGCCCATGCCTCCACGGGTCAGGGCTGTTTTTGCAGCAAAAGGGGGACCAACATAATATTAGGTCATAATGTTATGCCTGACCTTTGTATACTATATATATACAGTATATTTAAAATGAAATTTATTCTAGTTTTGGCAAAGCTGAATTTTCAGCATCATTACTCCAGTCTTCAGTGTCACATGATCCTTCAGAAATCATTCTAATATGCTGATTTGCTGCTCAAGAAACTTTTCTTATTATTATCTATGTTGAAAATAGTTGTGCTGCTTAATATTTTTGTGAAAACCATGAAACTTTTTTCCAGGATTTTTTGATGAATAAATAGCATTTTTTAAATAGATTTTTTGTGACAATGCAGAAGTTTTTACCATCACTATTACATTGATTTAATGCATTTTTGCTGGATAAAAAAAAAAAAAAACTGAATCTTACTGACACCAAACTTTTGAACAGTAGTGTCTATTCCTTCACTATCAGGTTATATGTTAATTCAATGTTAATTCAGTAGCAGTCTTTTAATACTTCTCTGCACAATTTGGTGTTCCTTTCTTCCCTCCATGTGGCCATTTAGACTCAATGTATATTAAAGTTTGTGTTTGAAGCTTATGAGACAGTGCCACTTCCTCAGGCTGTAATTCGCTTTTCATTTGAATCTCAACTCATGTGTAATGAAATGAAACACTGACGGCTGCTGATCAGTTGAATTGTCTTGACTTCTATCATTTCTTTACTTTCTGTTGTTGCTAGGTTACTTGCAAGAAGCACAAAAATAGCTGCAACAAGTAGTGTGTAAAAACGCTAATAAACCTCTGGCATTTGTAGAGTTTACGACTTCTGCCTGAGAGAATCCGATGGCTGCGCTCCAAACTCACACAGTGTGTCAGTGTTGTGGTTGGGAATAGCTGTAGCCAGACATCGTGATTGTGGGTAAAACGTTCCATATTTACAGCAGTGTTTGAAGAATCCAAAGAAAGCTGAAACCGGTAAGGTGTCATGGAGCGAGCCGCAATATTGGAGCCGACAACTTCTCTGAAGGATTGCCTCAAGGGAAATTGCGGAAGTGCCACTAGTGGTCTGTTTGATAAATCAGAGGCCTTAAACCAACGCAGTTGACGTGTGCCCGCCAGCCATTGTCAGAGGCGATTCAAACAGAGATTAAAGGGTCTGATTACAGTGCTGAAAGGAACAAACTTTAATTAGGAGAACACGATTCTCTTGCTGGTTTCCGCTGCCCCAGTCCCCATGCTGTCAAACTATTCCTATGCTTGATTGTCATCTATAACCCAAATCTCAGGCCATGCTATGTAACTTCACTCTTACAGAATATCTGATTTTTATGAACAGCGAACAGGGGGCAGTATAAAAGGTATGATGATCTTATTGACAAGTACATGTTCTGTCAGAACTCATATGTTGTCACACTAGACTTGCACTCATGCACGCGAGCGAGAGCGAAAATGTAACGTTTCATCATCAGTGTACCACATTTCGATTTTGGGCTGTCTGTGCAACAAAACTATTTGTCACATATATTTTCTGTCATGTGGATTCTTAATAGTTTACAGTATTGAAGATATATTACCAGATATTACCTTTAATGCAGTGTGTAATATATCTGTTTGTGAATGTAAAAGGTCTGCAAAGTTTTAAAGATCAAAGTGCACAATAAATAAAATTATTGTCTCCCAAAATGAAGAATCGATTCTGAACTGCTGAAACGAGTCGTCAGTAATTCCAGTCTTACTTACTTCCATAGCTTACATACGTAACAATGTAACAAATTTGCATAATGCCCACCTATGATCTTCATTGACTGCCCACAAACAACATCTACTTTGACCGGCCCTCAAACACTGTAGATGGTTCATATTGTGTTGAGATGATGTTGTTTTCTGCTCTGCAAAAGCAAATTCTCTTTTTAAACACTTCCAAAGGATGAGGATGTGAAGAGTCAGTGGTTAAAATTATCACAGCCATACAACAGCAGTATAACCTTTTGATGACTGCTTCTCAAATCTTTTTGAGGTCTAAATGGGATTTACAAAATGCCTATCCATTAAAGATGGGAGAGTACCCAGTTTATTTGGACCAACTTGCTCCTCTGAGTCACACTGTAAGTATGATTAATAGTTTTGTGTTTTATATTGTGTAGGTCTCTGGCTAACTCACGCTATTACAGTCTCACTGAAATACTTCAGCAAATCAGCAGTTGGCCACTATTACCTAAAACTGTGTCAATTATTGCAATGCAGATTGACTGTTGCTCTTACTACTTTGAGTAAAGATAAAGGATGGAGCAAGATTTGTTTCAATAACTTTAATGTTACATCAGTCATTCACGTTAATGTTCGTCTAAGGTATGTGCTGTTATGATACAGTTAATGATGCAGTTCCCACATGTGCATTGATTCATCTTTCGAGTCGTTTGAGAATCACTGAAAAATGTGGTGATTTGCAATGTATATTATGAGAAAATGAAAGTGTTTTTTGACCTTTGATGCATGTAAACCTGTTGTAGGAGACCTCCAAAACAAAATTAGGAACTTTATACTAAGCATAATAGGAGCACTTCAAAGAGAAATTTTCATTTTAAGGTGAACTTCTGTCATCATACTCATACATCTTTTCATTCATTCATTCATTCATTTATCCATCCATCCATGTTAAAAACGCACTGAGATAAAAAAAAAAATCGCTTTTTTTTTTTTTTTTTTTTTTGCAAATTGTTAGGATGCATTCATCTTACATTAATCTATATATTAAATCTTTATTTCTTTATCTCTGTTTGGCTTAATTTGGCTTCTTGACCTGGGCATTAATTAATATAAATGTGCGGTTTATAGACAATATTTTGCAGGCTCTTTAGAGATTATCTCTCAATAAAATGCTATACTTTTCAATCTTGATAATTAGCTAAGTCTAATTGGGATCACATGGTTCACTTGGTAAAGGGATCAGGATTAGTCTATAAAGCTTATTGTGGCAGATTTAAAGACAGTGCTTGTGCGAAGGCCTAGGAATTCATTGATTCTTTTGAACTAAGCTATAATGATTCACATCATTAATCATGAATATATTGAAAGGTCATGTTGGTCACTCATGAATTGCAAATAGCAAATTTGCTGTTCTAATAATATTACAGCATCTGTGTTTGAAAGTAGCATGCAGCTCTGTACTATCGAGTGCTTTGCCTGATCTTTGCTGCTTTACAGCTGCTTACACACTCCTGGATTAACAGCCTTGTTGGTTCTAGAACAATACTCATGTCAACTGATCAGATATTTGGGTTTGAGTTTAACTCTTTTTATTTTTTGTGGACATTAAAATATGCATAAACAAACTTCAGCTTTAACTTTAGTTTTGACTGACATAACTTAGTCTAATTAAAGTACAAGAGTATAAGTGTACATCAACAGTCATTATTTAATTGCTTTGCCGTGTAAGTATCAAAAGTATGTTACTGTCATACATTAACATAGTAGTATACAATCAGTTTTAAACAATATATATTGGGGTCCCTGCTCCGTCTCTCTATCCAGTGCCTTGGCCTTTAAAAGGTTAAAGGGGTGGTTGATTGTGATTTCACTTTTTTAACTTTAGTTAGTGTGTAATGTTGCTGTTTGAGCATAAACAACATCAAAGTTATGACGCTCAATGTTCAGAGAAAGGGGAGATATTTTATTTTAAAGAAATCGCTTTTTAAGGACTACAACAAATGGCTGGTAGGGACTACAACGAGCTTCTTCCAGGGTTAGTGACATCACAAACTCTAAAATTTACATAAACCCTGCCCCCGGCAACACACAACAAAGGGGGTGAGGCCATGTTGAGAAGATGACAAGTTATAATCGTAATTAAACTAAACTATACCTGTTCTATCTTCATGCAGCATAGATTCTCTGGCTCTGAAGGCATTTTACAACAGTTCCCACATGAGCGATTTATATATTATCATGACGGAACATGCTAATCAATGACTTGAAGACAGTTAACTCCACATCAGCTACATAAATCCATCAACTAACCATTCAGAAACGTCCTGTTGCATGTTGTCTCTCCATCATTGTCTGACTCCGGTTTAAACGTAAAGGGCTGAACAGTTTCTGACCTTTTCAGTGCATGTCTGCATGAGGTAATCCTGTTTTGCTGGAGCTAAGCAAAAGATGAGCTCTTGAAGCTCCGCCCTCTTCTTGAAAGGGGGCGGGAGCAGCAGTTCATTTGCTTTTAAAGGGACACACACAAAAACAGCGTGTTTTTGCTCACCCTCAAAAAGTGATCATTTTAACATGCTATAAAAATGACCTGTGGGGTATTTTGAGCTAAAACTTCACATACACACTCTGGGGACATCAGAGACTTATTTTACATCTTGTAAAAAGGGGCATTATAGGACCCCTTTAAAAAACGTCTGAGCCTTGTGGTTCCAGTCCGCGGCGGCTGATCGTGGGGATCTCAGATGGAGCTAGCTGAGGAGCTTGAAGGGGTCTCCCTCACTTCTTCGGCTAGCCCTGGGATTCTCACTGGCCCAGAAGCCCGCGTAGCATCTTCTTCTGGGTTGAACGAGAGCAGTTTGCTCATTTCTGGTTCCGAGGAGGAACTAGATATGGAGTCAATCTCTATGCATCTGTTCTCGTCGTAAATAAATAAATGCATAATCTAGCCTATATGCACGTCCTGTAAGTTCATGATTAAAAATGAAAATGTGAACGAAAACAAAAGTTATTAAACATCTTGGTGATACTTTAGAATACTGTTCCGTCATTAATGAATAACTACACAGGAACAAATTAGACCAATTAGACACAGTAGACCAATATTAACATTCTAGTAACTACTATTAACTAACAAGAAACTAATTAATTAGTAAGTAATAATGCTCATTTGAGGATGAAGTAGTTAACTATTTGCTAATCAATCACTACTATTATTTTCATACCTGCCAAAGGACTATAAGAATTACCATATAGAGGTTCATAATTAATGTATAATTAAACTAAAGTGAAGATCATGGTAAATCACTAGTAATGACTCAAGTATTACCAAAACCTTCAGAAGGAATTACTAATTATTTGGATCAGTATTCTATAAAGTGAAAAGTTTGATAACTCCCTAATAATGACTGGTCATTGTAAGTATTTAAGGTCATTTTATGAACCTGTCCGTCAAAATGGCGGACAATGAGAAAGTCTAACGCAGCCCCTGATCCGGGTCCAACAAAAGATTTAGATCCAAGAACATGTAGGCCTTTTATGAATACTGATTAATCATCTGATCATAGTTATTCATTCTAATCACAATTATTTGAGATAATTGCTGTAAGCTCCACCCGTCAGCCCAACAACAGAATCCAACGGCGTGGTTGAAGGAATTCTGCGTGTTATGTCTTTTCTGGCGCTTCTGAAAAAATCACTTTCATTTATTAAAATGTGGGGATCTAATTTTAAATCTAACTCCATGAATAATTGAATCTGACTCCAATCGTTAAATTTGTCACATTTGTAATTTAACAGCTGATCATAAGATTAGTTGTGATTTAATTTAGATCGTTGATTTTTTTCTTAGTATCTCTTATTTTCACATATTCGTTCCATCACGGGACCCGGTATCGTAGAGACTTAACGTTCGCGATTACATTAGCTCACGGACATAAATTAGCCAGTTCTGATATTACAGAGGAGGCAGAGCGACTATTTTACCTTGTTAGGTCGCACACGCTTATTCATAACAAGTGTAATTTTAGTAATAGTCACGAAAGCTGCAACTTGCTAATAACAGTGACAGTCAGAAATCGCATTGCGCCTATGATGTGCTCCATGCTCCATTCATTGGGTCGTCGGTATGATCTACCCTGGCCGAGAGATTTGAGGAAATACCACTTACTCCGCATCGGTAACTACTAAAATAATGATTTCAGAATGATACAGAATAAATCAAGATTAACATTTATTTTGGCCAGGCAGAACATCAAATAAAAAGAATCAAACAAGAATCCATGGTACACAACTGATCAGCATAAAATATAAAACACAATTACAAAGTAATATGAAAATAGTTTCAAAGAGTCCTCATACCTGGCAATAGAGACACACTGCAACAGTGTGGGAAGATCTGATTACAGATGCTTCCTTGAGTGGTTTGCCAATTCCCTTTAAATAGTCAAATAGGACAAAAGAACAATAAACATTTAGCACCCAAATATTTATACAGCTTTTTGTTGAACCTTTTCTCGTGCCCAAATGGTCACGCCTAGCTTTGGGGGATGACAGCAAATGGTTATCAAAGATCTTTATTGAGGCATCTCCCACACCAGAAGAACAAGCTTTGTTTTCTTTATTCTGACTTGAATAAAGGGGAGGAGATAAGATTGGGCCAGGTGGGGTCTTGTGTTTTCTTGTAGATCTCCTTTTCAGATGAGTTAAGTTTTATTGTTTTATTGCAGGTTAGATTTCTTGAGTTCAGTCTTAGGTGAAATCCATTCTTACACTGCAATACATGTGCAGTTTAAATTTCACATCACATTTTGCCATCCAAATATGGGACATTTAAGCGTCGTCCACAGTCACCCCCTCAGCAGAAATCGTGTTCCGGGGGTGGGGGGGTATGGGTGTTATGGAATGTGCTTATCGTGGGGCTCCCCCGTAGTTCATGCCCGTCCGCTACACCACTGGTCACCTGTTTTCAGCCTGTTATTTTCCTAACTGAAAATAGTCCAGGATTTAATAATTATTATTAAAAATCCTGTTAATGTTATCTCAAAGCCGCTCCAGTGATGTAATTGCACATCTTCCCCAAATCTCCCACCAGCAGCTAAAGGTTAATTTGCTCAGCCAGGCTACATGTGCCTCCTCAGCATTTCTGTAGCCCTGATGTTAAATGATGAAAACTTTGGGTGCCAAGTCAAACAAGAATTCTGGAGTTTAATCCTCTAGCAGAAAAGCAGCATGTCTCACGGTATCTTTTTTGATATTTAAATGTATTCCCCACTGAAAGATGATGTTTGACTGAACTAGGACAAGCCAGTCTTGTTTAGAGGAGTTCTGGGAAGGACTTGTGGAAATCGCACAAATAAATAGCATCATGTGCAATCAGGGCATATGCTATGACTGACAGAATGTTCCAGCGTGGATGGACGATAAAGGCTGATGGCTGCATGGTTGAATCTTCTTGTCAGTATATGACGCTGGCCAGCCATTTGAATGAGTGTGTGCATGAATAATGGAGGAAACGTGACTTTTGTGGCAAAATGATGATTTTGGTGCGAAAACATCTTCCGCTCCTCAGTGGTTGGTATGCAGTGTAACATACTCATTTTTGTGGTTATTTTGGAAGTCAAATTAATGTAACAAAGATGAGGTTGATTTTTTAAGCTGCGCTGAATTAAATATTGCTTGGCACATTTTTTTTTTCAAATATGATGAACAGAAGGCCTATTTTTGCATCTGGAACAAAACAAAATGTATTATGAATCAGTTTGGCACACTGATATAGTGAGAGGATGGAGAGAGTACATGTCAGTCCACTGGCAACAACACAACCTTGACATAAATCGAAATCACATCTACACAAGCAAACAATATTTATCTCTGCCAGTAAGTTGCTCACTATCAGACACATTTATATGTATGCATGTATGTGTGTGTGTGTGTGTGTGTGTGTGTGTGTGTTCACATTTTTGGGGAGTCAGTATCATTTCCCTATTGCATGCTTTTCTTTTTTCTTTTCTTGTTTTGTTTTGTTTTGTTGGTTGGTCACACCACATGACCAGATTTTCAAATATTCATTGTTTTGTTAAAATATTTTTTCCAATATGTAATAATAAAAGATTATGCCAAACTAATAAACAATTTAATTGTTTTAGACTTTTTTTTCATTATGACATTTTTGACTGGATGACTGTGTTGTGAATAAGTGTATAGATACCCCTGTTACTAAAGATATATTAAAGAAATATTCTGAAAGGCTCTTGAAAGGAGCTCCTGTATTAATTTATTATAATTTCACAGTAGCAACAATAATTTTAGTATCTATTATTTTGGCCTAAACTGTTCCAATGGCAAAGGGCTCCATCTATTTTATTCTGTTTTATTGACATTCTGCTTTTCCCTGTTTTATGATTTTGCTGAGATCATTTCTAAGCTATGGCCTGCAGCTAACATTTTGTGCAAATAAATAAATAAATAAATAAAAACGAACCTATCTTCCATCAGGCATGTCCGGTGAATTATGAAACCATATTTCCATTAATCAAAAACATGTATACCGTGCTATTTTCCCATTGTGGCAGGTTTATTGTGGTTGAGGGGCATGGTTGTCACAATCATATTAATCCATATAAAATCCAGTGCCGTGATTTGTATTTGGTGCATATGGTTTCCAAAGCAACATTTTAACACTTTGTACGTGCTGACAGAGAAGAATAAGCCATGAAAACTCAAGCTCTTTAAAAGTGGCGTCTTTTGTTTCCTGTCATTTTACCTTTGTTTTTTCACAGCGGTGCTACAACACATGTTGAAAGGCATGGGTGTGGGGTAAGACGTTGTGGAAATCGTTTTCCGCATTCGATCAAGTAAGTAGAGCTGTAACAGAGGGGCGTCTCTGAAACACCTGTTAACAGTTCTGCTGTATCGCCGCAGGGAGAAGGAACATCAATAAGCCACCGAATATCCTCAGGCAGGCTTTAAAACAACAAATTAAAAGGGGTGGAGGAAGAGAGGTGTGTGTGTGTGTGTGTGTGTGTGTGTGTGTGTGTGTGTGTGTGTGTGTGTGTGTGTGTGTGTGTGTGTGTGTGTGTGTGTGTGTGTGTGTGTGTGTGTGTGTGTGTGTGTGTGTGTGTGTGTGTGTGTGACAAGGCGGCTGATGAAACTCTGGAGGATGGTCCGCGGCGCTCCTGTTTTCACGCTGATGGGAGATCGAGTCCCCAGCCATCTGCTTCTTGGCCCACTCCAGGGACGCCTGTCTAGCTGAATATGCTCAGCAAGCAGAAAGGGAGACGCTGTGGCAGCACTCCTCTTCTCCTGCCCTCTCAAACCCACCGCTATACAGACAGCGCGGGATTACAGCGTGTGATCCGGGTGATGGGCGACGAAGTGGCATTCGTGTGGGGGGTGAGGGTGACTATCTTGCCTTGGCAGGGATCCATCAGATCGTCACAGCCAAAGAGCTGCCACACACACTCATTCATAAAAACCCACAGATGTATGAACACAGGTACTGTCTAACTATCTGTAATGTATTCTATTTGACCGCTACATGTATTTTTCATGTAATCATACAAGTGCACGACTGGTATGAATACATTTTCTTTCAATCTTTTTTTTTTTTTTTGTGGTTTTTGCTGTGAAAGATGAGAAAAAAAATATTTCTGTGGTTATTTAACCATAAATCACAGATGCTGCTGATGACGGATCTTAAATGATAAGTATATACATACATACATACATATATATACATATATATTATATATACAGCTCTGGAAAAAATTAAGAGACCACTTAACATTGAGAAATCAATGTTAAGTGGTCTCTTAATTTTTTCCAGAGCTGTATATTAGGCTGTATATATATATTAGTGCTGTCAAATTGATTAACTGTGATTAATCGCATCTAACATAAAAGTTTGTTTATATATGTGTATATAATATGTATACACACAGACGCACATGTTTTGTTTTCATGTTTTATGGGGGCTTTCCGTTATATTCATAAACAGTATATTCTATCCCCTTACACTAACCCTACCCCTAAACCTACCCATAACACAAAACTTTCTGCATTTTTACATTTTTAAAAAACATAATTTAGTCTGATTTATAAGCTTTAAATCATTTATTTATGACCAAAAAATGTCCCCACACGGACAAGGATTTCGGATATTGCCATCTTTGTGGGGACCTTTTGTCCTCATAACGTGGGGTTTACCTGAACGCACACACACAAAGTATATACATACACACACATATATATCAATCATCTAACATAAAAGTCTGTGTTTATATAATATATGTATGTGTGTGTATATATATATTGTATCATTTATGATCTCTAACTATCCATTTCCATATACAGTGGGGAGAACAAGTATTTGATACACTGCCGATTTTGCAGGTTCGCCCACTTACAAAGCATGTAGAAGTCTGTAATTTTTATCATAGGTACTCTTCAACTGTGAGTGACGGAATCTAAAACAAAAATCCAGAAAATCACATTGTATGATTTTTAAGTAATTAATTTGCATTTTATTGCACAACATAAGTATTTGATACATCAGAAAAGCAGAACTTAATATTTGGTACAGAAACCTTTGTTTGCAATTACAGAGATCATACGTTTCCTGTAGTTCTTGACCAGGTTTGCACACACTGCAGCAGGGATTTTGGCCCACTCCTCCATACAGACCTTCTCCAGATCCTTTAGGTTTCGGGGCTGTCGCTGGGCAATACGGACTTTCAGCTCCCTCCAAAGATTTTCTATTGGGTTCAGGTCTGGAGACTGGCTAGGCCACTCCAGGACCTTGAGATGCTTCTTACGGAGCCACTCCTTAGTTGCCCTGGCTGTGTGTTTCGGGTCGTTGTCATGCTGGAAGACCCAGCCACGACCCATCTTCAATGCTCTTACTGAGGGAAGGAGGTTGTTGGCCAAGATCTCGCGATACATGGCCCCATCCATCCTCCCCTCAATATGGTGCAGTCATCCTGTCCCCTTTGCAGAAAAGCATCCCCAAAGAATGATGTTTCCACCTCCATGCTTCACGGTTGGGATGGTGTTCTTGGGGTTGTACTCATCCTTCTTCTTCCTCCAAACACGGCGAGTGGAGTTTAGACCAAAAAGCTCTATTTTTGTCTCATCAGACCACATGACCTTCTCCCATTCCTCCTCTGGATCATCCAGATGGTCATTGGCAAACTTCAGAGGGGCCTGGACATGCGCTGGCTTGAACAGGGGGACCTTGCGTGCGCTGCAGGATTTTAATCCATGACGGCGTAGTATGTTACTAATGGTTTTCTTTGAGACTGTGGTCCCAGCTCTCTTCAGGTCATTGACAAGGTCCTGCCGTGTAGTTCTGGGCTGATCCCTCACCTTCCTCATGATCATTGATGCCCCACGAGGTGAGATCTTGCATGGTGCCCCAGACCGAGGGAGATTGACCGTCATCTTGAACTTCTTCCATTTTCTAATAATTGCGCCAACAGTTGTTGCCTTCTCACCAAGCTGCTTGCCTATTGTCCTGTAGCCCATCCCAGCCTTGTGCAGGTCTACAATTTTATCCCTGATGTCCTTACACAGCTCTCTGGTCTTGGGCATTGTGGAGAGGTTGGAGTCTGTTTGATTGAGTGTGTGGACAGGTGTCTTGTATACAGGTAACAAGTTCAAACAGGTGCAGTTAATACAGATAATGAGTGGACAACAGGAGGGCTTCTTAAAGAAAAACTAACAGGTCTGTGAGAGCCGGAATTCTTACTGGTTGGTAGGTGATCAAATACTTATGTCATGCAATAAAATGCAAATTAATTATTTAAAAATCATACAATGTGATTTTCTGGATTTTTGTTTTAGATTCCGTCACTCACAGTTGAAGTGTACCTATGATAAAAATTACAGACCTCTACATGCTTTGTAAGTAGGAAAACCTGCAAAATCGGCAGTGTATCAAATACTTGTTCTCCCCACTGTAAATATATTATTCACGTTTGTACTAGCATGAGCCCATGTGGTTATTTCAGCCATTGCAATAGTATTTCACCTGCTTCCTGCTGCTACATTAGAATTCCATTCCATCCATTTGTCTCTGATTGTCTGATGTAGACACACAGACACCTAAAGAGAATTCAGTTCCCACTGAAAGTAATTGGCAACTGCTATGCACGAACGAGCCAGACGTAATACACTAATGGCTCTGTGTGTGTGTGTGTGAGTGTGTGTCTCTCCTCTGGTGTATGCTAATCCCTAGAAAGAGCAGGACTTGTGATCGGCATTTTAGTTCCGTTAAGTGTGGAAGGCAAGGAAGAAGAGATTCCATTCATGACCACGGCAGAAGGATATCAGTGTCCCAGCAGAAGTGTAAGCAGCGCTATCAGGGGAGCCGGTAATAAGAACACGCTCTCTGTGGGCTGATTAAAAGGCCTGTCACTCCATTAGCTTAACACTCACATAAATGCACACACATAAACTTAGTAATGGCTGTAATAACATGTTGGGACACATTCCGGGGAAGATGGTCTTTCTGTATCAACGTGACTGATGGTCTTCCCATCTGAGCATGTTCAAGCTGAGCGCCATGTGGCTGCTAAATATTACTATTACAGGATTTGGTTAGCGATTCAGGCAGCAGGAGCGGCTGGTGCGTTCTGCACATCTGTCATACCCAGGGGACTCAGACTTGTAAACTCCATTAAGTGTTTGTGAGGGTAATAACAGATTCCTGTCTGATAAAGCAGAACGGCTGCCTTTCTCATCTTCTGCTTCTCTAACATCAACACGCTGTTCCAGTCCAGCAATCTTCACAACAAAACAACACCACGGCTGTAGGTAAACTTTAAGCTGTGCTGTCTGTGCCACCCATACTCCCATCATCAAACCCTTATTGGTTCTTACAGGTATTTGGATTATATCCTTTCATATCCCTCCCCCGTCATATATATGGCTCTGGGCTGTTTATTTTTGTTGGCTCCCTTTGCCCCTCTAAAGGAATTCCATTAAGATAATGACACAGAGGCTGCGCATCCACACTCACCTGCAAACATGTTTACACCTGCGGGCCGCAGGTTATTGCAAACATTTTAAAATCAAATGATGAGGGTGATTGGCAGCCTGTGGGGGGATTGCCGTTATTAAATATCCCATTACACTCAGAGATAGAGTAATAGTGCCGGGATCACAGGGGTGCACAAACACTCCAATCATTGGCCTCAGAGCTCCAATCTGCTTCCGTTTGAGTAAACAGCACTATTTAAGTGTGAGGGACTGTGTTCAAATGCAATTTTGTTCATTCCGAAAAAAAGGGCCGAAAACATATTTGTTGCCCCCCGAACCAGGTTGTCGCCCCAGGCATCCTTGTCGGACATAATCGGAAAAATGTATGTTGCCTGGCATTTATTTTTATGATGGTAGTTCCTTGTCTACAAAAAATCTATCTATCTATGTCTGTCTGTCTGTCTATCTATATATCTATCTTTTTTTTCTTGAACAAAAAACAGTTTTTGACAAACTCTATTAACTGGACACACTTGTCTGATGGCTGAGAGGTCTTGACTCAGAATCTCTGGGCAGAGAGAAAATTAGACACAAGTGATTCGGATATGAGGGGCAGCGCTACGTCTTTCCTCCCACGCTTTCTCACGGCCACACTCGGTTGAGCAGCGACACAGAGCTGCAAGGCCACAGAGATACACAGCAGGGAGCCCTAATTACTGCCTTAGCCAAAAAAAGATCTCTTAAAGACGGAGGGGTGGTGGCGACTATGAGCATGCTGTTATGGAGTGGACGCTGAGAATAAGTGGATACTTACTGTTCCCTCATTCTTGGAAAAGTCTTTCTGTGCTCTCATCCAGATGCCCTACAAAAATGTGGCTATTCAGTGATGGCAATACACAGAATAGATAATGACATGGATGTCACAGAGTTAACGGTCATTCTTTTTTTGTTAGTCTGTGGTCCTTTAGAAATTTTACCATGTTTGTAGTTCAAGCCACACATCGTAAAAAGCTCTTTTGATTTTTTTGTCTTCTATACTAAATAGCATCAAACTATCAGGCCATTTGATCTAATATTTACTGATCCAGTCACAATGGAGATTAATTTGTGAAATATGCCTGTACTAAGATAATGTGCACTGTGCATTTACTTACAGTTTTTCTCAATCGCTTTAGCACGTTTTTAAAATTTTTACATTCTCTATAATGTAAACTGTAAATGCAACTGTTTGCTGGAACATCAGAACTCTACTGCATGTCTGCCAAATACTAACTCACCCAAAACTGTTAATGTGTCAGTAAATTGGCCAATGCCTCCAAAATAAAAAGTGTTTTTGTCACTCTCTGTTTTCTACACTATACAAGAATGTCAGTTTTGTCTAGCTGAATGTTCTTGTGTATCACACTCAACTTTTTAGATGCAGATTTCAGCAGTACGTAAAAATTGACTAGGTGAAGTCAATGCTGGAGTACAGTGAACACGTGAAAATTTGGTCACACTTTATATTAGGTGTCCTTAGCTACTATGTACTTACATCAAAAAATAAGTACAATATGTATTTATTGTGTTCATAGTGTATTGCAAAACACTTGTTCTGCTATTGAGGTGGGAAACGGGTAAGGTTAGGGACAGTTTGGTGGTATAGGTAGGTTTAAGGATGGGTTAAGGGGTAAGGGAAGGCTCAACAGCGTAATTATAGATTTAATTACAGCTGTAATTACATGCAGGTGTTTTTTAAAATATAAGTACAGTGTAAAAACACTGCACTGTATCAAATGATTCATTTAAATGTTAGCACATAGTAGCTACTTTAAAGATATTTAATATAAAGTGGGACCAAACATTTTTATTCATACAGTATGTTTATTTTTGTAGAATTTGTTAACTAAAACTAAAAATTCACAAGCAACTGTGAATTTTAATTTACATGTAACACATTTCTACAAAAATAAACTGCTGCTGCTGTTTAGAGTTGTGACATACATCCATGTTCAAAAATGGTAGTGATTGTACTGCGCAAACGCCATGTAGTCTACTGTATGCTTCCACTGTATGCTTGATTGGTTGATTGGTAAGATTGTGATTCCTATTTCATTACAATGGCAGGCCATATTTGCCAATTTATCAGACATTACAAACATTCCATGTCAGATATTTATGGAATATACATGCATATCTGACATATTTTGATAATTGATGGCTCACATGGTGAAAGAATGTTTAGAAGTTGTGAAAAGTTTGACAATTTCAATGAGAATCAACTCATCAGTTTTGATCAACAAGCCATGTGCATACAGTTATTGTGCAAATTGTAGACAATTGTACTTACTCTTTTGCACACGTGCCAAAACACATGCAATTTGCTTAAATCAATAAGACATTAAAATCTGATGTGAACAAGGAACTAATTGTTCAGAGATCTGAACTTGTTTTAAGAAAAATAATTCTCATTCAAGAATTGAACCAAAGCGAACGAGAAAAACATCTTAGTTACTAATGTAACCCCCGTTCCCTGAAGGAGGGAACAGAGATGTTACGTCATAAGCGAATGCCGACTTCCCTTAGCGGGGCAAGGCAAGCTTCACGACCTTCGCAAAGACGTGGGGCAACAGGGACAGCCCGAAGGGGAAGACTTTGTACTGATATGCCCGCCCCTTGAACTTCAGGTCGATTGCTGCAAACCAGTCTTGAGGGTAAACGCACGTGAGGATGAACTTCTGCATTAGCGTCTTGAACGGAAGCTTGTGAGGGGCCCGACATAAGACACGCAGACCCAAGATCGGCCGTAACCCACCACCTTTCTTGGGTACAATGAAGTACGGGCTGTAAAACCCTGACCTCATCTCGGCTGGAGGGACCGGCTCTATTGTGTCCTTCGCCAGCAGGACCATAACTTCTGCATGCAGAACAGGAGTATCCTTGTCTGCCATTAAGGTAAACCGGACACTGCTGAACCTGGGGGGATGCCGGGCAAACTGAATCGCATAGCCGAGTCAGATTGTCCGAATGAGCCAGCGAAATGGGCTGGGAAGCGCCAGCCAGGCCCCCAGACACCGTGCAAGTAGCACCAATGGAACTACAGATGTACCCGCGGTGGAGCAGCGAGGTGGAGCACAGGGGCCCAACCCAGAAGGCATAGCAGCCTGGTGTAGAGGCACTCCTCCGGGGAAAGAACAGCTCCCTCCATGTCCAGGTTGCCTGTCTCAGGGGTGGTGCTTCGCAGACCGTTTGGAGGATTTAGTGGCGGCTGAGACGGGCGGTGGTGTCTTCCTGCACTGTGGCGGTGTTTTCAACGGCACGGCTGAGCGGCCACACCGGAGTGCTTCTTTTTTGGCTGCAGTTGGACACCCTTGGCGACAGTGTCGCCAAAGAGGCTACCTTGTGAGATGGGAGCATCGAGAAAGCACACTCTGTCGACATCTCGCACCTCTGCAAGGTTTAGCCAGAGATGACGCTTCTGGAACACCAAGGTGGACATCGCCTGGCCGAGGGCCTGTGTCGTGTCTTTATTTGCCTGGAGGGCAAGGTCAGTCGCCGTGTTCAACCCCGGCTCAGAACTACCCTGGTGCATTATGAGTGTTTTGGCCTGGTGGACTTGCAGGGTGGCCATCGTATGCAAGGTGGAGGCAGCCTGTCCAGTGGCACTGAAAGCCTTAGCAGCCATAGCTGCTGTCATCTCACAGACGCTGGACGGGAGTTGCGGATGACCCCTCCAGGTGGCAGCCTTATACTGTATACCCATACATACAGGAAGTGGCTTGCGATGCAAATCTCACTCGCCAATGTGCATTTTCTTGTTTTGTTACCACTCAAAGGTGATTGGGCTCTCAGGCGAGATTCCAATTCATCAGTCGCTTATGATGTAACGTTGAACGTGACTGACAGATAGGGAACTGTAAAGCCAAATAATGCTGGGGATCTAATAAAACAATGAGTTATAAAACACCTTAAACAGAAAATGGTTTATGATTTAAATGCTTCAAATATCTTCCTATATCAAAGGTATTTACTTATAGTGCCAGTTCACTATTTCCCCTCTGCATTTATATTTGCAGTACATGAGATATTGTATTAAAGAAAATGTTTTCAATCATACATTGAATTTTAATCTTGAAATAGGCTTTTAAAATAAATAAATAAATAAATACAGACCATTTGTCACAGATCAGCCAGGCTCTCTCACTTCCACCACACAGCGATCCCTGTCACCAGATGTTCTGATCACCCGCACCTGTCATCAATCACCTCATCAGCAGTGCACTATATATTCACAGAGCTCAACTTCAGTCATTGTCTGGCCTTGTAATAGGAAAGACTCACTTACCTGATCTCCTTGGTTTTCCCAGAGTGTGTTTCTGTCTCCCTGCGCCTTTATCCCAGAGTGTCGGCTTTCCTTACTTATCTTTTATCCCGGCTGCTGAGGTGTCCGTTTCTCCATCTCCATACTTCAGACAACCATCAAGACTGTTATTCATCTGCCATCTCTCACCGCTATACAAGTGCATCTTCATCACCCCATTCTCTGCCGTGTTCCCAAATAAAGTGTGTGTTTGGATCTTCACTAACCTTGTCCAGTGTGTATATCCTGACAGAAGGCCAGACTAAAACCGCATATGGACCCAGATCACCGCAATCTTTTCCAGGAACCGGCTGAAATTCTCTGGAGAGAGTTAGCTGAACCCAGGGCAGCACCGAGCACCGAGCACCACCACTGTCACTACTTCCACAGAATCTGGCCATGATGACATGACCCCCGTACCTCAGATCGAAGCTGATCCCATCTACACCGTCCGAGAAATCCTGGACTCCCGACGTCGAGGTGGCCAATTGGAATATCTGGTGGACTAGGAAGGGCATGGCCCAGAAGAGAGGTCGTGGGTACCTAGAGATGACATCCTCGATCCTACTCTCCTTACAGAATTCCATCAACGTCATCCTCATCGGCCTGCTCCTCGACCTTGTGGCCGGCCACTGCAACATCGGGGTCCCTGGTCCGCTACACTGGACCCTGGAGAGGGGGGGTAATGTCACAGATCAGCCAGGCTCTCTCTCCCACCACACAGCAATCCCTGTCACCAGAGTTCTGATCACCCGCACCTGTCATCAATCACCTCATCAGCAGTGCACTATATATTCACACCTTCAGCTCACCTTCAGTCATTGTCTGGCCTTGTAATAGGAAAGACTCACTTACCTGATCTCCTTGGTTTTCCCAGTGTGTTCCTGTCTTCCTGCAACTTCATCCCAGAGTTTTGGCTTTCATTATTTACCTTTTATCCCGGTTGCTGAGGTGTCCGTTTCTCCATCTCCATACTTCTTCTTAAGACAACCATCAAGACTGTTATTCATCTGCCATCTCTTAACGTTATAAAAGTGCATCTTCATCACCCCATTCTCTGCCCTGCGTTCCCAAATAAAGTGTGTTTGGATCTTAACTAACCTTGTCCAGTGTGTATATCCTGACAGCATTTTCCTTAGATGAATTTAACCCAAATGACAACAGTGCAAATTTCTTTGCAATGACCACTCATGGTTTTCTTTTGTTGTTGTTACACAGGTTGTACAACTCTTTTCTTGTACCTGTCTGCCAGTAAGAGGCTGGTGACTCATTATATGTACAAAGAGTAGGGTTTTTTTTTCTAGACCCTCCATTAAGAAATCATTTAAATGCCAGCATAGTGCAAGGTGAGTCATGGCCACTATTTCTTGACAAGCTGACATTATAATGATAACATCTGTAAGGCACTTCTTTAATGTTTCTGGGGGCAGTAGCAAGGAAAGATATTAAGACTCTGCGGAGGGTGTTCAATAAGAACTTAGATGGACTGTTGTAAATTAGGTTCAATTTCAGGAGTTAAAGTACTGCAAGCAGAAGACATTGCTATATAGATGATAGTGAGTTTTAGTGGTTTGGAACACTGTTCCAAACTATCATTTCACAAAGCATTCATAATTCTGTGTTAAAGATAATGGATTTAAAATATACATGCTCTTAACAATTCACATGTACTTTTATTTCATATCACAGTATATATATATATATATATATATGTGGTTTATGAGGAAACAAATGTGTATAATGAAGGGTACTTCAACGTAAACACTTCCTGTGTCCTTATAAATCAAATGGCTTAAAAAACATACTAAACAAGTGTTTTTTTTTATTTATTTAAAAAATGCATTAAGTTTTGTGTGATGTGTAGGTTTAGGGGTAGGGTTAGTGTAAGGGGATAGAATATACAGTTTGTACAGTATAAAAACTAGGGATGGGCATTTTCCAAAATATTGTATTCGAATAGTTGGGCTCATAAAAAAACGAATATTCGAATAGTCATTTATTTAAATGATGTTATTTTGAGAAAATGAGAAAGACATTATTTTTTTTATTCAAGTTGTCGTCACCATTTCTGAATGAATTTACGATTAGGCAATATACACAGCAAGCTTACGTTCTATCTTAAGGTTTTCTTTTAGTTAAAAATATGAAACAATATGTGAAAACAAAAAATATAGGCCTAAAGAACAAAAGCATTATAAGCTCAAGCAGCGTAAGCGGGGGAAAAACTGTAATAAAGCGGGCCAGTTATCGTGCAGAACGTACATATAAACTCGAGTCGGTAGGCTATATAGTGTTTTTATTGTTTCATATTCTCAAGTTGAGAAAAACAATAATATCATGTGGATGATATTCTCGGATGAGAAAACGTGCCCCGCTGACAGACGTTGCAGAGACACAAAGATAACGGTGTTAAGTGAAGTTTCTAACAGCACTTTGTGTTTTCTGTTCTTAAACCCTCTACGAAACTTAAAGGAAGCATATGTCTCGAGATCATTTTGCTATCATATAAATTATCTCGCTCTCACTCGGTGAACATCTGTGCTTACCTGCAGTCGTCAATGCAGTGATGGACAGCCGTCTTTCCTCATTCGCCTGGTGTTTAGATTTCACGTGATTTCTCATTGGGGTCGTGATATTATGATAACTCAGTTTCATTAATTCATTTTATCAAAAGTAACTCCATTTTGTAAGATCATTTTCAATTTTCATCGAAGTAATTCCAAACATCGTGAGGCAGACGACGACATTATGTAATCAAATACAATCAACTTATTAACACGCTCCACAGCTCCACCCAGTGGATTTAGTTTTAACTGCGAGTTTTAGTGGGATTTATCATGGATTCACTGCATTTACGGTGTGTGTGTGTGTGTGTGTGTGTACGTGTTTGTGTGTGTGTGTGTGTGTGTGTGTGTGTACAGGTTTATATTACATTGTGGGGACCAGCCAGCGGTCCCCGCGAGGGAAATGGATTAATAAACATACTAAATTATGTTTTTTTGAAAATGTAAAAAAATGCAGAAAGTTTTCTGTGATGAGTAGGTATAAAAACCATTACGCCTATAGTATAAAACCAGTATAAAAAACCATTACGCCTATGGGGAGTCCCCATAAAGATAGTGGAACCGAGGATATATGTCTGTCTGTCTGTGTGTGTGTGTGTGTGTGTGTGTGTGTGTGTGTGTGTGTGTGTGTGTGTGTGTGTGTGTGTGTGTGTGTGTGTGTGTGTGCGTGCGTGCGTGTGTGTGTGCTGATGTATAGATTGAAGTATTGATTTGTCTGTATGTCCAGTGAAAGCCCAAAGGCTCACATCCAGACTTGAATTTTTCATATCACAGTATCTTATTTCATTTCATATTTCTCAACAGAATAAGTATATACCTAAAGCTGATAATCTTATTAAACCCGATAATGAAAAAGTGTAGTGAAATAGCATTTAAAGCTGAAGAGTGCAATTTTTTTGATAGTATTTTTTCTTGTCTCATCTTAATATACACATACAGCTATAAGCAAGCACACTGTGTCCCTGTCAAAACAGGGGACACCTGTCATTATTTTAGCAATTTAGCAGCACTTAAGTTCAGCCTTTCAAACTCTAAAGGCAGGGTATAGGTGATTTGTTCCAGAAACATTTTTTGTTATGATGGTTGAAAGTCCTGATAGCAATCACTAAGTTAAGTGGTCTAAATGTATTTATATGAATATATCTCGTCTGTGGAAGGCGTAGGACCATACCATGTTTATCCAATCATTGCATTCGGTCTGAATACGATGTCCTACCATATGTATTTCCATACCTCCGTGCACCCTGCTCACGCAGACATCACACGTCATCAGCGCGTTTCATGCTATGCATAGTTAGACAGACGTCAGTCACCGAGCACCACAACCAAAACAGCAGCCACCTTTTGCAGTTCCTCCTGAACCAAAACAACGAGCTTATGCTGTGTTCACGCCATGACTACTGTAATTTGGAAGAGATGGAAACCTGTGACGTTATACTCGTGGTTCGTGACTTGAATTGATGCGTTTCAATATCAACGCCGAGATGAATCTGCAGTAGTCAGGTGGTACAGGTCAGTGCTCTTTAAGTTGTTTATGTTCATTATTATTGTAATGTTATGTGCTTTGAGACATGAGGTAATTTAACGCCGTCTCTCGTGACACTTTTGTTTGCCCCTTGCTGCACGCGTTCATGTGTTTTGGAGGAGGCGTGGCTTTGTAGAGCGCTCTGAAGGGAAGATGGGATCTTATGCTTTCAAAGCTAGCTCACTATTCATAGTTTTCACATGACGTCAAACCCTTATAGGAACGTCCACCTGGAGGGAAAAACAAGGCTTTCCTCCACTGTGTGCCAGTCATTTTTACCAGGTTTGTGTAAGCACTAATGTAGCAAGACAGTGATATTAAAAGACCAAATTCAATATACACCTTATTGAAGATGCATGCTATGTACATGCAAGCAGATTAACACAGAATATAAATGCAACACAAGGTTTCTCGTTAAGCATTTTTTCCATTGAAACCATTATAAAGAAAACGCGTTGCGTTCATATTCTGGGCTCATCTGCTCGCTTGTATATATGCATCATCAAAAAGCTGTAAACTGAATTTGATCTCTTAAAATCATTGTTTTAGTACATTAAGGCACTTTTAAGTGTTTTTCAAGTCAATCGATTTAGAACGTTCCACTGTTTTTAGTGATTGAAATACTGCAGCAGGTGCTGTATATGGATCACAAGTGCCTAAAACTTACATTTTATCCACATATTTTTGTTTTTGATATGGAAAATTGACAGGCTTGTGCTGCAGTTCTAATGGCTGTTTTGCCCTCCAGGACTCTGCGACAGTCACATGACTGAAAACTATGAATTGCCTTTAGATATTAATATTTATATATATATATATATATATATATATATATATATATTATATTATTAATAAAAATAGATTGTTTAATAATAAAAGCATTACCCCATATTAAAGAACATATTACATTTTACAGCATATTACATATTACAGCAAGAATATTATTGGTAAGAAAGCATCAGTGCTACATTCCAGTGTCTCTTCATTTGTTTTGCAGTGGATTCAACAGGCAACTTAAAACTATTTGAATGTTGAACAAATTATTATATTAGTGCTTGATGAACAGCTTAATTTCATGAAATATGGTAATTATTAGTCCATGGTAATTGTAGTTTCCTGCTCGAACACAACTTTGAATAACAAACATTAAATGAGCACTTAACTTAAATCATGCAATGAATGACATTCTTTTGTGTTCTGCTACTCTGCACTTTACTTGGCCACATCGGCAGTGTGTATGCTGATAAATATTGCAGAGGGTTTTGTGGGTTATTGCGCACTGCGCTGAGCCAGGAGGACATTGCAGAAAGCTTTGGATAATTTACTGTGCCATAAAGGCAGCATGAGTGATTTTCTCTAGTATTTATTACCCCCACCCAATGAATTGCCAAACCATTTCATTCAGTTTATAGCTTTATGCTAATGTGTGAAAATCAAATTAAGTTGAGTTTGTTTATTTATTTGATTTTAAGTTGGTTCACTTTGTGATTTATTTGACATTTATACAAATGGCCTTGATGGATAGCTATATAGCATCTGACACTTGGCCATTAAATACTAGGAATTCTTTAATATCTATCAAAGTAGCAAAAGGCTAGAAGTAGTTCTACAAGTTTGCATGTCTTATGTATTACATATCAACAACATTTTATTATTAAACGCAACATGAAATCAAAATAGTTTTATTACGTTTTGGTCTTATTGTGAACAACTTATTCACCTTATTCTTTCAGCAAACTGTTATTTCAT